>OZ002730.1:13889608-15105430 GCA_963924305.1 Polygonum maritimum | reverse complement strand
TTTTCTTCTGATTTAGAAGAGGTTGTACTTTGTTCAGAATCGCTTGATTCTGATGTTGTGCTTTTATTATTTGGACAATTTTCGTCAACGCAAGTGATTGTAGGATTTCTTTCAGGTAAGGCTGCATTAGATTGAGAAGCTTGTAGGGTGTTAAGTCTGCTTGAAATTCTTTCAAGAATATTTGGAGGAGTTAAGGTAACTTGTGAAAGTAAATTGTTTGGAATATTATCTGGAGTAAAAGGTGGTTTAGAGGTGCTGGTAGGAAATTTAGGAATAGTAGAATTATCAATTTGTTCGTGAATCATATCGATTTGGTTGGCGAGGGTATGAAGGACTTGGTTTGAATAGTTATTTTGTTCATAAAGCTTTTTAATATCTCTGAGATTAACTATACTATTATCAGGATCAGCACGTCCTCTCTTAAGGGGTTCGGCCTTAAGATCTCCTTCAAGAGAATTGACTAAAATTCCTTGAAAGGGAGGATGTATCGATTTAGTTGTACCTCCTGAGATTAATCTCCAGGATTTTGTCAATCTAGTCTGAACGTCTATAGTTTTAATGGAAAAGGGATTTTTAATTCCCTGAGAGTTAAGGTAAAGGGGTAACCAGGTAAAGAAGGGTATGTTTGTTTTAACTTGTTTCATTTCTTCGAACCATTCTTCTCTAATTTTTTCTCTAAAAGGGTTGTCAATTAACATGAACCAAGTACGTTTTAGTTTATTCTTTTCACTAAGAAAGTCATTTTTTAGATAAACTTTGTCTATAGTAAATTCTTCTTTGGAAATTACGTTTATCGCAGAATAAACTTCACTCCTAGTTGGTGAGGTTTGTTCATTTTCTTCAACCGGTAAGGGATCTTGGTAATGAACAAAGCTGTTTCTTGAATTTCTAGTAAAGTTACTCCTAGCAGACATAAAGGGTTCACTATAAGAAGATCTAGGAGGAACGAATCTTAGTCTTTCATGAATAGAATTGTCTCGGCAAGAATTAAATCTTAGTAAAATTTTTCCCTCTGATTCTATGATTTCAGAAATTTCTTTTTGTTCAAGGTTAGGAGGCGGATTGTCATGAGAAATTTCTAAGGTTTCTGGGATTGTAATTTCGTTCCACTTGATTGTTTTAGGAGTAAAGGTACTAGATTTTTCAGCTTCTAGTTGGAGGAGAATAGTTTCTCCTTTTGGTAGTTGAGGTATAATGCATTTAGGGTTCGTAAGTGAACTCATCAGTTTAAAGTGAATTCTGTAAATAATTGCAAAGTTTTTTGAAAAATCTTTAAAATTGTCATTTAAAAGCTTTACATCTAAAATTAAGGATTGTAAAATTCTAGGATCTGTTAAATCTAAAGAGTAGTCTGGAGAACAGTTGAAAAAGATTGGTAGAACTCAAAATCTGGAGAACAAATGAATCAAGAATTATTGGAAACCTGTAAAGCAGAAATTCAAAATCTTTTAGATAAAAAACTAATTAGAAAGTCTCACTCTCCATGGAGTTGTGCCGCTTTCTATGTCATGAATGCAGCCGAGAAAGAAAGAGGAGTCCCTAGACTAGTTATTAACTACAAGCCCCTCAACAAAGCCTTACAATGGATTAGATATCCTATTCCTAACAAAAGAGACCTTCTCAATAGACTATTTGAAGCCAAAATCTTTTCTAAATTTGATATGAAAAGCGGGTTTTGGCAAATACAAATCGTTGAACAAGATAGATACAAGACGGCCTTTACCGTCCCTTTTGGCCACTACGAATGGAATGTAATGCCATTCGGCCTTAAAAATGCCCCATCAGAATTTCAAAATATCATGAACGAAATCTTTAACCCTTTTACAAAGTTTTTAATAGTCTACATAGACGATGTGCTTGTCTACTCTAAAACAATTGATGAACATTTTAAACATTTAAATATTTTTCTACAAACCATTAAAAAGAATGGCCTTGTTGTTTCGGCTCCAAAAATGAAACTCTTTCAAACAAAAATTAGATTCTTAGGGCACCATATATGCCAGCAAACAATAAAACCTATTGAAAGAAGCCTTGATTTCTCTGAGAAGTTCCCTGATGAAATAAAAGACAAAACTCAACTACAAAGATTTTTAGGATGTTTAAACTACATTGCAGATTTTTTCCCTAAATTAAGACAACTATGTATTCCACTCTATCAAAGGCTTAGAAAAAATCCAAAACAATGGAGTGATGAACATACAAGAGCTGTTAGAATAATAAAAGAAAAGATAAAGGCTTTACCATGCATTACTATCCCTGATCCAAAAGCCTTTATGATTGTTGAAACAGATGCCTCTGAACTAGGATTCGGAGGAATACTAAAACAAAAGCTAAACAAAGAGAGTCCGGAACAATTGGTTAGATTTTATTCGGGAGCCTGGTCGGGACCCCAGAAAAACTATAGCACAGTAAAGAAAGAAATTCTCTCTATAGTTGCTTGCATACAAAAATTCCAAGATGATCTATACAATAAGAAATTCCTTCTTAGAGTAGATTGTAAGTCTGCTAAAGAGATTTTACAAAAAGATGTTCAAAATATTGTTTCTAAACAAATCTTTGCTAGATGGCAAGCAATTTTATCTGCTTTTGACTTTGATATCGAGTTTATTAAAGGAGAAAACAATTCTTTACCAGACTTTCTAACCAGAGAATTTTTGCAGGGCAAAACATCTGAATGAACCCTATTTACAAACGACTTCAGCAGGAGACTTATGAAAGATACAATGTTTTTTATCTTAAAAGAAGGATAAGAGTCTTGCAAAATAAAACAGATATTTATCCTCCTCTTAGGAATTTATTTTTACAAAGTCTTAAAGATAGTCTTACCAGAAGAATTGCGCTTGCTGATCATTTTATCCTCTTTACTATGAAAAGAATTCCTTTTTAAGACCATTTCAAACTTTCCAATGTATTTTCTTTATTGTCTTAAAAAACGAGCATATAGTTTCTATGAAATACCTTTTCTTAGAAAATGTTTTCTACAAATTTCTAAAGATCCGAGTCTTTTAGAATCTGAGAAAACAAAACTCCTTCCAAATTACAACAAAAGATTGATCACGGACTTGAATATTCGAACTCTTATATTCGTTTCAAGATTAGAGATATTCCTGTTTAATCTATCTTGACTAATGTGCAGAATGACAGAAAAGAAGCAGACTCCCCAAGATTATGCTTCTAGCTCTTCTATGGTACCAATACAAAACCAGTTCGAGCCACTTTCCCAGTTTCCACCATTACCTTACAATCAAGCTCATCTATCTCCCAAAACACCACAAAAACAAAACAAACCTGTAGCAAGTATTACCAAATACGTTACAAAAGCCTTCTTTGAAAACCTCTATCTTTCCCCGGCCTTTCAGCCCATGAAACAGCATGAGTTTGAACCTTATATACGAGACCTTTTCTCCCCAGGGTTCCATTGGTCCCCTTCTGAGTTTACAAAAAACCAAAAATTTTACGAGTTCATCCTAGTTGATTCAGGCTCTGCTGACATCACCCATACCTATGATCAAACCAATGGCCAATATGTTTCAATGTCAAAATGCAAAATACTCAAAGTACTCAAAAGAAAGGATTGGGTCAAACCAACAGATCTTAAAAAATTCTTTGTACCTTTCTTCCCTACCGGATACACATACTTTGACTACAAAGATGCCTGGTTTAAAACCTTTTACCTGAGACCCTTTACCCATTCCTGGTTCTTTAATTTCAAACGATGCCAGGACGACTTTCCCATTTGGTTTTACAATTGGTGGAGCTACTTTGGTGCAACACCGGAAATCTATCCAGAACCTCTTACTAAGGCCATAACCTTCTTCTCCAACCATACCAACGATTTGGAATACACCAAACCTACTAAATTCCATAGCAACCTTCAAGTACCATGGATCTTCTGCTGGACCTATGAACTTGCGCAAATCATACCTAAACCATTCCCTCTTTCCATTTGCAGAAGATTTAAAATTCGCTGGTGGGATAAATACGATTTCGATTTTGTCTCTCTTGACAGAATCGAATGTATCATTAGAATCAAGTCTCAACCATCCCCCCAAAAATCGATTCCAACTACTTCTCAAAAAAGCTCTACTACCTCACCACCACAAACTATTTCACCTGAGCAATGGAAACAATTCCAGGAATTCCAAAAATACCAAGAATTTATAAAGTCGCAAACACAGTCTAGCCCAGTTCAGCCCAGTCAGCCAAAATCTTGGGCCCTTAAAGTCGCAGAGGAAGAGTCTTCCTCCATTCCAACTCTTCAGGACGATCCAGATATCTTTTCTCAAGATCCATATGCACAATAAGAAGCCTATTACTATGTGGCCCATTCCTCTTGAGAAAAGATGGGGGGCAAAGACAAGACAAAAGAAAGAAACGAGACAAGACATCACCACAAAATGACTCAGCATCTACAAAGCGACGAGACAGCACTCAAGAAAGAAGACGAATGACTCAACAAAGAAGTACAGTACCTAAACAGTTGTACGGCACACTACAAAACACAAACAGTTGTATGGATGAAGTTTTCTATATAAACCAGCCTCTAGAGGCAATGAAGGACACGGCAAATTTGAAGAAGCTCAAGACTATCTCAGAAACTCTCTACTATCTTTGTAATCTCTCAAATTTCTACAAACACTTTTATTTTCTTTGGTAAGACGAAGCTCTACCAAACTGTAAGCAAGTTAGTAACTTGCAATCTGTACCAGCAACCGGCGGTTGTATCAACAATATTTTACCATCAATAATAAGTATGTTCTTACTATCTCTCTAATTCATTTCAACTTCTTTACTGTTAATTCCTGGGCTAAGAATTGGTATCAGAGCGACTTTCTTGATAAATCTCTACTATTCATCATCTTGTTCAATCTAAGTAACATAATCCATTATTATTTAAACTCAGTTCTGGGTATAGGATTGGTTTAGCCGAATTTACCGTTGGTAAGTCCCTTGTGGATGTTCCCGGTTATCCGTTGGTAAGCCCGTGGTTGTGTTCAGGGTGTTCCCGGATTCGTCGGTGGTCCCCTATTATGAACTAAGTTTAAACTAATAGAAGATATTTACACAGACTGAACATGACAACGAATATTAGAAATTTATTTAGACAAGGATCTGGTTCTAGTAGCAGTCCGGTTATTCATAGTAATGAAGATTTATATACTATCGACGATAATATAGAATCTTGGACTATTCCTGAAGAAAATATTAGTAATATTTACAAAAGGGGACACTTAAGCTTCTTCCAGGGCTTAAGTATCAAAACCCATGAAGAAACTATTAGTCTTAACAAAGAACAACAAACTCTTAGTTTACTATCTTCTGTAGCCTTACGACATTATAAAGATAAAGGATTTAGGTTTATTCACCTAGGTCTTATACAAATTGCCGTCAAACCTTTATCCAGAAAAGGAATAGATTCTCCTATCTTTCTCGCCCTTAGAGACGATAGGCTTAGAACATACAAAGATTCTATACTAGCCATAATACAATCCAATATTTGCAATGGACCAATCTTTTTCAACTGTTCTCCAGACTACTCTTTAGATTTAACAGATCCTAGAATTTTACAATCCTTAATATTAGATGTAAAGCTTTTAAATGACAATCTTAAAGATTTTTCAAAAAACTTTGCAATTATTTACAGAATTCACTTTAAACTAATGAGTTCACTTACGAACCCTAAATGCATTATACCTCAATTACCAAAAGGAGAAACTATTCTCCTCCAACTAGAAGCTGAAAAATCTAGTACCTTAACTCCTAAAACAATCAAGTGGAACGAAATTACAATCCCAGAAACCTTAGAAATTTCTCATGACAATCCGCCTCCTAACCTTGAACAAAAAGAAATTTCTGAAATCATAGAATCAGAGGGAAAAGTTTTACTAAGATTTAATTCTTGCCGAGACAATTCTATTCATGAAAGACTAAGATTCGTTCCTCCTAGATCTTCTTATAGTGAACCCTTTATGTCTGCTAGGAGTAACTTTACTAGAAATTCAAGAAACAGCTTTGTTCATTACCAAGATCCCTTACCGGTTGAAGAAAATGAACAAACCTCACCAACTAGGAGTGAAGTTTATTCTGCGATAAACGTAATTTCCAAAGAAGAATTTACTATAGACAAAGTTTATCTAAAAAATGACTTTCTTAGTGAAAAGAATAAACTAAAACGTACTTGGTTCATGTTAATTGACAACCCTTTTAGAGAAAAAATTAGAGAAGAATGGTTCGAAGAAATGAAACAAGTTAAAACAAACATACCCTTCTTTACCTGGTTACCCCTTTACCTTATCTCTCAGGGAATTAAAAATCCCTTTACCATTAAAACTATAGACGTTCAGACTAGATTGACAAATTCCTGGAGATTAATCTCAGGAGGTACAACTAAATCGATACATCCTCCCTTTCAAGGAATTTTAGTCAATTCTCTTGAAGGAGATCTTAAGGCCGAACCCCTTAAGAGAGGACGTGCTGATCCTGATAATAGTACAGTTAATCTCAGAGATATTAAAAAGCTTTATGAACAAAATAACTATTCAAACCAAGTCCTTCATACCCTCGCCAACCAAATCGATATGATTCACGAACAAATTGATAATTCTACTATTCCTAAATTTCCTACCAGCACCTCTAAACCACATTTTACTCCAGATAATATTCCAAACAATTTACTTTCACAAGTTACCTTAACTCCTCCAAATATTCTTGAAAGAATTTCAAGCAGACTTAACACCCTACAAGGTTCTCAATCTAATGCAGCCTTACCTGAAAGAAATCCTACAATCACTTGCGTTGACGAAAATTGTCCAAATAATAAAAGCACAACATCAGAATCTAGCGATTCTGAACAAAGTACAACCTCTTCTAAATCAGAAGCAAAAATACAAAACATAGAAGAAGCTTTTGAAGATGAACCATTTGAGGTCAATAAAATAAGACAAAGAGGTAATATATACCAACGATATACTAAAATGTTTGGAAAAAGGAATATGGATACTAGAAATTATTACAGGAGACCTACCCCGCCTGATATCATATATGAAGAAAGATCTAAATTTAGACAAAACGAATACAACGGACAATCTATCTATGAATGGAACATAGATGGAAAATCCGAAAGTGAAATACTTAATACTTTACAAGAAATGGGAATGGCCAAAGCCTCCTACCGATCACAAGGTCACTCAGACAAAATCACAGCCGCTCTCATTGTCCAAGGATTTACTGGACAACTAAAGAGTTGGTGGGATAATGCAGTGACAGCCCAAGAAAGAGTAGATATACTAAATTCCACAAGAGTAAACGATGAGGATAGAGAAGAAGAGAACGCTGTTTCTCAACTAATCTATACCATATGCATGCACTTTGTTGGAAACCCTCAAGAAGATTTACAAGCCAATGCGTCAATTCTATCCAACCTTAGGTGTCCTACCCTTAGTGACTATCGATGGTACAGAGATACTTTCATAACCTATGTTCTTAAAAGACCAGAATGTAACAATGCTTTCTGGAAAGAAAGATTTATAACAGGCCTACCAAATCTCTTTTCTAAAAGAATAATTACTAAGCTTAAGGAAGCAACTGCTTCTGATCAGATTCCGTGGGAAAAAATTACCAATGCGTCAACTAGCGTCTTTTATTAAAAAGGATGGCTTAATTCTTTGTAACGAGCTAAAATTACAAGCTAAATATAGTAACAGAGAGACCTCTAAAAAGGAATTAGGAACCTTTTGTGAAGCCTTCGGGATGACTGATATTAAAGCTCCCTCTAGGGAAAGGAAAAATAAGAAAACCCATAAAAATAGGAAACCATACTATCCTAAAAAGGAAACAGAAAACTATAAAAAGAAAAACAAACCCCGAACTAGCCCATCCAACCAAAAAATAATCTGTTATAAATGTAGACAGCCTGGTCACAAAGCTAACAAATGCCCTCTAAAGAACAAGATTAATGAAGTTTGTAATGATGATGAAAATCTTAGAAACAAACTATCAAGAATCCTTCTTAATGAAGAAGACTCTAGTTCAGACGAAATCCTTGAAATAAACAACTCTTCCTCATCTGAAACAGAATATAGCTCTTCTCCTCTCGCCTGTAGTGTTATTACCAAAGAAAAAGAGAAGGAAACCCTCTTTCAACTAATTGAAGAAATACAAGATCCTCAGACAAAAATTCAATATTTTGAAAAACTAAAAAATTTAATCTTTAAAGAAGAAAAGAAGTTACCAATAGAAGAACATTTTAGTCTAACCAAACTCTTTGAAAAACAACCTATCTCTAATATCTTTCCAAACCAAGTTACCACCAAAGAACTTCAAACGGAAGTAAATCGTCTTAAAAAAGAGGTCAAAGAATTACAAAATTCCGCCTCCCTCAAAGAAACAGAGGACTTAGAAATAAAAACCAGACTGGCAATCTTAGAATCAAAAAATATCAGAATACCAGTTGAAAATGCAGTTCAAGATAATAATGAAGAAAACGATTTTCTAGTTACAGCTGTTGATAAAATTAATTTCCAAAAATGGTATATACCAATTACTATAAAAATCGAAGACTTTACTTTACAATCTACAGCTTTGCTTGACAGTGGAGCAGACCTTAACTGCTTAAGAGAAGGCCTTATCCCTTCCAAATATTTTGAAAAAACAACCGAAAGATTAACAAATGCCAGCGGCTCAAGAATGAAAGTTAATTACAAAATAACAAAGGCTAAAGTCTGTAATAAAGGATATTGTTTCAAAAATTCTTTTGTCTTAGTTCAAGACCTTACACATGAAATAATTTTAGGCACGCCCTTCTTAACACAACTATATCCTTTCAAAATTGACCATAGAGGATTGCATACTCAAATCATAGGAAAAAACATTATTTTCCCCTTTTTACTACCAACTCAACAAAGGGATATTGACCTACTTAAAGCACATACTATTACTAGACGCATTGATCTTATTTCCCATAAACAAGCCTTTATAATGATCTAACAAGAGAAATATCGGATCAAAAGATTATTGAAAAACTTAACCAACCTTTCCTTCAAAACAAAATACTTGATCTTCAAAAACTATTTGAAAAACAAGTCTGTTCGGATCTCCCTAATGCCTTTTGGGATAGAAAGAAACATCAAGTTTCTTTACCATACGAAAAAGACTTTGATGAAACCAAAATCCCTACTAAAGCAAGACCAATACAGATGAATCAAGAATTATTGGAAACCTGTAAAGCAGAAATTCAAAATCTTTTAGATAAAAAACTAATTAGAAAATCTCACTCTCCATGGAGTGTGCCGCTTTCTATGTCATGAATGCAGCCGAGAAAGAAAGAGGAGTCCCTAGACTAGTTATTAACTACAAGCCCCTCAACAAAGCCTTACAATGGATTAGATATCCTATTCCTAACAAAAGAGACCTTCTCAATAGACTATTTGAAGCTAAAATCTTTTCTAAATTTGATATGAAAAGCGGGTTTTGGCAAATACAAATCGTTGAACAAGATAGATACAAGACGGCCTTTACCGTCCCTTTTGGTCACTACGAATGGAATGTAATGCCATTCGGCCTTAAAAATGCCCCATCAGAATTTCAAAATATCATGAACGAAATCTTTAACCCTTTTACAAAGTTTTTAATAGTCTACATAGACGATGTGCTTGTCTACTCTAAAACAATTGATGAACATTTTAAACATTTAAATGTTTTTCTACAAACCATTAAAAAGAATGGCCTTGTTGTTTCGGCCTAAAAAATGAAACTATTTCAAACAAAGATTAGATTTCTAGGGCACCATATATGCCAGCAAACAATAAAACCTATTGAAAGAAGCCTTGATTTCTCTGAGAAGTTCCCTGATGAAATAAAAGACAAAACTCAATTACAAAGATTCTTAGGGTGTCTAAACTATATAGCGGATTTTTTCCCCAAACTAAGGCAACTATGCATTCCCCTCTACCAAAGGCTTAGGAAAAACCCAAAGCCGTGGACTGATGAACATACTAGGACTGTTAGAACAATCAAAGAAAAAATAAAAGCCTTACCTTGTATTACTATACCTGATCCAAAAGCCTTTATAATAGTCGAAACTGATGCCTCAGAATTAGGATTCGGGGGAATACTAAAGCAAAAACTAAGTGAACAAAGTCCAGAACAGTTAGTAAGGTTTTAGGGTCAGGACCCCAGAAGAATTACAGTACAGTTAAAAAAGAAATACTCTCAGTAGTTGCTTGTATACAAAAATTTCAAGATGATCTTTACAATAAAAAATTCCTCCTCAGAGTTGACTGTAAGTCTGCTAAAGAGATTTTACAAAAAGATGTTCAAAATATTGTTTCTAAACAAATCTTTGCTAGATGGCAAGCAATTTTATCTGCTTTTGACTTTGATATCGAGTTTATTAAAGGAGAAAACAATTCTTTACCAGACTTTCTAACCAGAGAATTTTTGCAGGGTAAAACATCTGAATGAACCCTATTTACAAACGACTTCAGCAGGAGACTTATGAAAGATACAATGTTTTTTATCTTAAAAGAAGGATAAGAGTCTTGCAAAATAAAACAGATATTTATCCTCCTCTTAGGAATTTATTTTTACAAAGTCTTAAAGATAGTCTTACAAGAAGAATTGCGCTTGCTGATCATTTTATCCTCTTTACTATGAAAAGAATTCCTTTTTAAGACCATTTCAAACTTTCCAATGTATTTTCTTCATTGTCTTAAAAAACGAGCATATAGTTTCTATGAAATACCTTTTCTTAGAAAATGTTTTCTACAAATTTCTAAAGATCCGAGTCTTTTAGAATCTGAGAAAACAAAACTCCTTTCCAAATTACAACAAAAGATTGACCACGGACTTGAATATTCGAACTCTTATATTCGTTTCAAGATTAGAGATATTCCTGTTTAATCTATCTTGACTAATGTGCAGAATGACAGAAAAGAAGCAGACTCCCCAAGATTATGCTTCTAGTTCTTCTATGGTACCAATACAAAACCAGTTCGAACCACTTTCCCAGTTTCCACCATTACCTTACAATCAAGCTCATCTATCTCCCAAAACACCACAAAAACAAAACAAACCTGCAGCAAGTATTACCAAATACGTTACAAAAGCCTTCTTTGAAAACCTCTATCTTTCCCCGGCCTTTCAGCCCATGAAACAGCATGAGTTTGAACCTTATATACGAGACCTTTTTTCCCCAGGGTTCCATTGGTCCCCTTCTGAGTTTACAAAAAACCAAAAATTCTACGAGTTCATCCTAGTTGATTCAGGCTCTGCTGACATCACCCATACCTATGATCAAACCAATGGCCAATATGTTTCAATGTCAAAATGCACAATACTCAAAGTACTCAAAAGAAAGGATTGGGTCAAACCAACAGACCTTAAAAAATTCTCTGTACCTTTCTTCCCTACCGGATACACATACTTTGACTACAAAGATGCCTGGTTTAAAACCTTTTACCTGAGACCCTTTACCCATTCCTGGTTCTTTAATTTCAAACGATGCCAGGACGACTTTCCTATTTGGTTTTACAATTGGTGGTGCTACTTTGGTGCAACACCGGAAATCTATCCAGAACCTCTTACTAAGGCCATAACCTTCTTCTCCAACCATACCAACGATTTGGAATACACCAAACCTACTAAATTCCATAGCAACCTTCAAGTACCATGGATCTTCTGCTGGACCTATGAACTTGCACAAATCATACCTAAACCATTCCCTCTTTCCATTTGCAGAAGATTTAAAATTCGCTGGTGGGATAAATACGATTTAGACTTTGTCTCTCTTGACAGAATCGAATGTATCATTAGAATCAAGTCTCAACCATCCCCCCAAAAATCGATTCCAACTACTTCTCAAAAAAGCTCTACTACCTCACCACCACAAACTATTTCACCTGAGCAATGGAAACAATTCTAGGAATTCCAAAAATACCAAGAATTTATAAAGTCACAAACACAGTCTAGCCCAGTTCAGCCCAGTCCGCCAAAATCTTGGGCCCTTAAAGTCGTAGAGGAAGAGTCTTCCTCCATTCCAACTCTTCAGGACGATCCAGATATCTTTTCTCAAGATCCATATGCACAATAAGAAGCCCATTACTATGTGGCCCATTCCTCTTGAGAAAAGATGGGGGGCAAAGAACAAGTCAGAAAACAATGCCATAAGACAGACAAGACATCACCACGAAAAATGACTCAGCATCTACAGAGCGACAAGACAGCACTCAAGAAAGAAGACAAATGACTCAGCAAAGAAGTACAGTACCTAAACAGTTCTACGGCACAAACAGTAATACAAGACCAGCTTTTCTATATAAACAAGACTTCAAAGACAAGGAGGGACACGGCAAAATTGAAGGAGTCTCAGACTATCATCAAAAACTCTCTACCACTCTTGTAACCTCCTAAATTTCTGTTACCATTTTATCTTTAATTTTTACTATTGGCAAGACGAAGCTCTGCCATTTGTAGCAAGTTAGTAACTTGCACAATCATCTCTACCATCATCAATACAAAGTATGTTTACTATTTCCCTTTCTCTTGAGTTCTACTAAAGTATCTGCATATTTCATTTCTGTTTTAATAACATTACAGGCGAGAGGAGAAGAGCTATATTCTGTTTCAGATGAGGAAGAGTTGTTTATTTTACGGATTTCGTCTGAGCTAGAGTCTTCTTCATTAAGAAGGATTCTTGATAGTTTGTTCCTAAGATTTTCATCATCATTACAAACTTCATTAATCTTGTTCTTTAGAGGGCATTTGTTAGCTTTGTGACCAGGCTGTCTACATTTATAACAGATTATTTTTTGGTTGGATGGGCTAGTTCGGGGTTTGTTTTTCTTTTTATAGTTTTCTGTTTCCTTTTTAGGATAGTATGGTTTCCTATTTTTATAGGTTTTCTTATTTTTCTTTTCTCTAGAGGGAGCTTTAATATCAGTCATCCCGAAGGCTTCACAAAAGGTTCCTAATTCCTTTTTAGAGGTTTCTCTGTTACTATATTTAGCTTGTAATTTTAGCTCGTTACAAAGAACTAAGCCTTCCTTTTTAATAAAAGACGCTAGTTGTCCGTAGGTAATTTTTTCCCACGGAATCTGATCAGAAGCAGTTGCTTCCTTAAGCTTAGTAATTATTCTTTTAGAAAAGAGATTTGGTAAGCCTGTTATAAATCTTTCTTTCCAGAAAGCATTGTTACATTCTGGTCTTTTAAGAACATAGGTTATGAAAGTATCTTTGTACCATCGATAGTCACTAAGGGTAGGACACCTAAGGTTGGATAGAATTGACGCATTGGCTTGTCAATCTTCTTGAGGGTTTCCAACAAAGTGCATGCATATGGTATAGATTAGTTGAGAAACAGCGTTCTCTTCTTCTCTATCCTCATCGTTTACTCTTGTGGAATTTAGTATATCTACTCTTTCTTGGGCTGTCACTGCATTATCCCACCAACTCTTTAGTTGTCCAGTAAATCCTTGGACAATGAGAGCGGCTGTGATTTTGAGAATTGACTAGAATTCCACAAGAAAGAGTAGATAGCCTTGGACAATGAGAGCGGCTGTGTTATTGAGAATTAGTAATATTTACAAAGTATGTTTATTATTTTGAGAATTTACTGGACAAAGATAGTAGAGAGCGGCTGTGATTTTCAGAAACATTTGAGAAGCATACGAATCATGCGATTTCGAATGTTTCTAAAATTCTCAATAACACAACCTTTCTTATTGATTGGTTTGATTTGTCTAGGCTATGGTTTGGGAACCGTTGGTTTCCATGCGATTAGAGAAGAGTGGTTCAAATTTAGAAAAGATTTTAGCTTCAAATAGTCTATTGAGAAGGTCTCTTTTGTTAGGAATAGGATATCTAATCCATTGTAAGGCTTTGTTGAGGGGCTTGTAGTTAATAACTAGTCTAGGGACTCCTCTTTCTTTCTCGGCTGCATTCATGACATAGAAAGCGGCACAACTCCATGGAGAGTGAGATTTTCTAATTAGTTTTTTATCTAAAAGATTTTGAATTTCTGCTTTACAGGTTTCCAATAATTCTTGATTCATCTGTATTGGTCTTGCTTTAGTAGGGATTTTGGTTTCATCAAAGTCTTTTTCGTATGGTAAAGAAACTTGATGTTTCTTTCTATCCCAAAAGGCATTAGGGAGATCCGAACAGACTTGTTTTTCAAATAGTTTTTGAAGATCAAGTAAGAAACGAGACAAGACATCACCACAAAATGACTCAGCATCTACAAAGCGACGAGACAGCACTCAAGAAAGAAGACGAATGACTCAGCAAAGAAGTACAGTACCTAAACAGTTGTACGGCACACTACAAAACACAAACAGTTGTATGGATGAAGTTTTCTATATAAACCAGCCTCTAGAGGCAATGAAGGACACGGCAAATTTGAAGAAGCTCAAGACTATCTCAGAAACTCTCTACTATCTTTGTAATCTCTCAAATTTCTACAAACACTTTTATTTTCTTTGGTAAGACGAAGCTCTACCAAACTGTAAGCAAGTTAGTAACTTGCAATCTGTACCAGCAACCGGCGGTTGTATCAACAATATTTTACCATCAATAACAAGTATGTTCTTACTAGGGGACCACCGACGAATCCGGGAACACCCTAAACACATCCACGGGCTTACCAACGGATAACCGGGAACATCCACAAGGGACTTACCAACGGTAAATTCGGCTAAACCAATCCTATACCCAGAACTGAGTTTAAATAATAATGGATTATGTTACTTAGATTGAACAAGATGATGAATAGTAGAGATTTATCAAGAACGTGGCTCTGATACCAATTCTGACCCAGGAAATAAACAGAAATGAAATATGCAGATACTTTAGTAGAACTCAAGAGAAAGGGAAATAGTAAACATACTTTGTATTGATGATTGTAGAGATGATTGTGCAAGTTACTAACTTGCTACAAATGGCAGAGCTTCGTCTTGCCAATAGTAAAAATTAAAGATAAAATGGTAACAGAAATTTAGGAGGTTACAAGAGTGGTAGAGAGTTTTTGATGATAGTCTGAGACTCCTTCAATTTTGCCGTGTCCCTCCTTGTCTTTGAAGGCTTGTTTATATAGAAAAGTTGGTCTTGTATTACTGTTTGTGCCGTACAACTGTTTAGGTACTGTACTTCTTTGCTGATTTCAGACAGATCCACAAGGGATATGCAGGAATATCTCTAATCTTGAAACGAATATAAGAGTTCGAATATTCAAGTCTGTTTAGTTAAAACAAACATACCCTTCTTTACCTGGTTACCCCTTTACCTTAACTCTCAGGGAATTAAAAATCCCTTTACCATTAAAACTATAGACGTTCAGACTAGATTGACAAAATCCTGGAGATTAATCTCAGGAGGTACAACTAAATCGATACATCCTCCCTTTCAAGGAATTTTAGTCAATTCTCTTGAAGGAGATCTTAAGGCCGAACCCCTTAAGAGAGGACGTGCTGATCCTGATAATAGTACAGTTAATCTCAGAGATATTAAAAAGCTTTATGAACAAAATAACTATTCAAACCAAGTCCTTCATACCCTCGCCAACCAAATCGATATGTTTCACGAACAAATTGATAATTCTACTATTCCTAAATTTCCTACCAGCACCTCTAAACCACATTTTACTCCAGATAATATTCCAAACAATTTACTTTCACAAGTTACCTTAACTCCTCCAAATATTCTTGAAAGAATTTCAAGCAGACTTAACACCCTACAAGCTTCTCAATCTAATGCAGCCTTACCTGAAAGAAATCCTACAATCACTTGCGTTGACGAAAATTGTCCAAATAATAAAAGCACAACATCAGAATCTAGCGATTCTGAACAAAGTACAACCTCTTCTAAATCAGAAGCAAAAATACAAAACATAGAAGAAGCTTTTGAAGATGAACCATTTGAGGTCAATAAAATAAGACAAAGAGGTAATATATACCAACGATATACTAAAATGTTTGGAAAAAGGAATATGGATACTAGAAATTATTACAGGAGACCTACCCCGCCTGATATCTTATATGAAGAAAGATGTAAATTTAGACAAAACGAATACAACGGACAATCTATCTATGAATGGAAAATCCGAAAGTGAAATACTTAATACTTTACAAGTAATGAGAGCAATAGATGTAAGCTTTTTGGCGGTAGGGCGATTTCAGACAGATCTTGCCAGTGATACCGAAAGGTAGAAGGCAGGAAATCGTTCAGGCATGCATAAATAATTCACCTCTTTGGAAACATTGTCATGTTTTGAAGCTGTCCCAAAGCATGCGTGTTACTGAAACTGATGAAATGGGGAATATAGATCAATATAAGCAGAATTTCAATACATGGGTCTTACAGATTGGGGATGGAAGTGTAGAAGCGATAGCTCTGCCAAATGAAGATGACCCCACATGGATTGAGATACCTGAAAGATTTCTCATTCAAGCGGCTGACAATCCAATTCAGCAGATTGTTGAACATGTATTTATCGATTTTGAGAAGAATCAGACGAAGGCTCAATATCTACAAGAGAGGGCAATACTTACACCGCTTAATGATGATGCTGATGAAATAAATGCATACATGTTCAACACCCTGGCAGGTATGGCCAGAGAATACAAGAGTGCGGATGAGATCTGTTTAGCGTCTACTGATATATCAGAGCAGGAACAGTTATATCCTGTTGAATTTCTACACAGTCTGAACTTCCCAGGTATATGCGATTTATAATAGAATGTAGACGTGGCTTAAAAATTGATGAATTTCATATTATATTCCTGCTATTCTTTTAAATGTGCTCTGTGGATAGCAAACATCATGCAGTCTTAAATGATATGTATCTTTTCTGCACAGGTATGCCGCCTCACAATCTAAAACTAAAGGAGGGTTTGCCGGTTATGCTGCTGCGGAATGTGAATCCAACCCAAGGTTTATGTAATGGAACACGGATGATTATAACCCACTTGGGCGAGTGGATTGTAGAAGCGGAAATAATTAGTGGATCGAATGTGGGAAGTCGGGTGCTCATACCAAGGATAACGATGAGTAGTACGAAAACGCAGTGGCCTTTTATCATGAAACGACGCCAGTTCCCGATTAAATGCTGTTTTGCAATGACTATTTACAAGAGCCAGGGTCAGTCATTGAATTCCGTAGGTCTTTATTTGCCTAAGCCTGTTTTCTGCCATGGGCAGTTATATGTTGCTGTATCTAGAGTAACCCATCCAGATGGATTAAAAATTCTTCTAAGACCAGCAGCTGGCTACCCGCGAAATTACACGAGAAACATAGTTTACAAGGAGGCATTCAATGGTGTCACACGCACTGAAGAGGTAAAGTTCAAACACTCGCGGATGTTATGCATAGTGTTACTATGATTATATACAGACTGCATACTGATTCCATGGATATATATCTTGATAGGATGGACGGGCCAACCGTACTCTCATTCCTCAGACGTCTGAATAGAGTTTCCATATTGCGTCGTTATGAAGATATTGCTTACTTTGTGTATCCTTGGGCTTTTGATGCAAACTTGTGATTCCATGTACTGATTCAATAACATCTCGCAGCTTACTCATCTCTACGGGAATCAATCAAATATCATAGAGTGCGATGAATCCCCCTCTGGTGTAATTGTAATTGAGATTCAGAAACACATTCCTGAGTTTAGTTCTCAAGCCTACTATAACATTTACTAACAGCATTTTCGATTATAACTGGTGAGCTATGAGCCGGATGATAATTACATGTCTGGTTGGTTGAAATACAGGTACCACCGCCAATTCTCTTTGAACGAAAACTAAACAGCACGGCTAAGTTCAGAATGTAGCTTTAAGATTTATCTAATTTTCGTATGGGATGGGTTAGGCTGTGTTAAGGCATATAATCTCGTGTTCATTATGATATGAAATGCCAAAATTGAAATGGCAAAGCAAGCTTCATGTTCATGTACTAATTGAGCGCTATTCATTTTCACTTCAGGTAATCATTAATTTTCAATTAATAGTATAGTCTGGTTCTGTATAACCGGTGCATTATTAATGGTAAGACCAATTATCTACCGGTGTAATTATTCATAACTTAAAATCAGAACTCCAAGGGATCACTGTGTGTAATTATTCATAACTTAGAATCAGAACTCCAAGGGATCACTGTGTTTGTAATTGAAATTATTCATGATTGATCGATCGGTCATTTATTAGCATAAATGAGAATCAGTAGTACCAACAATCGTTCATCTCCAAAACTTGCAGGACGAGGTAATTCATCCTCTTACCGATTGAACTACTTGATTACTTCATTGATTGATACTTTTATAGGTGGTTTATTTCCGAAACTGACGAGAATGGCACCAACTGAGGAGGCTTTTGTGGCAATATTTAACAGAGGTGATAACAGGTGAGAGGATTACTGCATTCCACATCTCGCAAATCGCGTGAATTCAGGATCGACCGACATGACATCCTCAGTGACGGCGGTGGTAATAGCATAACCATCAAGTTCACTTTGATCTCTTATAATTGTATTATGTTTGTTTTGCTGGTCACGATTAGCTTCGCCCTTCACGGAGGTCTTTGATTTGATAAACATTCTCCTCTTCGAGGGAACTAACTAATACCCTTGTGCCCTCAACGCAGGAACAAGCTGTGTACACGACATTTGATAGCTTAATTGAAGGTTCTGTTGTTGAAGTGGAAGTCATGGTGTGTTTAAACTGGGAAGCAAAGACGTTGCTTGGAGAGTACATTAGCACGGATTACCTTTTTTCTGATAAGAAGGTATGTGATGTTATAGAATGACTGGATATTTCACGTGTTATGTAGATTGATGCTTTGTTAATATTGTTTTCCAGGGTAATATCATTCAATGTTCTTCGAGTTGGGAAGTGTCCCCTTCAATCTCACCTGTACTTGAAGAGGGGAATGTTTATCAAATCAAAGATCTCATTGTGACACCAAACAATGATCGTCATAGGGTGCGCAAAGAGAATAGATATGTTCTTCTGCTTAGAAAATCGACAACTGTGAGAAAGATTGACTGCATTACCGATGGATTCATCCGTTACCCATTCCAGTTTATACAGTTCGAGGACATCACTTATGTCGATAATGAATACTTGATCGGTAAATATGATCCTATTGTTTTTATCTTTGTTTGAAATACATCCATTTATTGAAGAAAATCCATTTGGATTACACCCAGATGTCGTAGGCAGTGTCTTCAGTGTCGGAAGCGTCAAGACTAAGCTGGGTCATTGCAAGTATGTCGACTGTGAACTCATCAATGAGAGGTACCATTGCACCGTATTCCTAATCTTTCTTAATACATAATATACACAAAGAATAACGCATCTTACAACAGGGGTAAGCGATTAATGACAAGCTTGTGGGGACCCACATGCGAAGAGTTCCTCCAAGCTAATGCTTCATCAGCTATGAACACACCCGTCATTTTCACTGGAATGAGTATACAACAGCTTAATGGTAAGCTTAATCGAAGTTCTCTTCTGCTGCATATTGCTGTCGATGATGGTGATAGGATAATCCTCTATTTTCATCTGCCATCTATTGTTGTTACGCCATCTACATTGTGCTTTCATTATTGATTTAGGCTGAATGCATATATGCTTACACTAGGAAGGATTACTGATGTTAGTGATAATTGATGAACAGGAGAGAACTACCTAGCAAGCACCTTGGACAGTACAGTACGCAACATCTCCGGCTACACTGATTTACCGGGCCTCCATTCAGCAATGCCCAGATTCCATCGAAACCGATTTCTGAAGTGGGTTTGGGTTAATTGTTATACTCCCTTATGTTAATCAGCTACGAGGACAACAACCGTGATAGTAACTGGCTTCGTTTTCGTGATTTGATTTTTATGTACCAGTTACATTTCTATGCATAAGGAGATAAGCAACCGCAGCGCTGTCAATGGGTCAATAGCTGAGCTTTTACACTGGTCTTCAGGCCATAACAAGGTATACTTATACGAGATTCGATACAATTTATCTATATAATTACAGTAAAAGCTGTATGAATTACCCAATTACCATCCACAGCCAAGATATTTCAACTGCACCGTGGTTATAAGGGAAGTGCAAGTCAGCAATACGTGGTACAATTGCTTATGCCCAAATCCAAAATGCAAGAAAGTTTTAACAAGAATTGAGACAGCCTGTTGGTGCGATGAATGCGAGACCTTGGTTCAATCCCCAGACATATGATTCTAAATTCTCTGCTCCTTTACATTGATAGCAAGATTTGATTACCCCTAATAACATAACACCTTTTCACCCATGCAGGCTCAAACTTAAACTTCGAGCAACGGATGAAACCGGAGAGCTCTTGCTGACGGTGTTTGATGACACAGTTGAGAAGTTAACTCAGAAAACCGCTGCAGAACTGATGGATGAAACTTACCAGGTAATTCGGTTAATATCTTGCCGTATATGTTTGGCGTTTTTTGACCTCACTGTGCTCACATTTATGGTCTTATAGGATCAAGTCCGTTTTCCGGACATGCCAAAGAGCCTGAGCGACCTTGTACCAACCAGTCATACGATTCGAATCAACAGCTGCACCTATTATCCAAAGCACAACGGTGTTGAGTTTGTATGCAGTGATATTCTCCTCGAAGCTATCTAAGTAACGGGAATACCACACTGTCTCCACTGCTTGGACGCCCATATGCTCGCAGCGTCTACAGAACCTGCTCAATCCTACCTACCATCCACTTATTTTATGTGTTGTTTTGTGTATGTCGGCTTGTATTTAGTTTCCGCTCATCTGTTTCAGTTTGACTGTGGCTTCAGCTAAACATCCGGTTTTTATTAAACTATCTTAAAGCGTTTTGCGATCTGCTTCAAAAGATACTTATTTCCGGCGATATGGTATTCTATTTCCCCATGATATTCCATTCCTATAATGAGTAACATTGCGTAGTCCTAATTGAATAATATCAATATGGTTTAATTTAATATTTCTCCTCGATATATTGGTGCATGTAGCTGATCTAGACCTTTTTGCAACATCACCAGAAGTTTGGTACTTTATCGTGGCATTCGATGACAATCGAGGTGGACAGGATTCACTCCTGGCTATTTACTTGGGGTCATGCAACACTTGTCCAGTCTATGAAAATAGCTATGGTTGAATTTTGAAACAGTTAAGGCGTGATTACCCGGATTTATTTGATTTATCATGATAAACAACGCGTGCTACAGGCTCTGTTGATGTCAATTACCCTAATGTAGTTTCTGACGTCCGTATGCTGAGATGCTTAACATCATTGACGGCGAGTACTTTGAATTTTTTTCCAATATTTCAGTTTGCAACGTGTGTTATTCTATTTACCCAGGGTATTGTGTCCCTATAATGAGTAATGTTGTGTAAATAATGTTATGTTGTAAGATAAAATTTGGCTTACACTACCAATCTATAATCAGAATATACACCCTGCAGATGCAACATAAGATTTGGCTTAAACTACCAATTTGTAATCAGAATATACAATCTGCAGATGTCAAACTACATACGATTTGTAGCAGCCAAAAACAGGCTGGATTACGAAGTCTGCGACTGATGATAAGCTAACATTACAAAATGCAGTCCACAGTTTGCAACCTGACGTTTCAAGGACCTAACATGCAAAAATCATAGGAGCATCCATAATATAGACTAGAACAAACATAATTAAACTGCAAAGTTGCGTTAACAGTAGAAAAGATAGTATCCAAAGATCGTGTGCTGAACCGTCTGAGTGGCTACGTTGCGTTTTAAATCCAACGCAGATGTGGACGAATGCGGTATCGGTAATCACTCTCGGTTTCATCTGAACCTTCAACCTTAATGTAATAAGTCCACGCTTCGTCTGGACCCAGGTATGTATCTAAACCGTAGATCTTCCCAACAATGACACCTTTCCTGAGGATGCTCCGGTCATTCCAATCGACAATATCGCCAATGTTGATTTCTTCGTTAAGCTGATCTGGAACCGAGTCGCGGACAAAGCGTCGGTGGATAATTTGAAACTTCTCTTGCTTGATGATGTAGTACTCTTCGTCTCTTGACCATTTGTCATACTCGCCTGAGTCATCCGGATCAACAATGCCCCATATGTCAACTATGTACGAAGATTTGTTGAAATGGTCCACAACATGACCAAGTAATGTAGTGCCAGCCCATTTTCCAACTCCCTTGATCTCCACATTTCGTCCAATTCCAAACATTGCCAGCTTTCTGCATTCGTGAGTAATAAATTGTATTGTTTATCAATGAGGAATTCATACTGCAGGAAAACAAAACGTTGTGGTAAAGAATTGAGCACAGTCTAATAGAAAGATGCAAATAACACGTGTAACAAGCCCACAGAATGCTACAGTATCGTGGAAGTGACAAGGCACAACTTATCATCTTCTTCCTAAACATTATACAAACCAGCTTCAAAGGGGGTGCATTGATCCATTAATGTATTTTACCTGGCTGTGTACTCTGTTCAGAAGAGGTTACAGAAAATATCCAAAACAGCGAAACGAAGGGAATATAATGAAAATGAGTGTTCCACCTCGCAATATGAAAGGACAACACAGACTCGGCGATCAAGTATTGAAAATGCAAATGGGCACCGTGATGGCTTTTTTTTTTTTCACAAGAAACCGCACTCTGAATTCGGGTTCCTATTTAGGTGCATGTGATCAAGCAAACATATAAGGTGAAAAAATAGGAGCAAATTTAAACGTGATCACAATCCTTAATCATCAAACCAATAGCAGTTTCACAAACAGGATTCGGAATTGACCGAGGTCATACCACAAGAAAAAAACAACCCTCTCCTCCGAAGAGGCGAATAACTCCTTCGTTCAATACGTAATTAAATCCGTAAATGAAATTCCAAAATTGAAACCCTAATTCGAAAGAATGCTGACAGATAGATGGAGAAGACAGGGAAGAAGGAGATAGTGGTCTACCTATTCTTGTAGACTGTTTTTGGGCATGAGGAAGAAGTGGAGTGCTCTGACACTTGGTTGGGGAAATCAAGAGCGAACAAATAGGACCACAGCACCGATTCACCGGATAAGCGGTGAAAGAGACGAGAGGTCATAGACAGACAGCACACGTCTATGAAACTTAGGCGTCGGCTTTCCACTCCAAGCTCGAAGATCCTCCGCCATAGCTCCTCGGGAAGACTGGATTCCATGGCTTCGATAAACGGCGCCTTTCTATCGACTGATTTTGGGGAAAAGTAGCAATGGACTTGATTCTGTCCTTTTCATATAGACTTCTTATAAAAAATGAATTTATTTTTGATGGGCCGAGAGATAGTCTGCTTTTTTTTTTTTATAGGCCACGGATTTACAACCACAGATTAGTGGGTCAATTTGGATCAATTATGGACCAAGGATATACGTTGATAACCCCCATATCATTTTCGATCAATCTGGACTTCGCCCAAGATGCAAGAAACTTTAGCTCCTTCTCCGCTCCTTCACTGTTTTAATATGAAGATAGTCTGCTTTTTGATCATAACACCTTTTCTCCGCTCCTTCACTGTTTTAATATGAAGATATTTTTAATTAGTTGATATTACCTCTCAAGGTATACACATTTAGTATGTTTATTATCATTCAGCATTCAATTCAAACTAATAGATTAATACGTTATAGATTCCTTTAAAAACCCTTGAGCATTTATTTCGGCTGAGAATAAAATTAGTGCAGCTCTTCACTTCAAAACTACAACTTTTGCTGTTTTGGTCACCGATATTGACCATGGACTAATTTACTTAGGCGTATTCACTTGGCTGTTATATTTCACATTCAACGTTGCAGTTTATTTGAACAGGATCCAGACAGAATATTCCCTCGCAATCGCATTGAATAGACCAGTTCCGGAGCGTCTTCCTACATGCGTATAAATTGCGTGTTAATAGTTGTAGGTTTCACCACTGTTGCAAACTGTTTTCTCTAGATTGGTGTACGCCCTTGAAACAACTATGTCTTGCTACCTGGATGAGTTGAACGAGGGTATTCTCTGTAGAATCGTAGCGATTGTGTGCCGAAAGTGGGACGTCTACAATCAGTATGGAAAATACAAGAGTACCGACTACGTTCTATCTGATGCAAAGGTCTGTTCATGTCTTTTTCTAGATCTGTTGTTCCATCAAATCTCCATCGGCTTTATTTAAGGCGTTCTTCTGTTTCATCGACCAGAAAAACGTAATTCATTGTACGACTAAGAGCAATGTTGCACACTGTTTCATGGATAAATTAAAGGAAGGATGTGTGTACTACTTCGAGAACTTCTATGTTATCCCGAACTTGAAGGATTACAGGGTTGTGCGATCAAACCAATACATGATGGAATTGCATGATTGTTCTATTATTCGGTTCCACCGCGGTGTTCCAATCGGATTTTCACAGCATATGTTTGACCTCACTAACATTGGAGATGTCAAATTTAACGCTCACGATACGTCATTGATTGGTAAGTACCCTCCGAGGATCTTTGTCGTTTTATGCTATTGCCTGGAATCCTTAATACTCCAGTGGATCCTATAGATGTGATTGGATATGTCGTTGATGTCGGCAAAATTGTATCGAGGGATGTTGAAAAATCGCATAAACTAAAAAGGCAATCAGAAGCACTGGATTTTTGTTTGCTCGACAACAGGTAGTTTTGTGCTCTAAGGACTCATTCGATAATTTACTCAACTCCATTTCCTTTCACTACTGATTTACTAATTTAATCTCATAGGGGCCATAAGATCAGAGTAACACTGTGGGGTGAGTTGGCAGATAAGCTCCTTCAGTGCACGCTCCTGATAACAGGGGACACGCTGTCATATTAGTGGGCCTTAGTGTCCGAAACTCCCATGGTGAATAACCCATCATCATTCCTGTAGTTCCCTTGTGATTACCTTTATGATACTATTAACTGTTTTTCAAGTGAACCTGCTACTGCAGCTATGTGTCTATCCAGTACTCCCAACACTTTAATTTATGATGATGAGGAGATTCCACAGTTGGTTGAATTTAAGAATGTGGAAGGCCAATGTGGAGCAGTCAGGGTTACCTTAATGGAGTTGTCCCAGTGGTGCCGGGCAAAGAAGAAGGTAGCCTGACTGCAAATGCTTGTACTTGATTGAGCTCATTTTCCATTGGATACCCACTGATCCTGTTGTTATGTTGCTAACATTGAAGGCCGGGAATTTCCATTGCAACTTAAGGATTACCGGTGTAGATACTGCTTCCCCCTGGTATTATTTCGGATGTAGTTCTCTCCATTGTCTGCGAGATGTGACCCGCCGGAAAGGGGGCTTCTTTTGTGAATCCTGTGACATGAGAATTGAATTCCCGAAGACAAGGTAATTCTTTTTTTGACTCTGCAGTACTGTTTGCTTGAATACCACTTTTTGGCCGTTATCGTTTTTCTTGAACCACAGTTTTTGGGCATTATATCTTATTCAATTCTAAACTACACTTTTTGAAGATTTAGAATTCGATTAAATGTCGACGATGCTAACTGTGCTGCGGCTGTCACCCTATTTGATTCCACTGCTGAGGCGATGTTATCTGCGAGTGTTGATGCCTTTCTTGCTGGTCATAAAGTGAGCAAATATTTACAGCTGGCTATCTTTCGTGTGTTATACTTGATTTGACTCCTCGCATTATTTTCAGGATAACGCTATAGGTGACATGCCTCCCCAGGTTATGCTTAATATGGTTGGTACTTGGCATACGTTTGAAATTCCTTCTCAATCTTACTGCTTACACATGATTGAGGATTACATTGCTGTCACTGTTACACCTTGTGCTCAGCCTGAATTTGCTGTGATACTCTGATGTGTTCCTTCACTCTACTCTTTCTTGTTTATTACCCCGTGATGTCCAATGGACACTTATTCATTTTTCTTGCGGGTGCGATCACAGGAAACAACAGTCGCTTTGGATGGATACGGCCCCGGGATGCACACGAGTCTGCTGAAGAAGGACAGTTCATCCTCTGCATCAGTTGTAAGCAGCGCCATAAGGAAGACAATTTCTAGGTGAGATTTTGCAATTAGTTTGTCATGATCGATGCTTTGTTCCTGATTGTCGTTAGCGTCTCTGTCTATGTGACACTTATTCTTCCTGCCCACAGTGCTGGTGGTGACAAAGAGGCCCATACGCGTAGCAGCAAGAAGAGGAATATTGTACTCTCATCTGACGAAGAGTAGTTCTTGAGTTGTCCGTGCGGTTTTTTGGTTCAACAGTGGATTTCAGACTAACTTTATTCCTCAAAAACCCCATATTACCAGGATTCCTTTGTCCCTGCTATGTTATTTTTTTGGGGTTGTGTTTTTTTTTCGGTGAAAGTCGCTGCTATGTTATTTTCCACCATAGGAATCCGCGGAATTTATTTTGTTTTTGCATGATATATTTCAATTTTAGAGATATGGTTTTCTTTGGGTGCGTTGGATCAGTAAAACAACACAACCATTAGGGCAGATATCTTCTATTTATTCTATAAGATCACGAAAAAGAGCCCGTTTCTAATAGCCAAACCAAAACACTCAGCAAACAAATCCATTCTATCGCCGTACCCTACTCGCTTCTGTATATCCGTCGGTGGCGTACTTCAGAACCGCTAGCAGAGAGGTTTCTAACACTGCCTCGCTGTATATCAATACAACACGTTTGACCTTCTGTTTCAATCGGAGGTAAAAGATGTTTGAGTCCTATACAGTATAGATAGACAACTCGATTCTATTTTCAAAATCCATAATACTTCAAGTTTGAATCTCGCTTTAGGAATGCGTATAGTTCAAGTCTCAGATGCATCTTTCATTGTATGTTAAGAAATATATTGTGACCACATCTCTTATTCTCTGTGTCGTTGTTCTTCCTCAGGACTCTCCTACTTTGTTTGGATTAGTTTCGACTGCATACTGTATGAATCGATATAATATTCCGCCGCATTCTTAAAAAGACAAATCTATTTGTAAAAGTACAGTCAGAATGGAATCTAAAAACAATAATTACAGTATTATTAAGATTGGAATAGGTCAAGGGATACTTTTCGAAGTTACCTCTGATTCAAGGCTTTTTGTAATTCTACGTATTCATCAGCACAATATGATACTAATTCCATTTATGGCCTATAGTGCAATTATCGGGGACCTGGTGAACCATGGCAAACTTCAACAGCGGAGAGGAAGTGGAAATCAAGGGGTTCGGTAAATGGACGGGACTTTCATTGCTCGGGGAGATCATTCGCTACATTGGGAATGAGTACTATGTGGTAGAGATTTATGCTGCTGAGGATCCAGATGAATCAGATGAGTATAAATATAAACCGCTTGACGAATCATACTATCGGCAGAGACAGGATCAGTACCCCATCATCCATCGTGAGTTTATTCGCGAAGCTGATGGACGGGAACAAGGAGTTGAATACAACATCGGAGATGTTGTTGATTGGGAAGAGTCATATCTCTTAGTGAAGGGTACTGTTATAGGAAAGGAACTTTCGAAAGATGATGAGAACAATGATCCAAATAGGCTCTATCATTACACCGTCAGGCTGGAAGAGTCAAATGAAGTTATTGAAGCCGATTACTACGACATCCGCCCACATGTCCCGTGGGCTTAATCAATCATATGGCTTCATCAAACACTCCATAATATTATTTTACATTACCGCTGGAATTTGTAAAACATGATTTGACAATGTTTGGATTTAGAATTTGGTTTCAGTTGTGTTTCCTTTGTTGATACTCCAATTGAAATTGTGGGATGATATGGATTTTGGTTAGCAAGTTGAAAGATCCCTTATTTGTTTATAGTCATTTACTGTTTTCATTTGGGTGTATTCGCGACCAACTTTCATAACCTATCCAATTTAATCTTATATGTTCTGCGCAGCGGAGGAGATCAAACATCCCAGTGTTATCGAAACCTATGAGGTATTGTATTCATCTGATGATCTTCAAGAAACCATTGAACTGATATTACTATAGTTTGCTGAGAGGGTCGTGCATATAGCTAATACAAACACTTGGTTGCATATAATAGAGTATCTAGGAGTGCACTACGATGTTTCGGAGGGGGTGATTTAATCGGACCCTAAATGCATTTAGGATTGTCATGAGAAATTTCTAAGGTTTCTGGGATTGTAATTTCGTTCCACTTGATTGTTTTAGGAGTAAAGGTACTAGATTTTTCAGCTTCTAGTTGGAGGAGAATAGTTTCTCCTTTTGGTAATTGAGGTATAATGCATTTAGGGTTCGTAAAATTCTAGTCAATTCTCTAAACCAGGAAATAAACAGAAATGAAATATGCAGATACTTTAGTAGAACTCAAGAGAAAGGGAAATAGTAAACATACTTTGTATTGATGATGGTAGAGATGATTGTGCAAGTTACTAACTTACTACAAATGGCAGAGCTTCGTCTTGCCAATAGTAAAAATTAAAGATAAAATGGTAACAGAAATTTAGGAGGTTACAAGAGTGGTAGAGAGTTTTTGATGATAGTCTGAGACTCCTTCAATTTTGCCGTGTCCTTCATTGCCTCTAGAGGCTGGTTTATATAGAAAACTTCATCCATACAACTGTTTGTGTTTTGTAGTGTGCCGTACAACTGTTTAGGTACTGTACTTCTTTGCTGAGTCATTCGTC
This sequence comes from Polygonum maritimum, assembly GCA_963924305.1. NCBI lineage: Eukaryota > Viridiplantae > Streptophyta > Magnoliopsida > Caryophyllales > Polygonaceae > Polygonum > Polygonum maritimum. Next base: position 15,076,772 of record OZ002730.1, on the reverse strand, counting down.
TTCTTTCTTGAGTGCTGTCTCGTCGCTTTGTAGATGCTGAGTCATTTTGTGGTGATGTCTTGTCTCGTTTCTTTCTTTTGTCTTGTCTTTGCCCCCCATCTTTTCTCAAGAGGAATGGGCCACATAGTAATAGGCTTCTTATTATGCATATGGATCTTGAGAAAAGATATCTGGATCGTCCTGAAGATTTGGAATGGAGGAAGACTCTTCCTCTGCGACTTTAAGGGCCCAAGATTTTGGCTGACTGGGCTGAACTGGGCTAGACTGTGTTTGCGACTTTATAAATTCTTGGTATTTTTGGAATTCCTGGAATTGTTTCCATTGCTCAGGTGAAATAGTTTGTGGTGGTGAGGTAGTAGAGCTTTTTTGAGAAGTAGTTGGAATCGATTTTTGGGGGGATGGTTGAGACTTGATTCTAATGATACATTCGATTCTGTCAAGAGAGACAAAATCTAAATCGTATTTATCCCACCAGCGAATTTTAAATCTTCTGCAAATGGAAAGAGGGAATGGTTTAGGTATGATTTGCGCAAGTTCATAGGTCCAGCAGAAGATCCATGGTACTTGAAGGTTGCTATGGAATTTAGTAGGTTTGGTGTATTCCAAATCGTTGGTATGGTTGGAGAAGAAGGTTATGGCCTTAGTAAGAGGTTCTGGATAGATTTCCGGTGTTGCACCAAAGTAGCTCCACCAATTGTAAAACCAAATGGGAAAGTCGTCCTGGCATCGTTTGAAATTAAAGAACCAGGAATGGGTAAAGGGTCTCAGGTAAAAGGTTTTAAACCAGGCATCTTTGTAGTCAAAGTATGTGTATCCGGTAGGGAAGAAAGGTACAGAGAATTTTTTAAGATCTGTTGGTTTGACCCAATCCTTTCTTTTGAGTACTTTGAGTATTGTGCATTTTGACATTGAAACATATTGGCCATTGGTTTGATCATAGGTATGGGTGATGTCAGCAGAGCCTGAATCAACTAGGATGAACTCGTAAAATTTTTGGTTTTTTGTAAACTCAGAAGGGGACCAATGGAACCCTGGGGAGAAAAGGTCTCGTATATAAGGTTCAAACTCATGCTGTTTCATGGGCTGAAAGGCCGGGGAAAGATAGAGGTTTTCAAAGAAGGCTTTTGTAACGTATTTGGTAATACTTGCTACAGGTATGTTTTGTTTTTGTGGTGTTTTGGGAGATAGATGAGCTTGATTGTAAGGTAATGGTGGAAACTGGGAAAGTGGCTCGAACTGGTTTTGTATTGGTACCATAGAAGAGCTAGAAGCATAATCTTGGGGAGTCTGCTTCTTTTCTGTCATTCTGCACATTAGTCAAGATAGATTAAACAGGAATATCTCTAATCTTGAAACGAATATAAGAGTTCGAATATTCAAGTCCGTGATCAATCTTTTGTTGTAATTTGGAAAGGAGTTTTGTTTTCTCAGATTCTAAAAGACTCGGATCTTTAGAAATTTGTAGAAAACATTTTCTAAGAAAAGGTATTTCATAGAAACTATATGCTCGTTTTTTAAGACAATAAAGAAAATACATTGGAAAGTTTGAAATGGTCTTAAAAAGGAATTCTTTTCATAGTAAAGAGGATAAAATGATCAGCAAGCGCAATTCTTCTGGTAAGACTATCTTTAAGACTTTGTAAAAATAAATTCCTAAGAGGAGGATAAATATCTGTTTTATTTTGCAAGACTCTTATCCTTCTTTTAAGATAAAAAACATTTTATCTTTCATAAGTCTCCTGCTGAAGTCGTTTGTAAATAGGGTTCATTCAGATGTTTTGCCCTGCAAAAATTCTCTGGTTAGAAAGTCTGGTAAAGAATTATTTTCTCCTTTAATAAACTCGATATCAAAGTCAAAAGCAGATAAAATTGCTTGCCATCTAGCAAAGATTTGTTTAGAAACAATATTTTGAACATCTTTTTGTAAAATCTCTTTAGCAGACTTACAATCTACTCTAAGAAGGAATTTCTTATTGTATAGATCATCTTGGAATTTTTGTATGCAAGCAACTATAGAGAGAATTTCTTTCTTTACTGTGCTATAGTTTTTCTGGGGTCCCGACCAGGCTCCCGAATAAAATCTAACCAATTGTTCCGGACTCTCTTTGTTTAGCTTTTGTTTTAGTATTCCTCCGAATCCTAGTTCAGAGGCATCTGTTTCAACAATCATAAAGGCTTTTGGATCAGGGATAGTAATGCATGGTAAAGCCTTTATCTTTTCTTTAATTATTCTAACAGCTCTTGTATGTTCATCACTCCATTGTTTTGGATTTTTTCTAAGCCTTTGATAGAGTGGAATACATAGTTGTCTTAATTTAGGGAAAAAATCTGCAATCTAGTTTAAACATCCTAAAAATCTTTGTAGTTGAGTTTTGTCTTTTATTTCATCAGGGAACTTCTCAGAGAAATCAAGGCTTCTTTCAATAGGTTTTATTGTTTGCTGGCATATATGGTGCCCTAAGAATCTAATTTTTGTTTGAAAGAGTTTCATTTTTGGAGCCGAAACAACAAGGCCATTCTTTTTAATGGTTTGTAGAAAAATATTTAAATGTTTAAAATGTTCATCAATTGTTTTAGAGTAGACAAGCACATCGTCTATGTAGACTATTAAAAACTTTGTAAAAGGGTTAAAGATTTCGTTCATGATATTTTGAAATTCTGATGGGGCATTTTTAAGGCCGAATGGCATTACATTCCATTCGTAGTGGCCAAAAGGGACGGTAAAGGCCGTCTTGTATCTATCTTGTTCAACGATTTGTATTTGCCAAAACCCGCTTTTCATATCAAATTTAGAAAAGATTTTGGCTTCAAATAGTCTATTGAGAAGGTCTCTTTTGTTAGGAATAGGATATCTAATCCATTGTAAGGCTTTGTTGAGGGGCTTGTAGTTAATAACTAGTCTAGGGACTCCTCTTTCTTTCTCGGCTGCATTCATGACATAGAAAGCGGCACAACTCCATGGAGAGTGAGACTTTCTAATTAGTTTTTTATCTAAAAGATTTTGAATTTCTGCTTTACAGGTTTCCAATAATTCTTGATTCATTTGTATTTGTCTTGCTTTAGTAGGGATTTTGGTTTCATCAAAGTCTTTTTCGTATGGTAAAAAAACTTGATGTTTCTTTCTATCCCAAAAGGCATTAGGGAGATCCGAACAGACTTGTTTTTCAAATAGTTTTTGAAGATCAAGTATTTTGTTTTGAAGGAAAGGTTGGTTAAGTTTTTCAATAATCTTTTGATCCGATATTTCTCTTCTTAGATCATTAATAAAGGCTTGTTTATGGGAAATAAGATCAATGCGTCTAGTAATAGTATGTGCGTTAAGTAGGTCAATATCCCTTTGTTGAGTTGGTAGTAAAAAGGGGAAAATAATGTTTTTTCCTATGACTTGAGTATGCAATCCTCTATGGTCAATTTTGAAAGGATATAGTTGTGTTAAGAAGGGCGTGCCTAAAATTATTTCATGTGTAAGGTCTTGGACTAAGACAAAGGAATTTTTGAAACAATATCCTTTATTACAGACTTTAGCCTTTGTTATTTTGTAATTAACTTTCATTCTTGAGCCGCTGGCATTTGTTAATCTTTCGGTTGTTTTTTCAAAATATTTGGAAGGGATAAGGCCTTCTCTTAAGCAGTTAAGGTCTGCTCCACTGTCAAGCAAAGCTGTAGATTGTAAAGTAAAGTCTTCGATTTTTATAGTAATTGGTATATACCATTTTTGGAAATTAATTTTATCAACAGCTGTAACTAGAAAATCGTTTTCTTCATTATTATCTTGAACTGCATTTTCAACTGGTATTCTGATATTTTTTAATTCTAAGATTGCCAGTCTGGTTTTTATTTCTAAATCCTCTGTTTCTTTGAGGGAGGCGAAATTTTGTAATTCTTTGACCTCTTTTTTAAGACGATTTACTTCCGTTTGAAGTTCTTTGGTGGTAACTTGGTTTGGAAAGATATTAGAGATAGGTTGTTTTTCAAAGAGTTTGGTTAGACTAAAATGTTCTTCTATTGGTAACTTCTTTTCTTCTTTAAAGATTAAATTTTTTAGTTTTTCAAAATATTGAATTTTTGTCTGAGGATCTTGTATTTCTTCAATTAGTTGAAAGAGGGTTTCCTTCTCTTTTTCTTTGGTAATAACATTACAGGCGAGAGGAGAAGAGCTATATTCTGTTTCAGATGAGGAAGAGTTGTTTATTTCAAGGATTTCGTCTGAGCTAGAGTCTTCTTCATTAAGAAGGATTCTTGATAGTTTGTTCCTAAGATTTTCATCATCATTACAAACTTCATTAATCTTGTTCTTTAGAGGGCATTTGTTAGCTTTGTGACCAGGCTGTCTACATTTATAACAGATTATGTTTTGGTTGGATGGGCTAGTTCGGGGTTTGTTTTTCTTTTTATAGTTTTCTGTTTCCTTTTTAGGATAGTATGGTTTCCTATTTTTATAGGTTTTCTTATTTTTCTTTTCTCTAGAGGGAGCTTTAATATCAGTCATCCCGAAGGCTTCACAAAAGGTTCCTAATTCCTTTTTAGAGGTTTCTCTGTTACTATATTTAGCTTGTAATTTTAGCTCGTTACAAAGAACTAAGCCTTCCTTTTTAATAAAAGACGCTAGTTGTCCGTAGGTAATTTTTTCCCACGGAATCTGATCAGAAGCAGTTGCTTCCTTAAGCTTAGTAATTATTCTTTTAGAAAAGAGATTTGGTAAGCCTGTTATAAATCTTTCTTTCCAGAAAGCATTGTTACATTCTGGTCTTTTAAGAACATAGGTTATGAAAGTATCTTTGTACCATCGATAGTCACTAAGGGTAGGACACCTAAGGTTGGATAGAATTGACGCATTGGCTTGTAAATCTTCTTGAGGGTTTCCAACAAAGTGCATGCATATGGTATAGATTAGTTGAGAAACAGCGTTCTCTTCTTCTCTATCCTCATCGTTTACTCTTGTGGAATTTAGTATATCTACTCTTTCTTGGGCTGTCACTGCATTATCCCACCAACTCTTTAGTTGTCCAGTAAATCCTTGGACAATGAGAGCGGCTGTGATTTTGTCTGAGTGACCTTGTGATCGGTAGGAGGCTTTGGCCATTCCCATTTCTTGTAAAGTATTAAGTATTTCACTTTCGGATTTTCCATCTATGTTCCATTCATAGATAGATTGTCCGTTGTATTCGTTTTGTCTAAATTTAGATCTTTCTTCATATAAGATATCAGGCGGGGTAGGTCTCCTGTAATAATTTCTAGTATCCATATTCCTTTTTCCAAACATTTTAGTATATCGTTGGTATATATTACCTCTTTGTCTTATTTTATTGACCTCAAATGGTTCATCTTCAAAAGCTTCTTCTATGTTTTGTATTTTTGCTTCTGATTTAGAAGAGGTTGTACTTTGTTCAGAATCGCTAGATTCTGATGTTGTGCTTTTATTATTTTGACAATTTTCGTCAACGCAAGTAATTGTAGGATTTCTTTCAGGTAAGGCTGCATTAGATTGAGAACCTTGTAGGGTGTTAAGTCTGCTTGAAATTCTTTCAAGAATATTTGGAGGAGTTAAGGTAACTTGTGAAAGTAAATTGTTTGGAATATTATCTGGAGTAAAATGTGGTTTAGAGGTGCTGGTAGGAAATTTAGGAATAGTAGAATTATCAATTTGTTCGTGAATCATATCGATTTGGTTGGCGAGGGTATGAAGGACTTGGTTTGAATAGTTATTTTGTTCATAAAGCTTTTTAATATCTCTGAGATTAACTGTACTATTATCAGGATCAGCACGTCCTCTCTTAAGGGGTTCGGCCTTAAGATCTCCTTCAAGAGAATTGACTAAAATTCCTTGAAAGGGAGGATGTATCGATTTAGTTGTACCTCCTGAGATTAATCTCCAAGATTTTGTCAATCTAGTCTGAACGTCTATAGTTTTTATGGTAAAGGGATTTTTAATTCCCTGAGAGTTAAGGTAAAGGGGTAACCAGGTAAAGAAGGGTATGTTTGTTTTAACTTGTTTCATTTCTTCAAACCACTCTTCTCTAATTTTTTCTCTAAAAGGGTTGTCAATTAACATGAACCAAGTATGTTTTAGTTTATTCTTTTCACTAAGAAAGTCGTTTTTTAGATAAACTTTGTCTATAGTAAATTCTTCTTTGGAAATTACGTTTATCGCAGAATAAACTTCACTCCTAGTTGGTGAGGTTTGTTCATTTTCTTCAACCGGTAAGGGATCTTGGTAATGAACAAAGCTGTTTCTTGAATTTCTAGTAAAGTTACTCCTAGCAGACATAAAGGGTTCACTATAAGAAGATCTAGGAGGAACGAATCTTAGTCTTTCATGAATAGAATTGTCTCGGCAAGAATTAAATCTTAGTAAAACTTTTCCCTCTGATTCTATGATTTCAGAAATTTCTTTTTGTTCAAGGTTAGGAGGCGGATTGTCATGAGAAATTTCTAAGGTTTCTGGGATTGTAATTTCGTTCCACTTGATTGTTTTAGGAGTAAAGGTACTAGATTTTTCAGCTTCTAGTTGGAGGAGAATAGTTTCTCCTTTTGGTAATTGAGGTATAATGCATTTAGGGTTCGTAAGTGAACTCATCAGTTTAAATTGAATTCTGTAAATAATTGCAAAGTTTTTTGAAAAATCTTTAAAATTGTCATTTAAAAGCTTTACATCTAATATTAAGGATTGTAAAATTCTAGGATCTGTTAAATCTAAAGAGTAGTCTGGAGCACAGTTGAAAAAGATTGGTCCATTGCAAATATTGGATTGTATTATGGCTAGTATAGAATCTTTGTATGTTCTAAGCCTATCGTCTCTAAGGGCGAGAAAGATAGGAGAATCTATTCCTTTTCTGGATAAAGGTTTGACGGCAATTTGTATAAGACCTAGGTGAATAAACCTAAATCCTTTATCTTTATAATGTCGTAAGGCTACAGAAGATAGTAAACTAAGAGTTTGTTGTTCTTTGTTAAGACTAATAGTTTCTTCATGGGTTTTGATACTTAAGCCCTGGAAGAAGCTTAAGTGTCCCCTTTTGTAAATATTACTAATATTTTCTTCAGGAATAGTCCAAGATTCTATATTATCGTCGATAGTATATAAATCTTCATTACTATGAATAACCGGACTGCTACTAGAACCAGATCCTTGTCTAAATAAATTTCTAATATTCGTTGTCATGTTCAGTCTGTGTAAATATCCTCTATTAGTTTAAACTTAGAACAACAAACTCTTAGTTTACTATCTTCTGTAGCCTTACGACATTATAAAGATAAAGGATTTAGGTTTATTCACCTAGGTCTTATACAAATTGCCGTCAAACCTTTATCCAGAAAAGGAATAGATTCTCCTATCTTTCTCGCCCTTAGAGACGATAGGCTTAGAACATACAAAGATTCTATATTAGCCATAATACAATCTAATATTTGCAATGGACCAATCTTTTTCAACTGTTCTCCAGACTATTCTTTAGATTTAACAGATCCTAGAATTTTACAATCCTTAATATTAGATGTAAAGCTTTTAAATGACAATTTTAAAGATTTTTCAAAAAACTTTGCAATTATTTACAGAATTCACTTTAAACTGATGAGTTCACTTACGAACCCTAAATGCATTATACCTCAACTACCAAAAGGAGAAACTATTCTCCTCCAACTAGAAGCTGAAAAATCTAGTACCTTTACTCCTAAAACAATCAAGTGGAACGAAATTACAATCCCAGAAACCTTAGAAATTTCTCATGACAATCCGCCTCCTAACCTTGAACAAAAAGAAATTTCTGAAATCATAGAATCAGAGGGAAAAATTTTACTAAGATTTAATTCTTGCCGAGACAATTCTATTCATGAAAGACTAAGATTCGTTCCTCCTAGATCTTCTTATAGTGAATCCTTTATGTCTGCTAGGAGTAACTTTACTAGAAATTCAAGAAACAGCTTTGTTCATTACCAAGATCCCTTACCGGTTGAAGAAAATGAACAAACCTCACCAACTACGAGTGAAGTTTATTCTGCGATAAACGTAATTTCCAAAGAAGAATTTACTATAGACAAAGTTTATCTAAAAAATGACTTTCTTAGTGAAAAGAATAAACTAAAACGTACTTGGTTCATGTTAATTGACAACCCTTTTAGAGAAAAAATTAGAGAAGAATGGTTCGAAGAAATGAAACAAGTTAAAACAAACATACCCTTCTTTACCTAGTTACCCCTTTACCTTAACTCTCAGGGAATTAAAAATCCCTTTACCATTAAAACTATAGACGTTCAGACTAGATTGACAAAATCCTGGAGATTAATCTCAGGAGGTACAACTAAATCGATACATCCTCCCTTTCAAGGAATTTTAGTCAATTCTCTTGAAGGAGATCTTAAGGCCGAACCCCTTAAGAGAGGACGTGCTGATCCTGATAATAGTACAGTTAATCTCAGAGATATTAAAAAGCTTTATGAACAAAATAACTATTCAAACCAAGTCCTTCATACCCTCGCCAACCAAATCGATATGATTCACGAACAAATTGATAATTCTACTATTCCTAAATTTCCTACCAGCACCTCTAAACCACATTTTACTCCAGATAATATTCCAAACAATTTACTTTCACAAGTTACCTTAACTCCTCCAAATATTCTTGAAAGAATTTCAAGCAGACTTAACACCCTACAAGCTTCTCAAACTAATGCAGCCTTACCTGAAAGAAATCCTACAATCACTTGCGTTGACGAAAATTGTCCAAATAATAAAAGCACAACATCAGAATCTAGCGATTCTGAACAAAGTACAATCTCTTCTAAATCAGAAGCAAAAATACAAAACATAGAAGAAGCTTTTGAAGATGAACCATTTGAGGTCAATAAAATAAGACAAAGAGGTAATATATACCAACGATATACTAAAATGTTTGGAAAAAGGAATATGGATACTAGAAATTATTACAGGAGACCTACCCCGCCTGATATCTTATATGAAGAAAGATCTAAATTTAGACAAAACGAATACAACGGACAATCTATCTATGAATGGAACATAGATGGAAAATCCGAAAGTGAAAAACTTAATACTTTACAAGAAATGGGAATGGCCAAAGCCTCCTACCGATCACAAGGTCACTCAGACAAAATCACAGCCGCTCTCATTGTCCAAGGATTTACTGGACAACTAAAGAGTTGGTGGGATAATGCAGTGACAGCCCAAGAAAGAGTAGATATACTAAATTCCACAAGAATAAACGATGAGGATAGAGAAGAAGAGAACGCTGTTTCTCAACTAATCTATACCATATGCATGCACTTTGTTGGAAACCCTCAAGAAGATTTACAAGCCAATGCGTCAATTCTATCCAACCTTAGGTGTCCTACCCTTAGTGACTATCGATGGTACAGAGATACTTTCATAACCTATGTTCTTAAAAGACCAGAATGTAACAATGCTTTCTGGAAAGAAAGATTTATAACAGGCCTACCAAATCTCTTTTCTAAAAGAATAATTACTAAGCTTAAGGAAGCAACTGCTTCTGATCAGATTCCGTGGGAAAAAATTACCTACGGACAACTAGCGTCTTTTATTAAAAAGGAAGGCTTAGTTCTTTGTAACGAGCTAAAATTACAAGCTAAATATAGTAACAGAGAAACCTCTAAAAAGGAATTAGGAACCTTTTGTGAAGCCTTCGGGATGACTGATATTAAAGCTCCCTCTAGGGAAAGGAAAAATAAGAAAACCCATAAAAATAGGAAACCATACTATCCTAAAAAGGAAACAGAAAACTATAAAAAGAAAAACAAACCCCGAACTAGCCCATCCAACCAAAAAATAATCTGTTATAAATGTAGACAGCCTGGTCACAAAGCTAACAAATGCCCTCTAAAGAACAAGATTAATGAAGTTTGTAATGATGATGAAAATCTTAGAAACAAACTATCAAGAATCCTTCTTAATGAAGAAGACTCTAGCTTAGACGAAATCCTTGAAATAAACAACTCTTCCTCATCTGAAACAGAATATAGCTCTTCTCCTCTCGCCTGTAGTGTTATTACCAAAGAAAAAGAGAAGGAAACCCTCTTTCAACTAATTGAAGAAATACAAGATCCTCAGACAAAAATTCAATATTTTGAAAAACTAAAAAATTTAATCTTTAAAGAAGAAAAGAAGTTACCAATAGAAGAACATTTTAGTCTAACCAAACTCTTTGAAAAACAACATATCTCTAATATCTTTCCAAACCAAGTTACCACCAAAGAACTTCAAACGGAAGTAAATCGTCTTAAAAAAGAGGTCAAAGAATTACAAAATTTCGCCTCCCTCAAAGAAACAGAGGACTTAGAAATAAAAACCAGACTGGCAATCTTAGAATCAAAAAATATCAGAATACCAGTAGAAAATGCCGTTCAAGATAATAATGAAGAAAACGATTTTCTAGTTACAGCTGTTGATAAAATTAATTTCCAAAAATGGTATATACCAATTACTATAAAAATCGAAGACTTTACTTTACAATCTACAACTTTGCTTGACAGTGGAGCAGACCTTAACTGCTTAAGAGAAGGCCTTATCCCTTCCAAATATTTTGAAAAAACAACCGAAAGATTAACAAATGCCAGCGGCTCAAGAATGAAAGTTAATTACAAAATAACAAAGGCTAAAGTCTGTATAAAGGATATTGTTTCAAAAATTCTTTTGTCTTAGTTCAAGACCTTACACATGAAATAATTTTAGGCACGCCCTTCTTAACACAACTATATCCTTTCAAAATTGACCATAGAGGATTGCATACTCAAATCATAGGAAAAAACATTATTTTCCCCTTTTTACTACCAACTCAACAAAGGGATATTGACCTACTTAAAGCACATACTATTACTAGACGCATTGATCTTATTTTCCATAAACAAGCCTTTATTAATGATCTAACAAGAGAAATATCGGATCAAAAGATTATTGAAAAACTTAACCAACCTTTCCTTCAAAACAAAATACTTGATCTTCAAAAACTATTTGAAAAACAAGTCTGTTCGGATCTCCCTAATGCCTTTTGGGATAGAAAGAAACATCAAGTTTCTTTACCATACGAAAAAGACTTTGATGAAACCAAAATCCCTACTAAAGCAAGACCAATACAGATGAATCAAGAATTATTGGAAACCTGTAAAGCAGAAATTCAAAATCTTTTAGATAAAAAACTAATTAGAAAATCTCACTCTCCATGGAGTTGTGCCGCTTTCTATGTCATGAATGCAGCCGAGAAAGAAAGAGGAGTCCCTAGACTAGTTATTAACTACAAGCCCCTCAACAAAGCCTTACAATGGATTAGATATCCTATTCCTAACAAAAGAGACCTTCTCAATAGACTATTTGAAGCTAAAATCTTTTCTAAATTTGATATGAAAAGCGGGTTTTGGCAAATACAAATCGTTGAACAAGATAGATACAAGACGGCCTTTACCGTCCCTTTTGGTCACTACGAATGAAATGTAATGCCATTCGGCCTTAAAAATGCCCCATCAGAATTTCAAAATATCATGAACGAAATCTTTAACCCTTTTACAAAGTTTTTAATAGTCTACATAGACGATGTGCTTGTCTACTCTAAAACAATTGATGAACATTTTAAACATTTAAATATTTTTCTACAAACCATTAAAAAGAATGGCCTTGTTGTTTCGGCCTCAAAAATGAAACTATTTCAAACAAAGATTAGATTTCTAGGGCACCATATATGCCAGCAAACAATAAAACCTATTGAAAGAAGCCTTGATTTCTCTGAGAAGTTCCCTGATGAAATAAAAGACAAAACTCAATTACAAAGATTCTTAGGGTGTCTAAACTATATAGCGGATTTTTTCCCCAAACTAAGGCAACTATGCATTCCCCTCTACCAAAGGCTTAGGAAAAACCCAAAGCCGTGGACTGATGAACATACTAGGACTGTTAGAACAATCAAAGAAAAAATAAAAGCCTTACCTTGTATTACTATACCTGATCCAAAAGCCTTTATGATAGTCGAAACTGATGCCTCAGAATTAGGATTCGGGGGAATACTAAAGCAAAAACTAAGTGAACAAAGTCCAGAACAGTTAGTAAGGTTTTATTCGGGTGCCTGGTCAGGACCCCAGAAGAATTACAGTACAGTTAAAAAAGAAATACTCTCAATAGTTGCTTGTATACAAAAATTTCAAGATGATCTTTACAATAAAAAATTCCTCCTCAGAGTTGACTGTAAGTCTGCTAAAGAGATTTTACAAAAAGATGTTCAAAATATTGTTTCTAAACAAATCTTTGCTAGATGGCAAGCAATTTTATCTGCTTTTGACTTTGATATCGAGTTTATTAAAGGAGAAAACAATTCTTTACCAGACTTTCTAACCAGAGAATTTTTGCAGGGTAAAACATCTGAATGAACCCTATTTACAAACGACTTCAGCAGGAGACTTATGAAAGATACAATGTTTTTTATCTTAAAAGAAGGATAAGAGTCTTGCAAAATAAAACAGATATTTATCCTCCTCTTAGGAATTTATTTTTACAAAGTCTTAAAGATAGTCTTACCAGAAGAATTGCGCTTGCTGATCATTTTATCCTCTTTACTATGAAAAGAATTCCTTTTTAAGACCATTTCAAACTTTCCAATGTATTTTCTTCATTGTCTTAAAAAACGAGCATATAGTTTCTATGAAATACCTTTTCTTAGAAAATGTTTTCTACAAATTTCTAAAGATCCGAGTCTTTTAGAATCTGAGAAAACAAAACTCCTTTCCAAATTACAACAAAAGATTGACCACGGACTTGAATATTCGAACTCTTATATTCGTTTCAAGATTAGAGATATTCCTGTTTAATCTATCTTGACTAATGTGCAGAATGACAGAAAAGAAGCAGACTCCCCAAGATTATGCTTCTAGTTCTTCTATGGTACCAATACAAAACCAGTTCGAACCACTTTCCCAGTTTCCACCATTACCTTACAATCAAGCTCATCTATCTCCCAAAACACCACAAAAACAAAACAAACCTGCAGCAAGTGTTACCAAATACATTACAAAAGCCTTCTTTGAAAACCTCTATCTTTCCCCGGCCTTTCAGCCCATGAAACAGCATGAGTTTGAACCTTATATACGAGACCTTTTTTCCCCAGGGTTCCATTGGTCCCCTTCTGAGTTTACAAAAAACCAAAAATTTTACGAGTTCATCCTAGTTGATTCAGGCTCTGCTGACATCACCCATACCTATGATCAAACCAATGGCCAATATGTTTCAATGTCAAAATGCACAATACTCAAAGTACTCAAAAGAAAGGATTGGGTCAAACCAACAGACCTTAAAAAATTCTCTGTACCTTTCTTCCCTACCGGATACACATACTTTGACTACAAAGATGCCTGGTTTAAAACCTTTTACCTGAGACCCTTTACCCATTCCTGGTTCTTTAATTTCAAACGATGCCAGGACGACTTTCCTATTTGGTTTTACAATTGGTGGTGCTACTTTGGTGCAACACCGGAAATCTATCCAGAACCTCTTACTAAGGCCATAACCTTCTTCTCCAACCATACCAACGATTTGGAATACACCAAACCTACTAAATTCCATAGCAACCTTCAAGTACCATGGATCTTCTGCTGGACCTATGAACTTGCACAAATCATACCTAAACCATTCCCTCTTTCCATTTGCAGAAGATTTAAAATTCGTTGGTGGGATAAATACGATTTAGACTTTGTCTCTCTTGACAGAATCGAATGTATCATTAGAATCAAGTCTCAACCATCCCCCCAAAAATCGATTCCAACTACTTCTCAAAAATGCTCTACTACCTCACCACCACAAACTATTTCACCTGAGCAATGGAAACAATTCCAGGAATTCCAAAAATACCAAGAATTTATAAAGTCACAAACACAGTCTAGCCCAGTTCAGCCCAGTCCGCCAAAATCTTGGGCCCTTAAAGTCGCAGAGGAAGAGTCTTCCTCCATTCCAACTCTTCAGGACGATCCAGATATCTTTTCTCAAGATTCATATGCACAATAAGAAGCCCATTACTATGTGGCCCATTCCTCTTGAGAAAAGATGGGGGGCAAAGAACAAGTCAGAAAACAATGCCACAAGACAGACAAGACATCACCACGAAAAATGACTCAGCATCTACAGAGCTACAAGACAGCACTCAAGAAAGAAGACAAATGACTCAGCAAAGAAGTACAGTACCTAAACAGTTGTACGGCACAAACAGTAATACAAGACCAGCTTTTCTATATAAACAAGCCTTCAAAGACAAGGAGGGACACGGCAAATTTGAAGAAGCTCAAGACTATCTCAGAAACTCTCTACTATCTTTGTAATCTCTCAAATTTCTACAAACACTTTTATTTTCTTTGGTAAGACGAAGCTCTACCAAACTGTAAGCAAGTTAGTAACTTGCAATCTGTACCAGCAACCGGCGGTTGTATCAACAATATTTTACCATCAATAACAAGTATGTTCTTACTATCTCTCTAATTCATTTCAACTTCTTTACTGTTAATTCCTGGGCTAAGAATTTATAAAGTCACAAACACAGTCTAGCCCAGTTCAGCCCAGTCCGCCAAAATCTTGGGCCCTTAAAGTCGCAGAGGAAGAGTCTTCCTCCATTCCAACTCTTCAGGACGATCCAGATATCTTTTCTCAAGATCCATATGCACAATAAGAAGCCCATTACTATGTGGCCCATTCCTCTTGAGAAAAGATGGGGGCAAAGAACAAGTCAGAAAACAATGCCACAAGACAGACAAGACATCACCACGAAAAATGACTCAGCATCTACAGAGCGACAAGACAGCACTCAAGAAAGAAGACAAATGACTCAGCAAAGAAGTACAGTACCTAAACAGTTGTACGGCACAAACAGTAATACAAGACCAGCTTTTCTATATAAACAAGCCTTCAAAGACAAGGAGGGACACGGCAAAATTGAAGGAGTCTCAGACTATCATCAAAAACTCTCTACCACTCTTGTAACCTCCTAAATTTCTGTTACCATTTTATCTTTAATTTTTACTATTGGCAAGACGAAGCTCTGCCATTTGTAGCAAGTTAGTAACTTGCACAATCATCTCTACCATCATCAATACAAAGTATGTTTACTATTTCCCTTTCTCTTGAGTTCTACTAAAGTATCTGTATATTTCATTTCTGTTTATTTCCTGGGTCAGAATTGGTATCAGAGCCACGTTCTTGATAAATCTCTACTATTCATCATCTTGTTCAATCTAAGTAACATAATCCATTATTATTTAAACTCAGTTCTGGGTATAGGATTGGTTTAGCCGAATTTACCGTTGGTAAGTCCCTTGTGGATGTTCCCGGTTATCCGTTGGTAAGCCCGTGGATGTGTTTAGGGTGTTCCCGGATTCGTCGGTGGTCCCCTATTATGAACTAAGTTTGACCATAGCCCAGGCAAATCAAACGAATCAAAAAGACAGGTTGTGTTATTGAGAATTTGAGAAACATTCGGAATCGCATGATTCGTATGCTTGTGTTTGTGTTGTTTGGTGATCTTTCTATCAAGTTCTATTAGGTCAAACATTTATAGACTAGAAAAGGAATGGAAACCAACGGTTCCCAAATGATAGCCTAGGCAAATCAAACCAATCAATAAGAAAGGTTGTGTTATTGAGAATTTGAGAAACATTCGGAATCGCATGATTCGTATGCTTGTGTTTGTGCTGTTTGGTGATCTTTCTACCAAGTTCTATTACTTCAAACATTTATGGACTAGAAAAAGAATAGAAACCAACGGTTCCCAAACCATAGCCTAGGAAAATCAAACGAATCAATAGGAATGGTTGTTTTATTGATAATTTGAGAAACATTCGGAATTGCATGATTCGTTTGCTTGTGTTTGTGTTGTTTGGTGATCTTTCTATCATGTTCTATTAGTTCCAAGATTTTTGGACTAGAAAAAGAATGGAAACCAACGGTTCCCAACCCATAGCCTAGGCAAATCAAACGAATAAAAAAGAAAGGTTGTGTTATTGAGAATTTGAGAAACATTCGGAATCGCATGATTCGTATGCTTTTGTTTGTGTTGTTTGGTGATCTTTCTATCAAGTTCTATTAGTTCAAACATTTATGGACTAGAAATAGAATGGAAACCAACGGTACCCAAACGATAGCCTAGGCAAATCAAACCAATCAATAAGAAAGGTTGTGATATTGAGAATTTGAGAAACATTCGGAATCGCATGATTCGTATGCTTGTGTTTGTGTTGTTTCGTGATCTTTCTACCACGTTCTATTAGTTCAAACATTTATGTACTAGAAAAAGAATGGAAACCAACGGTTCCCAAACGATAGCCTAGGCAAATCAAACGAATCAAAAAGAAAGGTTGTGTTATCGAGAATTTGAGAAACATTCGGAATCGCATGATTCGTATGCTTGTGTTTGTGTTGTTTCGTGATCTTTCTACCAAGTTCTATTAGTTCAAACATTTATGTACTAGAAAAAGAATGGAAACCAACGTTTCCCAAACCATAGCCTAGGCAAATAAAACGAATCAAAAAGAAAGGTTGTGTTATTGAGAATTTGAGAAACATTCGGAATCGCATGATTCGTATGCTTATGTTTGTGTTGTGTGGTGATCTTTCTATCAAGTTCTATTAGTTCAAACATTTATGGACTAGAAAAAGAATGGAAACCAACGGTTCCCAAACCATAGCCTAGGCATATCAAACCAATCAATAAGAAAGGTTGTGTTATTGAGAATTTGAGAAACATTCGGAATCGCATGATTCATATGCTTGTGTTTGTGCTGTTTGGTGATCTTTCTACCAAGTTCTATTAGTTCAAACATTTATGGACTAGAAAAAGAATGGAAACCAACGGTTTCCAAACCACAGACTAGGCAAATCAAATGAATCAATAAGAAAGGTTGTGTTATTGAGAATTTGTGAAACATTCGGAATCGCATGATTCGTATGCTTGTGTTTGTGATGTTTGGTGATCTTTCTACCAAGTTCTATTAGTTAAAACATTTTTGGACTAGAAAAAGAATGGAAACCAACGGTTCTCAAACGATAGCCTAGGCAAATCAAACCAATCAATAAGAAAGGTTGTGTTATTGAGAATTTGAGAAACATTCGGAATCGCATGATTCGTATGCTTGTGTTTGTGTTGTTTCGTGATCTTTTTACCAAGTTCTATTAGTTCAAACATTTATGTACTAGAAAAAGAATGGAAACCAACGTTTCCCAAACCATAGCCTAGGCAAATAAAACGAATCAAAAAGAAAGGTTGTGTTATTGAGAATTTGAGAAACATTCGGAATCGCATGATTCGTATGCTTGTGTTTGTGTTGTGTGGTGATCCTTCTATCAAGTTCTATTAGTTCAAACTTTTATGGACTAAATAAAAAGAATGGAAACCAACGGTTCCCAAACCATGGCCTAGGCATATCAAACCAATCAATAAGAAAGGTTGTGTTATTGAGAATTTGAGAAACATTCGGAATCGCATGATTCGTATACTTGTGTTTGTGCTGTTTGGTGATCTTTCTACCAAGTTCTATTAGTTCAAACATTTATGGACTAGAAAAAGAATGGAAACCAATGGTTCCCAAACCACAGACTAGGCAAATCAAATGAATCAATAAGAAAGGTTGTGTTATTGAGAATTTGTGAAACATTCGGAATCGCATGATTCGTATGCTTGTGCTTGTGTTGTTTGGTGATCTTTCTATCAAGTTCTATTAGTTCAAACATTTATGGACTAGAAATAGAATGGAAACCAACGGTTCCCAAACGATAGCCTAGGCAAATCAAACCAATCCATAAGAAAGGTTGTGTTATTGAGAATTTGAGAAACATTCGGAATCGCATGATTCGTATGCTTGTGTTTCTGTTGTTTCGTGATGTTTCTACCAAGTTCTATTAGTTCAAACATTTATGTAATAGAAAAAGAATCGAAACCAACGTTTCCCAAACCATAGCCTAGGCAAATAAAACGAATCAAAAAGAAAGGTTGTGTTATTGAGAATTTGAGAAACATTCGGAATCGCATGATTCGTATGCTTGTGTTTGTGTTGTGTGGTGATCTTTCTATCAAGTTCTAGTAGTTCAAACATTTATGCACTAGAAAAAGAATGGAAACCAACGGTTCCCAAACCACAGACTAGGCAAATCAAATGAATCAATAAGAAAGGTTGTGTTATTGAGAATTTGTGAAACATTCGGAATCGCATGATTCGTATGCTTGTGTTTGTGTTGTTTGGTGATCTTTCTATCAAGTTCTATTAGGTCAAACATTTATAGACTAGAAAATGAATCGAAACCAACGGTTCCCAAACGATAGCCTAGGCAAATCAAACCAATCAATAAGAAAGGTTGTGTTATTGAGAATTTGAAAAACATTCAGAATCGCATGATTCGTATACTTGTGTTTGTGCTGTTTGGTGATCTTTCTACCAAGTTCTATTAGTTCAAACATTTATGGACTAGAAAAAGAATGGAAACCGATGGTTCCCAAACCACAGACTAGGCAAATCAAATGAATCAATAAGAAAGGTTGTGTTATTGAGAATTTGTGAAACATTCGGAATCGCATGATTCGTATGCTTGTGTTTGTGTTGTTTGGTGATCTTTCTATCAAGTTCTATTAGGTCAAACATTTATAGACTAGAAAAAGAATGGAAACCAACAGTTCCCAAACGATAGCCTAGGCAAATCAAACCAATCAATAAGAAAGGTTGTGTTATTGAGAATTTGAATAACATTCGGCATCGCATGATTCGTATGCTTGTGTTTGAGCTGTTTGGTGATCTTTCTACCAAGTTCTATTAGTTCAAACATTTATGGACTAGAAAAAGAATAGAAACCAACGGTTCCCAAACCATAGCCTAGGCAAATCAAACGAATCAATGGGAAAGGTTTTTTTATTGAGAATTTGAGAAACATTCAGAATTGCATGATTCGTTTGCTTGTGTTTGTGTTGTTTGTTGATCTTTCTATCATGTTCTATTAGTTCCAAGATTTTTAGACTAGAAAAAGAATAGAAACCAACGGTTCCCAAACCATAGCCGAGGCAAATCAAACGAATCAAAAAGACAGGTTGCGTTATTGAAAATTTGAGAAACATTCGGAATCACATGATTTGTATGCTTGTGTTTGTGTTGTTTGGTGATCTTTCTATCAAGTTCTATTAGGTCAAACATTTATAGACTAGAAAAAGAATGGAAACCAACGGTTCCCAAACGATAGCCTAGGCAAATCAAACCAATCAATAAGAAAGGTTGTGTTATTGAGAATTTGAGAAACATTCGGAATCGCATGATTCGTATGCTTGTGTTTGTGCTGTTTGGTGATCTTTCTACCAAGTTCTATTAGTTCAAACATTTAAGGACTAGAAAACGAATAGAAAGCAACGGTTCCCAAACCATAGCCTAGGCAAATCAAACGAATCAATAGGAATGGTTGTTTTATTGAGAATTTGAGAAACATTCGGAATCGCATGATTCGTATGCTTGTGTTTGTGTTGTTTGGTGATCTTTCTATCAAGTTCTATTAGTTCAAACATTTATGGACTAGAAATAGAATGGAAACCAACGGTTCCCAAACGATAGCCAAGGCAAATCAAACCAATCAATAAGAAAGGTTGTGATATTGAGAATTTGAGAAACATTCGGAATCACATGATTCGTATGCTTGTGTTTGTGTTGTTTCGTGATCTTTCTACCAAGTTCTATTAGTTCAAACATTTATGTACTAGAAAAAGAATGGAAACCAACGTTTCCCAAACCATAGCCTAGGCAAATAAAACGAATCAAAAAGAAAGGTTGTGTTATTGAGAATTTGAGAAACATTCGGAATCGCATGATTCGTATGCTTGTGTTTGTGTTGTGTGGTGATCTTTCTATCAAGTTCTATTAGTTCAAACATTTATGGACTAGAAAAAGAATGGAACCCAACGGTTCCCAAACCATAACCTAGGCATATCAAACCAATCAATAAGAAAGGTTGTGTTATTGAGAATTTGAGAAACATTCGGAATCGCATGATTCGTATGCTTGTGTTTGTGCTGTTTGGTGATCTTTCTACCAAGTTCTATTAGTTCAAACATTTATGGACTAGAAAAAGAATGGAAACCAACGGTTCCCAAACGATAGCTTAGGCAAATCAAACCAATCAATAAGAAAGGTTGTGTTATT
Organism: Polygonum maritimum; assembly: GCA_963924305.1. Classification (NCBI taxonomy): domain Eukaryota; kingdom Viridiplantae; phylum Streptophyta; class Magnoliopsida; order Caryophyllales; family Polygonaceae; genus Polygonum; species Polygonum maritimum. The sequence continues at coordinate 15,056,615 of OZ002730.1, read as the reverse complement.
GAGAATTTGAGAAACATTCGGAATCGCATGATTCGTATGCTTGTGTTTGTGTTGTTTGGTGATCTTTCTATCAAGTTCTATTAGTCCAAACATTTAGTGACTAGAAATAGAATGGAAACCAACGGTTCCCAAACGATAGCCTAGGCAAATCAAACCAATCAATAAGAAAGGTTGTGATATTGAGAATTTGAGAAACATTCGGAATCGCATGATTTGTATGCTTGTGTTTGTGTTGTTTCGTGATCTTTCTACCAAGTTCTATTAGTTCAAACATTTATGTACTAGAAAAATAATGGAAACCAACGTTTCCCAAACCATAGCCTAGGCAAATAAAACGAATCAAAAAGAAAGGTTGTGTTATTGAGAATTTGAGAAACATTCGGAATCGCAAGATTCGTATGCTTGTGTTTGTGTTGTGTGGTGATCTTTCTATCAAGTTCTATTAGTTCAAACATTTATGGACTAGAAAAAGAATGGAAACCAACGATTCCCAAACCATAACCTAGGCATATCAAACCAATCAATAAGAAAGGTTGTGTTATTGAGAATTTGAGAAACATTCGGAATCGCATGATTCGTATGCTTGTGTTTGTGCTGTTTGGTGATCTTTCTACCAAGTTCTATTAGTTCAAACATTTATGGACTAGAAAAAGAATGGATACCAACGGTTCCCAAACGATAGCCTAGGCAAATCAAACCAATCAATAAGAAAGGTTGTGTTATTGAGAATTTGAGAAACATTCGGAATCGCACGATTCGTATGCTTGTGTTTGTGTTGTTTCGTGATCTTTCTACCAAGTTCTATTAGTTCAAACATTTATGTACTAGAAAAAGAATGGAAACCAACGTTTCCCAAACCATAGCCTAGGCAAATAAAACGAATCAAAAAGAAAGGTTGTGTTATTGAGAATTTGAGAAACATTCGGAATCGCATGATTCGTATGCTTGTGTCTGTGTTGTGTGGTGATCTTTCTATCAAGTTCTATTAGTTCAAACATTTATGGACTAGAAAAAGAATGGAAACCAAAGGTTCCCAAACCATAGCCTAGGCATATCAAACCAATCAATAAGAAAGGTTGTGTTATTGAGAATTTGAGAAACATTCGGAATCGCATGATTCGTATGCTTGTGTTTGTGCTGTTTGGTGATCTTTCTACCAAGTTCTATTAGTTCAAACATTTATGGACTAGAAAAAAGAATGGAAACCAACGGTTTCCAAACGATAGCCTAGGCAAATCAAACCAATCAATAAGAAAGGTTGTGTTATCGAGAATTTGAGAAACATTCGGAATCGCATGATTCGTATGCTTGTGTTTGTGTTGTTTCGTGATCTTTCTACCAAGTTCTATTAGTTCAAACATTTATGTACTAGAAAAAGAATGGAAACCAACGTTTCCCAAACCATATCCTAGGCAAATAAAACGAATCAAAAAGAAAGGTTGTGTTATTGAGAATTTGAGAAACATTGGGAATCGCATGATTCGTATACTTGTGTTTGTGCAGTTTGGTGATCTTTCTACCAAGTTCTATTAGTTCAAACATTTATGGACTAGAAAAAGAATGGAAACCAATGGTTCCCAAACCACAGACTAGGCAAATCAAATGAATCAATAAGAAAGGTTGTGTTATTGAGAATTTGTGAAACATTCGGAATCGCATGATTCGTATGCTTGTGTTTGTGTTGTTTGGTGATCTTTCTATCAAGTTCTATTAGTTCAAACATTTATGGACTAGAAATAGAATGGAAACCAACGGTTCCCAAACGATAGCCTAGGCAAATCAAACCAATTAATAAGAAAGGTTGTGTTATTGAGAATTTGAGAAACATTCGGAATCGCATGATTTGTATGCTTGTGTTTCTGTTGTTTCGTGATCTTTCTACCAATTTCTATTAGTTCAAACATTTATGTAATAGAAAAAGAATGGAAACCAACGTTTCCCAAACCATAGCCTAGGCAAATAAAACGAATCAAAAAGAAAGGTTGTGTTATTGAGAATTTGAGAAACATTCGGAATCGCATGATTCGTATGCTTGTGTTTGTCTTGTGTGGTGATCTTTCTATCAAGTTCTATTAGTTCAAACATTTATGGACTAGAAAAAGAATGGAAACCAACGGTTCCCAAACCATAGCCTAGGCATATCAAACCAATCAATAAGAAAGGTTGTGTTATTGAGAATTTGAGAAACATTCGGAATCGCATGATTCGTATGCTTGTGTTTGTGCTGTTTGGTGATCTTTCTACCAAGTTCTATTAGTTCAAACATTTATGGACTAGAAAAAGAATGGATACCAACGGTTCCCAAACGATAGCCTAGGCAAATCAAACCAATCAATAAGAAAGGTTGTGTTATTGAGAATTTGAGAAACATTCGGAATCGCACGATTCGTATGCTTGTGTTTGTGTTGTTTCGTGATCTTTCTACCAAGTTCTATTAGTTCAAACATTTATGTACTAGAAAAAGAATGGAAACCAACGTTTCCCAAACCATAGCCTAGGCAAATAAAACGAATCAAAAAGAAAGGTTGTGTTATTGAGAATTTGAGAAACATTCGGAATCGCATGATTCGTATGCTTGTGTCTGTGTTGTGTGGTGATCTTTCTATCAAGTTCTATTAGTTCAAACATTTATGGACTAGAAAAAGAATGGAAACCAAAGGTTCCCAAACCATAGCCTAGGCATATCAAACCAATCAATAAGAAAGGTTGTGTTATTGAGAATTTGAGAAACATTCGGAATCGCATGATTCGTATGCTTGTGTTTGTGCTGTTTGGTGATCTTTCTACCAAGTTCTATTAGTTCAAACATTTATGGACTAGAAAAAAGAATGGAAACCAACGGTTTCCAAACGATAGCCTAGGCAAATCAAACCAATCAATAAGAAAGGTTGTGTTATCGAGAATTTGAGAAACATTCGGAATCGCATGATTCGTATGCTTGTGTTTGTGTTGTTTCGTGATCTTTCTACCAAGTTCTATTAGTTCAAACATTTATGTACTAGAAAAAGAATGGAAACCAACGTTTCCCAAACCATATCCTAGGCAAATAAAACGAATCAAAAAGAAAGGTTGTGTTATTGAGAATTTGAGAAACATTGGGAATCGCATGATTCGTATACTTGTGTTTGTGCAGTTTGGTGATCTTTCTACCAAGTTCTATTAGTTCAAACATTTATGGACTAGAAAAAGAATGGAAACCAATGGTTCCCAAACCACAGACTAGGCAAATCAAATGAATCAATAAGAAAGGTTGTGTTATTGAGAATTTGTGAAACATTCGGAATCGCATGATTCGTATGCTTGTGTTTGTGTTGTTTGGTGATCTTTCTATCAAGTTCTATTAGTTCAAACATTTATGGACTAGAAATAGAATGGAAACCAACGGTTCCCAAACGATAGCCTAGGCAAATCAAACCAATTAATAAGAAAGGTTGTGTTATTGAGAATTTGAGAAACATTCGGAATCGCATGATTTGTATGCTTGTGTTTCTGTTGTTTCGTGATCTTTCTACCAAGTTCTATTAGTTCAAACATTTATGTAATAGAAAAAGAATGGAAACCAACGTTTCCCAAACCATAGCCTAGGCAAATAAAACGAATCAAAAAGAAAGGTTGTGTTATTGAGAATTTGAGAAACATTCGGAATCGCATGATTCGTATGCTTGTGTTTGTCTTGTGTGGTGATCTTTCTATCAAGTTCTATTAGTTCAAACATTTATGGACTAGAAAAAGAATGGAAACCAACGGTTCCCAAACCATAGCCTAGGCATATCAAACCAATCAATAAGAAAGGTTGTGTTATTGAGAATTTGAGAAACATTCGGAATCGCATGATTCGTATGCTTGTGTTTGTGCTGTTTGGTGATCTTTCTACCAAGTTCTATTAGTTCAAACATTTATGGACTAGAAAAAAGAATGGAAACCAACGGTTTCCAAACGATAGCCTAGGCAAATCAAACCAATCAATAAGAAAGGTTGTGTTATCGAGAATTTGAGAAACATTCGGAATCGCATGATTCGTATGCTTGTGTTTGTGTTGTTTCGTGATCTTTCTACCAAGTTCTATTAGTTCAAACATTTATGTACTAGAAAAAGAATGGAAACCAACGTTTCCCAAACCATAGCCTAGGCAAATAAAACGAATCAAAAAGAAAGGTTGTGTTATTGAGAATTTGAGAAACATTCGGAATCGCATGATTCGTATGCTTGTGTCTGTGTTGTGTGGTGATCTTTCTATCAAGTTCTATTAGTTCAAACATTTATGGACTAGAAAAAGAATGGAAACCAAAGGTTCCCAAACCATAGCCTAGGCATATCAAACCAATCAATAAGAAAGGTTGTGTTATTGAGAATTTGAGAAACATTCGGAATCGCATGATTCGTATGCTTGTGTTTGTGCTGTTTGGTGATCTTTCTACCAAGTTCTATTAGTTCAAACATTTATGGACTAGAAAAAAGAATGGAAACCAACGGTTTCCAAACGATAGCCTAGGCAAATCAAACCAATCAATAAGAAAGGTTGTGTTATCGAGAATTTGAGAAACATTCGGAATCGCATGATTCGTATGCTTGTGTTTGTGTTGTTTCGTGATCTTTCTACCAAGTTCTATTAGTTCAAACATTTATGTACTAGAAAAAGAATGGAAACCAACGTTTCCCAAACTATAGCCTAGGCAAATAAAACGAATCAAAAAGAAAGGTTGTGTTATTGAGAATTTGAGAAACATTCGGAATCGCATGATTCGTATGCTTGTGTTTGTGTTGTGTGGTGATCCTTCTATCAAGTTCTATTAGTTCAAACTTTTATGGACTAAATAAAAAGAATGGAAACCAACGGTTCCCAAACCATAGCCTAGGCATATCAAACCAATCAATAAGAAAGGTTGTGTTATTGAGAATTTGAGAAACATTCGGAATCGTATGATTCGTATACTTGTGTTTGTGGTGTTTGGTGATCTTTCTACCAAGTTCTATTAGTTCAAACATTTAAGGACTAGAAAAAGAATGGAAACCAATGGTTCCCAAACCACAGACTAGGCAAATCAAATGAATCAATAAGAAAGGTTGTGTTATTGAGAATTTGTGAAACATTCGGAATCGCATGATTCGTATGCTTGTGCTTGTGTTGTTTGGTGATCTTTCTATCAAGTTCTATTAGTTCAAACATTTATGGACTAGAAATAGAATGGAAACCAACGGTTCCCAAACGATAGCCTAGGCAAATCAAACCAATCAATAAGAAAGGTTGTGTTATTGAGAATTTGAGAAACATTCGGAATCGCATGATTCGTATGCTTATGTTTCTGTTGTTTCGTGATGTTTCTACCAAGTTCTATTAGTTCAAACATTTATGTAATAGAAAAAGAATCGAAACCAACGTTTCCCAAACCATAGCCTAGGCAAATAAAACGAATCAAAAAGAAAGGTTGTGTTATTGAGAATTTGAGAAACATTCGGAATCGCATGATTCGTATGCTTGTGTTTGTGTTGTGTGGTGATCTTTCTATCAAGTTCTAGTAGTTCAAACATTTATGCACTAGAAAAAGAATGGAAACCAACGGTTCCCAAACCACAGACTAGGCAAATCAAATGAATCAATAAGAAAGGTTGTGTTATTGAGAATTTGTGAAACATTCGGAATCGCATGATTCGTATGCTTGTGTTTGTGTTGTTTGGTGATCTTTCTATCAAGTTCTATTAGGTCAAACATTTATAGACTAGAAAATGAATCGAAACCAACGGTTCCCAAACGATAGCCTAGGCAAATCAAACCAATCAATAAGAAAGGTTGTGTTATTGAGAATTTGAAAAACATTCGGAATCGCATGATTCGTATACTTGTGTTTGTGCTGTTTGGTGATCTTTCTACCAAGTTCTATTAGTTCAAACATTTATGGACTAGAAAAAGAATGGAAACCAATGGTTCCCAAACCACAGACTAGGCAAATCAAATGAATCAATAAGAAAGGTTGTGTTATTGAGATTTTGTGAAACATTCGGAATCGCATGATTCGTATGCTTGTGTTTATGTTGTTTGGTGATCTTTCTATCAAGTTCTATTAGGTCAAACATTTATAGACTAGAAAAAGAATGGAAACCAACAGTTCCCAAACGATAGCCTAGGCAAATCAAACCAATCAATAAGAAAGGTTGTGTTATTGAGAAATTGAATAACATTCGGAATCGCATGATTCGTATGCTTGTGTTTGAGCTGTTTGGTGATCTTTCTACCAAGTTCTATTAGTTCAAACATTTATGGACTAGAAAAAGAATAGAAACCAACGGTTCCCAAACCATAGCCTAGGCAAATCAAACGAATCAATGGGAAAGGTTTTTTTATTGAGAATTTGAGAAACATTCAGAATTGCATGATTCGTTTGCTTGTGTTTGTGTTGTTTGTTGATCTTTCTATCAGGTTCTATTAGTTCCAAGATTTTTGGACTAGAAAAAGAATAGAAACCAACGGTTCCCAAACCATAGCCCAGGCAAATCAAACGAATCAAAAAGACAGGTTGTGTTATTGAGAATTTGAGAAACATTCGAAATCACATGATTCGTATGCTTGTGTTTGTGCTGTTTGGTGATCTTTCTACCAAGTTCTATTAGTTCAAACATTTAAGGACTAGAAAACGAATAGAAACCAACGGTTCCCAAACCATAGCCTAGGCAAATCAAACGAATCAATAGGAATGGTTGTTTTATTGAGAATTTGAGAAACATTCGGAATTGCATGATTCGTTTGCTTGTGTTTGTGTTGTTTGGTGATCTTTCTATCATGTTCTATTAGTTCCAAGATTTTTGGACTAGAAAAAGAATGGAAACCAACGGTTCCCAACCCATAGCCTAGGTAAATCAAACGAATCAAAAAGAAAGGTTGTGTTATTGAGAATTTGAGAAACATTCGGAATCGCATGATTCGTATGCTTGTGTTTGTGTTGTTTGGTGATGTTTGTATCAAGTTCTATTAGTTCAAACATTTATGGACTAGAAATAGAATGGAAACCAACGGTTCCCAAACGATAGCCAAGGCAAATCAAACCAATCAATAAGAAAGGTTGTGATATTGAGAATTTGAGAAACATTCGGAATCACATGATTCGTATGCTTGTGTTTGTGTTGTTTCGTAATCTTTCTACCAAGTTCTATTAGTTCAAACATTTATGTACTAGAAAAACAATGGAAACCAACGTTTCCCAAACCATAGCCTAGGCAAATAAAACGAATAAAAAAGAAAGGTTGTGTTATTGAGAATTTGAGAAACATTCGGAATCGCATGATTCGTATGCTTGTGTTTGTGTTGTGTGGTGATCTTTCTATCAAGTTCTATTAGTTCAAACATTTATGGACTAGAAAAAGAATGGAAACCAACGGTTCCCAAACCATAACCTAGTCATATCAAACCAATCAATAAGAAAGGTTGTGTTATTGAGAATTTGAGAAACATTCGGAATCGCATGATTCGTATGCTTGTGTTTGTGCTGTTTGGTGATCTTTCTACCAAGTTCTATTAGTTCAAACATTTATGGACTAGAAAAAGAATGGAAACCAACGGTTCCCAAACGATAGCTTAGGCAAATCAAACCAATCAATAAGAAAGGTTGTGTTATTGAGAATTTGAGAAACATTCGGAATCGCATGATTCGTATGCTTGTGTTTGTGTTGTTTGGTGATCTTTCTATCAAGTTCTATTAGTTCAAACATTTATTGACTAGAAATAGAATGGAAACCAACGGTTCCCAAACGATAGCCTAGGCAACTCAAACCAATCAATAAGAAAGGTTGTGATATTGAGAATTTGAGAAACATTCGGAATCGCATGATTTGTATGCTTGTGTTTGTGTTGTTTCGTGATCTTTCTACCAAGTTCTATTAGTTCAAACATTTATGTACTAGAAAAAGAATGGAAACCAACGTTTCCCAAACCATAGCCTAGGCAAATAAAACGAATCAAAAAGAAAGGTTGTGTTATTGAGAATTTGAGAAACATTCGGAATCGCATGATTCGTATGCTTGTGTTTGTGTTGTGTGGTGATCTTTCTATCAAGTTCTATTAGTTCAAACATTTATGGACTAGAAAAAGAATGGAAACCAACGGTTCCCAAACGATAACCTAGGCATATCAAACCAATCAATAAGAAAGGTTGTGTTATTGAGAATTTGAGAAACATTCGGAATCGCATGATTCGTATGCTTGTGTTTGTGCTGTTTGGTGATCTTTCTACCAAGTTCTATTAGTTCAAACATTTATGGACTAGAAAAAGAATGGATACCAACGGTTCCCAAACGATAGCCTAGGCAAATCAAACCAATCAATAAGAAAGGTTGTGTTATTGAGAATTTGAGAAACATTCGGAATCGCATGATTCGTATGCTTGTGTTTGTGTTGTTTCGTGATCTTTCTACCAAGTTCTATTAGTTCAAACATTTATGTACTAGAAAAAGAATGGAAACCAACGTTTCCCAAACCATATCCTAGGCAAATAAAACGAATCAAAAAGAAAGGTTGTGTTATTGAGAATTTGAGAAACATTCGGAATCGCATGATTCGTATGCTTGTGTTTGTGTTGTGTGGTGATCTTTCTATCAAGTTCTATTAGTTCAAACATTTATGGACTAGAAAAAGAATGGAAACCAACGGTTCCCAAACCATAGCCTAGGCATATCAAACCGATCAATAAGAAAGGTTGTGTTATTGAGAATTTGAGAAACATTGGGAATCGCATGATTCGTATGCTTGTGTTTGTGCTGTTTGGTGATCTTTATATCAAGTTCTATTAGGTCAAACATTTATAGACTAGAAAATGATGGAAACCAACGGTTCCCAAACGATAGCCTAGGCAAATCAAACCAATCAATAAGAAAGGTTGTGTTATTGAGAATTTGAGAAACATTCGGAATCGCATGATTCGTATGCTTGTGTTTGTGTTGTTTCGTGATCTTTCTACCAAGTTCTATTAGTTCAAACATTTATGTACTAGAAAAAGAATGGAAACCAACGTTTCCCAAACCATAGCCTAGGCAAATAAAACGAATCAAAAAGAAAGGTTGTGTTATTGAGAATTTGAGAAACATTGGGAATCGCATGATTCGTATACTTGTGTTTGTGCTGTTTGGTGATCTTTCTACCAAGTTCTATTAGTTCAAACATTTATGGACTAGAAAAAGAATGGAAACCAATGGTTCCCAAACCACAAACTAGGCAAATCAAATGAATCAATAAGAAAGGTTGTGTTATTGAGAATTTGTGAAACATTCGGAATCGCATGATTCGTATGCTTGTGTTTGTGTTGTTTGGTGATCTTTCTATCAAGTTCTATTAGTTCAAACATTTATGGACTAGAAATATAATGGAAACCAACGGTTCCCAAACGATAGCCTAGGCAAATCAAACCAATCAATAAGAAAGGTTGTGTTATTGAGAATTTGAGAAACATTCGGAATCGCATGATTCGTATGCTTGTGTCTGTGTTGTGTGGTGATCTTTCTATCAAGTTCTATTAGTTCAAACATTTATGGACTAGAAAAAGAATGGAAACCAACGGTTCCCAAACCATAGCCTAGGCATATCAAACCAATCAATAAGAAAGGTTGTGTTATTGAGAATTTGAGAAACATTCGGAATCGCATGATTCGTATGCTTGTGTTTGTGCTGTTTGGTGATCTTTCTACCAAGTTCTATTAGTTCAAACATTTATGGACTAGAAAAAAGAATGGAAACCAACGGTTTCCAAACGATAGCCTAGGCAAATCAAACCAATCAATAAGAAAGGTTGTGTTATCGAGAATTTGAGAAACATTCGGAATCGCATGATTCGTATGCTTGTGTTTTTGTTGTTTCGTGATCTTTCTACCAAGTTCTGTTAGTTCAAACATTTATGTAATAGAAAAAGAATGGAAACCAACGGTTCCCAAACGATAGCCTAGGCAAATCAAACCAATCAATAAGAAAGGTTGTGTTATCGAGAATTTGTGAAACATTCGGAATCGCATGATTCGTATGCTTGTGTTTCTGTTGTTTCGTGATCTTTCTACCAAGTTCTATTAGTTCAAACATTTATGGACTAGAAAAAGAATGGAAACCAACGGTTTCCAAACGATAGCCTAGGCAAATCAAACCAATCAATAAGAAAGGTTGTGTTATCGAGAATTTGAGAAACATTCGGAATCGCATGATTCGTATGCTTGTGTTTTTGTTGTTTCGTGATCTTTCTACCAAGTTCTGTTAGTTCAAACATTTATGTAATAGAAAAAGAATGGAAACCAACGGTTCCCAAACGATAGCCTAGGCAAATCAAACCAATCAATAAGAAAGGTTGTGTTATCGAGAATTTGTGAAACATTCGGAATCGCATGATTCGTATGCTTGTGTTTCTGTTGTTTCGTGATCTTTCTACCAAGTTCTATTAGTTCAAACATTTATGTAATAGAAAAAGAATGGAAACCAACGTTTCCCAAACCATAGCCTAGGCAAATAAAACGAATCAAAAAGAAAGGTTGTGTTATTGAGAATTTGAGAAACATTCGGAATCGCATGATTCGTATGCTTGTGTTTGTGTTGTGTGGTGATCTTTCTATCAAGTTCTATTAGTTCAAACATTTATGGACTAGAAAAAGAATGGAAACCAACGGTTCCCAAACCATAGCCTAGGCATATCAAACCAATCAATAAGAAAGGTTGTGTTATTGAGAATTTGAGAAACATTCGGAATCGCATGATTCGTATGCTTGTGTTTGTGCTGTTTGGTGATCTTTCTACCAAGTTCTATTAGTTCAAACATTTATGGACTAGAAAAAGAATGGATACCAACGGTTCCCAAACGATAGCCTAGGCAAATCAAACCAATCAATAAGAAAGGTTGTGTTATCGAGAATTTGAGAAACATTCGGAATCGCATGATTCGTATGCTTGTGTTTGTGTTGTTTCGTGATCTTTCTACCAAGTTCTATTAGTTCAAACATTTATGTACTAGAAAAAGAATGGAAACCAACGTTTCCCAAACCATAGCCTAGGCAAATAAAACGAATCAAAAAGAAAGGTTGTGTTATTGAGAATTTGAGAAACATTCGGAATCGCATGATTCGTATGCTTGTGTTTGTGTTGTGTGGTGATCTTTCTATCAAGTTCTATTAGTTCAAACATTTATGGACTAGAAAAAGAATGGAAACCAACGGTTCCCAAACCATAACCTAGGCATATCAAACCAATCAATAAGAAAGGTTGTGTTATTGAGAATTTGAGAAACATTCGGAATCGCATGATTCGTATGCTTGTGTTTGTGCTGTTTGGTGATCTTTCTACCAAGTTCTATTAGTTCAAACATTTATGGACTAGAAAAAGAATGGAAACCAATGGTTCCCAAACGATAGCTTAGGCAAATCAAACCAATCAATAAGAAAGGTTGTGTTATTGAGAATTTGAGAAACATTCGGAATCGCATGATTCGTATGCTTGTGTTTGTGTTGTTTGGTGATCTTTCTATCACGTTCTATTAGTTCAAACATTTATTGACTAGAAATAGAATGGAAACCAACGGTTCCCGAACGATAGCCTAGGCAAATCAAACCAATCAATAAGAAAGGTTGTGATATTGAGAATTTGAGAAACATTCGGAATCGCATGATTTGTATGCTTGTGTTTGTGTTGTTTCGTGATCTTTCCACCAAGTTCTATTAGTTCAAACATTTATGTACTAGAAAAACAATGGAAACCAACGTTTCCCAAACCATAGCCTAGGCAAATAAAACGAATCAAAAAGAAAGGTTGTGTTATTGAGAATTTGAGAAACATTCGGAATCGCATGATTCGTATGCTTGTGTTTGTGTTGTGTGGTGATCTTTCTATCAAGTTCTATTAGTTCAAACATTTATGGACTAGAAAAAGAATCGAAACCAACGGTTCCCAAACGATAACCTAGGCATATCAAACCAATCAATAAGAAAGGTTGTGTTATTGAGAATTTGAGAAACATTCGGAATCGCATGATTCGTATGCTTGTGTTTGTGCTGTTTGGTGATCTTTCTACCAAGTTCTATTAGTTCAAACATTTATGGACTAGAAAAAGAATGGATACCAACGGTTCCCAAACGATAGCCTAGGCAAATCAAACCAATCAATAAGAAAGGTTGTGTTATTGAGAATTTGAGAAACATTCAGAATCGCATGATTCGTATGCTTGTGTTTGTGTTGTTTTGTGATCTTTCTACCAAGTTCTATTAGTTCAAACATTTATGTACTAGAAAAAGAATGGAAACCAACGTTTCCCAAACCATAGCCTAGGCAAATAAAACGAATCAAAAAGAAAGGTTGTGTTATTGAGAATTTGAGAAACATTCGGAATCGCATGATTCGTATGCTTGTGTTTGTGTTGTGTGGTGATCTTTCTATCAAGTTCTATTAGTTCAAACATTTATGGACTAGAAAAAGAATGGAAACCAACGGTTCCCAAACCATAGCCTAGGCATATCAAACCGATCAATAAGAAAGGTTGTGTTATTGAGAATTTGAGAAACATTGGGAATCGCATGATTCGTATGCTTGTGTTTGTTTTGTGTGGTGATCTTTCTATCAAGTTCTATTAGTTCAAACATTTATGGACTAGAAAAAGAATGGAAACCAACGGTTCCCAAACCATAGCCTAGGCATATCAAACCAATCAATAAGAAAGGTTGTGTTATTGAGAATTTGAGAAACATTCGGAATCGCATGATTCGTATGCTTGTGTTTGTGCTGTTTGGTGATCTTTCTACCAAGTTCTATTAGTTCAAACATTTATGGACTAGAAAAAAGAATGGAAACCAACGGTTTCCAAACGATAGCCTAGGCAAATCAAACCAATCAATAAGAAAGGTTGTGTTATCGAGAATTTGAGAAACATTCGGAATCGCATGATTCGTATGCTTGTGTTTGTGTTGTTTCGTGATCTTTCTACCAAGTTCTATTAGTTCAAACATTTATGTACTAGAAAAAGAATGGAAACCAACGTTTCCCAAACCATAGCCTAGGCAAATAAAACGAATCAAAAAGAAAGGTTGTGTTATTGAGAATTTGAGAAACATTCGGAATCGCATGATTCGTATGCTTGTGTCTGTGTTGTGTGGTGATCTTTCTATCAAGTTCTACTAGTTCAAACATTTATGGACTAGAAAAAGATTGGAAACCAACGGTTCCCAAACCATAGCCTAGGCATATCAAACCAATCAATAAGAAAGGTTGTGTTATTGAGAATTTGAGAAACATTGGGAATCGCATGATTCGTATACTTGTGTTTGTGCTGTTTGGTGATCTTTCTATCAAGTTCTATAAGGTCAAACATTTATAGACTAGAAAATGATGGAAACCAACGGTTCCCAAACGATAGCCTAGGCAAATCAAACCAATCAATAAGAAAGGTTGTGTTATTGAGAATTTGAGAAACATTCGGAATCGCATGATTCGTATGCTTGTGTTTGTGTTATTTCGTGATCTTTCTACCAAGTTCTATTAGTTCAAACATTTATGTACTAGAAAAAGAATGGAATCCAACGTTTCCCAAACCATAGCCTAGGCAAATAAAACGAATCAAAAAGAAAGGTTGTGTTATTGAGAATTTGAGAAACATTGGGAATCGCATGATTCGTATACTTGTGTTTGTGCTGTTTGGTGATCTTTCTACCAAGTTCTATTAGTTCAAACATTTATGGACTAGAAAAAGAATGGAAACCAATGGTTCCCAAACCACAGACTAGGCAAATCAAATGAATCAATAAGAAAGGTTGTGTTATTGAGAATTTGTGAAACATTCGGAATCGCATGATTCGTATGCTTGTGTTTGTGTTGTTTGGTGATCTTTCCATCAAGTTCTATTAGTTCAAACATTTATAGACTAGAAATAGAATGGAAACCAACGGTTCCCAAACGATAGCCTAGGCAAATCAAACCAATCAATAAGAAAGGTTGTGTTATTGAGAATTTGAGAAACATTCGGAATCGCATGATTCGTATGCTTGTGTTTCTGTTGTTTCGTGATCATTCTACCAAGTTCTATTAGTTCAAACATTTATGTAATAGAAAAAGAATGGAAACCAACGTTTCCCAAACCATAGCTTAGGCAAATAAAACGAATCAAAAAGAAAGGTTGTGTTATTGAGAATTTGAGAAACATTCGGAATCGCATGATTCGTATGCTATTGTTTGTGTTGTGTGGTGATCTTTCTATCAAGTTCTATTAGTTCAAACATTTATGGACTAGAAAAAGAATGGAAACCAACGGTTCCCAAACCATAGCCTAGGCATATCAAACCAATCAATAAGAAAGGTTGTGTTATTGAGAATTTGAGAAACATTCGGAATCGCATGATTCGTATGCTTGTGTTTGTGTTGTTTCGTGATCTTTCTACCAAGTTCTATTAGTTCAAACATTTATGTACTAGAAAAAGAATGGAAACCAACGTTTCCCAAACCATAGCCTAGGCAAATAAAACGAATCAAAAAGAAAGGTTGTGTTATTGAGAATTTGAGAAACATTGGGAATCGCATGATTCGTATACTTGTGTTTGTGCTGTTTGGTGATCTTTCTACCAAGTTCTATTAGTTCAATCATTTATGGACTAGAAAAAGAATGGAAACCAATGGTTCCCAAACCACAAACTAGGCAAATCAAATGAATCAATAAGAAAGGTTGTGTTATTGAGAATTTGTGAAACATTCGGAATCGCATGATTCGTATGCTTGTGTTTGTGTTGTTTGGTGATCTTTCTATCAAGTTCTATTAGTTCAAACATTTATGGACTAGAAATAGAATGGAAACCAACGGTTCCCAAACGATAGCCTAGGCAAATCAAACCAATCAATAAGAAAGGTTGTGTTATTGAGAATTTGAGAAACATTCGGAATCGCATGATTCGTATGCTTGTGTTTCTGTTGTTTCGTGATCTTTCTACCAAGTTCTATTAGTTCAAACATTTATGTAATCGAAAAAGAATGGAAACCAACGTTTCCCAAACCATAGCCTAGGCAAATAAAACGAATCAAAAAGAAAGGTTGTGTTATTGAGAATTTGAGAAACATTCGGAATCGCATGATTCGTATGCTTGTGTTTGTGTTGTGTGGTGATCTTTCTATCAAGTTCTATTAGTTCAAACATTTATGGACTAGAAAAAGAATGGAAACCAACGGTTCCCAAACCATAGCCTAGGCATATCAAACCAATCAATAAGAAAGGTTGTGTTATTGAGAATTTGAGAAACATTCGGAATCGCATGATTCGTATGCTTGTGTTTGTGTTGTTTCGTGATCTTTCTACCAAGTTCTATTAGTTCAAACATTTATGTACTAGAAAAAGAATGGAAACCAACGTTTCCCAAACCATAGCCTAGGCAAATAAAACGAATCAATAAGAAAGGTTGTGTTATTGAGAATTTGAGAAACATTCGGAATCGCATGATTCTTATGCTTGTGTTTGTGTTGTGTGGTGATCTTTCTATCAAGTTCTATTAGTTCAAACATTTATGGACTAGAAAAAGAATGGAAACCAACGGTTCCCAAACCATAGCCTAGGCATATCAAACCAATCAATAAGAAAGGTTGTGTTATTGAGAATTTGAGAAACATTCGGAATCGCATGATTCGTATGCTTGTGTTTGTGCTGTTTGGTGATCTTTCTACCAAGTTCTATTAGTTCAAACATTTATGGACTAGAAAAAGAATGGAAACCAACGGTTCCCAAACCACAGACTAGGCAAATCAAATGAATCAATAAGAAAGGTTGTGTTATTGAGAATTTGTGAAACATTGGGAATCGCATGATTCGTATGCTTGTGTTTGTGCTGTTTGGTGATCTTTCTACCAAGTTCTATTAGTTCAAACATTTATGGACTAGAAAAAGAATGGAAACTAATGGTTCCCAAACCACAGACTAGGCAAATCAAATGAATCAATAAGAAAGGTTGTGTTATTGAGAATTTGTGAAACATTCGGAATCGCATGATTCGTATGCTTGTGTTTGTGCTGTTTGGTGATCTTTCTACCAAGTTCTATTAGTTCAAACATTTATGGACTAGAAAAAGAATGGAAACCAACGGTTCCCGAATGATAGCCTAGGCAAATCAAACCAATCAATAAGAAAGGTTGTGTTATTGAGAATTTGAGAAACATTCGGAATCGCATGATTCGTATGCTTGTGTTTGTGTTGTTTCGTGATCTTTCTACCAAGTTCTATTAGTTCAAACATTTATGTACTAGAAAAAGAATGGAAACCAACGTTTCCCAAACCATAGCCTAGGCAAATAAAACGAATCAAAAAGAAAGGTTGTGTTATTGAGAATTTGAGAAACATTCGGAATCGCATGATTCGTATGCTTGTGTTTGTGTTGTGTGGTGATCTTTCTATCAAGTTCTATTAGTTCAAACATTTATGGACTAGAAAAAGAATGGAAACCAACGGTTCCCAAACGATAGCCTAGGCAAATCAAACCAATCAATAAGAAAGGTTGTGTTATTGAGAATTTGAGAAACATTCGGAATCGCATGATTCGTATGCTTGTGTTTGTGTTGTTTCGTGATCTTTCTACCAAGTTCTATTAGTTCAAACATTTATGTACTAGAAAAAGAATGGAAACCAACGTTTCCCAAACCATAGCCTAGGCAAATAAAACGAATCAAAAAGAAAGGTTGTGTTATTGAGAATTTGAGAAACATTCGGAATCGCATGATTCGTATGCTTGTGTCTGTGTTGTGTGGTGATCTTTCTATCAAGTTCTATTAGTTCAAACATTTATGGACTAGAAAAAGAATGGAAACCAACGGTTCCCAAACCATAGCCTAGGCATATCAAACCAATCAATAAGAAAGGTTGTGTTATTGAGAATTTGAGAAACATTGGGAATCACATGATTCGTATACTTGTGTTTGTGCTATTTGGTGATCTTTCTACCAAGTTCTATTAGTTCAAACATTTATGGACTAGAAAAAGAATGGAAACCAATGGTTCCCAAACCACGGACTAGGCAAATCAAATGAATCAATAAGAAAGGTTGTGTTATTGAGAATTTGTGAAACATTCGGAATCGCATGATTCGTATGCTTGTGTTTGTGTTGTTTCGTGATCTTTCTACCAAGTTCTATTAGTTCAAACATTTATGTACTAGAAAAAGAATGGAAACCAACGTTTCCCAAACCATAGCCTAGGCAAATAAAACGAATCAAAAAGAAAGGTTGTGTTATTGAGAATTTGAGAAACATTCGGAATCGCATGATTCGTATGCTTGTGTTTGTGTTGTGTGGTGATCTTTCTATCAAGTTCTATTAGTTCAAACATTTATGGACTAGAAAAAGAATGGAAACCAACGGTTCCCAAACCATAGCCTAGGCATATCAAACCAATCAATAAGAAAGGTTGTGTTATTGAGAATTTGAGAAACATTGGGAATCGCATGATTCGTATACTTGTGTTTGTGCTGTTTGGTGATCTTTCTATCAAGTTCTATTAGGTCAAACATTTATAGACTAGAAAATGATGGAAACCAACGGTTCCCAAACGATAGCCTAGGCAAATCAAACCAATCAATAAGAAAGGTTGTGTTATTGAGAATTTGAGAAACATTCGGAATCGCATGATTCGTATGCTTGTGTTTGTGTTGTTTCGTGATCTTTCTACCAAGTTCTATTAGTTCAAACATTTATGTACTAGAAAAAGAATGGAAACCAACGTTTCCCAAACCATAGCCTAGGCAAATAAAACGAATCAAAAAGAAAGGTTGTGTTATTGAGAATTTGAGAAACATTGGGAATCGCATGATTCGTATACTTGTGTTTGTGCTGTTTGGTGATCTTTCTACCAAGTTCTATTAGTTCAAACATTTATGGACTAGAAAAAGAATGGAAACCAATGGTTCCCAAACCACAGACTAGGCAAATCAAATGAATCAATAAGTTATTGAGAATTTGTGAAACATTCGGAATCGCATGATTCGTATGCTTGTGTTTGTGTTGTTTGGTGATCTTTCTATCAAGTTCTATTAGTTCAAACATTTATGGACTAGAAATAGAATGGAAACCAACGGTTCCCAAATGATAGCCTAGGCAAATCAAACCAATTAATAAGAAAGGTTGTGTTATTGAGAATTTGAGAAACATTCGGAATCGCATGATTCGTATGCTTGTGTTTCTGTTGTTTCGTGATCTTTCTACCAAGTTCTATTAGTTCAAACATTTATGTAATAGAAAAAGAATGGAAACCAACGTTTCCCAAACCATACCCTAGGCAAACAAAACGAATCAAAAAGAAAGGTTGTGTTATTGAGAATTTAAGAAACATTCGGAATCGCATGATACGTATGCTTGTGTTTGTGTTGTGTGGTGATCTTTCTATCAAGTTCTATTAGTTCAAACATTTATGGACTAGAAAAAGAATGGAAACCAACGGTTCCCAAACCATAGCCTAGGCATATCAAACCAATCAATAAGAAAGGTTGTGTTATTGTGAATTTGAGAAACATTCGGAATCGCATGATTCGTATGCTTGTGTTTGTGCTGTTTGGTGATCTTTCTACCAAGTTCTATTAGTTCAAACATTTATGGACTAGAAAAAAGAATGGAAACCAAAGGTTTCCAAACGATAGCCTAAGCAAATCAAACCAATCAATAAGAAAGGTTGTGTTATCGAGAATTTGAGAAACATTCGGAATCGCATGATTCGTATGCTTGTGTTTGTGTTGTTTCGTGATCTTTCTACCAAGTTCTATTAGTTCAAACATTTATGTACTAGAAAAAGAATGGAAACCAACGTTTCCCAAACCATAGCCTAGGCAAATAAAACGAATCAAAAAGAAAGGTTGTGTTATTGAGAATTTGAGAAACATTCGGAATCGCATGATTCGTATGCTTGTGTCTGTGTTGTGTGGTGATCTTTCTATCAAGTTCTATTAGTTCAAACATTTATGGACTAGAAAAAGAATGGAAACCAACGGTTCCCAAACCATAGCCTAGGCATATCAAACCAATCAATAAGAAAGGTTGTGTTATTGAGAATTTGAGAAACATTGGGAATCGCATGATTCGTATACTTGTGTTTGTGCTGTTTGGTGATCTTTCTACCAAGTTCTATTAGTTCAAACATTTATGGACTAGAAAAAGAATGGAAACCAATGGTTCCCAAACCACAGACTAGGCAAATCAAATGAATCAATAAGAAAGGTTGTGTTATTGAGAATTTGTGAAACATTCGGAATCGCATGATTCGTATGCTTGTGTTTGTGTTGTTTGGTGATCTTTCTATCAAGTTCTATTAGTTCAAACATTTATGGACAAGAAATAGAATGGAAACCAACGGTTCCCAAACGATAGCCTAGGCAAATCAAACCAAGCAATAAGAAAGGTTGTGTTATTGAGAATTTGAGAAACATTCGGAATCGCATGATTCGTATGCTTGTGTTTCTGTTGTTTCGTGATCTTTCTACCAAGTTCTATTAGTTCAAACATTTATGTAATAGAAAAAGAATGGAAACCAACGTTTCCCAAACCATAGCCTAGGCAAATAAAACGAATCAAAAAGAAAGGTTGTGTTATTGAGAATTTGAGAAACATTCGGAATCGCATGATTCGTATGCTTGTGTTTGTGTTGTGTGGTGATCTTTCTATCAAGTTCTATTAGTTCAAATATTTATCGACTAGAAAAAGAATGGAAACCAACGGTTCCCAAACCATAGCCTAGGCATATCAAACCAATCAATAAGAAAGGTTGTGTTATTGAGAATTTGAGATACATTCGGAATCGCATGATTCGTATGCTTGTGTTTGTGCTGTTTGGTGATCTTTCTACCAAGTTCTATTAGTTCAAACATTTATGGACTAGAAAAAAGAATGGAAACCAACGGTTCCCAAACGATAGCCTGGGCAAATCAAACCAATCAATAAGAAAGGTTGTGTTATCGAGAATTTGAGAAACATTCGGAATCGCATGATTCGTATGCTTGTGTTTGTGTTGTTTCGTGATCTTTCTACCAAGTTCTATTAGTTCAAACATTTATGTACTAGAAAAAGAATGGAAACCAACGTTTCCCAAACCATAGCCTAGGCAAATAAAACGAATCAAAAAGAAAGGTTGTGTTATTGAGAATTTGAGAAACATTCGGAATCGCATGATTCGTATGCTTGTGTTTGTGTTGTGTGGTGATCTTTCTATCAAGTTCTATTAGTTCAAACATTTATGGACTAGAAAAAGAATGGAAACCAACGGTTCCCAAACAATAGCCTAGGCATATCAAACCAATCAATAAGAAAGGTTGTGTTATTGAGAATTTGAGAAACATTCGGAATCGCATGATTCGTATGCTTGTGTTTGTGCTGTTTGGTGATCTTTCTACCAAGTTCTATTAGTTCAAACATTTATGGACTAGAAAAAGAATGGAAACCAATGGTTCCCAAACCACAGACTAGGCAAATCAAATGAATCAATAAGAAAGGTTGTGTTATTGAGAATTTGTGAAACATTCGGAATCGCATGATTCGTATGCTTGTGTTTGTGATTTTTGGTGATCTTTCTACCAAGTTCTATTAGTTCAAACATTTATGGACTAGAAAAAGAATGGAAACCAACGGTTCCCAAATGATAGCCTAGGCAAATCAAACCAATCAATAAGAAAGGTTGTGTTATTGAGAATTTGAGAAACATTCGGAATCGCATGATTCGTATGCTTGTGTTTGTGTTGTGTGGTGATCCTTCTATCAAGTTCTATTAGTTCAAACTTTTATGGACTAAATAAAAAGAATGGAAACCAACGGTTCCCAAACCATAGCCTAGGCATATCAAACCAATCAATAAGAAAGGTTGTGTTATTGAGAATTTGAGAAACATTCGGAATCGCATGATTCGTATACTTGTGTTTGTGCTGTTTGGTGATCTTTCTACCAAGTTCTATTAGTTCAAACATTTATGGACTAGAAAAAGAATGGAAACCATTGGTTCCCAAACCACAGACTAGGCAAATCAAATGAATCAATAAGAAAGGTTGTGTTATTGAGAATTTGTGAAACATTCGGAATCGCATGATTCGTATGCTTGTGCTTGTGTTGTTTGGTGATCTTTCTATCAAGTTCTATTAGTTCAAACATTTATGGACTAGAAATAGAATGGAAACCAACGGTTCCCAAACGATAGCCTGGGCAAATCAAACCAATCAATAAGAAAGGTTGTGTTATTGAGAATTTGAGAAACATTCGGAATCGCATGATTCGTATGCTTGTGTTTGTGTTGTGTGGTGATCTTTCTATCAAGTTCTATTAGTTCAAACATTTATGGACTAGAAAAAGAATGGAAACCAACGGTTCCCAAACCATAGCTTAGGCATATCAAACCAATCAATAAGAAAGGTTGTGTTATTGAGAATTTGAGAAACATTCGGAATCGCATGATTCGTATGCTTGTGTTTGTGCTGTTTGGTGATCTTTCTACCAAGTTCTATTAGTTCGAACATTTATGGACTAGAAAAAAGAATGGAAACCAACGGTTCGCAAACGATAGCCTAGGCAAATCAAACTAATCAATAAGAAAGGTTGTGTTATCGAGAATTTGAGAAACATTCGGAATCGCATGATTCGTATGCTTGTGTTTGTGTTGTTTCGTGATCTTTCTACCAAGTTCTATTAGTTCAAACATTTATGTACTAGAAAAAGAATGGAAACCAACGTTTCCCAAACCATAGCCTAGGCAAATAAAACGAATCAAAAAGAAAGGTTGTGTTATTGAGAATTTGAGAAACATTCGAAATCGCATGATTCTTATGCTTGTGTTTGTGTTGTGTGGTGATCTTTCTATCAAGTTCTATTAGTTCAAACATTTATGGACTAGAAAAAGAATGGAAACCAACGGTTCCCAAACCATAGCCTAGGCATATCAAACCAATCAATAAGAAAGGTTGTGTTATTGAGAATTTGAGAAACATTCGGAATCGCATGATTCGTATGCTTGTGTTTGTGCTGTTTGGTGATCTTTCTACCAAGTTCTATTAGTTCAAACATTTATGGACTAGAAAAAGAATGGAAACTAATGGTTCCCAAACCACAGACTAGGCAAATCAAATGAATCAATAAGAAAGGTTGTGTTATTGAGAATTTGTGAAACATTGGGAATCGCATGATTCGTATGCTTGTGTTTGTGCTGTTTGGTGATCTTTCTATCAAGTTCTATTAGTTCAAACATTTATGGACTAGAAAAAGAATGGAAACCAATGGTTCCCAAACCACAGACTAGGCAAATCAAATGAATCAATAAGAAAGGTTGTGTTATTGAGAATTTGTGAAACATTGGGAATCGCATGATTCGTATGCTTGTGTTTGTGCTGTTTGGTGATCTTTCTACCAAGTTCTATTAGTTCAAACATTTATGGACTAGAAAAAGAATGGAAACTAATGGTTCCCAAACCACAGACTAGGCAAATCAAATGAATCAATAAGAAAGGTTGTGTTATTGAGAATTTGTGAAACATTCGGAATCGCATGATTCGTATGCTTGTGTTTGTGCTGTTTGGTGATCTTTCTACCAAGTTCTATTAGTTCAAACATTTATGGACTAGAAAAAGAATGGAAACCAACGGTTCCCGAATGATAGCCTAGGCAAATCAAACCAATCAATAAGAAAGGTTGTGTTATTGAGAATTTGAGAAACATTCGGAATCGCATGATTCGTATGCTTGTGTTTGTGTTGTGTGGTGATCCTTCTATCAAGTTCTATTAGTTCAAACATTTATGGACTAGAAAAAGAATGGAAACCAACGGTTCCCAAACCATAGCCTAGGCATATCAAACCAATCAATAAGAAAGGTTGTGTTATTGAGAATTTGAGAAACATTCGGAAATGAATGATTCGTATGCTTGTGTTTGTGCTGTTTGGTGATCTTTCTACCAAGTTCTATTAGTTCAAACATTTATGGACTAGAAAAAGAATGGAAACCAACGGTTCCCAAACCACAGACTAGGCGAATCAAATGAATCAATAAGAAAGGTTGTGTTATTGAGAATTTGTGAAACATTGGGAATCGCATGATTCGTATGCTTGTGTTTGTGCTGTTTGGTGATCTTTCTACCAAGTTCTATTAGTTCAAACATTTATGGACTAGAAAAAGAATGGAAACCAATGGTTCCCAAACCACAGACTAGGCAAATCAAATGAATCAATAAGAAAGGTTGTGTTATTGAGAATTTGTGAAACATTCGGAATCGCATGATTCGTATGCTTGTGTTTGTGCTGTTTGGTGATCTTTCTACCAAGTTCTATTAGTTCAAACATTTATGGACTAGAAAAAGAATGGAAACCAACGGTTCCCAAACGATAGCCTAGGCAAATCAAACCAATCAATAAGAAAGGTTGTGTTATTGAGAATTTGAGAAACATTCGGAATCGCATGATTCGTATGCTTGTGTTTGTGTTGTGTGGTGATCCTTCTATCAAGTTCTATTAGTTCAAACATTTATGGACTAGAAAAAGAATGGAAACCAACGGTTCCCAAACCATAGCCTAGGCATATCAAACCAATCAATAAGAAAGGTTGTGTTATTGAGAATTTGAGAAACATTCGGAATCGCATGATTCATATACTTGTGTTTGTGCTGTTTGGTGATCTTTCTACCAAGTTCCATTAGTTCAAAAATTTATGGACTAGAAAAAGAATGGAAACCAATGGTTCCCAAACCACAGACTAGGCAAATCAAATGAATCAATAAGAAAGGTTGTGTTATTGAGAAT
The DNA here is from genome assembly GCA_963924305.1 of Polygonum maritimum. Lineage (NCBI taxonomy): Eukaryota > Viridiplantae > Streptophyta > Magnoliopsida > Caryophyllales > Polygonaceae > Polygonum > Polygonum maritimum. Next base: position 15,032,898 of record OZ002730.1, on the reverse strand, counting down.
TTGTGAAACATTCGGAATCGCATGATTCGTATGCTTGTGCTTGTGTTGTTTGGTGATCTTTCTATCAAGTTCTATTAGTTCAAACATTTATGGACTAGAAATAGAATGGAAACCAAAGGTTCCCAAACGATAGCCTAGGCAAATCAAACCAATCAATAAGAAAGGTTGTGTTATTGAGAATTTGAGAAACATTCGGAATCGCATGATTCGTATGCTTGTGTTTCTGTTGTTTCGTGATCTTTCTACCAAGTTCTATTAGTTCAAACATTTATGTAATAGAAAAAGAATGGAAACCAACGTTTCCCAAACCATAGCCTAGGCAAATAAAACGAATCAAAAAGAAAGGTTGTGTTATTGAGAATTTGAGAAACATTCGGAATCGCATGATTCGTATGCTTGTGTTTGTGTTTGTGTGGTGATCTTTCTATCAAGTTCTATTAGTTCAAACATTTATGGACTAGAAAAAGAATGGAAACCAACGGTTCCCAAACCACAGACTAGGCAAATCAAATGAATCAATAAGAAAGGTTGTGTTATTGAGAATTTGTGAAACATTCGGAATCGCATGATTCCTATGCTTGTGTTTGTGTTGTTTGGTGATCTTTCTATCAAGTTCTATTAGGTCAAACATTTATAGACTAGAAAATGATGGAAATCATCGGTTCCCAAACGATAGCCTAGGCAAATCAAACCAATCAATAAGAAAGGTTGTGTTATTGAGAATTTGAGAAACATTCGGAATCGCATGATTCGTATACTTGTGTTTGTGCTGTTTGGTGATCTTTCTACCAAGTTCTATTAGTTCAAACATTTATGGACTAGAAAAAGAATGGAAACCAATGGTTCCCAAACCACAGACTAGGCAAATCAAATGAATCAATAAGAAAGGTTCTGTTATTGAGAATTTGTGAAACATTCGGAATCGCATGATTCGTATGCTTGTGTTTGTGTTGTTTGGTGATCTTTCTATCAAGTTCTATTAGGTCAAACATTTATAGACTAGAAAAAGAATGGAAACCAACGGTTCCCAAACGATAGCCTAGGCAAATCAAACCAATCAATAAGAAAGGTTGTGTTATTGAGAATTTGAGAAACATTCGGAATCGCATGATTCGTATGCTTGTGTTTGAGCAGTTTGGTGATCTTTCTACCAAGTTCTATTAGTTCAAACATTTATGGACTAGAAAAAGAATAGAAACCAACGGTTCCCAAACCATAGCCTAGGCAAATCAAACGACTCAATAGGAAAGGTTTTTTTATTGAGAATTTGAGAAACATTCAGAATTGCATGATTCGTTTGCTTGTGTTTGTGTTGTTTGTTGATCTTTCTATCATGTTCTATTAGTTCCAATATTTTTGGACTAGAAAAAGAATAGAAACCAACGGTTCCCAAACCATAGCCCAGGCAAATCAAACGAATCAAAAAGACAGGTTGTGTTATTGAAAATTTGAGAAACATTCGGAATCGCATGATTCGTATGCTTGTGTTTGTGTTGTTTGGTGATCTTTCTATCAAGTTCTATTAGGTCAAACATTTATAGACTAGAAAAAGAATGGAAACCAACTGTTCCCAAACGATAGCCTTGGCAAATCAAACCAATCAATAAGAAAGGTTGTGTTATTGAGAATTTGAGAAACATTCGGAATCGCATGATTCGTATGCTTGTGTTTGTGCTGTTTGGTGATCTTTCTACCAAGTTCTATTGGTTCAAACATTTATGGACTAGAAAAAGAATAGAAACCAACGGTTCCCAAACCATAGCCTAGGCAAATCAAACGAATCAATAGGAATGGTTGTTTTATTGAGAATTTGAAAAACATTCGGAATTGCATAATTCGTTTTCTTGTGTTTGTGTTGTTTGGTGATCTTTCTATCATGTTCTATTAGTTCCAAGATTTTTGGACTAGAAAAAGAATGGAAACCAACGGTTCCCAACCCATAGCCTAGGCAAATCAAACGAATCAAAAAGAAAGGTTGTGTTATTGAGAATTTGAGAAACATTCGGAATCGCATGATTCGTATGCTTGTGTTTGTGTTGTTTGGTGATTTTTCTATCAAGTTCTATTAGTTCAAACATTTATGGACTAGAAATAGAATGGAAACCAATGGTTCCCAAACGATAGCCTAGGCAAATCAAACCAATCAATAAGAAAGGTTGTGATATTCAGAATTTGAGAAACATTCGGAATCGCATGATTCGTATACTTGTGTTTGTGTTGTTTCGTGATCTTTCTACCATGTTCTATTAGTTCAAACATTTATGTACTAGAAAAAGAATGGAAACCAACGTTTCCCAAACCATAGGCTAGGCAAATAAAACGAATCAAAAAGAAAGGTTGTGTTATTGAGAATTTGAGAAACATTCGGAATCGCATGATTCGTATACTTGTGTTTGTGTTGTGTGGTGATCTTTCTATCAAGTTCTATTAGTTCAAACATTTATGGACTAGAAAAAGAATGGAAACCAACGGTTCCCAAACCATAACCTAGGCATATCAAACCAATCAATAAGAAAGGTTGTGTTATTGAGAATTTGAGAAACATTCGGAATCGCATGATTCGTATGCTTGTGTTTGTGCTGTTTGGTGATCTTTCTACCAAGTTATATTAGTTCAAACATTTATGGACTAGAAAAAGAATGGAAACCAACGGTTCCCAAACGATAGCCTAGGCAAATCAAACCAATCAATAAGAAAGGTTGTGTTATTGAGAATTTGAGAAACATTCGGAATCGCATGATTCGTATGCTTGTGTTTGTGTTGTTTCGTGATCTTTCTACCAAGTTCTATTAGTTCAAACATTTATGTACTAGAAAAAGAATGGAAACCAACGTTTCCCAAACCATAGGCTAGGCAAATCAAACGAATCAAAAAGAAAGGTTGTGTTATTGAGAATTTGAGAAACATTCGGAATCGCATGATTCGTATACTTGTGTTTGTGTTGTGTGGTGATCTTTCTATCAAGTTCTATTAGTTCAAACATTTATGGACTAGAAAAAGAATGGAAACCAACGGTTCCCAAACCATAACCTAGGCATATCAAACCAATCAATAAGAAAGGTTGTGTTATTGAGAATTTGAGAAACATTCGGAATCGCATGATTCGTATGCTTGTGTTTGTGCTGTTTGGTGATCTTTCTACCAAGTTATATTAGTTCAAACATTTATGGACTAGAAAAAGAATGGAAACCAACGGTTCCCAAACGATAGCCTAGGCAAATCAAACCAATCAATAAGAAAGGTTGTGTTATTGAGAATTTGAGAAACATTCGGAATCGCATGATTCGTATGCTTGTGTTTGTGTTGTTTCGTGATCTTTCTACCAAGTTCTATTAGTTCAAACATTTATGTACTAGAAAAAGAATGGAAACCAACGTTTCCCAAACCATAGCCTAGGCAAATAAAACGAATCAAAAAGAAAGGTTGTGTTATTGAGAATTTGAGAAACATTCGGAATCGCATGATTCGTATGCTTGTGTTTGTGTTGTGTGGTGATCTTTCTATCAAGTTCTATTAGTTCAAACATTTATGGACTAGAAAAAGAATGGAAACCAACGGTTCCCAAACCATAGCCTAGGCATATCAAACCAATCAATAAGAAAGGTTGTGTTATTGAGAATTTGAGAAACATTCGGAATCGCATGATTCGTATACTTGTGTTTGTGCAGTTTGGTGATCTTTCTACCAAGTTCTATTAGTTCCAACATTTATGGACTGGAAAAAGAATGGAAACCAATGGTTCCCAAACCACAAACTAGGCAAATCAAATGAATCAATAAGAAAGGTTGTGTTATTGAGAATTTGTGAAACATTCGGAATCGCATGATTCGTATGCTTGTGTTTGTGTTGTTTGGTGATCTTTCTATCAAGTTCTATTAGTTTAAACATTTATGGACTAGAAATATAATGGAAACCAACGGTTTCCAAACGATAGCCTTGGCAAATCAAACCAATCAATAAGAAAGGTTGTGTTATTGAGAATTTGAGAAACATTCGGAATCGCATGATTCATATGCTTGTGTTTCTGTTGTTTCGTGATCTTTCTACCAAGTTCTATTAGTTCAAACATTTATGTAATAGAAAAAGAATGGAAACCAACAATTCCCAAACCATAGCCTAGGCAAATAAAACGAATCAAAAAGAAAGGTTGTGTTATTGAGAATTATTCGGAATCGCATGATTCGTATGCTTGTGTTTGTGTTGTGTGGTGATCTTTCTATCAAGTTCTATTAGTTCAAACATTGATGGACTAGAAAAAGAATGGAAATCAACGGTTCCCAAACCATAGCCTAGGCATATCAAACCAATCAATAAGGAAGGTTGTGTTATTGAGAATTTGAGAAACATTCGGAATCGCATGATTCGTATGCTTGTGTTTGTGCTGTTTGGTGATCGTTCTACCAAGTTCTATTAGTTCAAACATTTATGGACTAGAAAAAAGAATGCAAACCAACGGTTCCCAAACGATAGCCTAGGCAAATCAAACAAATCAATAAGAAAGGTTGTGTTATCGAGAATTTGAGAAACATTCGGAATCGCATGATTCGTATGCTTGTGTTTGTGTTGTTTCGTGATCTTTCTACCAAGTTCTATTAGATCAAACATTTACGTACTAGAAAAAGAATGGAAACCAACGTTTCCCAAACCATAGCCTAGGCAAATAAAACGAATCAAAAAGAAAGGTTGTGTTATTGAGAATTTGATAAACATTCGGAATCGCATGATTCGTATGCCTGTGTTTGTGTTGTGTGGTGATCTTTCTATCAAGTTCTATTAGTTCAAACATTTATGTACTAGAAAAAGAATGGAAACCAACGTTTCCCAAACCATAGCCTAGGCAAATAAAACGAATCAAAAAGAAAGGTTGTGTTATTGAGAATTTGAGAAACATTCGGAATCGCATGATTCGTATGCTTGTGTTTGTGCTGTTTGGTGATCTTTCTATCAAGTTCTATCAGGTCAAACATTTATGGACTAGAAAAAGAATAGAAACCAACGGTTCCCAAACCATAGCCTAGGCAAATCAAACGACTCAATAGGAAAGGTTTTTTTATTGAGAATTTGAGAAACATTCAGAATTGCATGATTCGTTTGCTTGTGTTTGTGTTGTTTGTTGATCTTTCTATCATGTTCTATTAGTTCCAATATTTTTGGACTAGAAAAAGAATAGAAACCAACGGTTCCCAAACCATAGCCCAGGCAAATCAAACGAATCAAAAAGACAGGTTGTGTTATTGAAAATTTGAGAAACATTCGGAATCGCATGATTCGTATGCTTGTGTTTGTGTTGTTTGGTGATCTTTCTATCAAGTTCTATTAGGTCAAACATTTATAGACTAGAAAAAGAATGGAAACCAACTGTTCCCAAACGATAGCCTTGGCAAATCAAACCAATCAATAAGAAAGGTTGTGTTATTGAGAATTTGAGAAACATTCGGAATCGCATGATTCGTATGCTTGTGTTTGTGCTGTTTGGTGATCTTTCTACCAAGTTCTATTGGTTCAAACATTTATGGACTAGAAAAAGAATAGAAACCAACGGTTCCCAAACCATAGCCTAGGCAAATCAAACGAATCAATAGGAATGGTTGTTTTATTGAGAATTTGAAAAACATTCGGAATTGCATGATTCGTTTTCTTGTGTTTGTGTTGTTTGGTGATCTTTCTATCATGTTCTATTAGTTCCAAGATTTTTGGACTAGAAAAAGAATGGAAACCAACGGTTCCCAACCCATAGCCTAGGCAAATCAAACGAATCAAAAAGAAAGGTTGTGTTATTGAGAATTTGAGAAACATTCGGAATCGCATGATTCGTATGCTTGTGTTTGTGTTGTTTGGTGATTTTTCTATCAAGTTCTATTAGTTCAAACATTTATGGACTAGAAATAGAATGGAAACCAATGGTTCCCAAACGATAGCCTAGGCAAATCAAACCAATCAATAAGAAAGGTTGTGATATTCAGAATTTGAGAAACATTCGGAATCGCATGATTCGTATACTTGTGTTTGTGTTGTTTCGTGATCTTTCTACCATGTTCTATTAGTTCAAACATTTATGTACTAGAAAAAGAATGGAAACCAACGTTTCCCAAACCATAGGCTAGGCAAATAAAACGAATCAAAAAGAAAGGTTGTGTTATTGAGAATTTGAGAAACATTCGGAATCGCATGATTCGTATACTTGTGTTTGTGTTGTGTGGTGATCTTTCTATCAAGTTCTATTAGTTCAAACATTTATGGACTAGAAAAAGAATGGAAACCAACGGTTCCCAAACCATAACCTAGGCATATCAAACCAATCAATAAGAAAGGTTGTGTTATTGAGAATTTGAGAAACATTCGGAATCGCATGATTCGTATGCGTGTGTTTGTGCTGTTTGGTGATCTTTCTACCAAGTTATATTAGTTCAAACATTTATGGACTAGAAAAAGAATGGAAACCAACGGTTCCCAAACGATAGCCTAGGCAAATCAAACCAATCAATAAGAAAGGTTGTGTTATTGAGAATTTGAGAAACATTCGGAATCGCATGATTCGTATGCTTGTGTTTGTGTTGTTTCGTGATCTTTCTACCAAGTTCTATTAGTTCAAACATTTATGTACTAGAAAAAGAATGGAAACCAACGTTTCCCAAACCATAGCCTAGGCAAATAAAACGAATCAAAAAGAAAGGTTGTGTTATTGAGAATTTGAGAAACATTCGGAATCGCATGATTCGTATGCTTGTGTTTGTGTTGTGTGGTGATCTTTCTATCAAGTTCTATTAGTTCAAACATTTATGGACTAGAAAAAGAATGGAAACCAACGGTTCCCAAACCATAGCCTAGGCATATCAAACCAATCAATAAGAAAGGTTGTGTTATTGAGAATTTGAGAAACATTCGGAATCGCATGATTCGTATACTTGTGTTTGTGCAGTTTGGTGATCTTTCTACCAAGTTCTATTAGTTCCAACATTTATGGACTGGAAAAAGAATGGAAACCAATGGTTCCCAAACCACAAACTAGGCAAATCAAATGAATCAATAAGAAAGGTTGTGTTATTGAGAATTTGTGAAACATTCGGAATCGCATGATTCGTATGCTTGTGTTTGTGTTGTTTGGTGATCTTTCTATCAAGTTCTATTAGTTTAAACATTTATGGACTAGAAATATAATGGAAACCAACGGTTTCCAAACGATAGCCTTGGCAAATCAAACCAATCAATAAGAAAGGTTGTGTTATTGAGAATTTGAGAAACATTCGGAATCGCATGATTCATATGCTTGTGTTTCTGTTGTTTCGTGATCTTTCTACCAAGTTCTATTAGTTCAAACATTTATGTAATAGAAAAAGAATGGAAACCAACAATTCCCAAACCATAGCCTAGGCAAATAAAACGAATCAAAAAGAAAGGTTGTGTTATTGAGAATTATTCGGAATCGCATGATTCGTATGCTTGTGTTTGTGTTGTGTGGTGATCTTTCTATCAAGTTCTATTAGTTCAAACATTGATGGACTAGAAAAAGAATGGAAATCAACGGTTCCCAAACCATAGCCTAGGCATATCAAACCAATCAATAAGGAAGGTTGTGTTATTGAGAATTTGAGAAACATTCGGAATCGCATGATTCGTATGCTTGTGTTTGTGCTGTTTGGTGATCGTTCTACCAAGTTCTATTAGTTCAAACATTTATGGACTAGAAAAAAGAATGCAAACCAACGGTTCCCAAACGATAGCCTAGGCAAATCAAATAAATCAATAAGAAAGGTTGTGTTATCGAGAATTTGAGAAACATTCGGAATCGCATGATTCGTATGCTTGTGTTTGTGTTGTTTCGTGATCTTTCTACCAAGTTCTATTAGATCAAACATTTACGTACTAGAAAAAGAATGGAAACCAACGTTTCCCAAACCATAGCCTAGGCAAATAAAACGAATCAAAAAGAAAGGTTGTGTTATTGAGAATTTGATAAACATTCGGAATCGCATGATTCGTATGCCTGTGTTTGTGTTGTGTGGTGATCTTTCTATCAAGTTCTATTAGTTCAAACATTTATGGACTAGAAAAATAATGGAAACCAACGGTTCCCAAACCATAGCCTAGGCATATCAAACCAATCAATAAGAAAGGTTGTGTTATTGAGAATTTGAGAAACATTCGGAATCGCATGATTCGTATGCTTGTGTTTGTGCTGTTTGGTGATCTTTCTACCAAGTTCTATTAGTTCAAACATTTATGGACTAGAAAAAGAATGGAAACCAACGGTTCCCAAACCACAGACTAGGCAAATCAAATGAATCAATAAGAAAGGTTGTGTTATTGAGAATTTGTGAAACATTCGGAATCGCATGATTCGTATGCTTGTGTTTGTGCTGTTTGGTGATCTTTCTATCAAGTTCTATCAGGTCAAACATTTATGGACTAGAAAAAGAATGGAAACCAACGGTTACCTAACGATAGCCTAGGCAAATCAAACGAATCAATAAGAAAGGTTGTGTTATTGAGAATTTGAGAAACATTCGGAATCGCATGATTCGTATGCTTGTGTTTGTGTTGTTTCGTGATCTTTCTACCAAGTTGCATTAGTTCAAACATTTATGGACTAGAAAAAGAATGGAAAGAAACGGTTCCCAAACCATAGCTTAGGCAAATCAAACCAATCAATAAGAAAGGTTGTGTTATTGAGAATTTGAGAAACATTCGGAATCGCATGATTCGTATGCTTGTGTTTGTGCTGTTTGGTGATCTTTCTTGATGAGGGACCATCTAGGCTGCCACCCCCAAGCGTGCCCACATTCTTCGATGGACCACTCGCACGAGCTCGAGCCAAGAAGCTACAAGGAGAGATGCATGGCTTCATCGGGTACACCATGGCGAAAGAGGCTGTGCACATCAAGGAACCATCGCCAAAGGCAATATGCCTTATTGGTGTCGCAAACGCCCCAACTGTGTCCATGTGCGCAAATTGCTAAGCGGCCTCTATCCGAGCAACGTTTCCAAAGCTTGACTGTGCATTGCTTAGTTTGGGTTGTTGCTTAAGTGGGCCGCATCCCATCTTTTGTTATTATTATTAGTGTTACTTTCTGGGATTGTAAGGGCATATAAATAGCCCCTTGTTAGTTGTGTTTGGGAGACAAGACTCCCCCATTTACAAGTGTGTAAAAACTGATTTCCTCTTTAGAGAGAGTTTGAGAGCTTTGAGCTCTTTGAACCTTTGATGTTCTAAATCGCAGCTTGGTTTGCCTTGGATTGTGTCGACTTCATCGAAGGTTGGTGCTTTTCAGCTTCCACAAGCCTCCTTCTCGTGCTTCAAGGATACGTCCTTGATTGTGTGAGATTGTATGAAGAAGGGTCTCTAGGTGTCGTGTCCATCGGTGCTCGGGGCGAAATAATCCTCTTGTGTCGACCACAGCTTAGTGGTTCTACTTCCCTATCCGTTCAAGAAGGTCGGGTCTCTTGATCTCTATTTGGTTCTTGGTTGAAAAAATACCAAGGGTCTTCTAGTTGTTTTCAAGTGGTTCTTCTTTTCTTCCTTTTATCCTTGTCTTGAATCTGTTCTTGTTCTTTGTGTTCTTGTTCTTGTGTCTTGTTTCTCAATTCTGACCATCTCTCCTTCTCTTCATGTCTTGAGTTGTTGTTTGTCGAAGATCGGGCACCTAGTGGCTAACCCCGCATCAAAGTGGTATCAGAGCTGCGTTCCGACATTCAACTCATCTTCCACCATAAACCAAAAACACCAAAATAAAATCCCAGATCAGGTTTGATTAATCCAATCTCCTTGATTAAACTTGATAGTACAAACCGGGTTGTTTACTTGTGCATGTGGTTTGTTTGCCCAGCCAAAAAACTTCTTTCGCCTAAGTAAACCGCCACTGTCCGACCACCACCACTGTCCACCACCTCCCAGCCCTTAAACCAGCCAGTGAAGGTTGAAGAAACCATGAACTAAAAGAGATAAATTCAAATCTCTACCTTCAGCCCATTCCCATCATTACTTCCACCTACTCCCAACAACTCCCAATCATTTCTTTTCAGCCCACACTCTTCTACCAACCCCATCCCATCTCAGCCCCCTAAAATGTGGGAGACTTAGTCAAATTTCAGCCACCCATTAAGTCAAACCCATTCCCCCCCCCCCCCCATTTTACCTCTTTCCCTCCAAATCAAACAAGTCTTAAGAGATGTTTTGTTTTATTGTTGCAACTTGTTTTATATTTATTTGCATCTGAATGTAATTTTCGGATTTTTTTTTTAAATCTCAGCAAAAAAAAAGAAAAGAAAGAGAAGTTCAAAAAAAAAAAGGAGTGAGAATTCAAATTCCGAATTGCACAGGCTGCTTCTTAAGTGTGCAAAGTGTTGTGTTCTTGCTTAAGTGCCTAATTTGTGTAATATTTCGATTAAGTACAAAGTGTTGTGTTCTCTTCTCTAGTCTTGTTCTTGATTGATATTGGAGATAACCTTCCTCCACAAAAGGCCAGCCCATCTCACCTTACAAACCACTTCAAGTATTCATCTTGGTTTAGGAATTCAAGGCGAGAAAGGCTTAATCAAGGTTTCATCTCTTTTATCCTTCAACTCTTGTTTTGTTGTTCTTCATTCCAACTCAGTTTCTTGTCCATATTTCTTAGTCCTTTCCTTTCTTTGTCCGACCCTAAGTTTGTGTCTTGTTCTCACCTTTCACTAACCTTGGATTTGAATGTTGATCCCTTGCAAGGCAGATTGAAACAACAAGCTCGATTGCACCAAAAGAGAGAGAGTGCGAGTGAAACACATTGTGAGGTTGTTTTGGATTATCACTAACTCTAATCCCTTGCTTGTAGTGTGTTATTTGTGATCATGTCTCAGGAACAAGAAAGTTCCAACACTTCGGAGCCCGTCCATCCAGAGGTGTTTAGCATTTTGAAAAAACTCGGCGACAATATGGCCATCATCGCGCGACGATTAGAGGCCTTGGAGATTAGGCAGACAGCTGAGCGTACCCATGGTCACACCAACGCCACACAAAGGGGTAACCAGCCCTTGGACCCTAACTTGGCGTCCACCTCCCATCAACAAAACACAAGGGAAGTAAATCTTGACCCTCCTGAAATTTTTGTTCGAAGTGTGCCTATTAATCAATCTCCTTCTCCTCCAAGAGATAGGCACCGTCGCACTAATGATTTTCAAGCTTTTCAGACCCGAAGAAGAGCTCATGATCAAGAGGAGCAATATGATGATTTTGATGAGGAGTTCCAAGAAGATGACACTTGGGAGTGCTACTCTAGGCGAGACGATAGAGAAAGGCACCCAAGGAGGCCAAGAGAGCCCGAGCAAGATGGCGTCGGAAAGATCAAAGTGAAGATCCCAGCCTTTGAAGGCAAATGTGATCCGGACGTATACATGGAGTGGAAAACCAAAATTGAGCAAATCTGGAATTGCCACAACTTTCCCGAGGCAAAGAAAGTCCAACTCGCAACCCTTGAATTCACCGGTTATGCACTAATCTGGTGGGATAATTTGGTGAAAGAAAGGCGAAGAGTACTAGACCCGCCCATAGCCACTTGGGAGCAAATGAAGGCGCTCATGAGAGGACGTTTCATTCCTCAACATTACACCCGTGAGCTGAGGCAAAGATTGGAGAATCTCAAACAAGGACCAATGAGTGCCGAGGAGACATTTAATGCCATGCAAGTGGCAATGGTAAGAGCCAATGTGGTTGAGGACAATGAGACCACAATGGCCAGATTTCTTAGAATATTGCATCCTTCCCTAGCTCATGAAGTTGATTTATATCCCTATTCTACTATGACTGATTTGCTTCATCTAGCTATGAAAGTAGAAAGGAAGAACCGAGCAAGGAGCCAAGGAGGCAAGAATGTGAGCAACCAGCCCCATGCATGGAGAAGCTCAAGTCGTGGCAAATCATCACCCTACCATAGAGATGCCACACACCCAAAGGAGAAAGGAAGCACTCCAAATGCCTACGGAGACCACTCAGGCCGAGCCAAAACTCCCATGGGCAATTCACAATCCAGCTTCAAAGGGTCGTCTAATGGAGTTTCCACAACTCCTAAGGGAAGTAATTCTAATCCTACTACTAGGGCTAGAGACATTGTTTGCTTCAAATGCCAAGGTAGAGGACACATGATGAAAGATTGCCCAAATACAAAGACTCTTTTGATTAATTCCTTAGGCCAATATGAATCTGAAAATGAAGAGGATAATCAAAATGATGATCATGATGATTGTGTGAATGATGTGAATCTGATTGCTTATGATGAAAATGATGAGAATGAAATAGAATGTGAGCATGGAGAGGCATTGATAGCTAGGAGGACTTTGCATGCTAAGCCAACCCCATGTGATGATAACCAAAGAGAAAATCTGTTTCATACTCGTTGTTTAGTAAAAGGCAAAGTGTGTAATGTGATCATTGATAGTGGAAGTTGTTGTAATATAGCTAGCATGGAAATGGTTCAAAAATTACAACTTCCCACATTTTATCACCCTAGGCCTTATAAACTGCATTGGATGAATGATTGCGGTGCATTAAAGGTGACTAAGCAAGTTAAGGTATCTATTAAGCTAGGACATTATGAAGATGATGTGCTATGTGATGTTGTGCCTACGCAAGCTTGTCATTTACTTTTGGGTCGTCCTTGGCAGTTTGATAGAAAAGTTGTTCATGATGGATTCACTAACCGACATTCTTTTGTGTTTAAAGGAAAGAACATCGTCCTCAAACCTATGACTCCAACTCAGGTTTCGGATGAGTATGAGAAGAAAAGGTTACGTGAATGCAAGGAGGATAAAGGGAAGGGAAAGGCTGAATTGAGTGAGCCTACAAGCCCACATCACTCTAATGTTTTTCTAGCTTCCAAGTGGGAGCTTGAGAATGAGTACTTAGATGGGGAGACCACACTCATGCTCTTGTGCAAGGAGCTTAGTTTGATGAGTGATGAGCTTAAAGCTAGATTACCCCCAAGAATACAAGGGTTGATCGAGGAGTATAGTGATGTATTCCCCGATGACATACCACCTGGCCTACCCCCAATAAGAGGAATCGAGCATCAAATTGATCTCATTCCCGGGGCTACATTGCCTAATCGTCCACCGTATCGTATGAACCCGAAAGAGGCCCAAGAGGTCCAAACCCAAGCCCAAGAGCTTTTGGACAAGGGTTACATTAGAGAAAGTATGAGCCCTTGTGCTGTACCGGTGTTATTAGTACCCAAGAAAGACAACACATGGAGAATGTGTGTCGATTGTCGGGCCATTAATAACATAACGATAAAGTATAGGCACCCCATTCCTCGTCTTGATGACATGTTAGACGAATTGCATGGAGCCACAATGTTTTCTAAAATTTATTTGAAGAGTGGCTACCACCAGATTCGTATGAAGGAAGGGGACGAATGGAAAACAGCCTTCAAGACCAAATTTGGTCTATATGAATGGCTTGTCATGCCATTTGGGCTTACAAATGCACCAAGTACTTTTATGAGATTGATGAATCATGTGCTTAGACATTTCATAGGGAAATTTGTTGTTGTTTACTTTGATGATATTCTGATTTATAGCAAATCCCTAGAAGAGCATGAATGTCATTTGAGAAATGTGCTTACTACTTTGCGTCTTGAACACTTGTTTGCTAATCTGAAAAAGTGTGAGCTGTGCACTACTTCTGTCACTTTCCTTGGTTTTGTAGTGAGCTCACAAGGATTACAAGTGGACGAGGCCAAGATCAAGGCAATTCAAGATTGGCCTACCCCCACCACAGTTGGGCAAGTGCGAAGCTTCCACGGACTGGCGAGCTTCTATAGGCGCTTTGTCAAAGATTTTAGCACCATTGCTGCCCCTTTGACTGAGATCACCAAGAAGAGAAGTGAATTTAAGTGGGAACATGCCCAGGAGAGAGCCTTCAACAACCTGAAGCTCAAATTGACGCAAGCCCCATTGCTATCCTTGCCGGATTTCACCAGGCCATTTGAGGTCAAATGTGATGCAAGTGGAATTGGTATTGGCGGCGTCCTCATGCAAGAAGGTCAGCCTATTGCCTTCTTTTCTGAAAAGTTGAAAGGTGCATGTCTCAATTACTCTACTTATGATAAAGAGCTATATGCCTTGTTTAGAGTTCTTAAGACTTGGTCACACTACCTATGGCCTAGAGAATTTATCTTAAAGACTGACCATGAATCTTTGAAGCATTTTAAAAGTCAGGACAAATTAGATAGGAGACATGGTAGATGGATGGAATTCATAGAAACCTTTCCTTATGTCATCAAATACAAAAAGGGAAAAGATAATGTTGTGGCCGACGCACTTTCTAGGCGTCATTCCTTGTTAACTACATTAGACTCTCGTGTTCTAGGCTTTGCATACATTAAGGAGTTATATGTAGATGATCCTGATTTTGGTGCCATATATAAGACTTGTGTAGATAAGGGAGCCTTAGATAAGTTCTACTTGTTTGATGGTTTTCTCTTTCGTGTTGATAAGGTTTGCATACCAAGATGTTCTTTGAGATTGCTTTTGACTAAAGAAGCCCATAAGGGAGGATTAATGGGACACTTTGGTAGAGATAAAACATATCACATGCTGCATGCTCATTTTTATTGGCCTCACATGCTTAGAGATGTAGAAAACATGGTTAAAAGATGCATTGAATGTTTAAAGGCTAAATGTAGGTTGATGCCCCATGGATTATATAGTCCTTTGCCTGTACCCTCAGCCCCTTGGGAGGACATTAGCATGGATTTCATAGTTGGACTACCTAGAACTAAGAAGGGGAGAGATTCGATTTTTGTTGTTGTTGATCGTTTCTCAAAGATGGCTCATTTTATAGCTTGCCATAAAACTGATGATGCTTCTAATGTTGCTAGCCTATTCTTTAGAGAAGTTGTTAGGTTACATGGCCTGCCAAAAACCATTGTGAGTGATAGGGATACAAAGTTCCTTAGTCATTTTTGGAGGACTTTATGGGTAAGTTAGGAACCAAACTGTTATTCTCCACTTCTAGCCACCCCCAAACCGATGGCCAAACTGAGGTGACTAATAGGACTTTAGCCACTATCCTTAGGGCTGTCATTAGGAAGAATCTAAAATTGTGGGAAGAAGCTTTACCCCATGTGGAGTTTGCTTACAATCGGACAATGCACTCAGCTACTAAGTTAACTCCATTTGAATGTGTTTATGGAACTAACCCACTAACCCCCTTAGATCTTACCCCATATCCTATGAGGGAGAAAGAAAGTTTTGATGCAGGAAAACATGTCCAGTTCATCAAGGAATTACATGATCGTACTAAGGCCAAGCTGGAGCAAAAGGCCGAGTACAATGCAAACCGAGCCAACAAGGGTAGGCGCCAAGTGATATTTCAGCCCGGAGATCTAGTTTGGGTGCATCTAAGGAAGGAGCGGTTCCCAGAGCAAAGGAAGAGCAAGCTGTCCCCACGAGGAGATGGACCTTTCAAGGTTCTTCAACGAATTGGAGACAATGCATACAAGCTGGAACTACCCGGAGAATATGGCGTAAGCGCCACCTTCAATGTGGCTGATCTCATGCCGTACCTAGCCATTGATGAGGACTTGGATTCGAGGTTGAATCCTTTTCAAGAAGGGGAGGTTGATGAGGGACCATCTAGGCTGCCACCCCCAAGTGCGCCCACACTCTTCGATGGACCACTCGCACGAGCTCGAGCCAAGAAGCTACAAGGAGAGATGCATGGCTTCATCGGGTACACCATGGCTAAAGAGGTTGTGCACATCAAGGAACCATCGCCAAAGGAAATATGCCTTATTGGTGTCGCAAACGCCCCAGCCGTGTCCATGTGCGCAGATTGCTAAGCGGCCTCTATCCGAGCAACGTTTCCAAAGCTTGACTGTGCATTGCTTAGTTCGGGTTGTTGCTTAAGTGGGCCGCAACCCATCTTTTGTTATTATTATTAGTGTTACTTTCTGGGATTGTAAGGGCATATAAATAGCCCCTTGTTAGTTGTGTTTGGGAGACAAGACTCCCCCATTTACAAGTGTGTAAAAACTGATATCCTCTTTAGAGAGAGTTTGAGAGCTTTGAGCTCTTTGAACCTTTGGTGTTCTAAATCGCAGCTTGGTTTGCCTAGGATTGTGTCGACTTCATCGAAGGTTGGTGCTTTTCAGCTTCCACAAGCCTCCTTCTCGTCCTTCAAGGATCCGTCCTTGATTGTGTGAGATTGTATGAAGAAGGGTCTCTAGGTGTCGTGTCCATCGGTGCTCGGGGCGAAATAATCCTCTTGTGTCGACCACAGCTTAGTGGTTCTACTTCCCTATCCGTTCAAGAAGGTCGGGTCTCTTGATCTCTATTTGGTTCTTGGTTGAAATAATACCAAGGGTCTTCTAGTTGTTTTCAAGTGGTTCTTCTTTTCTTCCTTTTATCCTTGTCTTGAATCTGTTCTTGTTCTTTGTGTTCTTGTTCTTGTGTCTTGTTTCTCAATTCTGACCATCTCTCCTTCTCTTCATGTCTTGAGTTGTTGTTTGTCGAATATCGGGCACCTAGCGGCTAACCCCGCATCATTTCTACTAAGTTCTATTAGTTCAAACATTTATGGACTAGAAAAAGAATGGAAACTAACGGTTCCCAAACCATAGCCTAGGCAAATCAAACGAATCAATAAGAAAGGTTGTTTTATTGAGAATTTGAGAAACATTCGAAATCGCATGATTCGTATGCTTGTGTTTGTGTTGTTTGGTGATCTTTCTATCAAGTTCTATTAGGTCAAACATTTATGGACTAGAAAAAGAATGGAAACCAACGGTTCCCAAACCATAGTCTAGGCAAATCAAACGAATCAATAAGAAAGATTGTGTTATTGAGAATTTGAGAAACATTCGGAATCGCATGATTCGTATGCTTGTGTTTATGTTTTTTCGTGATCTTTCTATCAAGTTCTATTAGTTCAAACATTTATGGACTAGAAAAAGAATGGAAACCAACGGTTCCCAAACCATAGCCTAGGCAAATCAAACGAATCAATAAGAAAGGTTGTTTTATTGAGAATTGGAGAAACATTCGGAATCGCATGATCCGTATGCTTGTGTTTGTGTTGTTTCATGATCTTTCTATCAAGTTCTATTAGGTCAAACATTTATGGACTAGAAAAAGAATGGAAACCAACGGTTCCTAAACGATAGCCTAGGCAAATCAAACGAATCAATAAGAAAGGTTATGTTGTTTAGAATTTGAGAAACATTCGGAATCGCATGATTCGTATGCTTGTGTTTGTGTTGTTTCGTGATCTTTCTATCAAGTTCTATTAGTTCAAACATTTATAGACTAGAAAAAGAATGGAAACCAACGGTTCCCAAACCATAGCCTAGGCAAATCAAACGGATCAATAAGAAAGTTTGTTTTATTGAGAATTTGAGAAACATTCGAAATCGCATGATTCGTATGCTTGTGTTTGTGTTGTTTGGTGATCTTTCTATCAAGTTCTATTAGGTCAAACATTTATGGACTAGAAAAAGAATGGAAACCAATGGTTCCCAAACCATAGTCTAGGCAAATCAAACGAATCAATAAGAAAGGTTGTGTTATTGAGAATTTGAGAAACATTCGGAATCGCATGATTCGTATGCTTGTGTTTGTGTTTTTTCGTGATCGTTCTATCAAGTTCTATTAGTTCAAACATTTATGGACTAGAAAAAGAATGGAAACCAACGGTTCCCAAACCATAGCCTAGGCAAATCAAACGAATCAATAAGAAAGGTTGTGTTATTGAGAATTGGAGAAACATTCGGAATCGCATGATTCGTATGCTTGTGTTTGTGTTGTTTCATGATCTTTCTATCAAGTTCTATTAGGTCAAACATTTATGGACTAGAAAAAGAATGGAAACCAACGGTTCCCAAACGATAGCCTAGGCAAATCAAACGAATCAATAAGAAAGGTTGTGTTGTTTAGAATTTGAGAAACATTCGGAATTGCATGATTCGTATGCTTGTGTTTGTGTTGTTTCGTGATCTTTCTATCAAGTTCTATTAGTTCAAACATTTATGGACTAGAAAAAGAATGGAAACCAACGGTTCCCAAACCATAGCCTAGGCAAATCAAACCAATCAATAAGATAGTTTGTGTTATTGAGAATTTGAGAAACATTCGGAATCGCATGATTCGTATGCTTGTGTTTGTGTTGTTTCGTGATCTTTCTACCAAGTTCTAATAGTTTAAACATTTATAGACTAGAAAAGAATGGAAACCAACGGCTCCCAAACGATAGCCTAGGCAAATCAAACGAATCAAAAAGAAAGGTTGTGTTATTGAGAATTTGAGAAACATTCGGAATTGTATGATTCGTATGCTTGTGTTTGTGTTGTTTGGTGATCTTTCTACCAAGTTCTATTAGTTCAAACAATTATGGACTAGAAAAAGAATGGAAACCAACGGTTCCCAAACCATAGCCTAGGGAAATCAAACGAATCAATAAGAAAGGTTGTTTTATTGAGAATTTGAGAAACATTCGGAATTGCATGATTCGTTTGCTTGTGTTTGTGTTGTTTGGTGATCTTTCTATCATGTTCTATTAGTTCCAAGATTTTTGGACTAGAAAAAGAATGGAAACCAACGGTTCCCAAACCATAGCCTAGGCAAATCAAACGAATCAATAAGAAAGGTTGTGTTATTGAGAACTTGAGAAACATTCGGAATCGCATGATTCGTATGCTTGTATTTTTGTTGTTTGGTGATCTTTCTACCAAGTTCTATTAGTTCAAAGATTTTTGGGCTAGAAAAAGAATGGAAACCAACGGTTCCTAAACCATAGCCCAGGCAAATCAAACGAATCAAAAAGAAAGGTTGTTTTATTGAGAATTTGAGAAACATTCGGAATCCCATGATTCGTATGCTTGTGTTTGTGTTGTTTGGTGATCTTTCTATCAAGTTCTATTAGGTCAAACATTTATGGACTAGAAAAAGAATGGAAACCAACGGTTCCCAAACCATGGCTTAGGCAAATCAAACGAATCAATAAGAAAGGTTGTGTTATTGAGAATTTGAGAAACATTCGGAATCGCATGATTCATATGCTTGTGTTTGTGTTGTTTGGTGATCTTTCTATCAAGTTCTATTAGTTCAAACATTTATGGACTAGAAAAAGAATGGAAACCAACGGTTCCTGTTGGGACGCTATCAAGAACGCTTGCGTACTTGTTAGTGTTCCACACAATCGTCCCTTAGTTTTGATATGACAAACTCACTTTGATTCTAATAAAGTTGTCCAAGTGTTCAGGAACGCCAATGACCAGAAGGACAACAAGTGTGTATGGGCGTCCCATAAGCTTAGGGACGCTAGCTAACAGGAAGTAAGGACTAGCTAAAGACTACTTGAGCAAGGACGGAGTCCCAAGCAAGTAGGAACGCAAGAAAGGAGTCCTTACTCACTAGCCGACAGGATGACATCACTCGACAATGTTTGATCATCCAAGGACACGTGGAGACCGATCCTGTAGCGGAGTCCAACACTACGTGGCGGACGATCATGTTGCAGAGTCCATCAACACGTGGCGGCCGATCTTGTAGCGGAGTTCATCATACACAGCTGGATACAGGAAGCTTCCTCATCACCGCCCTACTACGTGGAGGAAGATCCTGTAGCCACGTCCATGAAGGGCATGATCGTCCCAATGAAAAGACGCCCTTCCCCAAGTCCTATAAATACCCCCAAGGCATTTATTGTGACGCTAACGCTTTCAGGAATATTCAGAGAGAATCAGTAGAAAGCGGCTCACTCAAGAACACGAAGAACTAACTCAAGAACTCAAGAACAGTGATAGAACTTGTGTTAGATCGAGTGAGACTTGTAACCGAATCACAAAAACAGTTTGTAACAGAAAACCCAAAAAGAGAGATAGAGAGTTCTGCGAAGTACTGTAGAACGTAGGAATAGAGTCCTTTAGTGGATTGAACTCGCTTAAGTTGTAGGCTTAGAGGAGTCCTTTACTAGTGGACTTAGGGAAAAGCTAAGTGCCAGAGAACTGTAAAGACTCGCCAGTACAACTGTAAGGACGTTTAATAGAAAGGAAAGAACTATTCAAAAATCCTCCAAGGAGGTAGAGGTTTACACTCAAGGACTACTTGGTCTTGAGTGGTTCCTCTATAATTCTCTGCGTTCATCGTTTATCTGTTTAGTACTTAATTTCCGCTGCATTACTCAAGGACGCCCTACTCCTTGTAGGGACGCCTAACCTAAGGACGCCTTTACCAAAGTAAAGGACGTCCCTCAGTACTAACGATCCAACAATTGGTATCAGAGCAGGCGCTCTAGATTCTTACTGAGTTGCAGGTAAAGATGGACATGGAACCTATTGGAATCTCTTTTGTAAAGCCTCCGCGCCTAACGGACGGCAACTTCAACCGATGGAAGACTAGGTTTGAAAATTTCTGCAGAGGTCAAAATTATCAATGCTGGAAGGTTATTTTGAAGGGAGATCTCAAGGTTCCCGCTGACAAAGCTGATAAGGAGGACGAGTGGGGTCCTGATGAGTTCAAGCTGATGGAAACCAATGCAAAAGCTATCTGTTTTCTTCAAGCATCCTTGTGCGAAAGGGACGCCACTCGATTTGGCAACTTGCCTACAGCGAAACAACAGTGGGAAGCTCTTGAGAAGTTCCATGTGGGAACCACTGAAATGAAGGAGGACGTCCAGCTGAAAATCAAGAAAGAGTTCTATGCTTTTAGCATGCTGCCAAATGAAACGGTGAACGACTACTCATACCGCTTTGAGGCCCTTGTCACCAAGATGAGGAACTTGGGCATCCCAGAAACAGAAATCTCCATGAGGAATAGAGTTCAAGTGGTCATTGATGGTTTGACCGGGGTCTGGAACTTTGACAGGACAACGTTCAAAGAAAACACAGCCAACAAAACTCTAGACATGGAAGAGATCTATGGGAAGCTCAGGCAGTACGAAGAAAGAAGAGTCTCTGACATGGCTCAGCTAGGAAAGAATCCTCAAACTGATCTTGCTTTGGCGTCCACAACACCAGAGTACGCCGAGTACCTACGTGGCCAAAGAGATCTAGCATTGATGATGCAAAACAAAGAAACACTTGAGAACTTGCGTCCCAAAGAAAAAGAAAGAACGCCAAAGGAAGAGATTGACTCAGATGAGGAACTTTCTCTTATTCACAAGGCTCTCAAGTACTATAACAGGAAGAACAAGCATAGTAGTAAGAGCAAGTTCTACAAAAAGGAGAGTCCCAAGTACACAGAGGCTGAAATGAAGGAACTCACATGCTACAAATGCAACAAGAAAGGACACTTTGCCAAAAAGTGCACTATGGGAACGTCCTCCAAAGACAAGAAGAAAGCTCTCATTGGAGCATGTACAGCTGCATGGGATGATCTCAGTTCAAGTGATGATGAACGTGACGATCAAGTTGCATACATGGCAGTAGAGGACGCCCCAGTTGTTGAAGAGAACGCCTCCGACAATGAACAAGAGGTAACTCATGATTCCATGATGCGTTCTTTAGAAAAATGTTCAAAACCAAAACTACTTAAACTCATTGGTAAAATAATGGAGGAAAGTCTTGCTATGAAAAGAAGAATGGATGAACTTGAAGATGAAAACATTGTAGTTGAATGTGAAAATTGTAGTACAATGACTATTCAACTAGAGTCCTCATGTGATGAAACTAAGTCCCTAAAAACTGAAATCATGTGTCTCAAACTTGAGAACGCTAATCTTAGGGAAGAAGTGAAAGTTTTGGGTAAGAGTCCCATAGTTGAAGAAGTGAGACCAATGGTCTTTATCCCAGCTAAGAGAGGTCTAGGGTATGAATCTGACACTAAGAACTCTCTTCCTAGTGACTTTGAGGCAAGCAAAACTTCTGAACTGGAACTTGAAAGAGAGAAAACTAAAAACCTTCTTGAAAGAATTAGAGTTCTAGAAAGTGGAGAATTAGGAAAGGAAGACTACTACACTAATTCCACCAGTCATAAGATTTACAAGAAGATTGCTAAAGGGGACGGTTCAAAAGTTTGTAATCCTCAAAAGATGAAAGAAAACAAGATTCAGCGTCCAAATAAGAAGTACTATCTTGGTACTTACTATAGGACGTGTTGGTATTGTGGACAAGGAGATCACTTCAAGTATGACTGCTTAAAACTCAAGGAAGATATTGAAAATGGAAAAGCTGCTAGGACTAACAATGAAAATGATAAGTTCGTTCCTAAGGCTAATCCTAGGCGTTCTAGACGCTCTAGGAACTCTTTCCGCAAGCATGCTATTTCAAATGATGTGAATATTAATGACTACATGCCAGAACCAGAGTTCTACTTTTGTAACGAACCAGGTAAGGAACACCTTGCCTGGGTCGCCAAACACTAACTTTGTTATGGCAGGTGGAAGTGAGGGGACGCCCATGGATCATTGATAGTGGCGCCTCAAATCATATGACAGGAAGCCAGATCCATCTCACTTCTATCCAAAGTAGTGCCACGGGAGGAACTGTCTCGTTTGGCAATAAGGGCAAAGGAAAGATTAAAGGAACGGGAACTGCTATTCTCAACCCGTCCATTAAAGCAACAAATGTTAGTCTTGTTGAAGGACTTGGCTTTAATCTTCTAAGCGTCTCTCAGATGTGTGATCAAGGTGAAAATCTAGTCACATTTGACTCGAAGGAGTGCCTAGTTATTAACAAGAAGTCCAACAAAGTTGTTCTCAAAGGAGTTCGCAAGAACAATATCTACATCTTCAATAAGAATTCAAGCCTAAATCAGAGTTGTGTCTATCTGCATCAAAGGAGGACGCTGATCTCTGGCATCGCCGACTTGGCCATGCTGGACCAAGCACAATCCTTAAGCTACATCAGCGAAATCTTGTGAAAGGACTTCCCCGCATCGATCTTGAGAAAGTCGATCAATGTGAAGCCTGTATCAAAGGGAAGCAAACAAGAACGTCTTTCAAATCCAAGAACGAAGTCAGTACAAAGAAGCCTTTGGAACTGCTCCATATGGATCTTTGTGGACCCATGAAGACGTTGAGCTATGGTGGAAAGAGGTACATTTACGTTCTTGTAGATGATTTTTCTCGATTCACTTGGGTTCTTTTCTTGGCAACCAAAGCAGATTGCTTCAATGCGTTCAAAGTCTTCATCAAACAAGTGGAAGTTGCTCTCGAGACGCCTCTCAAAGCCATAAGATCAGACCATGGAACGGAGTTCCAAAATTCAGAGTTCCTGGCCTACTGTGATCAACATGGAGTCTCTCACAACTTCTCAGCTCCAAGGACTCCTCAACAAAATGGAGTTGTGGAAAGAAAGAACAGAACGCTAGAGGATATGGCAAGGACTATGCTCTTGGCAAATAGCGTTCCAAAGTACTTCTGGGCGGAAGCTATTGCTACAGCATGTTATATCATCAATCGTGCCATGATCCGTCCTCTGCTGAAGAAGACGTCCTATGAGTTGTTGAATGGAAGGAAGCCTCGCATTGATTATCTCAGAGTTTTTGGATGCAAGTGTTTCGTTCACAACAATGATAAAGAAAAACTTGGAAAATTTGATGCAAGGAGTGATGAAGCCATATTCCTTGGGTACTCTCTTACCAGCAAAGCATATAGAGTTTTCAACAAAAGGACTCTAAAGCTTGAGGAGAGTATTCATGTTGTGTTCAAAGAACGTTCATCTCATAAAGAAAAACCAAGTAAGAAAGAACGTTCTTCCTCACAACAACAGGACGACTCTGAAGATGAAGCTGAAGATTGGAGTTCTGGAAAATACTATGTCTCTAAGGAAGCATCTCCAAATCCTGAAGAAGTCTCAGTGGACGCTCCCAGTGTTGTTCAAGGAGTTCCCTCTCGTAGTGAATCCCCAGTTCAACAAGATGTAGCTGAATCAAGTCAGCAAGGCGAGCAACGTCAAAGTGTGGACGCTCTCTCTGAGGGGGAACACATTGAGAACGATGCTCAAAGTGACAGTGATAATTCTGATGGAGACATTGATCCAAGATTTGCTCATTTGTTTCAAAGGGAGTCCCGTTTCTCTAGGGACCATCCAACTTCTCAAATTGTTTCTGATCCTTCTCAAGGAGTTCAAACAAGGTCAGCTGCAAGCAAGTCCCAAAGTGCAAATTTAGCGTTCTGTGCGTTCAATGCCTTTGTCTCTATGGTGGAGCCAAAGAATATCAAAGAAGCACTCCAGGACGCTGATTGGATTCAAGCAATGCAAGAAGAACTCAATCAGTTTGAAAGGAGCAAAGTTTGGACTCTCGTCCCTCGTCCCAAAGGCAAAAACATCATAGGGACGCGATGGGTGTTCAGAAATAAGCTTGATGAGAGTGGACGTGTGTCAAGGAACAAGGCAAGACTAGTGGCTCAAGGATTCAAGCAGGAGGAAGGCATAGACTATGATGAGACCTTTGCTCCTGTTGCTAGAATTAAAGCCGTTCGTCTTCTCATTGCCTTCGCCGCTCACAAAGGATTCAAGTTATTTCAAATGGACGTCAAGACTGCCTTTCTCAATGGAAAGCTAAAGGAGGACGTGTATGTTGCTCAGCCGCCTGGCTTCGAGGACGCCTCTCACCCAGATCATGTGTACTACTTGGACAAAGCGCTCTATGGACTCAAGCAAGCCCCTCGTGCATGGTACGACAGGTTTGCATCCTTTCTTTTGTCTCATGGGTACACTAGAGGTTCAATTGATAAAACTTTGTTTATAAAGAAAGTTCACAAGGACATTTTAATTGTCCAAGTCTATGTTGATGATATAGTCTTTGGTAGTACTAACATGAAGCTTGTAGATGAGTTCAAGTCCTTAATGAGTAGTGAATTTGAGATGTCCCTCATTGGAGAACTCAATTTCTTCTTGGGGCTTCAAATTAATCAACTCAAGGAAGGGACGCGCATTCACCAACAGAAATATGTCCGTGAAATGCTTGATAAGTACGGGATGAACACGTCCAAACCTGTTGCCACTCCTTGTTCTCCAAACTCGCGTCTTTACGCAGACGAACAGGGAAAGGACGTTGATCAAAAGCTTTATAGAGGGATGATTGGTTCTTTGCTCTATTTGACCGCAAGCCGTCCCGACATCATGTTTGCCGTTCGCTTGTGTGCACGCTTCCAGGCGAATCCAAAGGAGTCCCACATGCAAGAAGTCAAGAGGATCTTTCGCTACCTCAAAGGGCGCGACGATCTTTGCCTTTGGTACCCCAGGAAGACGTCCTTCAAGCTTGTTGGCTACTCGGACGCTGATTATGCAGGCTATGTGATTGATAGGAAAAGCACCTCAGGAATGGCACAATTCCTTGGTTCATGCTTAGTCTCTTGGGGATCTTAGAAACAGAACTCTGTGGCGCTTTCAACTGCGGAAGCCGAGTAAGTTGCTGCTGCTTCGTTCTGTTCACAAGTTATCTGGATCAAATATCAACTAGAGGACTACGGTATCAATCTTGAAACTATACCCATTCGTTGTGATAACACAAGTGCTATTGAAATTTCAAAGAATCCTGTTTTTCATTCACGCACAAAGCATATTCATATAAGGCATCATTTCTTGCGTGATAATGTTGAACTAGGACTCATTAGTATGGAGCATGTAAGGACTGAAGACCAAATAGCTGATATTTTCACTAAGGCGCTTGATAGACGTCCCTATGAGCATCTCAGGTTGCTCTTAGGGATGATAACTTTTAAGTAGCAAGTCCCGTTCTACTATTCTCTCAATGATTGGCTATGTTTTGTAGATTCTAAGTGTTTAAGGACTGTTATGCATTGAATTCATATTTGCAAGGACGCTAGTCTAAAACTTCATGTGTTTGCTACTTTGGAACGCCATTCAAATTGTCTCTATTTTGTCTTGAAAAGAGTATCCCTAATCACCCAACCCTCATTATAAGCCGAAATGATGGGAACTCTAAGCTTACCCTAGCCGAGAACTCCGCAAAAGCGTTCTATGAGCTTCATATTTTCTTTTACGGGACGTACTTGCGTTGTTCTCAACTGGTTCGAAAGGTAATCACAAGAACGGTAAGTTGGTTGTTGGTTTGCTTAAGGAAGTTTGCTTGAAGAGGTTAATTTTTGCTAAGTATAAGAGAACGCTTAGTGTTTGTTGCAAAGGACGCCAATTCAGTTTTGAGGAGCAGTTGAAGAGTCAGATTTTTTGAACTTTTGAAAGTGTGAGCAGTGACTGTTACTTTTGCTCAAATCTTAAGGGGGAAGTTTTGCCACGTGTCGCACAGTAAAACAGTGTTAATTACCATTTGTGCCACCGCTTCCTCTATATAAGGCCAGAACAGTCGCAATCAAATTTATTACGCTCAACCACTTTCTCGCTCTCAAATTTGCTCTGACTTCTCTCTAGAACTCCGGCGACTTTCTCTCTCTACACTTCATCTGAAAACATGTCTCAAAGACAGTTGAACGTAGCCGGATCTTCCACCGGCGGGAAGCGTAGAAAGCTGGTGAAGTCCCACTACATAGAGAAGCCCAAACCCATAGTTCTCAATGAATCTCTAGTGGACTTTATCAACAGAAAGACAAGGACGTTGTACAACTTGATAAGGGAACGCATGGACAAACCTGATGTAAAGAATGACGCCGTCAAAACAAGGAACTACGAGCGGTTCATCGAACGGTTCGTCATTCAAGGCCTCCACAACACCAATTACAAGGACTTGCCAGGACGGATGGACGACGTTCTCTTCTTTTCACAATTTGGAGGTGAGAATCTGGGTCCTTTACTTGATCTTATCCCCAACCTCTATAACGCCGTTCTTCCCGATTTCCCGATGTACCCAAAGGACTCTTTGGCTTATAAAATGATTAAAGCAAGAGTACCAAGTCCTTCTCCACCACCACCTCAAGTCCCTACCATCACCACCAAATCAATCCTCCCATCCAAGCGTCCAACCCCTTCATCTCCCCTCTCAAAAACAACCAAAACCTCCTCCTCAAATCCAACACAAATTGTGGATAAGTTTCCTTCACATCTAAAGGAGAGACACTCCAAAAAGGCTCACGACCCAAGGCCTCTCAAAAAGGCCAAGACCTCAAGCGTTCCATCCTCCAAACCCTCAAAAAGGCCTAGCACCACTAAAAGGCCTTCCAACCTTTCTAAGGAATCCACTCCTCCTCCACAACCAATCTCAATCGTCCAACTTCCTACTCCTCCTCCGTCCCCCCAACCTTCCCAAACAAATGCTCTCATTCCATTTCCTCCCAAACCTTACTCCCCCCTAAACCTTGCCAACTTCCCTAAAGCCCCGGCCCACATCTCTCCCCCCAAAGACCCCGAGACCCCCAGATCTCGCCGTCCCTCATCTGAGAGTGGACCAGAGGACGTTGAGAAGCGTCCAGCCCTTGAGCGCACCTTCAAACGCCGCAAAGCTGGCGAATCTCCAAAGGTGCTCATGGTTCAAGCTGCTCCAGAGCCCGAGCACATCTCCTCCTCCTCCTCTAGCTCATCTGAGAGCCACAGAGGAACGCCTCAAGAAACTGCTGAAGGAGTCTCCCCTATTATTGACGTCGTTGGGGACTCCGATGATGAGGCTGAAGGAGTTGAGCATGCTCCAGCTGAGACACAAGTGGTTGAGGACGCTGGCGAGCACCAGGTTCCTCAAAAGGACGCCGAGCCAACCCTTTCTGACGAGCTCGAGCGTGATGCTCAGGAAGTCCCTCCCTATGACCAGTCCCTCCCAATCCTCAACCCTTCCCAAGCTCCACAAGAAAACCCCTCCCCCACAATCCAAACAGAATCCCATCTAGTCCCAGCGGACGCTGAGCCAACCACAACAGAAAATCCGACAGAGGCTCAGGACGCTGAGGGCACGTCCCAAGGACAAACCTCAGGTGCCGATCAAGCCACAGCTGGTGGCGACGCTGAAAAAGAACAAGGCACAGAGGACGCTTCTGACAGTGACTCGGAGAAAGCTGAGGACGAGTCAGATGATGATGAGGACTCTGAGTCCCCCAAGGGCAAGCGCAAAAGGACGAACGCTGATGTGCCCGTTAAAGTCCTGAGCCCTCTCATTTACTCTGAAGAGTGGCTAGCCTCATTTGACGATGCAGCCGTTCAAGAGTTCCTCGAGCTTCTGAAATTTCAAGGATGGCAGAACGTTGGACCAGCGCCGACCACTGTTGACAAAGAACAGGTAAAGGCGTTCTACAGGGATTTGCGCTACAAGGCAAAAGATGGCTCCATCCACTTCAAAATTGAAGGTGAGAAAGCTTCAATGACAGAACGCCAAATGCGCTCCTTCCTGGGTCTAGGTCCACGCAAGCCACCGTCCGATGCTCTTAGCTCACTTCCTGAAGGCGGCTTTGAAACGACAGATCAAGAACTGCCTCTGGTTGAGCACATATTTCAGGGTAAAAGGCCGATGGGACTCGACAGGGTAGCTCACGTTCTGAGCAAAGTTGGCGCAATCGTTCACCATTCTTCCAAGGCAGGAGAAGCGTTCAATTGTGCAAGCACACGACATAATCCTAATTGACACTATCCTAGAACGCCGTCCAATCAACTTAGCCAGAATTGCTATGCAACATATGGCCAAGTGTGGAAGGAAGAGGCACGCCTTGCCTTACCCTGGAGTCGTAAAGGCAATCTTGCAGTCCCAGGACGCTTATGATGAGAGTGGTCCTTCTGAAGAACTCGGCTT
Organism: Polygonum maritimum; assembly: GCA_963924305.1. Taxonomy (NCBI): domain Eukaryota; kingdom Viridiplantae; phylum Streptophyta; class Magnoliopsida; order Caryophyllales; family Polygonaceae; genus Polygonum; species Polygonum maritimum. The sequence goes on along the minus strand of OZ002730.1, from coordinate 15,004,302 downwards.
AAAATGGAATGCCAAGAAAGGACTTGTTGAGATAAGGCATAATGAAGAGCTCCCGTCCGTTCTGAAACAGTTAGAAGCTGAGGCTGAAGAAGCTAGACTGAAAGCCGAAGAAGAACGCTTAGCTGCTGAGGCTGAGGCCGCAAGGCTTAATTCCACGCCTCAAGAGTCCCCTCAAGATCAAGAGCCCGCCGTAGACCTTACAACCCTTGATCAAATGCTCTTAGGGACTCCCTCTTCTCCAGCTCTTCCCACGGACGCTCCTTCATCGAGTTCAGGTCCTTTGCCCCGTTTTGCCCCTGCAAACATAGCTCAGTATCCTCCAGCAGAACTCATGGGAGCAATTATGGACAACCAGTGCCTCATCTTCTCCGCCTTAAAGGACTTGTCATCTGCGTTCTCCAAGGCTGCTGAACTTCAAGAGCAACTACTAAAGTTTTATCACGACCAGCGCCGTTCCCAGTGATTGCCACCACCCCTTTTATCCCCTATTTTGTTGCTTTTGCTTCTTTTGCATTTCCAACACTATGACATTGGTCTGTAATAACTCTAATTTTGTTTGAATGGCAATTCCACTGTTTGCTTGCATTGTGTGTGTTTAAGCGTTCCACTACCTTTAGTTATGTTTTTGTGCTTAACGTTCTTATCACTTGTTATCCTTTTCGATGATGCCAAAAGGGGGAAGTGTAGTTTTGCAGAGATGCGCTGAAAAATAGTTATCTAGAATAAGCAAGTGTTAAGGGGGAACTATTAAGTGAAAGGTCTAAGGAACGTCATGCTAGAATGAACTAGAGAACGTCTAGAAAATTCTAAGACGCTTTTCTCTCCTTAGAATCCAAAAGTTAGAGAATCAAAGAAGGAAAACTTGTGCTAAATGAATTTTCTCTAAGTGTTAGAGGACGCTTTCAAGTTTTCATGCATGCTAAGCTCAAACGCTAAAACTATTTTGCTGAAGAGTTTGTCATCATCAAAAAGGGGGAAATTGTTGGGACGCTATCAAGAACGCTTGCGTACTTGTTAGTGTTCCACACAATCGTCCCTTTATTTTTGATATGACAAACTCACTTTGATTCTAATAAAGTTGTCCAAGTGTTCAGGAACGCCAATGACCAGAAGGACAACAAGTGTGTATGGGCGTCACATAAGCTTAGGGACGCTAGCTAACAGGAAGTAAGGACTATCTAAAGACTACTTGAGCAAGGACGGAGTCCCAAGCAAGTAGGAACGCAAGAAAGGAGTCCTTATGATGGATCGTAAGTCAGTTAATGAGGGCGTCCTTAACTGGGTTAAGGGCGTCCTTTAGTGCAGCGGAAAATAGACTTAACAGAATACAAGATAAGTGGACACGAGTATTTATAGAGAAACCCCACTAAGACCAACTAGTCTTATGGGTAAACCTCTACCTCCGTTGGAGGATTTTCAATAGCCGTCCCTTATCTTATTAAGAGCGAGTCCTTACAACTTAGGCGAGTCGTTACACTTCTCTGAGCTAAGCGTCCGTCCTTAGCCTCACTAGTAACACTCCTTTCAACCTAACAAGTAACCTAACACTCTTAGCTATAAGGAAGCTATCACTCACGTCTCTCACGGTTCGTTGTGAGAGACAAACTACAACTCTAATTGATTTGTGGTTTGTTTTGGATTTGATGTGGTTGGAATTTCTTTCTCTTGCTTCAAGCTCACTTGATCTTCTTGATCTTCGTTCGTGTTCTTGAATGCTTCGGGAGAGCTTGAGAGAAAGTCTTCAAAGTCCACTCTTGCACACACATGCCGCTATGCATACTCCTTGGAGAGTATTTATAGCGGAAGTGATTCTTGTCCTCTAGCGTCCTCTGAGACTTGGCAGGATCCTCGATCTTTGATCAACGGTGCGATGAGCGTCTTGAGGAGGTCAACTCTGTTGACGCTTGGGAAGCCTCCGCGTGGGTAGGGGACCATTGCTGGGAAAGCGACGTCTTTGGCATTGTCTACACGTGCCCAGACAAAGGAAGCTTCCTTTTGAGGACTAAGGCCGGACGATGATGTAATCATGTTGGGGCGGCCTTGATTTGAATTTGAACTTCGTCCGTATTTTGGCGCGCGTCCCTTCTTGATGAGGACTCCGTCCTATCTTGCGCAGGGACTCCGCCAATTACGTTTAGCTTTGGAAGTTCTGGTAACATGCGTCCCTACAGCATAGGGACTGCTGTTCACTTGTTGTCCTTTTCGCTCATGTGCGTCCACTGGACTTACCTGAGATCAAAACTTGGACAACTTATCAAATACATTTGAGTTTGTCATTATCAAAACAAGGGACGATTATTATTGGTTTAGATATTAACGACTGACGTCCTTAATATCGTCCCAACAGCCATGTACGCCACTTGCTCATCATCTGAGGCGTCCTCTACGGCTATGTACGCCACTGGTCCTTCTGGTTCTTCATCATCAGAACTCACATTATCCCATGCGGCTTCGCACGCTCCCAAGAGAGCTTTCATCTTCATTTCTTTTGAGTTTAGTCCCGTAGTACACCTTTTAGCAAAGTGTCCTTTCTTGTTACATTTGTAGCAAGTAAGTTCCTTCATCTCTGCCTCTGTATACTTGGGACTCTCCTTTTTGTAAGGCATCTTGTGTTTCTTGGAATCTCTGGCCTTTTTAACCCATAAGCGAGCAACTTTGTGTAGAAGGGCAATCTCTTCCTCTTCTTCCAGCTGTTCCTTAGTCTTGCTTTCCTTTTCTTTCAAAGCTTGAGCACGCATCCTTTCACGATTCTCATTTTTATTTGCTTCCACCATTAGGGCAATATCTCTTTGGTGGCGCAGATACTCAGCGTACTCTGGAGTTGACGTCATCAAAGCAAGATCTGTCTGGGGGTTTCTAGCCAATTCAGCCATATCAGCTTCCCTTCTCGCTTCATAGCCTCTCAGCTTCCCATAGATCTCTTCCATATCCAGGGTTTTGTTGGCTGTGTTCTCCTTGAACGTAGTCCTATCAAAATTCCATTTTCCTGTAAGCCCATCAATGACTACTCCGACTCTGTTTCTCATTGAGACTTCAGCTTCTAGGATGCCTAAATTTCGCATCTTGGTCACAAGAGCTTCAAAGCGGTATGAGTAGTCCTTGACAGATTCGTTAGGAAGCATTCTGAAGGCATAGAACTCTCGTTTGATTTCAAGCTTGACGTCTTCCTTCATCTCTGCCGTACCCACATGGTACTTCTCAAGAGCTTCCCATTGTAGTTTGGTTGTTGCCAAATTGCTAACTCGGGTGGCGTCCCTTTCGCAGAGGGACGCTTGAAGGAAGCATATAGCCTTAGCGTTTGTTTCCAAAAGCTTGAATTCGTCAGGACCCCACTCGTCCTCTTTGTCTTTCTTGTCATCAGGGATGGTAAGGTCACCCTTCATGATCACTCTCCAGCATTGATAATTCTGACTTCTGCAAAAGTTCTCGAAGCGGATCTTCCAGCGGTTGAAGTTGCCGTCCGTCAGACGAGGAGGCTTTACAAAAGAGATTCCAATAGGTTCCATGTCCATCTTGTACCTGCAACTCAACAAAAATCTAGAGCGCCTGCTCTGATACCAATTGATGGATCGTAAGTCAGTTAATGAGGGCGTCCTTAACTGGGTTAAGGGCGTCCTTTAGTGCAGCGGAAAATAGACTTAACAGGATAAGTGGACACAAGTATTTAGAGAGGAACCCCACTAAGACCAACTAGTCTTGTGGGTAAACCTCTACCTCCGTTGGAGGATTTTCAATAGCCGTCCCTTATCTTATTGAGAGTGAGTCCTTACAACTTAGGCGAGTCGTTACACTTCTCTGAGCTAAGCGTCCGTCCTTAGTCTCACTAGTAACACTCCTTTCAACCTAACAAGTAACCTAACACTCTTAGCTATAAGGAAGCTATCACTCACGTCTCTCACGGTCCGTTGTGAGAGGCAAACTACAACTCTAACAGATTTGTGGTTTGTATTGGATTTGATGTGGTTGGACTTTCTTTCTCTTGCTTCAAGCTCACTTGATCTTCTTGATCTTCGTTCGTGTTCTTGAATGCTTCGGGAGAGCTTGAGAGAAAGTCTTCAAAGTCCACTCTTGCACACACATGCCGCTATGCATACTCCTTGGAGAGTATTTATAGCGGAAGTGATTCTTGTCCTCTAGCGTCCTCTGAGACTTGGCAGGATCCTCGATCTTTGATCAACGGTGCGATGAGCGTCTTGAGGAGGTCAACTCTGTTGACGCTTGGGAAGCCTCCGCGTGGGTAGGGGACCATTGCTGGGAAAGCGACGTCTTTGGCATTGTCTACACGTGCCCAGACAAAGGAAGCTTCCTTTTGAGGACTAAGGCCGGACGATGATGTAATCATGTTGGGGCGGCCTTGATTTGAATTTGAACTTCGTCCGTATTTTGGCGCGCGTCCCTTCTTGATGAGGACTCCGTCCTATCTTGCGCAGGGACTCCGCCAATTACGTTTAGCTTTGGAAGTTCTGGTAACATGCGTCCCTACAGCATAGGGACTGCTGTTCACTTGTTGTCCTTTTCGCTCATGTGCGTCCACTGGACTTACCTGAGATCAAAACTTGGACAACTTATCAAATACATTTGAGTTTGTCATTATCAAAACAAGGGACGATTATTATTGGTTTAGATATTAACGACTGACGTCCTTAATATCGTCCCAACACCTTACTCACTAGCCGATACGATGACATCACTCGACAATGTTTGATCATCCAAGGACACGTGGAGACCGATCCTGTAGCGGAGTCCAACACTACGTGGCGGACGATCCTGTTGCAGAGTCCATCAACACGTGGCGGCCGATCCTGTAGCGGAGTTCATCATACACAGCTGGATACAGGAAGCTTCCTCATCACCGCCCTACTACGTGGAGGAAGATCCTATAGCCACGTGCATGAAGGGCATGATCGTCCTAGTGAAAAGACGCCCTTCCCCAAGTCCTATAAATACCCCCAAGGCATTTATTGTGACGCTAACGCTTTCAGGAATATTCAGAGAGAATCAGTAGAAAGCGGCTCACTCAAGAACACGAAGAACTAACTCAAGAACTCAAGAACAGTGATAGAACTTGTGTTAGATCGAGTGAGACTTGTAACCGAATCACAAAAACAGTTTGTAACAGAAAACCCAAAAAGAGAGATAGAGAGTTCTGCGAAGTACTGCAGAACGTAGGAATAGAGTCCTTTAGTGGATTGAACTCGCTTAAGTTGTAGGCTTAGAGGAGTCCTTTACTAGTGGACTTACGGAAAAGCTAAGTGCCAGAGAACTGTAAAGACTCGCCAGTACAACTGTAAGGACGTTTAATAGAAAGGAAAGAACTATTCAAAAATCCTCCAAGGAGGTAGAGGTTTACACTCAAGGACTACTTGGTCTTGAGTGGTTCCTCTATAATTCTCTGCGTTCATCGTTTATCTGTTTAGTACTTAATTTCCGCTGCATTACTCAAGGACGCCCCTACTCCTCGTAGGGACGCCTAACCTAAGGACGCCTTTACCAAAGTAAAGGACGTCCCTCAGTACTAACGATCCAACAGTTCCCAAACCATAGCCTAGGCAAATCAAACCAATCAATAAGACAGGTTGTGTTATTGAGAATTTAAGAAACATTCGGAATCGCATGATTCGTATGCTTGTGTTTGTGTTGTTTGGTGATCTTTCTACCAAGTTCTATTATTTCAAACATTTATGGACTAGAAAAAGAATGGAAACCAACGGTTCCCAAACCACAGACTAGGCAAATCAACTGAATCAATAAGAAAGGTTGTGTTATTGAGAATTTGAGAAACATTCGGAATCGCATGATTCGTATGCTTGTGTTTGTGTTGTTTGGTGATCTTTCTATCATGTTCTATTAGTTCAAAGATTTTTGGACTAGAAAAAGAATGGAAACCAACGGTTCCCAAACCATAGCCTAGGCAAATCAAACGAATCAAAAAGAAAGGTTGTGTTATTTAGAATTTGAGAAACATTCGGAATAGTATGATTCGTATGCTTGTGTTTGTGTTGTGTGGTGATCTTTCTATCAAGTTCTATTAGTTCAAACATTTATGAACTCGAAAAAGAATGGAAACCAACGGTTCCGAAACCATAGCCTAGGCAAATCAAACCAATCAATCAGAAAGGTTGTGTTATTGAGAATTTGAGAAACATTCGGAATCGCATGATTCGTATGCTTGTGCTTGTGCTGTTTGCTGATCTTTCTACCAAGTTATATTAGTTCAAACATTTATGGACTAGTAAAAGAATGGAAACTAACAGTTCCCAAGCCATAGCCTAGGCAAATCAAACGAATCAATAAGAAAGGTTGTGTTATTGAGAATTTGAGAAACATTCGGAATCGCATGATTCGTATACTTGTGTTTGTGTTGTTTGGTGATCTTTCTACCAAGTTCTATTAATTCAAAGATTTTTGTACTAGAAAAAGAATGGAAACCAACGGTTCCCAAACCATAGCCTAGGCAAATCAAACGAATCAAAAAGAAAGGTTTTGTTATTGAGAATTTGAGAAACATTCGGAATCGCATGATTCGTATGCTTGTGTTTGTGTTGTTTGGTGATCTTTCTATCAAGTTCTATCAGTTCAAACATTTATGGACTAGAGAAAGAATGGAAACCAACGGTTCCCTAACCATAGCCTAGGCAAATCAAACGAATCAATAAGAAAGTTTGTGTTATTGAGAATTTGAGAAACATTCGGAATCGCATGATTCGTATGCTTGTGTTTGTGTTGTTTCATGATCTTTCTACCAAGTTGCATTAGTTCAAACATTTATGGACTAGAAAAAGAATGGAAAGAAACGGTTCCCAAACCATAGCCTAGGCAAATCAAACCAATCAATAAGAAAGGTTGTGTTATTGAGAATTTGAGAAACATTAGGAATCGCATGATTCGTATGCTTGTGTTTGTGCTGTTTGGTGATCTTTCTACTAAGTTCTATTAGTTCAAACATTTATGGACTAGAAAAAGAATGGAAACCAATGGTTCCCAAACCATAGCCTAGGCAAATCAAATGAATCAATAAGAAAGGTTGTTTTATTGAGAATTTGAGAAACATTCGAAATCGCATGATTCGTATGCTTGTGTTTGTGTTGTTTGGTGATCTTCCTATCAAGTTCTATTAGGTCAAACATTTATGGACTAGAAAAAGAATGGAAACCAACGGTTCCCAAACCATAGTCTAGGCAAATCAAACGAATCAATAAGAAAGGTTGTGTTATTGAGAATTTGAGAAACATTCGGAATCGCATGATTCGTATGCTTGTGTTTGTGTTTTTTCGTGATCTTTCTATCAAGTTCTATTAGTTCAAACATTTATGGAGTAGAAAAAGAATGGAAACCAACGGTTCCCAAACGGAAGCCTAGGCAAATCAAACGAATCAATAAGAAAGGTTGTGTTGTTTAGAATTTGAGAAACATTCGGAATCGCATGATTCGTATGCTTGTGTTTGTGTTGTTTCGTGATCTTTCTATCAAGTTCTATTAGTTCAAACATTAATGAACTAGAAAAAGAATGGAAACCAACGGTTCCCAAACCATAGCCTAGGCAAATCAAACCAATCAATAAGACAGGTTGTGTTATTGAAAATTTGAGAAACATTCGGAATCGCATGATTCGTATGCTTGTGTTTGTGTTGTTTCGTGATCTTTCTACCAAGTTCTAATAGTTTAAACATTTATGGACTAGAAAAAGAATGGAAACTAACAGTTCCCAAGCCATAGCCTAGGCAAATCAAACCAATCAATAAGACAGGTTGTGTTATTGAGAATTTGAGAAACATTCGGAATCGCATGATTCGTATGCTTGTGTTTGTGTTGTTTCGTGATCTTTCTTCCAAGTTCTAATAGTTTAAACATTTATGGACTAGAAAAAGAATGGAAACTAGCAGTTCCCAAGCCATAGCCTAGGCAAATCAAACGAATCAATAAGAAAGGTTGTGTTATTGAGAACTTGAGAAACATTCGGAATCGCATGATTCGTATGCTTGTATTTGTGTTTTTTGGTGATCTTTCTACCAAGTTCTATTAGTTCAAAGATTTGTGGACTAGAAAAAGAATGGAAACCAACGGTTCCCAAACCATAGCCTAGGCAAATCAAACGAATCAAAAAGAAAGGTTGTGTTATTGAGAATTTGATAAACATTCGGAATCGCATGATTCGTATGCTTGTGTTTGTGTTGTGTGGTGATCTTTCTATCAAGTTGTATTAGTTCAAACATTTATGGACTAGAAAAAGAATTGAAACCAACGGTTACCAAACCATAGCCTAGGCAAATCAAACCAATCAATAAGAAAGGTTGTGTTATTGAGAATTTGAGAAACATTCGGAATCGCATGATTCGTATGCTTGTGCTTGTGCTGTTTGGTGATCTTTCTACCAAGTTATATTAGTTCAAACATTTATGGACTAGAAAAAGAATGGAAACTAACAGTTCCCAAGCCATAGCCTAGGCAAATCAAACGAATCAATAAGAAAGGTTGTGTTATTGAGAATTTGAGAAACATTCGGAATCGCATGATTCGTATTCTTGTGTTTGTGTTGTTTGGTGATCTTTCTACCAAGTTCTATTTGTTTAAAGATTTTTGGACTAGAAAAAGAATGGAAACCAACGGTTCCCAAACCATAGCCTAGGCAAATCAAACGAATCAAAAACAAAGGTTGTGTTATTGAGAATTTGAGAAACATTCGGAATCGCATGATTCGTATGCTTGTGTTTGTGTTGTTTGGTGATCTTTCTAACAAGTTCTATCAGGTCAAACATTTATGGACTAGAAAAAGAATGGAAACCAACGGTTCCTAAACCATAGCCTAGGGAAATCAAACCAATCAATAAGAAAGGTTGTGTTATTGAGAATTTGAGAAACATTCGGAATCGCATGATTCGTATGCCTGTGTTTGTGTTGTTTCGTGATCTTTCTACCAAGTTGCATTAGTTCAAATATTTATGGACTAGAAAAAGAATGGAAAGAAACGGTTCCCAAACCATAGCCTAGGCAAATATAACCAGTCAATAAGAAAGGTTGTGTTATTGAGAATTTGAGAAACATTCGGAATCGCATGATTCGTATGCTTGTGTTTGTGCTGTTTGGTGATCTTTGTACTAAGTTCTATTAGTTCAAACATTTATGGACTAGAAAAAGAATGGAAACCAACGGTTCCCAAACCGTAGCCTAGGTAAATCAAACGAATCAATAAGAAAGGTTGTTTTATTGAGAATTTGAGAAACATTCGAAATCGCATGATTCGTATGCTTGTGTTTGTGTTGTTTGGTGATCTTTCTATCAAGTTCTATTAGGTCAAACATTTATGGACTAGAAAAAGAATGGAAACCAACGGTTCCCAAACCATAGCCTAGGCAAATCAAACGAATCAATAAGAAAGGTTGTGTTTTTGAGAATTTGAGAAACACTCGGAATCGCATGATTCGTATGCTTGTATTTGTGTTGTTTCGTGATCTTTCTATCAAGTTCTATTAGTTCAAACATTTATGGACTAGAAAAAGAATGGAAACCAACGGTTCCTAAACCATATCCTAGGCAAATCAAACGAATCAATAAGAAAGGTTGTGTTATTGAGAATTTGAGAAACATTCGGAATCGCATGATTCGTATGCTTGTGTTTGTGTTGTTTGGTGATCTTTCTACCAAGTTCTATTAGTTCAAAGATTTTTGGACTAGAAAAAGAATGGAAACCAACGGTTCCCAAACCATAGCCTAGGCAAATCAAACGAATCAAAAAGAAAGGTTATGTTATTGAGAATTTGAGAAGCATTCGGAATCGCATGATTCGTCTGCTTGTGTTTGTGTTGTTTTGTGATCTTTCTATCATGTTCTATCAGGTCAAACATTTATGGACTAGAAAAAGAATGGAAACCAACGGTTCCCAAACCATAGCCTAGGCAAATCAAACGAATCAATAAGAAAGGTTGTGTTTTTGAGAATTTGAGAAACACTCGGAATCGCATGATTCGTATGCTTGTATTTGTGTTGTTTCGTGATCTTTCTATCAAGTTCTATTAGTTCAAACATTTATGGACTAGAAAAAGAATGGAAACCAACGGTTCCCAAACCATAGCCTAGGCAAATCAAACGAATCAATAAGAAAGGTTGTGTTATTGAGAATTTGAGAAACATTCGGAATCGCATGATTCGTATGCTTGTGTTTGTGTTGTTTGGTGATCTTTCTACCAAGTTCTATTAGTTCAAAGATTTTTGGACTAGAAAAAGAATGCAAACCAACGGTTCCCAAACCATAGCCTAGGCAAATCAAACGAATCAATAAGAAAGGTTGTTTTACTGAGAATTTGAGAAACATTCGAAATCGCATGATTCGTATGCTTGTGTTTGTGTTGTTTGGTGATCTTTCTATCAAGTTCTATTAGGTCAAACATTTATGGACTAGAAAAAGAATGGAAACCAACGGTTCCCAAGCCATAGCCTAGGCAAATCAAACCAATCAATAAGACAGGTTGTGTTATCGAGAATTTGAGAAACATTCGGAATCGCATGATTCGTATGCTTGTGTTTGTGTTGTTTCGTGATCCTTCTACCAAGTTCTAATAGTTTAAACATTTATGGACTAGAAAAAGAATGGAAACTAACAGTTCCCAAGCCATAGCCTAGGCAAATCAAACGAATCAATAAGAAAGGTTGTGTTATTGAGAACTTGAGAAACATTCGGAATCGCATGATTCGTATGCTTGGATTTGTGTTGTTTGGTGATCTTTCTACCAAGTTCTATTAGTTCAAATATTTTTGGATAGAAAAAGAATGGAAACCAATGGTTCCCAAACCATAGCCTAGGCAAATCAAACGAATCAAAAAGAAAGGTTGTGTTATTGAGAATTTGATAAACATTCGGAATCCGATGATTCGTATGCTTGTGTTTGTGTTGTTTGGTGATCTTGCTATCAAGTTCTATTAGGTCAAACATTTATGGACTAGAAAAAGAATAGAAACCAACGGTTCCCAAACGATAGCCTAGGCAAATCAAACCAATCAATAAGAAAGGTTGTGTTATTGAGAATTTGAGAAACATTCGGAATCGCATGATTCGTATGCTTGTGTTTGTGCTGTTTGGTGATCTTTCTACCAAGTTCTATTAGTTCAAATATTTATGGACTAGCAAAAGAATGGAAACTAACGTTTCCCAAACCATAGACTAGGCAAATCAAATGAATCAATAAGAGAGGTTGTGTTATTGAGAATTTGAGAAACATTCGGAATCGCATGATTCGTATGCTTGTGTTTGTGTTGTTTGGTGATCTTTCTATCATTTTCTATTAGTTCAAAGATTTGTGGACTAGAAAAAGAATGGAAACCAACGGTTCCCAAACCATAGCTTAGGCAAATCAAACGAATCAAAAAGAAAGGTTGTGTTATTGAGAATTTGAGAAACATTCGGAATCGCATGATTCGTATGCTTGTGTTTGTGTTGTGTGGTGATCTTTCTATCAAGTTCTATTAGTTCAAACATTTATGGACTAGAAAAAGAATGGAAACCAACGGTTCCCAAACCATAGCCTAGGCAAATCAAACCAATCAATAAGAAAGGTTGTGTTATTGAGAATTTGAGAAACATTCGGAATCGCATGATTCGTATGCTTGTGCTTGTGCTGTTTCGTGATCTTTCTACCAAGTTATATTAGTTCAAACATTTATGGACTAGAAAAAGAATGGAAACTAACAGTTCCCAAGCCATAGCCTAGGCAAATCAAACGAATCAATAAGAAAGGTTGTATTATTGAGAATTTGAGAAACATTCGGAATCGCATGATTCGTATGCTTGTGTTTGTGTTGTTTGGTGATCTTTCTACCAAGTTCTATTAGTTTAAAGATTTTTGGACTAGAAAAAGAATGGAAACCAACGGTTCCCAAACCATAGCCTAGGCAAATCAAACGAATCAATAAGAAAAGTTGTGTTATTGAGAATTTGAGAAACATTCGGAATCGCATGATTCGTATGCTTGTGTTTGTGTTGTTTGGTGATCTTTCTACCAAGTTCTATTAGTTCAAAGATTTTTGGACTAGAAAAAGAATGGAAACCAATGGTTCCCAAACCATACCCTAGGCAAATCCAACGAATCAAAAAGAAAGGTTGTGTTATTGAGAATTTGAGAAACATTCGGAATCGCATGATTCGTATGCTTGTGTTTGTGTTGTTTGGTGATCTTTCTTTCAAGTTCTATTAGGTGAAACATTTATGGACTAGAAAAAGAATGAAAACCAACGTTTCCTAAACCATAGCCTAGGGAAATCAAACCAATCAATAAGAATGGTTGTGTTATTGAGAATTTGAGAAACATTCGGAATCGCATGATTCGTATGCTTGTGTTTGTGTTGTTTCGTGATCTTTCTACCAAGTTGCATTAGTTCAAACACTTATGGACTAGAAAAAGAATGGAAAGAAACGATTCCCAAACCATACCCTTGGCAAATCAAACCAATCAATAAGAAAGGTTGTGTTATTGAGAATTTGAGAAACATTCGGAATCGCATGATTCGTATGCTTGTGTTTGTGTTGTGTGGTGATCTTTCTACTAAGTTCTATTAGTTCAAACATTTATGGACTTGAAAAAGAATGGAAACCAACGGTTCCCAAACCATAGCCTAGGCAAATCAAACGAATCAATAAGAAAGGTTGTTTTATTGAGAATTTGAGAAACATTCGGAATCGCATGATTCGTATGCTTGTGTTTGTGTTGTTTGGTGATCTTTCTACCAAGTTATATTAGTTCAAACATTTATGGACTAGAAAAAGAATGGAAACCAACGGTTCCCTAACGATAGCCTAGGCAAATCAAACGAATCAATAAGAAAGGTTGTGTTATTGAGAATTTGCGAAACATTCGGAATCGCATGATTCGTATGCTTGTGTTTGTGTTGTTTGGTGATCTTTCTATCAAGTTCTAATAGTTTAAACATTTATGGACTAGAAAAATAATGGAAACCAACGGTTCCCAAACGCTAGCCTAGGCAAATCAAACGAATCAAAAAGAAAGGTTGTGTTATTGAGAATTTGAGAAACATTCGGAATCGCATGATTCGTATGCTTGTGTTTGTGCTGTTTGGTGATATTTCTACCAAGTTCTATTAGTTCAAACATTTATGGAACAAGAATGGAAACCAACGGTTCCCAAACCATAGCCTAGGCATATCAAACCAATCAATAAGAAAGGGTGTGTTATTAAGAATTTGAGAAACATTTGGAATCGCATGATTCGTATGCTTGTGTTTGCGTTGTTTGGTGATCTTTCTACCAAGTTATGTTAGTTCAAACATTTATGGACTAGAAAAAGAATGGAAACCAACGGTTCCCAAGCGATAGCCTAGGCAAATGAAACGAATCAATAAGAAAGGTTGTGTTATTGAGAATTTGCGAAACATGCGGAATCGCATGATTCGTATGCTTGTGTTTGTGTTGTTTGGTGATCTTTCTATCAAGCTCTATTAGGTCAAACATTTATGGACTACAAAAGAATGGAAACCAACGGTTCCCAAACGATTGCCTAGGCAAATCAAACCAATCAATAAGAAAGATTGTGTTATTGAGAATTTGAGAAACATTCGGAATCGCATGATTCGTATGCTTGTGTTTGTGCTGTTTAGTGATCTTTCTACCAAGTTCTATTAGTTCAAACATTTATGGAACAAGAATGGAAACCAATGGTTCCCAAACCATAGCCTACGCAAATCAAACGAATCAATAAGAAAGGTTGTGTTATTGAGAATTTGAGAAACATTTGGAATCGCATGATTCGTATGCTTGTGTTTGTGTCGTTTCGTGATCTTTCTAACAAGTTCTATTAGTTCAAACATTTTTGGACTAGAAAAAGAGTGGAAACCAACAGTTCCCAAACCATAGCCTAGGCAAATCAAACCAATCAATAAGAAAGGTTGTGTTATTGAGAATTTGAGAAACATTCGGAATCGCATGATTCGTATGCTTGTGTTTGTGTAGTTTGGTGATCTTTCTACCATGTTTTATTAGTACAAACATTTATGGACTAGAAAAAGGATGGAAACCAACGGTTCCCAAACCATAGCTTAGGCAAATCAAACCAATCAATAAGAAAGGTTGTGTTATTGAGAATTTGAGAAACATTCGGAATCGCATGATTCGTATGCTTGTGTTTGTGCTGTTTGGTGATCTTTCTACCAAGTTCTATTAGTTCAAACATTTATGGACTAGAAAAAGAATGGAAACCAACGGTTCCCAAACCATAGCCTAGGCAAATCAAACGAATCAATAGGAAAGGTTGTTTTATTGAGAATTTGAGAAACATTCGGAATTGCATGATTCGTTTGCTTGTGTTTGTGTTGTTTGGTGATCTTTCTATCATGTTCTATTAGTTCCAAGATTTTTGGACTAGAAAAAGAATGGAAACCAACGGTTCCCAAACCATATCCTAGGCAAATCAAACGAATCAAAAAGAAAGGTTGTGTTATTGAGAATTTGTGAAACATTCGGAATCGCATGATTCGTATGCTTGTGTTTGTGTTTTTTGGTGATCTTTCTATCAAGTTCTATTAGGTCAAACATTTATGGACTAGAAAAAGAATGGAAACCAACGGTTCCCAAACGATAGCCTAGGCAAATCAAACCAATCAATAAGAAAGGTTGTGTTATTAAGAATTTGAGAAACATTCGGAATCGCATGATTCGTATGCTTGTGTTTGTGTTGTTTGGTGATCTTTCTACCAAGTTATACTAGTTCAAACATTTATGGACTAGAAAAAGAATGGAAACCAACGGTTCCCTAACGATAGCCTAGGCAAATCAAACGAATCAATAAGAAAGGTTGTGTTATTGAGAATTTGCGAAACATTCGGAATCGCATGATTCGTATGCTTGTGTTTGTGTTGTTTGGTGATCTTTCTATCAAGCTCTATTAGGTCAAACATTTATGGACTACAAAAGAATGGAAACCCACGGTTCCTGATGAAGGATTATTCCAGGACATCCAAGGAGAACCTTTGCAAGGACCAAGATGCAAATCTAGCTGAGTGAAACGCCTATTTCCAGCCTAGTTGTGTTTTGGGCCACACTTGTTATTTTGGGCCATTAGCATTTTGTGAGCTTTTAATGTAATTTCTTTGATTTAGCATTTTAGTATAAATAGCCATTGTTAGTTTTAGATTTCAACAGTTTTAGCCTAGGCTTGATTAGAAATCAGATTGGAGAGTGTTTCTCCCTAAGGGGGCCGAGTGCCTCTCAAAGAGGTTCGGTTTCGATGGTTGTAGCTTGGCTCGTGATTGTGTGTGTCGATTCCATCGAGGATTGGTGCTAGCAGCCGATCACAAGCATCCTCCTTGTGCTTTTGGAGCTGCGTTCTCCTCTTGTGTAGGGTTGTATTGGGTTGGTCTTTCGATCATTCATTCTGGTTCTCGTTTTAAAAGCAACGAGGGTCTTTGTGTTGTTTCGTTGGGTTATCCCTTCCATTATCAATCTATCCTTCGTTTCCATTGTTATCATTTGTTTCTTCCTCATTTCTGATTCTGGCACACACGCCCCACCTTCCCTAATTTCACTCATTGACTAAAACAAACCTGCCCCACCATCCATATTTGCTCAAACGTCCACCTGGCCCTTTCTAAAGCACAAACTCACCCATTACTTATTCTCAACGTCTAGGACATCTATATAATTGATTTTTATTTTATTTTGTTTCTGAATTTCAAAAACAAAATGGAAATGAAATCAAAGTCAAAAAAAAGAGAAGATTTGAGAATCAAAGTGTGTTCTCCCATTGTTAGACGTTGCCATTTAGCCTTAGTCAATCCAAAGCCACGCCTTGCACACCATCAACAAGCCATACTCATTGGATTAGGAGGTCAAGCGAGGGTGTTTGATCGAAGGTTTAGTCTTCCTTCTCTTCTCTCACATTTCTATTCAAATATTCTTCCTCTCATCATAATTGAGTCTTCTCTATTTTTGTCTACAACCTTGTTTCGTAGTCGTTCCAAACCAAGCACATATACAATGGAAGGGTCATCATAAAATCAGATTTAGAGTGAAAACACATGAGCGAAACACTTGTGAGGATTTGATTTCATTCTAACATTGAAAAGTGTTGTAGCATTATGTCTTCTTCAGATTATACATATTCCGAGCTACTTCATGAAGAGCATCAAGAATCTTGTGGAGCAAACGACTTCATCCAGCCCCATGTTGACGTAGAGGACACATAAGATTCGAGGACGAATCTTCTTTAAGAAGGGGAGGATGATGAAGGATTATTCCAGGACATCCAAGGAGAACCTTTGCAAGGACCAAGATGCAAATCTAGCTGAGTGAAACGCCAATTTCCAGCCTAGTTGTGTTTTGGGCCACACTTGTTATTTTGGGCCATTAGCATTTTGTTAGCTTTTAATGTAATTTCTTTTATTTAGCATTTTAGTATAAATACCCATTGTTAGTTTTAGATTTCAACAGTTTTAGCCTAGCCTTGATTAGAAATCAGATTGGAGAGTGTTTCTCCCTAAGGGGGCCGAGTGCCTCTCGAAGAGGTTCGGTTTCGATGGTTGTAGCTTGGCTCGTGATTGTGTGTGTCGATTCCATCGAGGATTGGTGCTAGCAGCCGATCACAAGCATCCTCCTTGTGCTTTTGGAGCTGCGTTCTCCTCTTGTGTAGGGTTGTATTGGGTTGGTCTTTCGATCATTCATTCTGGTTCTCGTTTTAAAAGCAACGAGGGTCTTTGTGTTGTTTCGTTGGGTTATCCCTTCCATTATCAATCTATCCTTCGTTTCCATTGTTATCATTTGTTTCTTCCTCATTTCTGATTCGTTTCCTTGTTGCTTCTTTCATTTTCGAGTCAACACCTTCCATTGTGGCGTCATTGTTGTTTGTTTTCCTTATTGAGTCGATGGTGTTGAAGATCGGGCACCCCTACGGCTAATCCCCGTATCAGTTCCCAAACGATAGCCTAGGCAAATCAAACCAATCAATAAGAAAGATTGTGTTATTGAGAATTTGAGAAACATTCGGAATCGCATGATTCGTATGCTTGTGTTTGTGTTGTTTGGTGATCTTTCTACCATGTTTTATTAGTACAAACATTTATGGACTAGAAAAACAATGGAAACCAACGGTTCCCAAACCATAGCCTAGGCAAATCAAACCAATCAATAAGAAAGGTTGTGTTATTGAGAATTTGAGAAACATTCGGAATCGCATGATTCGTATGCTTGTGTTGTGCTGTTTGGTGATCTTTCTACCAAGTTCTATTAGTTCAAACATTTATGGAACAAGAATGGAAACCAACGGTTCCCAAACCATAGCCTAGGCAAATCAAACGAATCAATAAGAAAGGTTGTGTTATTGAGAATTTGAGAAACATTTGGAATCGCATGATTCGTATGCTTGTGTTTGTGTCGTTTCGTGATCTTTCTAACAAGTTCTATAAGTTCAAACATTTTTGGACTAGAAAAAGAGTGGAAACCAACAGTTCCCAAACCATAGCCTAGTCAAATCAAACCAATCAATAAGAAAGGTTGTGTTATTGAGAATTTGAGAAACATTCGGAATCGCATGATTCGTATGCTTGTGTTTGTGTTGTTTCGTGATTTTTCTACCAAGTTCTAATAGTTCAAATATTTATGGACTAGAAAAAGAATGGAAACCAACGGTTCCCAAACGATAGCCTAGGCAAATCAAATGAATCAATAAGAAAGGTTGTGTTATTGAGAATTTGAGAAACATTCGGAATTGTATGATTTGTATGCTTGTGTTTGTGTTGTTTGGTGATCTTTCTACCAAGTTCTATTAGGTCAAAAATTTATGGACTAGAAAAAGAATGGAAACCAACGGTTCCCAAACCATAGCCTAGGCAAATCAAACGAATCAATAAGAAAGGTTGTTTTATTGAGAATTTGAGAAACATTCGGAACCGCATGATTCGTATGCTTGTGTTTGTGTTGTTTGGTGATCTTTCTACCATGTTTTATTAGTACAAACATTTATGGACTAGAAAATGGATGGAAACCAACGGTTTCCAAACCATAGCCTAGGCAAATCAAAACAATCAATAAGAAAGGTTGTGTTATTGAGAATTTGAGAAACATTCGGAATCGCATGATTCGTATGCTTGTGTTTGTGCTGTTTGGTGATCTTTCTACCAATTTCTATTAGTTCAAACATTTATGAACTAGAAAAAGAATGGAAACCAACGGTTCCCAAACCATAGCGTAGGCAAATCAAACGAATCAATAGGAAAGGTTGTTTTATTGAGAATTTGAGAAACATTCGGAATTGCATGATTCGTTTGCTTGTGTTTGTGTTGTTTGGTGATCTTTCTATCATGTTCTATTAGTTCCAAGATTTTTGGACTAGAAAAAGAATGGAAACCAACGGTTCCCAAACCATAGCCTAGGCAAATCAAACGAATCAAAAAGAAAGGTTGTGTTATTGAGAATTTGAGAAACATTCGGAATCGCATGATTCGTATGCTTGTGTTTGTGTTGTTTGTTGATCTTTCTATCAAGTTCTATTAGGTCAAACATTTATCGACTAGAAAAAGAATGGAAACCAACGGTTCCCAAACGATAGCCTAGGCAAATCAAACGAATCAATAAGAAAGGTTGTTTTATTGAGAATTTGAGAAACATTCAGAATCGCATGATTCGTATGCTTGTGTTTGTGTTGTTTGGTGATCTTTCTACCAAGTTATACTAGTTCAAACATTTATGGACTAGAAAAAGAATGGAAACCAACGGTTCCCTAACGATAGCCTAGGCAAATCAAACGAATCAATAAGAAAGGTTGTGTTATTGAGAATTTGAGAAACATTCGGAATCGCATGATTCGTATGCTTGTGTTTGTGCTGTTTGGTGATCTTTTTACTAAGTTCTATTAGTTCAAACATTTATAGACTAGAAAAAGAATGGAAACCAACGGTTCCCAAACCATAGCCTAGGCAAATCAAACGAATCAATAAGAAAGGTTGTGTTATTGAGAATTTGAGAAACATTCGGAATCGCATGATTCGTATGCTTGTGTTTGTGTTGTTTCGTGATCTTTCTATCAAGTTCTATTAGTTCAAACATTTATGGACTAGAAAAAGAATGGAAACCAACGGTTCTTAAACCATAGCCTAGGCAAATCAAACCAATCAATAAGACAGGTTGTGTTATTGAGAATTTGAGAAACATTCGGAATCGCATGATTCGTATGCTTGTGTTTGTGTTGTTTGGTGATCTTTCTATCAAGCTCTATTAGGTCAAACATTTATGGACTACAAAAGAATGGAAACCCACGGTTCCTGATGAAGGATTATTCCAGGACATCCAAGGAGAACCTTTGCAAGGACCAAGATGCAAATCTAGCTGAGTGAAACGCCTATTTCCAGCCTAGTTGTGTTTTGGGCCACACTTGTTATTTTGGGCCATTAGCATTTTGTGAGCTTTTAATGTAATTTCTTTGATTTAGCATTTTAGTATAAATAGCCATTGTTAGTTTTAGATTTCAACAGTTTTAGCCTAGGCTTGATTAGAAATCAGATTGGAGAGTGTTTCTCCCTAAGGGGGCCGAGTGCCTCTCAAAGAGGTTCGGTTTCGATGGTTGTAGCTTGGCTCGTGATTGTGTGTGTCGATTCCATCGAGGATTGGTGCTAGCAGCCGATCACAAGCATCCTCCTTGTGCTTTTGGAGTTGCGTTCTCCTCTTGTGTAGGGTTGTATTGGGTTGGTCTTTCGATCATTCATTCTGGTTCTCGTTTTAAAAGCAACGAGGGTCTTTGTGTTGTTTCGTTGGGTTATCCCTTCCATTATCAATCTATCCTTCGTTTCCATTGTTATCATTTGTTTCTTCCTCATTTCTGATTCTGGCACACACGCCCCACCTTCCCTAATTTCACTCATTGACTAAAACAAACCTGCCCCACCATCCATATTTGCTCAAACGTCCACCTGGCCCTTTCTAAAGCACAAACTCACCCATTACTTATTCTCAACGTCTAGGACATCTATATAATTGATTTTTATTTTATTTTGTTTCTGAATTTCAAAAACAAAATGGAAATGAAATCAAAGTCAAAAAAAAGAGAAGATTTGAGAATCAAAGTGTGTTCTCCCATTGTTAGACGTTGCCATTTAGCCTTAGACAATCCAAAGCCACGCCTTGCACACCATCAACAAGCCATACTCATTGGATTAGGAGGTCAAGCGAGGGTGTTTGATCGAAGGTTTAGTCTTCCTTCTCTTCTCTCACATTTCTATTCAAATATTCTTCCTCTCATCATAATTGAGTCTTCTCTATTTTTGTCTACAACCTTGTTTCGTAGTCGTTCCAAACCAAGCACATATACAATGGAAGGGTCATCATAAAATCAGATTTAGAGTGAAAACACATGAGCGAAACACTTGTGAGGATTTGATTTCATTCTAACATTGAAAAGTGTTGTAGCATTATATCTTCTTCAGATTATACATATTCCGAGCTACTTCATGAAGAGCATCAAGAATCTTGTGGAGCAAACGACTTCATCCAGCCCCATGTTGACGTAGAGGACACATAAGATTCGAGGACGAATCTTCTTTAAGAAGGGGAGGATGATGAAGGATTATTCCAGGACATCCAAGGAGAACCTTTGCAAGGACCAAGATGCAAATCTAGCTGAGTGAAACGCCAATTTCCAGCCTAGTTGTGTTTTGGGCCACACTTGTTATTTTGGGCCATTAGCATTTTGTTAGCTTTTAATGTAATTTCTTTTATTTAGCATTTTAGTATAAATACCCATTGTTAGTTTTAGATTTCAACAGTTTTAGCCTAGCCTTGATTAGAAATCAGATTGGAGAGTGTTTCTCCCTAAGGGGGCCGAGTGCCTCTCGAAGAGGTTCGGTTTCGATGGTTGTAGCTTGGCTCGTGATTGTGTGTGTCGATTCCATCGAGGATTGGTGCTAGCAGCCGATCACAAGCATCCTCCTTGTGCTTTTGGAGCTGCGTTCTCCTCTTGTGTAGGGTTGTATTGGGTTGGTCTTTCGATCATTCATTCTGGTTCTCGTTTTAAAAGCAACGAGGGTCTTTGTGTTGTTTCGTTGGGTTATCCCTTCCATTATCAATCTATCCTTCGTTTCCATTGTTATCATTTGTTTCTTCCTCATTTCTGATTCGTTTCCTTGTTGCTTCTTTCATTTTCGAGTCAACACCTTCCATTGTGGCGTCATTGTTGTTTGTTTTCCTTATTGAGTCGATGGTGTTGAAGATCGGGCACCCCTACGGCTAATCCCCGTATCAGTTCCCAAACGATAGCCTAGGCAAATCAAACCAATCAATAAGAAAGATTGTGTTATTGAGAATTTGAGAAACATTCGGAATCGCATGATTCGTATGCTTGTGTTTGTGTTGTTTGGTGATCTTTCTACCATGTTTTATTAGTACAAACATTTATGGACTAGAAAAACAATGGAAACCAACGGTTCCCAAACCATAGCCTAGGCAAATCAAACCAATCAATAAGAAAGGTTGTGTTATTGAGAATTTGAGAAACATTCGGAATCGCATGATTCGTATGCTTGTGTTGTGCTGTTTGGTGATCTTTCTACCAAGTTCTATTAGTTCAAACATTTATGGAACAAGAATGGAAACCAACGGTTCCCAAACCATAGCCTAGGCAAATCAAACGAATCAATAAAAAAGGTTGTGTTATTGAGAATTTGAGAAACATTTGGAATCGCATGATTCGTATGCTTGTGTTTGTGTCGTTTCGTGATCTTTCTAACAAGTTCTATAAGTTCAAACATTTTTGGACTAGAAAAAGAGTGGAAACCAACAGTTCCCAAACCATAGCCTAGTCAAATCAAACCAATCAATAAGAAAGGTTGTGTTATTGAGAATTTGAGAAACATTCGGAATCGCATGATTCGTATGCTTGTGTTTGCGTTGTTTCGTGATTTTTCTACCAAGTTCTAATAGTTCAAATATTTATGGACTAGAAAAAGAATGGAAACCAACGGTTCCCAAACGATAGCCTAGGCAAATCAAATGAATCAATAAGAAAGGTTGTGTTATTGAGAATTTGAGAAACATTCGGAATTGTATGATTTGTATGCTTGTGTTTGTGTTGTTTGGTGATCTTTCTACCAAGTTCTATTAGGTCAAAAATTTATGGACTAGAAAAAGAATGGAAACCAACGGTTCCCAAACCATAGCCTAGGCAAATCAAACGAATCAATAAGAAAGGTTGTTTTATTGAGAATTTGAGAAACATTCGGAACCGCATGATTCGTATGCTTGTGTTTGTGTTGTTTGGTGATCTTTCTACCATGTTTTATTAGTACAAACATTTATGGACTAGAAAATGGATGGAAACCAACGGTTTCCAAACCATAGCCTAGGCAAATCAAACCAATCAATAAGAAAGGTTGTGTTATTGAGAATTTGAGAAACATTCGGAATCGCATGATTCGTATGCTTGTGTTTGTGCTGTTTGGTGATCTTTCTACCAATTTCTATTAGTTCAAACATTTATGAACTAGAAAAAGAATGGAAACCAACGGTTCCCAAACCATAGCGTAGGCAAATCAAACGAATCAATAGGAAAGGTTGTTTTATTGAGAATTTGAGAAACATTCGGAATTGCATGATTCGTTTGCTTGTGTTTGTGTTGTTTGGTGATCTTTCTATCATGTTCTATTAGTTCCAAGATTTTTGGACTAGAAAAAGAATGGAAACCAACGGTTCCCAAACCATAGCCTAGGCAAATCAAACGAATCAAAAAGAAAGGTTGTGTTATTGAGAATTTGAGAAACATTCGGAATCGCATGATTCGTATGCTTGTGTTTGTGTTGTTTGTTGATCTTTCTATCAAGTTCTATTAGGTCAAACATTTATCGACTAGAAAAAGAATGGAAACCAACGGTTCCCAAACGATAGCCTAGGCAAATCAAACGAATCAATAAGAAAGGTTGTTTTATTGAGAATTTGAGAAACATTCAGAATCGCATGATTCGTATGCTTGTGTTTGTGTTGTTTGGTGATCTTTCTACCAAGTTATACTAGTTCAAACATTTATGGACTAGAAAAAGAATGGAAACCAACGGTTCCCTAACGATAGCCTAGGCAAATCAAACGAATCAATAAGAAAGGTTGTGTTATTGAGAATTTGAGAAACATTCGGAATCGCATGATTCGTATGCTTGTGTTTGTGCTGTTTGGTGATCTTTTTACTAAGTTCTATTAGTTCAAACATTTATAGACTAGAAAAAGAATGGAAACCAACGGTTCCCAAACCATAGCCTAGGCAAATCAAACGAATCAATAAGAAAGGTTGTGTTATTGAGAATTTGAGAAACATTCGGAATCGCATGATTCGTATGCTTGTGTTTGTGTTGTTTCGTGATCTTTCTATCAAGTTCTATTAGTTCAAATATTTATGGACTAGAAAAAGAATGGAAACCAACGGTTCTTAAACCATAGCCTAGGCAAATCAAACCAATCAATAAGACAGGTTGTGTTATTGAGAATTTGAGAAACATTCGGAATCGCATGATTCGTATGCTTGTGTTTGTGTTGTTTCGTGATCTTTCTACCAAGTTCTAATAGTATAAACATTTAAGGACTAGAAAAAGAATGGAAACCAATGGTTCCCAAACGATAGCCTAGGCAAATCAAACGAATCAAAAAGAAAGGTTGTGTTATTGAGAATTTGAGAAACATTCGGAATTGTATGATTCGTATGCTTGTGTTTGTGTTGTTTAGTGATCTTTCTACCATGTTCTATAAGTTCCAAGATTTTTGGACTAGAAAAAGAATGGAAACCAACGGTTCCCAAACCATATCCTAGGCAAATCAAACGAATCAAAAAGAAAGGTTGTGTTATTGAGAATTTGAGAAACATTCGGAATCGCATGATTCGTATGCTTGTGTTTGTGTTGTTTGGTGATCTTTCTATCAAGTTCTATTAGGTCAAACATTTATGGACTCGAAAAAGAATGGAAACCAACGGTTCCCAAACCATAGCCTAGGCAAATCAAACGAATAAAAAGAAAGGTTGTGTTATTGAGAATTTGAGAAACATTCGGAATCGCATGATTCGTATGCTTGTGTTTGTGTTGTTTGGTGATCTTTCTACCAAGTTATACTAGTTCAAACATTTATGGACTAGAAAAAGAATGGAAACCAACGGTTTCCTAACGATAGCCTAGGCAAATCAAACGAATCAATAAGAAAGGTTGTGTTATTGAGAATTTACGAAACATTCGGAATCGCATGATTCGTATGCTTGTGTTTGTGTTGTCTGGTGATCTTTCTATCAAGCTCTATTAGGTCAAATATTTATGTACTATAAAAGAATGGAAAGTATCAGTTCCCAAACGATAGCCTAGGCAAATCAAACCAATCAATAAGAAAGATTGTGTTATTGAGAATTTGAGAAACATTTGGAATCGCATGATTCGTATGCTTGTGTTTGTGTTTTTTGGTGATCTTTCTACCATGTTTTATTTGTACAAACATTTATGGACTAGAAAAAGAATGGAAACCAACGGTTCCCAAACCATAGCCTAGGCAAATCAAACCAAACAATAAGAAAGGTTGTGTTATTGAGAATTTGAGAAACATTCGGAATCGCATGATTCGTATGCTTGTGTTGTGCTGTTTGGTGATCCTTCTACCAAGTTCTATTAGTTCAAACATTTACGGAACAAGAATGGAAACCAACGGTTCCCAAACCAAAGCCTAGGCAAATCAAACGAATCAATAAGAAAGGTTGTGTTATTGAGAATTTGAGAAACATTTGGAATCGCATGATTCGTATGCTTGTGTTTGTGTCGTTTCGTGATCTTTCTAACAAGTTCTATAAGTTCAAACATTTTTGGACTAGAAAAAGAGTGGAAACCAACAGTTCCCAAACCATAGCCTAGGCAAATCAAACCAATCAATAAGAAAGGTTGTGTTATTGAGAATTTGAGAAACATTCGGAATCGCATGATTCGTATGCTTGTGTTTGTGTTGTTTCGTGATTTTTCTACCAAGTTGTAATAGTTCAAACATTTATGGACTAGAAAAAGAATGGAAACCAACGGTTCCCAAACGATAGCCTAGGCAAATCAAATGAATCAATAAGAAAGGTTGTGTTATTGAGAATTTGAAAAACATTCGGAATTGTATGATTTGTATGCTTGTGTTTGTGTTGTTTGGTGATCTTTCTATCAAGTTCTATTAGGTCAAAAATTTATGGACTAGAAAAATAATGGAAACCAACGGTTCCCAAACCATAGCCTAGGCAAATCAAACGAATCAATAAGAAAGGTTGTTTTATTGAGAATTTGAGAAACATTCGGAATCGCATGATTCGTATGCTTGTGTTTGTGTTGTTTGGTGATCTTTCTACCATGTTTTATTAGTACAAACATTTATGGACTAGAAAAAGGATGGAAACCAACGGTTCCCAAACCATAGCCTAGGCAAATCAAACCAATCAATAAGAAAGGTTGTGTTATTGAGAATTTGAGAAACATTCGGAATCGCATGATTCGTATGCTTGTGTTTGTGCTGTTTGGTGATCTTTCTACCAATTTCTATTAGTTCAAACATTTATGGAAGGAAAAGAAGACAAATTGGAAAACAGTACCACAAGACAGACAAGACATCACCACGAAAAATGACTCAACATCTACAAAGCGACAAGACAGCACTCAAGAAAGAAGACGAATGACTCAGCAAAGAGGTACAGTACCTGAACAGTTGTACGGCACAAACAGTAATACAAGACCAGCTTTTCCTATATAAGCAAGCCTTCAGGGACAATGAAGGACACGGCAAAAATTACAAGGAGTTCCAAACTCTCTCTACCATCTCTCTACCATCTCTTGTAACCTTCAAATTTCTTAAACAAAATTTTATCTTTTGTAAAAGGCAAGACGAAGCTCTGCCTCTTGTACCAGCAAGTTAGTAACTTGCAAAGCTACCAGCCATCGGTGGTTGTATCAACAACAATTTACTATCAATACAAGTATGTTTTACTACCTCTCTTGTTTTAATACCTGTCAAAGTATATAAATTTTCATTACTGCACAACCTGGGTTAGAATTGGTATCAGAGCCACGTTCTTGATAAACTTCGACTGTTCATCATCTTGTTCAATCTAAGTTACATAACTCTTTACTACTTAAACTTAATTCTGGGTATAGGTTTGGTTTAGCCAACCGTTGGTAAGTCCTTTTGGATGTTCCCGGTATTCCGTTGGTAAGCCCATGTGAAAGGGTGTTCCCGGATTTGGTGGTCCCCTATTATGAATTAAGTTTAAACCAGTAAAAGGTTGTTAACTAAGATTAAACATGACGACGAACATTAGAAATTTATTTAGACAAGGATCTGGTTCTAATAGTAGTCCAGTTATCCACAGTAATGAAGATTTGTATACCATTGACGACAATATAGAATCTTGGACTATTCCTGAAGAACATACTAGTAATATATACAAGAAAGGTCATCTTAGTTTCTTTCAAGGACTAAGTATTAAGACTCATGAAGAAACAATTAGTTTAAACAAAGAACAACAAACCCTTAGCTTACTATCTTCCGTAGCTCTAAGAAATTACAAAGAAAAAGGATTTAGGTTTATTCACCTAGGTCTAGTACAAATTGCCGTCAAACCATTATCTAGGAAAGGAATTGATTCTCCTGTCTTTCTAGCTCTTCGGGACGATAGACTTAGGTCTTACAAAGATTCAATATTAGCTATAATACAATCAAATATTTGCAATGGACTAATCTTCTTTAACTGTTCTCCAGACTATTCTCTTGATTTAACCGATCCCAGAATTTTACAATCTTTAGTATTAGATGTAAAGCTTTTAAATGACAACTTTAAAGATTTTTCAAAAAACTTTGCAATTATTAATAGAATTCACTTCAAACTAATGAGTTCTCTTACGAACCCTAAGTGTATTATACCTCAATTACCAAAAGGAGAAACTATTCTCCTCCAACTAGAAGCTGAAAAATCTAGTACCTTTACTCCTAAAACAATTAAGTGGAACGAAATTACAATCCCAGAAACCTTAGAAATTTCTCATGACAATCCTCCTCCTAATCTTGAACAAAAAGAAATTTCTGAAATTATAGAGTCAGAAGGAAATGTTTTACTAAAATTCAATTCCTGCAGAGACAACTCTGTCTACAACAGACTCAGGTTTGTTCCCCCTAGATCTTCCTATAGTGAACCGTTTATGTCCGTTAGGAGCCATCTTACAGAAACCGTTAGAAACAATTATGTCCATTACCAAGATCCCTTACCAGTTGAAGAAAATGACCAAAGAAACTTACCTACGTCTCCTACCCCAAGTGAAGTCTATTCAGGAATAAATGTTATAACCAAAGAAGACTTTAGCATAGACAAAGATTATCTTAAGAAGGATTTCCTCAGTAAAGAAAACAGTGTTAGACGAACATGGTTCATGTTAATAGAAAACTCCTTTAGGGAAAAGATTAGAGAAGACTGGTACAAAGAAATGAACCAAATAAAAGCAAATATACCATTCTTTACATGGTTACCACTCTATTTAAATTCTCATGGAATAGAAAATCCTTTTACAACTAAAACTATTGATGTCCAAACCAGATTAACAAAATCCTGGAAATTAATCTCAGGAGGAACCGTTAAAACTATACACCCTCCATTCCAAGGAATACTAGTAAACTCTTTAGAAGGAGAACTAAAAGCTGAACCTCTAAAGAGAGGACGTGCTGATGCTGATAACAGCACGGTTAATCTTAGAGATATTAAGAAAATCTATGAACAAAATAATTATTCAAACCAAGTTCTTAATACCATAGCAAACCAAGTAGAGATGATACACGAACAAATAGATAACAATACTATCCCTAAATTTCCTACCAGCACCTCAAAACCACATTTTAGACCAGAAAGCATCCCTAGTACCTTGTTCTCACAAGTTACCCTTACTCCTCCTAATATTCTTGAAAGAATTTCAAATAGACTAAACACTTTACAAAATTCTCAACTAAATACTACCTCGGCCTCACCAGCAGGAAACCCTGCAAACAACATAACCTGTATAGAAGAAAATTGCCCAAGCAATAAAGGAATGGCCACAGAATCAAGTGATTCTGAAGAAAGCTCTACCTCCTTTAAATCTGAAACAAAAATCCAAAATATCGAAGAAGCCTTCGATAGTGAACCCTTTGAAATAAACAAAGTAAGACAAAGAGGAAATAGATATCAAGGATATACTAAAATGTTTGGAAAAAGAAATATGGATACACGAAACTACTATAGAAGACCAACTCCCCCTGACATCCTTTACGAAGAAAGATCAAAATTTAGACAAACTGAATACAACGGACAATCCATCTATGAATGGAATATAGATGGAAAATCTGAAAGTGAAATACTTAATACCTTACAAGAAATGGGAATGGCCAAAGCGTCATATAGATCACAAGGTCACTCAGACAAAATCACTGCAGCTCTTATTGTCCAAGGATTCACCAGACAACTTAAGAGTTGGTGGGATAATGCAGTAACAGAACAAGAAAGGATAGATATTCTAAACTCTACAAGAATAAACAACGAAGATAGAGAAGAAGAAAATGCAGTTTCTCAACTAATTTATACCATATGCATGCATTTTGTGGGAAATCCACAAGAAGATTTACAAGCAAATGCATCAATCCTTTCTAATCTTAGATGTCCTACCCTTAGCGACTACCGCTGGTACAAGGATACCTTTATTACCTATGTTCTTAAAAGACCAGAATGTAACAATGCCTTCTGGAAAGAAAGGTTTATAACAGGCCTACCAGAACTCTTTGCTAAAAGAGTAATAACAAAACTAAAAGAGGCAACTGCTTCAGACCAAATCCCGTGGGAAAAGATTACCTATGGGCAACTATCATCCTTTGTTAAAAAGGAAGGACTAGTTCTTTGCAACGAATTAAAACTACAAGCTAAATATAGCAATAAAGAAAAATCTAGGAGAGAATTAGGAACCTTCTGTGAGCATTTTGGCTTGAGCAGTATTAAAGCCCCTTCGCGAGAAAAGAAAATAACAAAGAAGAAAATCTACAAGAAACCTTATTATTCAAAAAAGGAAAGAGAAGTTTACAAAAAGAAACCTAAACCAAGTACCTCTAATAAAAGGATAGTTTGTTACAAATGTAGGCAGCCTGGTCATAAGGCAAACAAATGCCCTTTGAAAAATAAAATTAATGAAGTCTGCCAAGACAATGAAGATCTTAGAAACAAACTCTCTAGAATCCTTCTCAACGATGAAGACTCTAGTTCAGATGAAGTATTAGAAATAAACAACCTTTCTTCCTCCTCTGACACTGAATACAGTTCCTCTCCTCTAAATTGCAATGTCATTACCAAAGACAAAGAAAAAGAAACTCTCTTCCAGCTTATAGAAGAAATACAAGACCCTCAAACTAAAATACAATATTTCGAAAAACTAAAAAACTTAATTTTCAAAGAAGAAAAGAAACTACCGATAGAAGAACATTTTAGTCTAACTAAACTTTTTGAGAAGCAACCTATCTCTAGTATCTTTCCAAACCAAGTAACTACTAGAGAACTTCAAACAGAAGTAAATAGACTAAAGAAAGAAGTAAAGGATTTACAAACCTTTGCTTCCCTCAAAGAAACAAAAGATTTAGAAATAGAAACTAGACTTGCAATCTTAGAAACTAAAAATACTAATCTTCCGGTAGAAAATACTAAATTCCCCGTTGAAACAGATGATAACCAACAAGAAGATAGTTTTGTTTCAGCAGTTAACAAAATAAACTTTCAAAAATGGTATATACCAATTACCTTAAAAATTGAAGACTTTGTTTTACATTCTACAGCCTTACTAGATAGTGGTGCAGATCTTAACTGTTTAAGAGAAGGATTAATTCCTTCAAAGTACTTCGAAAAAACCACTGAGAAACTAACAAATGCAAGCGGTTCCCGTATGAAAGTTAGATACAAGATATCTAAAGCAAAAGTTTGTAACAATGGATATTGTTTTAAAAACTCCTTTATCCTAGTACAAAATCTTACCCATGAAATAATCTTAGGAACTCCATTCTTAACGCAACTATATCCTTTCAAAATCAGTAACAAGGGCCTGCATACCCAAATTATAGGAAAAGACATTACCTTTCCTTTTCTTTTACCAACCCAACAAAAGGATATTGATATGCTCAGGACTTACTCCATATCCAAACATATTAATCTTATTTCCCATAAACAAGCCTTTATTAATGATTTAACAAAAGAAATATCTCATCAAAAGATTATTGAAAAACTAGACCAACCTTTTCTTCAAAACAAAATTCTTGATCTTCAAAAACTATTTGAAAAACAAGTCTGTTCGGATCTTCCTAATGCCTTCTGGGATAGAAAGAAACATCAAGTTTCTTTACCATACGAAAAAGACTTTGATGAAACCAAAATCCCTACTAAAGCAAGACCAATACAGATGAATCAAGAATTATTGGAAACTTGTAAAACAGAAATTCAAAATCTTTTAGATAAAAAACTAATTAGAAATTCTCACTCTCCATGGAGTTGTGCTGCTTTCTATGTCATGAATGCAGCCGAGAAAGAAAGAGGAGTTCCTAGACTAGTTATTAACTACAAACCCCTTAACAAAGCCTTACAATGGATTAGATATCCTATTCCTAACAAAAGAGACCTTCTCAACAGACTATTTGAAGCCAAAATCTTTTCTAAATTTGATATGAAAAGCAGGTTTTGGCAAATACAAATCGCTGAACAAGATAGATACGAGACGACCTTTACCGTCCCTTTTGGCCACTACGAATGGAATGTAATGCCATTCGGCCTTAAGAATGCCCCATCAGAATTTCAAAATATCATGAACGAAATCTTTAACCCTTTTACAAAAATTTTAATAGTCTACATAGACGATGTGCTTGTCTACTCTAAAACAATTGATGAGCATTTTAAACATCTAAATATTTTCCTACAAACCATTAAGAGAAATGTCCTTGTTGTCTCGGCTCCAAAAATGAAACTCTTTCAAACAAAAATCAGATTTTTAGGGCATCATATATGCCAACAAATAATAAAACCTATTGAAAGAAGCCTTGACTTTTCTGAGAAGTTCCCTGACGAGATAAAAGACAAAACTCAACTACAAAGATTTTTAGGATGCTTAAACTACATCGCAGATTTTTTCCCTAAACTAAGACAACTATGTATTCCACTTTACTAAAGGCTTAAGAAAAATCCAAAGCCATGGAGTGATGAACATACTAAAGCGGTTAGAATAATTAAAGACAAAATAAAGGCCTTACCATGTATTACTATCCCTGATCCAAAAGCTTTTATGATAGTTGAGACAGATGCCTCTAAACTAGGATTCGGGGGAATACTAAAACAAAAACTAAACAAAGAAAGTCCAGAACAGCTGGTTAGATTTTATTCGGGAGCCTGGTCAGGACCCCAGAAAAACTATAGCACAATAAAGAAAGAAATTCTCTCTATAGTTGCTTGTATACAAAAATTCCAAGACGATTTATACAATAAGAAGTTCCTTCTCAGAGTAGATTGTAAATCTGCTAAAGAAATTCTTCAAAAAGACGTACAAAATATTGTATCTAAACAAATATTTGCTAGATGGCAAGCTATTTTATCTGCTTTTGACTTTGAAATCGAGTTTATTAAAGGAGAAAATAATTCTTTACCTGATTTTCTAACAAGAGAATTTTTGCAGGGCAAAACAGCTTCATGCATCTCATTTACAAAATAGTGCAAAAGGAAGCGTATGAGAGATACCATATTCCTTATATCAAAAGACAGATTACTCACCTTCAAAACCAAACACATGTTTACCCTCCTTTGAAAGACCTCTACTTAAAGGCTTTTGAAGAAGTTCTCTCAAGAAGACTAATTCTCACCAATAACTATATTGTTTTTAATCTTCAGAGAATCCCGTTTTGAAACAATGTTTTTTATTGATAAAATTAAAAAAGAGCTTGACAATCATTTTGGCCTTACTTATCTCAAAGACCGAATTGCCTTTTTTAAACGTGCTCGCCTTTCTCCGAAATACAAAGACATAATCATTAAAGATTTAGAAGAACAACTTTCTTATAATTACAATCTTGCTAAGAAAAGTTTGCTTCACAAACTCAAAAACATACCTTTTTAGATGTTTTTTGTAACTAAGATTAAAAAACAAGGCAGTTTTATTTACAATCTCAAAGGGCTTTACCAACACATTCTCTACTTACAGTCTCTTAAAGCTTGTCCAAAATATATTCTAGAGGATATCAAGACTATTTTTCTCTACAAACAAGGACTAGCAAATTATCGTTTAAAATTAAAACTGAGAAATATCCCTGTTTAATGTCTTGACTAACTTGCAGAATGACAGAAAAGAAGCAGACACCACAAGACTATGCCTCCAGCTCCTCTATAGTACCAATACAAAATCAGTTCGAGCCACTTTCTCAATTTCCACCATTACCTTACAGTCAGGTTCATCTATCTCCCAAAACACCACAGAAACAAAACAAACCTGTAGCAAACCTTACCAAATATTTTACAAAAGCCTTCTTTGAAAACCTCTATCTTTCCCCTGCTTTTCAACCTATGAAACAGCATGAATTTGAACCTTATATACGAGACCTTTTCTCCCCAGGGTTCCATTGGTCCCCTTCTGAGTTTACAAAAAACCAAAAGTTTTACGAATTCATCCTGGTTGATTCAGGCTCTGCCGACATCACCCATACCTATGATCAAACCAATGGCCAATACATTTCAATGTCAAAATGTACAATACTCAAAGTGCTCAAAAGAAAGGATTGGATCAAACCAACAGACCTTAAAAAGTTCTCTGTATCTTTCTTCCCTACCGGATACACATACTTTGACTACAAAGATGCCTGGTTTAAAACCTTTTACCTGAGACCCTTTACCCATTCCTGGTTCTTTAATTTCAAACGATGCCAGGACGACTTTCCTATTTGGTTTTATAACTGGTGGTGCTACTTCGGTGCAACACTAGAAATTTATCCAGAACCTCTTACTAAGGCCATAACCTTCTTCTCCAACCATACCAACGATTTGGATTACACCAAACCTACTAAATTCCATAGCAACCTTCAAGTACCATGGATCTTTTGCTGGACCTATGAACTTGCCCAAATCATACCTAAGCCATTCCCTCTTTCCATTTGCAGAAGATTCAAAGTTCGCTGGTGGGACAAATTCGATTTAGACCTTGTCTCTCTTAGCAGAGTCGAATGTATCATTAGAGCCAAAACTCAACCATCCCCAAAAAAATTAACTCCAGCTAATTCTCAAAAAAGCTCTACAACCTCACCACCACAAACTATTTCACCTGAGCAATGGAAACAATTCCAGGAATTCCAAAAATACCAAGAATTTATAAAGTCTCAAACTCAGTCTAGCCCAGTTCAGCCCAGTCAGCCAAAATCTTGGGCCCTTAAAGTCGCAGAGGAAGAGTCTTCCTCCATTCCAGCTCTTCAAGATGATCCAGATATCTTTTCTCAAGATCCATACGCCCAATAAGCAAGCCCATTACTATGTGGCCCATTCCTCTTGAGAAAAGATGGGGGGGCAAGGACAAAGGAAAAGAAGACAAATTGGAAAACAGTACCACAAGACAGACAAGACATCACCACGAAAAATGACTCAGCATCTACAAAGCACCAAGACAGCACTCAAGAAAGAAGACGAATGACTCAGCAAAGAGGTACAGTAACTGAACAGTTGTACGGCACAAACAGTAATACAAGACCAGCTTTTCCTATATAAGCAAGCCTTCAGGGACAATGAAGGACACGGCAAAAATTACAAGGAGTTCCAAACTCTCTCTACCATCTCTCTACCATCTCTTGTAACCTTCAAATTTCTTAAACAAAATTTTATCTTTTGTAAAAGGCAAGACGAAGCTCTGCCTCTTGTACCAGCAAGTTAGTAACTTGCAAAGCTACCAGCCATCGGTGGTTGTATCAACAACTATTTACTATCAATACAAGTATGTTTTACTACCTCTCTTGTTTTAATACCTGTCAAAGTATATAAATTTTCATTTGTGTAGTAATGAAAATTAATATACTTTGACAGGTATTAAAACAAGAGAGGTAGTGTTTGTGTTGTTTGGTGATCTTTCTATCAAGTTCTATTAGTTGAAAGATTTATGGACTAGAAAAAGAATGGAAACCAAAGGTTCCCAAAGCAAAGCCTAGGCAAATCAAACCAATCAATAAGAAAGGTTGTGATATTGAGAATTTGAGAAACATTCGAAATCGCATGATTCGTATGCTTGTTTTTGTGTTGTTTGGTGATCTTTCTATCAAGTTCTATTAGTTCAAAGATTTATGGACTAGAAAAAGAATGGAAACCAACGGTTCCCAAACCATAGCGTAGGTAAATCAAACCAATCAATAAGAAAGGTTGTGTTATTGAGAATTTGAGAAACATTCGGAATCGCATGATTCGTATGCTTGTGTTTTTGTTGTTTGGTGATCTTTCTATCAAGTTCTATAAGTTCAAAGATTTATGGACTAGAAAAAGAATGGAAACCAACGATCCCCAAACCATAGCCTAGGCAAATCAAACCAATCAATAAGAAAGGTTGCGTTATTGAGAATTTGAGAAACATTCGAAATCGCAGGATTCGTATGCTTGTTTTTGTGTTGTTTGGTGATCTTTCTATCAAGTTCTATTAGTTCAAAGATTTATGGACTAGAAAAAGAATGGAAACCAACGGTTCCCAAACCATAGCGTAGGTAAATCAAACCAATCAATAAGAAAGGTTGTGTTATTGAGAATTTGAGAAACATTCGGAATCGCATGATTCGTATGCTTGTGTTTGTGTTCTTTGGTGATCTTTTTATCAAGTTCTATTAGTTCGAAGATTCTTGGACGAGAAAAAGAATGGAAATCAACGGTTCCCAAATCATAGCCTAGGCAAATCAAACCAATCAATAAGAAAGGTTGTGTTATTGAGAATTTGAGAAACATTCGGAATCGCATGATTCGTATGCTTGTGTTTGTAATGTTTGGTGATCTTTCTATCAAGTTCTATTAGTTCAAAGATTTTTGGACGAGAAAAAGAATGGAAACCAATGGTTCCGAAAACATAGCCTAAGCAAATTAAACCAATCAATAAGAAAGGTTGTGTTATTGAGAATTTGACAAACATTCGATATCGCATGATTCGTATGCTTGTATTTGTGTTGTTTGGTGATCTTTCTATCAAGTTCTATTAGTTCAAAGATTTTCGGACGAGACAAATAGTGGAAACCAACGGTTCCTAAACCATAGCCTAAGCAAATCAAACCAATCAATAAGAAAGGTTGTGTTATTGAGAATTTGAGAAACATTGGGAATCGCATGATTCGTATGCTTGTGTTGGTGTTGTTAGGTGATCTTTCTATCAAGTTCTATTAGTTCAAAGATTTTTTGACAAGAAAAAGAATGGAAACCAACGGTTCCCAAACCATAGCCTTGGCAAATCAAACCAATCAATACGTAAGGTTGTGTTATTGAGAATTTGAGAAACATTC
Organism: Polygonum maritimum; assembly: GCA_963924305.1. Taxonomy (NCBI): domain Eukaryota; kingdom Viridiplantae; phylum Streptophyta; class Magnoliopsida; order Caryophyllales; family Polygonaceae; genus Polygonum; species Polygonum maritimum. The sequence continues at coordinate 14,968,796 of OZ002730.1, read as the reverse complement.
GGAATCGCATGATTCGTATGCCTGTGTTTTTGTTGTTTGGTGATCTTTCTATCAAGTACTATTAGTTCAAAGATTTACGGACTACAAAAAGAATGGAAACCAACGGTTTCCAAACCGCAGCCTAGGCAAATCAAACCAATCAATAAGAAAAGTTGTGTTATTGAGAATTTGAGAAATATTCGGAATCGCATGATTCGTATGCTTGTGTTTGTGTTGTTTGGTTATCTTTCTATCAAGTTCTATTAGTTCAAAGATATATGGACTTGAAAAAGAATGGAAACCAATGGCTCCCAAACCATAGCCTAGGCAAATCAAACCAATAAACAAGAAAGGTTGCGTTATTGAGAATTTGAGAAACATTCGAAATCGCATGATTCGTATGCTTGTATTTGTGTTGTTTGGTGATCTTTTTATCAAGTTCTATTAGTTCAAAGATTTATGGACTAGAAAAAGAATGGAAAACAACGGTTCCCAAACCATAGCCTAGGCAAATCAAACCAATCAATAAGAAAGGTTGTGTTATTGAGAGTTTGAGAAACATTCGGAATCGCATGATTCGTATGCTTGTGTTTGTGTTGTTTAGTGATCTTTCTATCAAGTTCTATTAGTTCAAAGACTTATGGAGTAGAAAAAGAATGGAAACCAACGGTTCCCAAAGCAAAGCCTATGCAAATCAAACCAATCAATAAGAAAGGTTGTGATATTGAGAATTTGAGAAACATTCGAAATCGCATGATTCTTATGCTTGTGTTTGTGTTGGTTGGTGATCTTTCTATCAATTTCTATTAGTTCAAAGATTTTTGGACTAGAAAAAGAATGGAAACCAACAGATCCCAAACCATAGCCTAGGCAAATCAAACCACTCAATAAGAAAGGTTGTTATTGAGAATTTGAGAAACATACGGAATCGCATGAATCGTATGCTTGTGCTTGTATTGTTTGGTGTCTTTCTATCAAGTTCTATTAGTTCAAATATTTGTTTATGAGAAAAATAATGGAAACAAACGGTTCTCAAACCATAGTCTAGGCAAATCAAACCAATCAATAAGAAAGGTTGCGTTATTGAGAATTTGAGAAACATTTGAAATCGCATGATTCGTATGCTTGTTTTTGTGTTGTTTGGTGATCTTTCTATCAAGTTCTATTAGTTCAAAGATTTATGGACTAGAAAAAGAATGGAAACCAACGGTTCCCAAACCATAGCGTAGGTAAATCAAACCAATCAATAAGAAAAGTTGTGTTATTGAGAATTTGAGAAACATTCGGAATCGCATGATTCGTATGCTTGTGTTTGTGTTGTTTGGTGATCTTTCTATCAAGTTCTATTAGTTCAAAAATTTATGGACTTGAAAAAGAATGGAAACCAACGGTTCCCAAACCATAGCCTAGGCAAATCAAACCAATCAATAAGAAAAGTTGTGTTATTGAGAATTTGAGAAACATTCGGAATCGCATGATTCGTATGCTTGTGTTTGTGTTGTTTGGTGATCTTTCTATCGAGTTCTATTAGTTCAAAAATTTATGGACTTGAAAAAGAATGGAAACCAACGGTTCCCAAACTATAGCCTAGGCAAATCAAACCAATCAATAAGAAAGGTTGTTATTGAGAATTTGAGAAACATACGGAATCGCATGAATCGTATGCTTGTGCTTGTATTGTTTGGTGATCTTTCTATCAAGTTCTATTAGTTCAAATATTTGTTTATGAGAAAAAGAATGGAAACCAACATTTCCCAAACCATAGCCTAGGCAAATCAAACCAATCAATAAGAAAGGTTGTGTTATTGAGAATTTGAGAAACATTCGGAATCGCATGATTCGTATGCTTGTGTTTCTGTTGTTTGGTGATCTTTCTATTAAGTTCTATTAGTTCAAAGATTTTTGGACGAGAAAAAGAATGGAAACCAACGGTTCCGAAACTATAGCCTAGTCAAATCAAACCAATCAATAAGAAAGGTTGTGTTATTGAGAATTTGACAAACATTCGAAATCGCATGATTCATATTCTTGTGTTTGTGTTGTTTGGTGATCCTTCTATCCAGCTCTATTAGTTCAAAGATTTTTAGGCGATAAAAAGAATGGAAACACAACGGTTCCCAAACCATATCCTAGGAAAATCAAACCAATCAATAAGAAAGGTTGTGTTATTGAGAATTTGAGAAACATTCGGAATCGCATGATTTGTATACTTGTGTTTGTAATGTTTGGTGATCTTTCTATCAAGTTCTATTAGTTCAAAGACTTTTGGACGAGAACAACAATGGAAACCAACGGTTCCGAAAACATAGCCTAGGCAAATTAAACCAATCAATAAGAAAGGTTGTGTTATTGAGAATTTGACAAACATTCGATATCGCATGATTCGTATGCTTGTGTTTGTGTTCTTTGGTGATCTTTTTATCAAATTCTATTAGTTCGAAGATTCTTGGACGAGAAAAAGAATGGAAATCAACGGTTCCCAAATCATAGCCTAGGCAAATCAAACGAATCAATAAGAAAGGTTGTGTTATTGAGAATTTGAGAAACATTGGGAATCGCATGATTCGTATGCTTGTGTTGGTGTTGTTAGGTGATCTTTCTATCAAGTTCTATTAGCTCAAAGATTTTTTTACGAGAAAAAGAATGTAAACCAACGGTTCCCAAACCATAGCCTAGGCAAATCAAACCAATCAATAAGAAAGGTTGTGTTATTGAGAATTTGAGAAACATTCGGAATCGCATGATTCATATGCTTGTGTTTGTGTTGTTTGGTGATATTTCTATCAATTTCTATTAGTTCAAAGATTATTTGACGAGAAAAAGAATGGAAACCAACGGTTCCCAAACATTAGCCCAGGCAAATCAAACCAATCAATTAGAAAGGTTGTGTTATTAAGAATTTGAGAAACATTCAGAATCGCATGGTTCGTATGCTTGTGTTAGTGTTGTTTGGTGACCTTTCTATCAAGTTATATTAGTTCAAAGATTTTTGGACTAGAAAAAGAATGGAAACAAACACTTGCAAAACCATAGCCTAGGATAATTTAGCCAATCAATATGGTGTTATTAAGAATTCGAGAAACATTCGGAATCGCATGGTTCGTATGCTTGTGTTTGTGTTGTTTGGTGACCTTTCTATCAAGTTCTATTAGTTCAAAGATTTTTGGACTAGAAAAAAATGGAAACCAACACTTGCAAAACCATGGCCTAGGATAATCTAACCAATCAATATGAAAGGTTGTGTGATTGAGAATTTGAGAAACATTGGGAATCGCATGATTCGTATGCTTGTGTTGGTGTTGTTTGGAATATCATGTTCTATTAGTTCAGAGATTTTTGGACGAGAAAAAGAATGGAAACTAACGGTTCTGAAAACATAGCCTAGGCAAATTAAGGCAATCAATAAGAAAGGTTGTGTTATTGAGAATTTGACAAACATTCGATATCGCATGATTCGTATGCTTGTGTTTGTGGTTTTTGGTGATCTTTCTATCAAGTTCTATTAGTTCAAAGATTTTTGGACGAGACAAATAGTGGAAACCAACGGTTCCTAAACCATAGCCTAGGCAAATCAAACCAATCAATAAGAAAGGTTGTGCTATTGAGAATTTGAGAAACATTGGGAATCGCATGATTCGTATGCTTGTGTTGGTGTTGTTTGGTGATCTTTCTATGATGTTCTATTAGTTTTGAGATTTTTGGACGAGAAAAAGAATGGAAACCAACGGCTCCGAAACCATAGCCTAGGCAAATCAAACCAATCAATAAGAAAGGTTGTGTTATTGAGAATTTGAGAAACATTCGGAATCGCATGATTCGTATGCTTGTGTGGGTGTTGTTTGGTGATCTTTCTATCAAGTTCTATTAGTTCAAAGATTTTTTGACGAGAAGAAGAATGGAAACCAAAAGTTCCCAAACCATAGCCTAGGCAAATCAAACCAATCAATAAGAAAGGTTGTGTTATTGAGAATTTGAGAAACATTCGGAATCGCATGTTCGTATGCTTGTGTTTGTGTTGTTTGGTGATCTTTCTATTAAGTTCTATTAGTTCAAAACGAGAAAAAGAATGGAAACCAACGGTTCCGAAACTATAGCCTAGTCAAATCAAACCAATCAATAAGAAAGGTTGTGTTATTGAGAATTTGACAAACATTCGAAATCGCATGATTCATATGCTTGTGTTTGTGTTGTTTGGTGATCCTTCTATCCAGTTCTGTTAGTTCAAATATTTTTGGACGAGAAAAAGAATGGAAACCAACGGTTCCCAAACCATATCCTAGGCAAATCAAACCAATCAACAAGAAATGTTGTGTTATTGAGAATTTGACAAACATTCGATATCGCATGATTCGTATGGTTGTGTTTGTGTTCTTTGGTGATCTTTTTATCAAGTTCTATTAGTTCGAAGATTTTTGGACGAGAAAAAGAATGGAAACCAACGGTTCCCAAACCATAGTCTAGGCAAATCAAACCAATCAAAAAGAAAGGTTGTGTTATTGAGAATTTGAGAAACATTCGGAATCGCATGATTCGTATGCTTGTATTTGTAATGTTTGCTGATCTTTCTATCAAGTTCTATTAGTTCAAAGATTTTTGGACGAGAACAAGAATGGAAACCAACGGTTCCGAAAACATAGCCTAGGCAAATTAAACCAATCAATAAGAAAGGTTGTGTTATTGAGAATTTGACAAACATTCGATATCGCATGATTCGTATGCTTGTGTTTGTGTTCTTTGGTGATCTTTTTATCAAGTTCTATTAGTTCGAAGATTTTTGGACGAGAAAAAGAATGGAAACCAACAGTTCCCAAACCATAGCCTAGGCAAATCAAACCAATCAATAAGAAAGGTTGTGTTATTGAGAATTTGACAAACATTCGAAATCGCATGATTCATTATCTTGTGTTTGTGTTGTTTGGTAATCCTTCTATCCAGCTCTATTAGTTCAAAGATTTTTGGGCGAGAAAAAGAATGGAAACCAACGGTTCCCAAACTATAGCCTAGGCAAATCAAACCAATCATTAAGAAACGTTGTGTTATTGAGAATTTGAGAAACATTCAAAATCGCATGATTCTTATGCTTGTGTTTGTGTTGTTTGGTGATCCTTCTATCCAGTTCTATTAGTTCAAAGATTTTTGGACGAGAAAAATAATGGAAACCAACGGTTCCGAAACCATAGCCTAGGCAAATCAAACCAATCAATAAGAAAGGTTGTGTTATTGAGAATTTGAGAAACATTCGGAATCGCATGATTCGTATGCTTGTGTTTGTGTTGTTTGGTGATCTTTCTATCAAGTTCTATTAGTTCAAAGATTTTTGGACAAGACAAATAGTGGAAACCAACGGTTCCTAAACCATAGCCTAAGCAAATCAAACCAATCAATTAGAAAGGTTGTGTTATTGAGAATTTGAGAAACATTGGGAATCGCATGATTCGTATGCTTGTGTTTGTGTTGTTTGGTGATCTTTCTATTAAGTTCTATTAGTTCAAAGATTTTTGGACGAGAAAAAGAATGGAAACCAACGGTTCCGAAACTATAGCCTAGTCAAATCAAACCAATCAATAAGAAAGGTTGTGTTATTGAGAATTTGAGAAACATTCGGAATCGCATGATTCGTATGCTTGTGTTTGTAATGTTTGGTGATCTTTCTATCAAGTTCTATTAGTTCACAGATTTTTGGACGAGAAAAAGAGTGGAAACCAACGGTTCCGAAAACATACCCTAGGCAAATTAAACCAATGAATAAGAAAGGTTGTGTTATTGAGAATTTGACAAACATTCGATATCGCATGATTCGTATGCTTGTGTTTGTGTTGTTTGGTGATCTTTCTATCAAGTTCTATTAGTTCAAAGATTTTTTGACGAGAAGAAGAATGGAAACCAACAGTTCCCAAACCATAGCCTAGGCAAATCAAACCAATCAATAAGAAAGGTTGTGTTATTGAGAATTTGAGAAACATTCGGAATCGCATGATTCGTATGCTTGTGTTTGTGTTGTTTGGTGATCTTTCTATTATGTTCTATTAGTTCAAAGATTTTTGGACGAGAAAAAGAATGGAAACCAACGGTTCAGAAACTATAGCCTAGTCAAATCAAACCAATCAATAAGAAAGGTTGTGTTATTGAGAATTTGACAAACATTCGAAATCGCATGATTCATATTTTTGTGTTTGTGTTGTTTGGTGATCCTTCTATCCAGCTCTATTAGTTCAAAGATTTTTGGGCGAGAAAAAGAATGGAAACACAACGGTTTCCAAACCATATCCTAGGAAAATCAAACCAATCAATAAGAAAGGTTGTGTTATTGAGAATTTGAGAAACATTCAAAATCGCGTGATTCGTATGCTTGTGTTTGTGTTCTTTGGTGATCTTTTTATCAAGTTCTATTAGTTCGAAGATTTTTGGACGAGAAAAAGAATGGAAACCAACGGTTCCCAAACCATAGCCTAGGCAAATCAAACCAATCAATAAGAAAGGTTGTGTTATTGAGAATTTGAGAAACATTCGGAATCGCATGATTCGTATACTTGTGTTTGTAATGTTTGGTGATCTTTCTATCAAGTTCTATTAGTTCAAAGATTTTTGGACGAGAACAAGAATGGAAACCAACGGTTCCGAAAACATAGCCTAGGCAAATTAAACCAATCAATAAGAAAGGTTGTGTTATTGAGAATTTGACAAATATTCGAAATCGCATGATTCATATGCTTGTGTTTGTGTTGTTTGGTGATCCTTCTATCCAGCTCTATTAGTTCAAAGATTTTTGGGCGAGAAAAAGAATGGAAACACAACGGTTCCCAAACCATAGCCTAGGCAAATCAAACCAATCAATAAGAAAGGTTGTGTTATTGAGAATTTGAGAAACATTCAAAATCGCATGATTCGTATGCTTGTGTTTGTGTTGTTTGGTGATCCTTCTATCCAGTTCTATTAGTTCAAAGATTTTTGGACGAGAAAAAGAATGGAAACCAACGGTTCCCAAACCATATCCTAGGCAAATCAAACCAATCAACAAGAAAGGTTGTGTTATTTAGAATTTCACAAACATTCGATATCGCATGATTCGTATGCTTGTGTTGGTGTTGTTTGGTTATCTTTCTATCAAGTTCTATTAGTTCGAAGATTTTTGGACGAGAAAAAGGATGGAAACCAACGGTTCCCAAACCATAGCCTAGGCAAATCAAACCAATCAATAAGAAGTGTTACTGAGAATTTGAGAAACATTCGGAATCGCATGATTCGTATGCTTGTGTTTGTGTTGTTTGGTGATCTTTCTATCAAGTTCTATTAGTTCAAAGATTTTTGGACGAGAACAAGAATGGAAACCAACGGTTCCGAAAACATAGCCTAGGCAAATTAAACCAATCAATAAGAAAGGTTGTGTTATTGAGAATTTGACAAACATTCGATATCGCATGATTCGTATGCTTGTGTTTGTGTTCTTTGGTGATCTTTTTATCAAGTTCTATTAGTTCGAAGATTTTTGGACGAGAAAAAGAATGGAAACCAGCAGTTCCCAAATCATAGCCTAGGCAAATCAAATCAATCAATAAGAAAGGTTGTGTTATTGAGAATTTGAGAAACATTCGGAATCGCATGATTCGTATGCTTGTGTTTGTGTTGTTTGGTGATCCTTCTATCAAGTTCTATTAGTTCAAAGATTTTTGGACGAGAAAAAGAATGGAAACAAATGGTTCCGAAACCATAGCCTAGGCAAATCAAACCAATCAATAAGAAAGGTTGTGTTATTGAGAATTTGACAAACATTCGATATCGCATGATTCGTATGCTTGTGTTGGTGTTGTTTGGTGATCTTTCTATCAAGTTCTATTAGTTCAAAGATTTTTTGACGAGACAAATAATGGAAACCAACCGTTCCCAAACCATAGCCTAGGCAAATCAAACCAATCAATAAGAAAGTTTGTGTTATTGAGAATTTGAGAAACATTGGGAATCGCATGATTCGTATGCTTGTGTTGGTGTTGTTTGGTGATCTTTCTATCAAGTTCTATTAGTTCAAAGATTTTTTGACAAGAAAAAGAATGGAAACCAACGGTTCCGAAACATTCGGAATCGCATGATTCATATGCTTGTGTTGGTGTTGTTTGGTGATCTTTCTATCATGTTCTATTATTTCTGAGATTTTTGGACGAGAAAAAGAATGGAAACCAACGGCTCCGAAACCATAGCCTAGGCAAATCAAACCAATCAATAAGAAACGTTGTGTTATTGAGAATTTGACAAACATTCGAAATCGCATGATTCATATGCTTGTGTTTGTGTTGTTTGGTGATCCTTCTGTTGGGAAGATATTAAGACGTCGCTTTCCCAGCAATGGTCCCCTACCCACGCGGAGGCTTCCCAAGCGTCAACAGAGTTGACTTCCTCAAGACGCTCATCGCACCGTTGATCAAAGATCGAGGATCCTGCCAAGTCTCAGAGGACGCTAGAGGACAAGAATCACTTCCGCTATAAATACTCTCCAAGGAGTATGCATAGCGGTATGTGGGTGAAAGAGTGGACTTTGAAGACTTTCTCTCAAGCTCTCCCGAAGCATTCAAGAACACGAACGAAGATCAAGAAGATCAAGTGAGCTTGAAGCAAGAGAAAGAAAGTCCAACCACATCAAATCCAAAACAAACCACAAATCAATTAGAGTTGTAGTTTGTCTCTCACAACGAACCGTGAGAGACGTGAGTGATAGCTTCCTTATAGCTAAGAGTGTTAGGTTACTTGTTAGGTTGAAAGGAGTGTTACTAGTGAGGCTAAGGACGGACGCTTAGCTCAGAGAAGTGTAACGACTCGCCTAAGTTGTAAGGACTCGCTCTTAATAAGATAAGGGACGGCTATTGAAAATCCTCCAACGGAGGTAGAGGTTTACCCATAAGACTAGTTGGTCTTAGTGGGGTTCCTCTATAAATACTCGTGTCCACTTATCTTGTATTCTGTTAAGTCTATTTTCCGCTGCACTAAAGGACGCCCTTAACCCAGTTAAGGACGCCCTCATTAACTGACTTACGATCCAACAATTGGTATCAGAGCAGGCGCTCTAGATTTTTGTTAAGTTGCAGGTACAAGATGGACATGGAACCTATTGGAATCTCTTTTGTAAAGCCTCCTCGTCTGACGGACGGCAACTTCAACCGCTGGAAGATCCGCTTCGAGAACTTTTGCAGAAGTCAGAATTATCAATGTTGGAGAGTGATCATGAAGGGTGACCTTACCATCCCTGATGACATGAAAGACAAAGAGGACGAGTGGGGTCCTGACGAATTCAAGCTTTTGGAAACAAACGCTAAGGCTATATGCTTCCTTCAAGCGTCCCTCTGTGAAAGGGACGCCACCCGAGTTAGCAATTTGGCAACAGCCAAACTACAATGGGAAGCTCTTGAGAAGTACCATGTGGGTACGGCAGAGATGAAGGAAGACGTCAAGCTTGAAATCAAACGAGAGTTCTATGCCTTCAGAATGCTTCCTAACGAATCTGTCAAGGACTACTCATACCGCTTTGAAGCTCTTGTGACCAAGATGCGAAATTTAGGCATCCTAGAAGCTGAAGTCTCAATGAGAAACAGAGTCGGAGTAGTCATTGATGGGCTTACAGGAAAATGGAATTTTGATAGGACTACGTTCAAGGAGAACACAGCCAACAAAACCCTGGATATGGAAGAGATCTATGGGAAGCTGAGAGGCTATGAAGCGAGAAGGGAAGCTGATATGGCTGAATTGGCTAGAAACCCCCAGACAGATCTTGCTTTGATGACGTCAACTCCAGAGTACGCTGAGTATCTGCGCCACCAAAGAGATATTGCCCTAATGGTGGAAGCAAATAAAAATGAGAATCGTGAAAGGATGCGTGCTCAAGCTTTGAAAGAAAAGGAAAGCAAGACTAAGGAACAGCTGGAAGAAGAGGAAGAGATTGCCCTTCTACACAAAGTTGCTCGCTTATGGGGTAAAAAGGCCAGAGATTCCAAGAAACACAAGATGCCTTACAAAAAGGAGAATCCCAAGTATACAGAGGCAGAAATGAAGGAACTTACTTGCTACAAATGTAACAAGAAAGGACACTTTGCTAAAAGGTGTACTACGGGACTAAACTCAAAAGAAATGAAGATGAAAGCTCTCTTGGGAGCGTGCGAAGCCGCATGGGATAATGTGAGTTCTGATGATGAAGAACCAGAAGGACCAGTGGCGTACATAGCCGTAGAGGACGCCTCAGATGATGAGCAAGTGGCGTACATGGCTGTGGAGGACGCCCCAGTCCTTGAAGAGGACGCTTCTGAAAAGGAACAAGAGGTAATTCGTGAATCCATGATGAACTCCTTAGAGAATTGTTCCAAAACCAAACTTATTAAGCTCATTAAAAGAATCATGGAAGAAAGCGTTGTTATGCAACATAGAATGGATGAACTTGAACTTGAAAGTGAAAATAGGCTAGTTGAATGTGAGAACTGTGCTACAGTTTCGTTACAACTAGAGTCCTCGTATGTCGAAGTTAAATCCCTGAAAACTGATGTGATGTGCCTTAAGCTAGAGAACGCTAAGCTTAGGGAAGAGGTGAAAGTGTTAGGGAAGAGCCCGGTAACTAAGGTAGTTCAACCAATGGTGTTTGTCCCAGCCAAAAGAGGACTAGGATATGAGTCTGACACTAGGAACTCTCTCCCTAGTGACTTTGAGGCTAGCAAAACCTCAGAACTTGAATTAGAAAGGGAAAAGACCAAGAACCTTCTTGAAAGAATTCGAGTCCTAGAGAGTGGAGAGAAAGGTCAAAGGGACTATTACACTAACTCCACTAGTCATAGGATCTATAAGAAGATTGCTAAGGGGGAAGGTTCAAAAGTTTGTGACCCTCAAAAGATGAAAAAGAACAAAATCCAACGTCCCAACAAGAAGTACTACCTTGGTACTTACTATAGGACGTGTGGGTACTGTGGAAAAGGAGATCACTTCAAATATGATTGCCTGAAACTGAAGAACGACATTGAAAGTGGCAAAGCTGCTAGGAATAACATTGAAAATGATAAGTCCGTCCCTAAGGCTAACCCTAGACGTTCTAGACGATCTAAGAGTTCTTTCAGAAAGCATGCTATTTGAAATGATGTGAATATAAGTGACTACATGCCAGAACCAGAGTTCTATTTCTGTAACGAACCAGGTAAGGAACACCTTGCCTGGGTCGCCATACACTAACCTTGTTTTGGCAGGTGGAAGTGAGGGGACGCCCATGGATCATTGATAGTGGCGCCTCAAACCATATGACAGGAAGCCAGATCCATCTCACTTCTATCCAAAGTAGCACCACGGGAGGAACTGTCTCGTTTGGCAACAAGGGCAAAGGAAAGATCAAAGGGACGGGAACTGCTATTCTCAATCCGTCTATCAAAGCGACAAATGTTAGCCTTGTTGAAGGACTTGGCTTCAACCTCCTAAGCGTCTCTCAAATGTGTGATCAAGGTGAAAACTTAGTCACATTTGACTCAAAGGAGTGCCTCGTCATCAACAAGAAATCCAACAAAGTCGTCCTCAAAGGAGTCCGAAAGAACAATGTCTACATCTTCAATCAGGAGTTCAAGCCAAAATCTGAGTTGTGCTTATCTGTGTCAAAGGAGGACGCTGACCTCTGGCATCGCCGACTTGGCCATGCTGGACCAAGCACAATCCTCAAGCTTCATCAAAGAAATCTTGTGAAAGGTCTTCCCCAAATTGATCCTGAGAAAATTGAACAGTGTGAAGCATGTATCAAAGGGAAGCAGACAAGAACGTCCTTTAAGTCAAAGAACGATGTCAGCACAAAGAAACCTTTGGAACTTCTCCATATGGATCTTTGTGGACCAATGAAGACGTTAAGCTATGGTGGAAAGAGGTATATCTATGTCCTTGTAGATGACTTTTCTCGATTCACCTGGGTTCTTTTCTTAGCTTCAAAAACAGATTGCTTCAACGCATTCAAAGTCTTCATCAAACAAGTGGAAGTTGCGCTTGAGACGCCTCTCAAATCCATAAGATCAGACCATGGGACGGAGTTTCAAAACTCAGAGTTCGTGGCCTACTGTGATCAACATGGAGTCTCTCACAACTTCTCAGCTCCAAGGACTCCTCAACAAAATGGGGTGGTGGAAAGAAAGAATAGGACGCTGGAGGATATGGCAAGGACTATGCTCTTAGCCAATAGCGTCCCCAAGTACTTCTGGGCTGAAGCTATTGCTACAGCGTGCTACATTATCAATCGAGCCATGATCCGTCCTTTGCTGAAGAAGACGTCCTATGAGTTGCTGAATGGAAGAAAGCCTCGCATCGACTATCTCAGAGTCTTTGGATGCAAGTGCTTTGTTCACAACAATGATAAAGAAAGACTTGGAAAGTTTGACGCAAGAAGTGACGAAGCCATATTCCTTGGATACTCCCTCACCAGTAAAGCGTATAGAGTTTTCAATAAACGAACTCTAAAGCTTGAGGAGAGCATTCATGTTGTGTTCAAAGAAAGTTCTTCTCACAAAGATAAACCAAGTAAGAAAGAACGCTCATCTCCTCTGCAGCAGGATGACTCCGATGATGAAGTTGATTTCGGGTCCTCTGGAAAATACTATGTTCCTAAGGACGCTACTCAAAATCCTGAAGAAGTCTCAGTAGAAGTTCCCAGTGTTGTTCAGGAAGTTCAATCTCAAAGTGAATCTCCAGCTCAACATGAGGTCGCTGAATCAAGCCTACAAGGAGAACAGCGTCAAGAAGAGGACGCTCAACCTGAGGGGGAACTCTATGAAACTCTCAATGAAGACGACGGGTTTGACTCAGATGAATCTGATTGGACGGACCCTAGATGTACTCCTGTAAGGGATGATACTCATAAGGGATCCCATCTTTCGAGACTTCATTCAACGGATCAAATCATCTCAGATATGTCAAAAGGAGTTCAAACAAGATCAACCGTGAATCAGTCCCTTAATGCTAACATAGCGTTCTGTGCCTTCAACGCCTTTGTGTCCTTGGTTGAACCTAAGAACATAAAGGAAGCACTCTAGGACGCTGATTGGATTCAGGCCATGCAAGAGGAACTTAATCAATTCGAAAGAAATAAGGTTTGGACCCTCGTCCCTCGTCCGAGAAACAAAAACATAATAGGGACGAGATGGGTCTACAAGAACAAGCTTGATGAGAATGGTCGCGTGTCAAGAAACAAAGCAAGGCTTGTGGCTCAAGGCTATAGGCAAGAGGAAGGGATTGATTATGATGAAACCTTCGCTCCTGTCGCCAGGATTGAAGCCATTCGCCTCCTCATCGCCTTTGCCGCTCACAAAGGGTTCAAGCTTTTTCAAATGGACGTCAAGACAGCCTTTCTCAACGGCAAGCTCAAAGAAGAAGTGTACGTCGCTCAACCTCCAGGATTTGAGGACGCTGATCACCCAGATCATGTGTACTTCTTGGACAAGGCACTCTATGGACTTAAGCAAGCCCCTCGTGCATGGTACGATAGGTTTGCGTCCTTCCTCTTGTCCAACGGGTACACACGAGGTAACATTGATAAAACCCTGTTCTTAAAGAAAGTTCTTAAAGATGTCTTAATTGTCCAAGTCTATGTCGATGACATAGTCTTTGGAAGCACTAACATGAAATTTGTAGAGGAATTCAAGAACTTGATGAGTAGTGAGTTTGAGATGTCCCTCATAGGAGAACTCAACTTCTTCTTGGAACTCCAAATCACTCAGCTCAAAGATGGGACGCGGATTCATCAACAAAAGTACATCCGTGAAATGCTTGAGAAGTATGGGATGAACTCTTCAAAACCCATTGATACTCCCATCTCCCCAAACACTCGCCTCTATGCTGATGAAGAAGGCAAGAGTGTAGATCAAAAGCTCTACAGAGGAATGATAGGGTCCTTGTTATATCTTACAGCAAGTCGTCCCGACATCATGTTCGCTGTATGCTTGTGCGCTCGATTCCAAGCAAATCCAAAGGAGTCCCATATGCAAGAGGTCAAAAGAATCTTCAGATATCTCAAGGGACGGGATGACCTATGTCTATGGTATCCCAGAAGGACGTCCCTGAACCTGGTAGCTTACTCTGACGCAGATTACGCTGGCCATGTGGTGGATAGGAAGAGCACCTCAGGAATGGCACAATTCCTTGGCTCATGCCTTGTATCTTGGGGATCCAAAAAGCAAAACTCCGTGGCACTATCAACCGCGGAAGCTGAGTACGTTGTTGCTGCTTCGTGCTGCTCACAAGTCCTATGGATCAAGTACCAACTTGAAGATTATGGTACGTCCCTCAACACAGTCCCTATCTTGTGTGACAACACCAGTGCTATAAGTATTGCCAAAAATCCCGTTCATCATTCTAGGACGAAGCTTTTTCAAATGGACGTCAAGACAGCCTTTCTCAACGGCAAGCTCAAAGAAGAAGTGTACGTCGCTCAACCTCCAGGATTTGAGGACGCTGATCACCCAGATCATGTGTACTTCTTGGACAAGGCACTCTATGGACTTAAGCAAGCCCCTCGTGCATGGTACGATAGGTTTGCGTCCTTCCTCTTGTCCAATGGGTACACACGAGGTAACATTGATAAAACCCTGTTCTTAAAGAAAGTTCTTAAAGATGTCTTAATTGTCCAAGTCTATGTCGATGACATAGTCTTTGGAAGCACTAACATGAAATTTGTAGAGGAATTCAAGAACTTGATGAGTAGTGAGTTTGAGATGTCCCTCATAGGAGAACTCAACTTCTTCTTGGAACTCCAAATCACTCAGCTCAAAGATGGGACGCGGATTCATCAACAAAAGTACATCCGTGAAATGCTTGAGAAGTATGGGATGAACTCTTCAAAACCCATTGATACTCCCATCTCCCCAAACACTCGCCTCTATGCTGATGAAGAAGGCAAGAGTGTAGATCAAAAGCTCTACAGAGGAATGATAGGGTCCTTGCTATATCTTACAGCAAGTCGTCCCGACATCATGTTCGCTGTATGCTTGTGCGCTCGATTCCAAGCAAATCCAAAGGAGTCCCATATGCAAGAGGTCAAAAGAATCTTCAGATATCTCAAGGGACGGGATGACATATGTCTATGGTATCCCAGAAGGACGTCCCTGAACCTGGTAGCTTACTCTGACGCAGATTACGCTGGCCATGTGGTGGATAGGAAGAGCACCTCAGGAATGGCACAATTCCTTGGCTCATGCCTTGTATCTTGGGGATCCAAAAAGCAAAACTCCGTGGCACTATCAACCGCGGAAGCTGAGTACGTTGTTGCTGCTTCGTGCTGCTCACAAGTCCTATGGATCAAGTACCAACTTGAAGATTATGGTACGTCCCTCAACACAGTCCCTATCTTGTGTGACAACACCAGTGCTATAAGTATTGCCAAAAATCCCGTTCATCATTCTAGGACGAAGCTTTTTCAAATGGACGTCAAGACAGCCTTTCTCAACGGCAAGCTCAAAGAAGAAGTGTACGTCGCTCAACCTCCAGGATTTGAGGACGCTGATCACCCAGATCATGTGTACTTCTTGGACAAGGCACTCTATGGACTTAAGCAAGCCCCTCGTGCATGGTACGATAGGTTTGCGTCCTTCCTCTTGTCCAATGGGTACACACGAGGTAACATTGATAAAACCCTGTTCTTAAAGAAAGTTCTTAAAGATGTCTTAATTGTCCAAGTCTATGTCGATGACATAGTCTTTGGAAGCACTAACATGAAATTTGTAGAGGAATTCAAGAACTTGATGAGTAGTGAGTTTGAGATGTCCCTCATAGGAGAACTCAACTTCTTCTTGGAACTCCAAATCACTCAGCTCAAAGATGGGACGCGGATTCATCAACAAAAGTACATCCGTGAAATGCTTGAGAAGTATGGGATGAACTCTTCAAAACCCATTGATACTCCCATCTCCCCAAACACTCGCCTCTATGCTGATGAAGAAGGCAAGAGTGTAGATCAAAAGCTCTACAGAGGAATGATAGGGTCCTTGCTATATCTTACAGCAAGTCGTCCCGACATCATGTTCGCTGTATGCTTGTGCGCTCGATTCCAAGCAAATCCAAAGGAGTCCCATATGCAAGAGGTCAAAAGAATCTTCAGATATCTCAAGGGACGGGATGACATATGTCTATGGTATCCCAGAAGGACGTCCCTGAACCTGGTAGCTTACTCTGACGCAGATTACGCTGGCCATGTGGTGGATAGGAAGAGCACCTCAGGAATGGCACAATTCCTTGGCTCATGCCTTGTATCTTGGGGATCCAAAAAGCAAAACTCCGTGGCACTATCAACCGCGGAAGCTGAGTACGTTGTTGCTACTTCGTGCTGCTCACAAGTCCTATGGATCAAGTACCAACTTGAAGATTATGGTACGTCCCTCAACACAGTCCCTATCTTGTGTGACAACACCAGTGCTATAAGTATTGCCAAAAATCCCGTTCATCATTCTAGGACGAAGCATATTCACATAAGGCATCACTTTCTTCGTGATAATGTTGAACTTGGATTAATTAGAGTGGATCATGTTAGGACTGAGGACCAAGTGGCCGATATTTTCACAAAAGCACTTGATAGACGTCCCTACGAGCACCTCCGGTTGCTCTTGGGGATGATAACTTTTAAATGATCAAGTCCCATTCTATTATTCCCTCCATGATTGGCTATGTCTTGTTGAGAACTTGTTTTAAGGTGTGTCATGCATTAAAGTCATCTTTAAAGGACGCTAGTCTAAGATATGTGTATTCGCTTGTGTCCTTGAATGGTATTCATTTCGCTTTTCATCTCAAGAGTATCCCTGATCACCCTACCCTCATCATAAGCCGAAATGATGGGAACTCTAAGCTTACCCAAGCCGAGAATCTTGCAAACGCGTCCTATGAGCATTCCTTGTTTCACCTTTACGGGACGTACTTGCTTGATTTTCAAAAATGGTTCTAAGTGATCAAAGGGACGCGTGCTAAGAGCTGAGAGTTGTCTGTACAGAGTTCTAATTACAGAGGTTGAGGTCAATGAATGGGACGCCGTGGTTCAGTTCTGTGTTGTGTAGTGTTGTGTGTTGAAAGGATGTCAGGTCAGAGTCCTTTGCAGTTGTGAGAAGTTTGAATGGTTGAAATTGGGAAGGTAAACCGTTTTAGCGAATCGTCAGCGAAAATCTCGGGATATGCACAAACAGTGCTCAACAGCTGTATTCCTTAGCAAAGAAGAAAGCTACGTGTGGGAAGGCGGGTGGAGGAAGCTGTGTGTAAAGACCCTGTTACCCCTGACCGTCCAACTTCGTCTTCTTCCTATATATACCCACCTGTGCACTCCGAAAACCTTTCTTCGCTCATCTGCTTTTTGCACACTTTTAGAAATCTCAAAGATCTTCCAAATCTTCAACCGAATCCCGAAATCTCTCTCCAAACCCTAATCCTCCCCTATTTAAACCATCTCAAAAATGGCCAACACAAGAGCCTCAAAGAATCCCTCACCCTCGTCGGCAGCGAAAAACACTAGCTCTTCGAGATCTCCTCCGGTGAAAGGCCGGTCATTAATGGAGTCGAGAGGCAGACCTTCCGGCCGACAAGAACCCCCTCGCCACCATTCCTCCTCTCAAAGCACCCAGCGCCGCCACTCCAACACCCCTCCTCAACCCCTTCGCTCCCAACCTCCTCAACAAAAACAACCATCCCGCTCTCAATCCAAAACCCAGCCGAAGAGGTTCTCATTTCTAGAGAAGCCCTTCAAACCCGAGCCTGAGCCAGAAAATATCACCAAAGTCTCTGTTTACAGTGGCTCAATTGGCCGGCTCCCCTCTCAACCCAAACGCCGTCCTCCCCTTGACCCTCTCATTGAGGACTGGCTTGAAAAGGAGCCTAGGACGCTCGCCAACATTTGTCTTAGGGCGTCCACTCACGAACATCCTCCTAAAATCCAACGCCTCCTCCACTATTTCATGATCACATATGTCAAGCCCCGCCTTCAAGAAACCAATCACACCAACCCACCGTTCATGGGGCCAGGAATCATTTCTGACTCATTTGGTGGAACCGTGGACGAGCTCGCCAAACTACTTCCTGATATAATGGAGTTTGTTGTGGCTCCTACGGGCTCCGTCCCTTCTCAAAAAAGGAAAAGGCCTTCCTCTCCCCCTCCGTCCAAATCGCTCCAAATTAAAGGCCCTTCCTCCTCCCCACCAAAGCCAATCCCTTCCTCCCCTCCTCCTGCCCCAAAACGACGCCTCAAGACCTCTGCTCAGCTTGAGGGCGTCACGGATGAAGAAATGGCCACCATTCGCCTCTCCGAAATTCCACTGGCAAAAGAGGAGAAGGCGCGCCAAGAGCAAGAGCAAGCAGAGAAAGTAGCCGTTGAGAAGGCGATCCAAGCGAGTATGCAGGACCTTCGTCAACTCCCTCCTCCTCCTCCAAGGGTAGAGGACGCTCCTCAAGTCCAGGCCAAGGACGCTCCACAAGTCCAGGTCCAGGCCAAGGATGCTACCCCTGCTACTCTGCCGCCTCCTCCCTCTGCTCCGCTCAAGGTGAAACCGATCTCAGTGGTTCCGCCCAGCTCCTCCTCTGCTCCTCCCCCAAAAGCTAAGCTCCGCACTCCCTCTCCCTCTCCCCCTAGAGCTTCACCTCCTCCTCCTCCGCCTGCTCCGGCCGTCGAAGAAGCTGCTCAAGTTCAAGGGACGTCTCCTCCATCCGTTCCCACAGAGTCCTTGGCAAGGACTCCAGCGGTGGACGCGCCTCCCACAGAACAGGCGTCCACAGCTGAGGACACTGCAATGGTTGAGTTCCAAGAACAACGGAACGAAGCCTCCGATGACGAGGACGCCCCTCCCCAGGATGAGGAACCTGAGGAAGAGGAGGGAGATGGAGATGAAGAAGATGCTGGTGATGAAGTGATCGTGAGCAATGGCTCCAAGCAGAAACGCTTCAAGAAAATCCTATCGCCGCTCCTCTTCACCGCCGAGTTTCTGGCAGAGAACCAGCGCCAAGAGTTCTTGGATCTTCTTGAGTTCCAAGGTTGGACGCACTTGGGCGCTGAGGCCGCTGATGTTGACCCTGATGAGGTTCTCCGTTTCTACTCAAAGTTCGAAATCACAGAAGTAAACGGGAAGCCTCAGGGGACTTTTGAAATCGATGGGGACGAGTACTCAGTTGCTGAGGGCACCGTCCGCAAAATGCTAGGCCTGCGTCCTTCTCCGCAAGATGCTCTGCACGATCTGCCGTGCAAGAACTTTGGCCGTTTCTCCCAAGATGAAATCCTCAACAGAATATTCAATGGGAGACAGCCAGCTGCTAAGGACAGAGTTGCTCATTGCCTCACCAAGACGGGCGTCCTTGCGCATCACTTCATTGTGCGCATGGTCGTCCCCCGCCAAGAGAAGAAGTCCATTGTTCAGATCACTGATAGTATTCTCTTGGACGCTTTCTTGGAACGCAAGCCGATAAACTTGCCCCGAGTAATCTTGGAACACATGGGCAAGTGCACAGGAGGCAGGCACTCTCTTCCTTTCCCCGGCTTGGTCAAGCAAATTCTGAAGCAGCAGGGACTCTATGCTCCTAAACAAGAGCGTTCCTTTGGCATTCATTGGGACGTCAGGCAAATTACACTCCCTCCAGTTGGGAAACTCAGGTGTGATGAGCCCCTTCCGTCCGTTAAGCGCCAACTGGAAAAGGAACGGAAAGAGGCTGAAAGGAAAGCCAAAGCTGAGAGGAGAGCTCAAGCTGCTGCTGCTGAACCTGGAGAAGGAGATCACGAAGCTGAAAATGTCCAAGTAGTTGGGACGCTAGCTGAGGACGCTGCTGATGACGAGGACGAGCTCGATGGTATGAGCGTCCCTGATGAGGCTGAGAGGCACTCTACGAAGTATCTGATGGGCATGATGATCGAGAACCAGTGCATAATGATTGATCTAATTCAGCAGGTTCACGACACACTTCACGTCCACACAGACCTTCTTGAGCGCAACAACGAGCTCCTTGCCCAGAACAACCATCTTCAGGAGCAACACCTCAAAGCCCTTGGCAAGCGTCCCAGAAAATGATCACCTCCCCCTTCTCTAACCCTGAAACAATTTATCATTTCTTGAGTTTTTGTTAAGACAGTGGGACGCTGTCCCCGTTTTGAACACTTGTTGTGAATGTCTGTAATGAACGTTCTCGTTTCTCATTCTAAATGCCATTCACTACATTTGTGCTTCATTTTGTCTAAGCGTACCTTTCTTTAGTTATGACTTTGTGCTTGCATGCTTTTCGACTTGTTCTCCTTTTCGATGATGCCAAAAGGGGGAAGTATAGTTTTGCAGAGATGCGATTGTCCTTAAGTTATCATAGAAAGCATGTGTTCAGGGGGAATTTCGGCCACGTCAAAAGGTCGTTAGTTAGGAATAAAATAGAACGCACTTAAAAGAATGTGTTGCATGCCAATCTAAGCTGAAAAGAAAATCAAAGTGTAGTTCCTCATGCTAAAAGCTTTACTTCTGTGTGCATTATTTGAAAGAGTTTGTCATCATCAAAAAGGGGGAAATTGTTGGGACGATATTAAGGACGTCAGTCGTTAATATCTAAACCAATAATAATCGTCCCTTGTTTTGATAATGACAAACTCAAATGTATTTGATAAGTTGTCCAAGTTTTGATCTCAGGTAAGTCCAGTGGACGCACATGAGCGAAAAGGACAACAAGTGAACAGCAGTCCCTATGCTGTAGGGACGCATGTTACCAGAACTTCCAAAGCTAAACGTAATTGGCGGAGTCCCTGCGCAAGATAGGACGGAGTCCTCATCAAGAAGGGACGCGCGCCAAAATACGGACGAAGTTCAAATTCAAATCAAGGCCGCCCCAACATGATTACATCATCGTCCGGCCTTAGTCCTCAGAAGGAAGCTTCCTTTGTCTGGGCACGTGTAGACAATGCCAAAGACGTCGCTTTCCCAGCAATGGTCCCCTACCCACGCGGAGGCTTCCCAAGCGTCAACAGAGTTGACTTCCTCAAGACGCTCATCGCACCGTTGATCAAAGATCGAGGATCCTGCCAAGTCTCAGAGGACGCTAGAGGACAAGAATCACTTCCGCTATAAATACTCTCCAAGGAGTATGCATAGCGGTATGTGGGTGAAAGAGTGGACTTTGAAGACTTTCTCTCAAGCTCTCCCGAAGCATTCAAGAACACGAACGAAGATCAAGAAGATCAAGTGAGCTTGAAGCAAGAGCAAGAAAGTCCAACCACATCAAATCCAAAACAAACCACAAATCAATTAGAGTTGTAGTTTGTCTCTCACAACGAACCGTGAGAGACGTGAGTGATAGCTTCCTTATAGCTAAGAGTGTTAGGTTACTTGTTAGGTTGAAAGGAGTGTTACTAGTGAGGCTAAGGACGGACGCTTAGCTCAGAGAAGTGTAACGACTCGCCTAAGTTGTAAGGACTCGCTCTTAATAAGATAAGGGACGGCTATTGAAAATCCTCCAACGGAGGTAGAGGTTTACCCATAAGACTAGTTGGTCTTCGTGGGGTTCCTCTATAAATACTCGTGTCAACTTATCTTGTATTCTGTTAAGTCTATTTTCCGCTGCACTAAAGGACGCCCTTAACCCAGTTAAGGACGCCCTCATTAACTGACTTACGATCCAACACCTTCTATCTAGCTCTATTAGTTCAAAGATTTTTGGGCGAGAAAAAGAATGGAAACACAACGGTTCCCAAACCATAGCCTAGGCAAATCAAACCAATCAATAAGAAAGGTTGTGTTATTGAGAATTTGAGAAACATTCAAAATCGCATGATTCGTATGCTTGTGTTTGTGTTGTTTGGTGATCCTTCTATCCAGTTCTATTAGTTCAAAGATTTTTGGACGAGAAGAAGAATGTAAACCAACGCTTCCCAAACCATATCCTAGGCAAATCAAACCAATCAACAAGAAATGTTGTGTTATTGAGAATTTGACAAACATTCGATATCGCATGATTCGTATGCTTGTGTTTGTGTTCTTTGGTGATCTTTTTATCAAGTTCTGTTAGTTCGAAGATTTTTGGACGAGAAAAAGAGTGGAAACCAATGGTTCCCAAACCATAGCCTAGGCAAATCAAACCAATCAATAAGAAAGGTTGTGTTATTGAGAATTTGAGAAACATTCGGAATCGCATGATTCATATGCTTGTGTTTGTAATGTTTGGTGATCTTTCTATCAAGTTCTATTAGTTCAACGATTTTTGGACGAGAACAAGAATGGAAACCAACGGTTCCGAAAACATAGCCTAGGCAAATTAAACCAATCAATAAGAAAGGTTGTGTTATTGAGAATTTGACAAACATTCGATATCGCATGATTCGTATGCTTGTGTTTGTGTTCTTTGGTGATCTTTTTATCAAGTTCTATTAGTTCGAAGATTTTTGGACGAGAAAAAGAATGGAAACCAGCAGTTCCCAAATGATAGCCTAGGCAAATCAAACCAATCAATAAGAAAGGTTGTGTTATTGAGAATTTGAGAAACATTCGGAATCGCATGATTCGTATGCTTGTGTTTGTAATGTTTGGTGATCTTTCTATCAAGTTCTATTAGTTCAAAGATTTTTGGACGAGAAAAAGAATGGAAACAAATGGTTCCGAAACCATAGCCTAGGCAAATCAAACCAATCAATAAGAAAGGTTGTGTTATTGAGAATTTGACAAACATTCGATATCGCATGATTCGTATGCTTGTGTTGGTGTTGTTTGGTGATCTTTCTATCAAGTTCTATTAGTTCAAAGATTTTTGGACGAGACAAATAGTGGAAAGCAACGGTTCCTAAACCATAGCGTAGGCTAATCAAACCAATCAATAAGAAAGGTTGTGTTATTGAGAATTTGAGAAACATTGGGAATCGCATGATTCGTATGCTTGTGTTGGTGTTGTTAGGTGATCTTTCTATCAAGTTCTATTAGTTCAAAGATTTTTTGACAAGAAAAAGAATGGAAACCAACGGTTCCCAAACCATAGCCTTGGCAAATCAAACCAATCAATACGAAAGGTTGTGTTATTGAGAATTTGAGAAACATTCGGAATCGCATGATTCGTATGCCTGTGTTTTTGTTGTTTGGTGATCTTTCTATCAGGTTCTATTAGCTCAAAGATTTTTGTACGAGAAAAAAAATGTTAACCAACGGTTCCAAAACCATAGCCTAGGCAAATCAAACCAATCAATAAGAAAGGTTGTGTTATTGAGAATTTGAGAAACATTCGGAATCGCATGATTCATATGCTTTTGTTTGTGTTGTTTGGTGATATTTCTATAAATTTCTATTAGTTCAAAGATTTTTTGACGAGAAAAAGAATGGAAACCAACGGTTCCCAAACTTTAGCCCAGGCAAATCAAACCAATCAATTAGAAAGGTTGTGTTATTAAGAATTTGAGAAACATTCAGAATCGCATGGTTCGTATGCTTGTGTTTGTGTTGTTTGGTGACCTTTCTATCAAGTTATATTAGTTCAAAGATTTTTGGACTAGAAAAAGAATGGAAACAAACACTTGCAAAACCATAGCCTAGGATAATTTAACCAATCAATATGGTGTTATGAAGAATTTGAGAAACATTCGGAATCGCATGGTTCGTATGCTTGTGTTTGTGTTGTTTGGTGACCTTTCTATCAAGTTCTATTAGTTCAAAGATTTTTGGACTAGAAAAAAATGGAAACCAACACTTGCAATACCATGGCCTAGGATAATCTAACCAATCAATAAGAAAGGTTGTGTTATTGAGAATTTGAGAAACATTGGGAATCGCATGATTCGTATGCTTGTGTTGGTGTTGTTTGGTGATCTTTCTATCATGTTCTATTAGTTCTGAGATTTTTGGACGAGAAAAAGAATGGAAACAAACGGCTCCGAAACCATAGCCTAGGCAAATCAAACCAATCAATAAGAAAGGTTGTGTTATTGAGAATTTGAGAAACATTCGGAATCGCATGATTCGTATGCTTGGACAATAAGAGCTGCAGTGATTTTGTCTGAGTGACCTTGTGATCTATATGACGCTTTGGCCATTCCCATTTCTTGTAAGGTATTAAGTATTTCACTTTCAGATTTTCCATCTATATTCCATTCATAGATGGATTGTCCGTTGTATTCAGTTTGTCTAAATTTTGATCTTTCTTCGTAAAGGATGTCAGGGGGAGTTGGTCTTCTATAGTAGTTTCGTGTATCCATATTTCTTTTTCCAAACATTTTAGTATATCCTTGATATCTATTTCCTCTTTGTCTTACTTTGTTTATTTCAAAGGGTTCACTATCGAAGGCTTCTTCGATATTTTGGATTTTTGTTTCAGATTTAAAGGAGGTAGAGCTTTCTTCAGAATCACTTGATTCTGTGGCCATTCCTTTATTGCTTGGGCAATTTTCTTCTATACAGGTTATGTTGTTTGCAGGGTTTCCTGCTGGTGAGGCCGAGGTAGTATTTAGTTGAGAATTTTGTAAAGTGTTTAGTCTATTTGAAATTCTTTCAAGAATATTAGGAGGAGTAAGGGTAACTTGTGAGAACAAGGTACTAGGGATGCTTTCTGGTCTAAAATGTGGTTTTGAGGTGCTGGTAGGAAATTTAGGGATAGTATTATTATCTATTTGTTCGTGTATCATCTCTACTTGGTTTGCTATGGTATTAAGAACTTGGTTTGAATAATTATTTTGTTCATAGATTTTCTTAATATCTCTAAGATTAACCGTGCTGTTATCAGCATCAGCACGTCCTCTCTTTAGAGGTTCAGCTTTTAGTTCTCCTTCTAAAGAGTTTACTAGTATTCCTTGGAATGGAGGGTGTATAGTTTTAACGGTTCCTCTTGAGATTAATTTCCAGGATTTTGTTAATCTGGTTTGGACTTCAATAGTTTTAGTTGTAAAAGGATTTTCTATTCCATGAGAATTTAAATAGAGTGGTAACCATGTAAAGAATGGTATATTTGCTTTTATTTGGTTCATTTCTTTGTACCAGTCTTCTCTAATCTTTTCCCTAAAGGAGTTTTCTATTAACATGAACCATGTTCGTCTAAGACTGTTTTCTTTACTGAGGAAATCCTTCTTAAGATAATCTTTGTCTATGCTAAAGTCTTCTTTGGTTATAACATTTATTCCTGAATAGACTTCACTTGGGGTAGGAGACGTAGGTAAGTTTCTTTGGTCATTTTCTTCAACTGGTAAGGGATCTTGGTAATGGACATAATTGTTTCTAACGGTTTCTGTAAGATGGCTCCTAACGGACATAAACGGTTCACTATAGGAAGATCTAGGGGGAACAAACCTGAGTCTGTTGTAGACAGAGTTGTCTCTGCAGGAATAGAATTTTAGTAAAACTTTTCCTTCTGACTCTATAATCTCAGAAATTTCTTTTTGTTCAAGATTAGGAGGAGGATTGTCATGAGAAATTTCTAAGGTTTCTTGGATTGTAATTTCGTTCCACTTAATTGTTTTAGGAGTAAAGGTACTAGATTTTTCAGCTTCTAGTTGGAGGAGAATAGTTTCTCCTTTTGGTAATTGAGGTATAATACACTTAGGGTTCGTAAGAGAACTCATTTCTCAAATTCTCAATAACACAACCTTTCTTATTGATTGGTTTGATTTTCCTAGGCTATGGTTTCGGAACCGTTGGTTTCCATTCTTTTTCTCGTCCAAAAATTTTTGAACTAATAGAACATGATAGAAAGATCACCAAACAACACAAACACAAGCATACGAACATGCGATTCCGAATGTTTCTCAAATTCTCAATAGCACAACCTTTCTTATTGATTGGTTTGATTTGCCTAGGCTATGGTTTGGGAACCGGCTATTTCCATTCTTCTTCTCGTCAAAAAATCTTTGAACTAATAGAACTTGATAGAAAGATAACCAAACAACACCAACACAAGCATACGAATCATGCGATTTTGAATGTTTCTCAAATTCTCAATAACACAACCTTTCTTATTGATTGGTTTGATTTGCCTAGGCTATGGTTTAAGAACTGTTGGTTTCCATTCTTTTTCTCGCCCAAAAATCTTTGAACTAATAGAGCTGGATAGAAGGATCACCAAACAACACAAACACAAGCATATGAATCATGCGATTTCGAATGTTTGTCAAATTCTCAATAACACAACGTTTCTTATTGATTTGTTTGATTTTCCTAGGCTATAGTTTCGGAACCGTTGGTTTCCATTCTTTTTCTCGTCCAAAAATCTTTGAACTAATAGAACTGGATAGAAGGATCACCAAACAACACAAACACAAGCATACGAATCATGCGATTTTGAATGTTTCTCAAATTCTCAATAACACAACCTTTCTTATTGATTGGTTTGATTTGCCTAGGCTATGGTTTGGGAACTGTTGGTTTCCATTCTTTTTCTCGCCCAAAAATCTTTGAACTAATAGAGCTGGATAGAAAGATTACCAAACAACACAAACACAAGCATATGAATCATGCGATTTCGAATGTTTGTCAAATTCTCAATAACACAACCTTTCTTATTGATTGGTTTGATTTTCCTAGGCTATAGTTTCGGAACCGTTGGTTTCCATTCTTTTTCTCGTCCAAAAATCTTTGAACGAATAGAACTTAATAGAAAGATCACCAAACAACACAAACACAAGCATACGAACATGCGATTCCGAATGTTTCTCAAATTCTCAATAACACAACCTTTCTTATTGATTGGTTTGATTTGCCAAGACTATGGTTTGGGAACCGTTGGTTTCCATTCTTCTTCTCGTCAAAAAATCTTTGAACTAATAGAACTTGATAGAAAGATCACCAAACAACACCCACACAAGCATACGAATCATGCGATTCCGAATGTTTCTCAAATTCTCAATAACACAACCTTTCTTATTGATTGGTTTGATTTGCCTAGGCTATTGTTTCGGAGCCGTTGGTTTCCATTCTTTTTCTCGTCCAAAAATCTCAGAACTTATAGAACATGAAAGAAAGATCACCAAACAACACCAACACAAGCATACGAATCATGCGATTCCCAATGTTTCTCAAATTCTCAATAACACAACCTTTCTTATTGATTGGTTAGATTATCCTAGGCCATGGTTTTGCAAGTGTTGGTTTCCATTTTTTTCTAGTCCAAAAATCTTTGAACTAATAGAACTTGATAGAAAGGTCACCAAACAACACAAACACAAGCATACGAACCATGCGATTCCGAATGTTTCTCAAATTCTTAATAACACCATATTGATTGGTTAAATTATCCTAGGCTATGGTTTTGCAAGTGTTTGTTTCCATTCTTTTTCTAGTCCAAAAATCTTTGAACTAAAATAACTTGATAGAAAGTCACCAAACAACACAAACACAAGCATACGAACCATGCGATTCTGAATGTTTCTCAAATTCTTAATAACACAACCTTTCTAATTGATTGGTTTGATTTGCCTAGGCTAATGTTTGGGAACCGTTGGTTTCCATTCTTTTTCTCGTCAAAAAAACTTTGAACTAATAGAAATTGATAGAAATATCACAAAACAACACAAACAAAAGCATATGAATCATGCGATTCCGAATGTTTCTCAAATTCTCAATAACACAACCTTTCTTATTGATTGGTTTGATTTGCCTAGGCTATGGTTTGGGAACCGTTGGTTTACATTCTTTTTCTCGTACAAAAATCTTTGAGCTAATAGAACCTGATAGAAAGATCACCAAACAACAAAAACACAGGCATACGAATCATGCGATTCCGAATGTTTCTCAAATTCTCAATGACACAACCTTTCGTATTGATTGGTTTGATTTGCCAAGGCTATGGTTTGGGAACCGTTGGTTTCCATTCTTTTTCTCGTCCAAAAATCTTTGAACTAATAGAACTTGATAGAAAGATCACCAAACATTACAAACACAAGCATACGAATCATGCGATTCCGAATGTTTCTCAAATTCTCAATAACACAACCTTTCTTATTGATTGGTTTGATTTGACTAGGCTATAGTTTCGGAACCGTTGGTTTCCATTCTTTTTCTCGTCCAAAAATCTTTGAACTAATAGAACTTAATAGAAAGATCACCAAACAACACAAACACAAGCATACGAACATGCGATTCCGAATGTTTCTCAAATTCTCAATAACACAACATTTCTTATTGATTGGTTTGATTTGCCTAGGCTATGGTTTGGGAACTTTTGGTTTCCATTCTTCTTCTCGTCAAAAAATCTTTGAACTAATAGAACTTGATAGAAAGATCACCAAACAACACAAACACAAGCATACGAACCATGCGATTCTGAATGTTTCTCAAATTCTCAATAACACAACCTTTCTTATTGATTGGTTTGATTTGCCTAGGCTATGGTTTCGGAGCCGTTGGTTTCCATTCTTTTTCTCGTCAAAAAATCTCAGAACTAATAGAACATGATAGAAGTATCACAAAACAACACCAACACAAGCATACGAATCATGCGATTCCGAATGTTTCTCAAATTCTCAATAACACAACCTTTCTTATTGATTGGTTTGATTTGCCTAGGCTATGGTTTGGGAACCGTTGGTTTACATTCTTTTTCTCGTACAAAAATCTTTGAACTAATAGAACCTGATAGAAAGATCACCAAACAACAAAAACACAGGCATACGAATCATGCGATTCCGAATGTTTCTCAAATTCTCAATGACACAACCTTTCGTATTGATTGGTTTGATTTGCCAAGGCTATGGTTTGGGAACCGTTGGTTTCCATTCTTTTTCTCGTCCAAAAATCTTTGAACTAATAGAACTTGATAGAAAGATCACCAAACATTACAAACACAAGCATACGAATCATGCGATTCCGAATGTTTCTCAAATTCTCAATAACACAACCTTTCTTATTGATTGGTTTGATTTGACTAGGCTATAGTTTCGGAACCGTTGGTTTCCATTCTTTTTCTCGTCCAAAAATCTTTGAACTAATAGAACTTAATAGAAAGATCACCAAACAACACAAACACAAGCATACGAACATGCGATTCCGAATGTTTCTCAAATTCTCAATAACACAACCTTTCTTATTGATTGGTTTGATTTGCCTAGGCTATGGTTTGAGAACTTTCGGTTTCCATTCTTCTTCTCGTCAAAAAATCTTTGAACTAATAGAACTTGATAGAAAGATCACCAAACAACACCCACACAAGCATACGAATCATGCGATTCCGAATGTTTATCAAATTCTCAATAACACAACCTTTCTTATTGATTGGTTTGATTTGCCTAGGCTATGGTTTCGGAGCCGTTGGTTTCCATTCTTTTTCTCGTCCAAAAATCTCAGAACTAATAGAACATGATAGAAGGATCACCAAACAACACCAACACAAGCATACGAATCATGCGATTCCCAATGTTTCTCAAATTCTCAATAACACAACCTTTCTTATTGATTGGTTTGATTTGCCTAGGCTATGGTTTAGGAACCGTTGGTTTCCACTATTTGTCTCGTCCAAAAATCTTTGAACTAATAGAACTTGATAGAAAGATCACCAAAAACCACAACCACAAGCATACAAATCATGCGATATCGAATGTTTGTCAAATTCTCAATAACACAACCTTTCTTATTGATTGGCTTAATTTGCCTAGGCTATGTTTTCAGAACCGTTAGTTTCCATTCTTTTTCTCGTCCAAAAATCTCTGAACTAATAGAACATGATAGAAAGATCACCAAACAACACCAACACAAGCATACGAATCATGCGATTCCCAATGTTTCTCAAATTCTCAATCACACAACCTTTCATATTGATTGGTTAGATTATCCTAGGCCATGGTTTTGCAAGTGTTGGTTTCCATTTTTTTCTAGTCCAAACATCTTTGAACTAATAGAACTTGATAGAAAGGTCACCAAACAACACAAACACAAGCATACGAACCATGCGATTCCGAATGTTTCTCAAATTCTTAATAACACCATATTGATTGGTTAAATTATCCTAGGCTATGGTTTTGCAAGTGTTTGTTTCCATTCTTTTTCTAGTTTAAAAATCTTTGAACTAATATAACTTGATAGAAAGGTCACCAAACAACACAAACACAAGCATACGAACCATGCGATTCTGAATGTTTCTCAAATTCTTAATAACACAACCTTTCTAATTGATTGGTTTGATTTGCCTGGGCTAATGTTTGGGAACCGTTGGTTTCCATTCTTTTTCTCGTCAAAAAATCTTTGAACTAATAGAAATTGATAGAAATATCACCAAACAACACAAATACAAGCATATGAATCATGCGATTCCGAATGTTTCTCAAATTCTCAATAACACAACCTTTCTTATTGATTGGTTTGATTTTCCTAGGCTATGGTATGGGAACCGTTGGTTTACATTCTTTTTCTCGTACAAAAATCTTTGAGCTAATAGAACTTGATAGAAAGATCACCAAACAACAAAAACACAGGCATACGAATCTTGCGATTCCGAATGTTTCTCAAATTCTCAATAACACAACCTTTCGTATTGATTGGTTTGATTTGCCAAGGCTATGGTTTGGGAACCGTTGGTTTCCATTCTTTTTCTTGTCAAAAAATCTTTGAACTAATAGAACTTGATAGAAAGATCACCTAACAACACCAACACAAGCATATGAATCATGCGATTCCCAATGTTTCTCAAATTCTCAATAACACAACCTTTCTTATTGATTGGTTTGATTTGCCTAGGCTATGGTATGGGAACCGTTGGTTTACATTCTTTTTCTCGTCCAAAAATCTTTGAACTAATAGAACTTGATAGAAAGATCACCAAACATTACAAACACATGCATACGAATCATGTGATTCCGAATGTTTCTCAAATTCTCAATAACAGAACCTTTCTTAATGATTGGTTTGATTTGCCTAGGCTATGATTTGGGAACCGTTGGTTTCCATTCTTTTTCTTGTCCAAGAATCTTCGAACTAATAGAACTTGATAAAAAGATCACCAAAGAACACAAACACAAGCATACGAATCATGCGATATCGAATGTTTGTCAAATTCTCAATAACACAACCTTTCTTATTGATTGGTTTTATTTGCCTGGGCTATGTTTTCGGAACCGTTGGTTTCCATTCTTGTTCTCGTCCAAAAATATTTGAACTAATAGAACTTGATAGAAAGATCACCAAACATTACAAACACAAGTATACGAATCATGGGATTCCGAATGTTTCTCAAATTCTCAATAAAACAACCTTTCTTATTGATTGGTTTGATTTGCCTAGGCTATGGTTTGGGAACCGTTGGTTTCCATTCTTTTTCTCGTCCAAAAATCTTCGAACTAATAGAACTTGATAAAAATATCACCAAAGAACACAAACACAAGCATACGAATCATGCGATTTTGAATGTTTCTCAAATTCTCAATAACACAACCTTTCTTATTGATTGGTTTGATTTTCCTAGGATATGGTTTGGAAACCGTTGTGTTTCCATTCTTTTTCTCGCCCAAAAATCTTTGAACTAATAGAGCTGGATAGAAGGATCACCAAACAACACAAACACAAGAATATGAATCATGTGATTTCGAATGTTTGTCAAATTCTCAATAACACAACCTTTCTTATTGATTGGTTTGATTTGACTAGGCTATAGTTTCGGAACCGTTGGTTTCCATTCTTTTTCTCGTCCAAAAATCTTTGAACTAATAGAACTTAATAGAAAGATCACCAAACAACACAAACACAAGCATACGAATCATGCGATTCCGAATGTTTCTCAAATTCTCAATAACACAACCTTTCTTATTGATTGGTTTGATTTGCCTAGGCTATGGTTTGGGAACTGTTGGTTTCCATTCTTCTTCTCGTCAAAAAATCTTTGAACTAATAGAACTTGATAGAAAGATCACCAAACAACACAAACACAAGCATACGAATCATGCGATATCGAATGTTTGTCAAATTCTCAATAACACAACCTTTCTTATTCATTGGTTTGATTTGCCTAGGCTATGGTATGGGAACCGTTGGTTTACATTCTTTTTCTCGTACAAAAATCTTTGAGCTAATAGAACTTGATAGAAAGATCACCAAACAACAAAAACACAGGCATACGAATCATGCGATTCCGAATGTTTCTCAAATTCTCAATAACACAACCTTTCGTATTGATTGGTTTGATTTGCCAAGGCTATGGTTTGGGAACCGTTGCTTTCCATTCTTTTTCTTGTCAAAAAATCTTTGAACTAATAGAACTTGATAGAAAGATCAACTAACAACACCAACACAAGCATACGAATCATGCGATTCCCAATGTTTCTCAAATTCTCAATAACACAACCTTTCTTATTGATTGGTTTGATTTGCCTAGGCTATGGTTTGGGAACCGTTGGTTTACATTCTTTTTCTCGTACAAAAATCTTTGAGCTAATAGAACCTGATAGAAAGATCACAAAACAACAAAAACATAGGCATACGAATCATGCGATTCCGAATGTTTCTCAAATTCTCAATGACACAACCTTTCGTATTGATTGGTTTGATTTGCCAAGGCTATGGTTTGGGAACCGTTGGTTTCCATTCTTTTTCTCGTCCAAAAATCTTTGAACTAATAGAACTTGATAGAAAGATCACCAAACATTACAAACACAAGCATACGAATCATGCGATTCCGAATGTTTCTCAAATTCTCAATAACACAACCTTTCTTATTGATTGGTTTGATTTGACTAGGCTATAGTTTCGGAACCGTTGGTTTCCATTCTTTTTCTCGTCCAAAAATCTTTGAACTAATAGAACTTAATAGAAAGATCACCAAACAACACAAACACAAGCATACGAACATGCGATTCCGAATGTTTCTCAAATTCTCAATAACACAACCTTTCTTATTGATTGGTTTGATTTGCCTAGGCTATGGTTTGAGAACTTTCGGTTTCCATTCTTCTTCTCGTCAAAAAATCTTTGAACTAATAGAACTTGATAGAAAGATCACCAAACAACACCCACACAAGCATACGAATCATGCGATTCCGAATGTTTATCAAATTCTCAATAACACAACCTTTCTTATTGATTGGTTTGATTTGCCTAGGCTATGGTTTCGGAGCCGTTGGTTTCCATTCTTTTTCTCGTCCAAAAATCTCAGAACTAATAGAACATGATAGAAGGATCACCAAACAACACCAACACAAGCATACGAATCATGCGATTCCCAATGTTTCTCAAATTCTCAATAGCACAACCTTTCTTATTGATTGGTTTGATTTGCCTAGGCTATGGTTTAGGAACCGTTGGTTTCCACTATTTGTCTCGTCCAAAAATCTTTGAACTAATAGAACTTGATAGAAAGATCACCAAAAACCACAACCACAAGCAAACAAATCATGCGATATCGAATGTTTGTCAAATTCTCAATAACACAACCTTTCTTATTGATTGGCTTAATTTGCGTAGGCTATGTTTTCAGAACCGTTAGTTTCCATTCTTTTTCTCGTCCAAAAATCTCTGAACTAATAGAACATGATAGAAAGATCACCAAACAACACCAACACAAGCATACGAATCATGCGATTCCCAATGTTTCTCAAATTCTCAATCACACAACCTTTCATATTGATTGGTTAGATTATCCTAGGCCATGGTTTTGCAAGTGTTGGTTTCCATTTTTTTCTGGTCCAAACATCTTTGAACTAATAGAACTTGATAGAAAGGTCACCAAACAACACAAACACAAGCATACGAACCATGCGATTCCGAATGTTTCTCAAATTCTTAATAACACCATATTGATTGGTTAAATTATCCTAGGCTATGGTTTTGCAAGTGTTTGTTTCCATTCTTTTTCTAGTTTAAAAATCTTTGAACTAATATAACTTGATAGAAAGGTCACCAAACAACACAAACACAAGCATACGAACCATGCGATTCTGAATGTTTCTCAAATTCTTAATAACACAACCTTTCTAATTGATTGGTTTGATTTGCCTGGGCTAATGTTTGGGAACCGTTGGTTTCCATTCTTTTTCTCGTCAAAAAATCTTTGAACTAATAGAAATTGATAGAAATATCACCAAACAACACAAATACAAGCATATGAATCATGCGATTCCGAATGTTTCTCAAATTCTCAATAACACAACCTTTCTTATTGATTGGTTTGATTTTCCTAGGCTATGGTATGGGAACCGTTGGTTTACATTCTTTTTCTCGTACAAAAATCTTTGAGCTAATAGAACTTGATAGAAAGATCACCAAACAACAAAAACACAGGCATACGAATCTTGCGATTCCGAATGTTTCTCAAATTCTCAATAACACAACCTTTCGTATTGATTGGTTTGATTTGCCAAGGCTATGGTTTGGGAACCGTTGGTTTCCATTCTTTTTCTTGTCAAAAAATCTTTGAACTAATAGAACTTGATAGAAAGATCACCTAACAACACCAACACAAGCATACGAATCATGCGATTCCCAATGTTTCTCAAATTCTCAATAACACAACCTTTCTTATTGATTGGTTTGATTTGCCTAGGCTATGGTATGGGAACCGTTGGTTTACATTCTTTTTCTCGTCCAAAAATCTTTGAACTAATAGAACTTGATAGAAAGATCACCAAACATTACAAACACATGCATACGAATCATGCGATTCCGAATGTTTCTCAAATTCTCAATAACAGAACCTTTCTTAATGATTGGTTTGATTTGCCTAGGCTATGATTTGGGAACCGTTGGTTTCCATTCTTTTTCTTGTCCAAGAATCTTCGAACTAATAGAACTTGATAAAAAGATCACCAAAGAACACAAACACAAGCATACGAATCATGCGATATCGAATGTTTGTCAAATTCTCAATAACACAACCTTTCTTATTGATTGGTTTAATTTGCCTGGGCTATGTTTTCGGAACCGTTGGTTTCCATTCTTGTTCTCGTCCAAAAATATTTGAACTAATAGAACTTGATAGAAAGATCACCAAACATTACAAACACAAGTATACGAATCATGGGATTCCGAATGTTTCTCAAATTCTCAATAAAACAACCTTTCTTATTGATTGGTTTGATTTGCCTAGGCTATGGTTTGGGAACCGTTGGTTTCCATTCTTTTTCTCGTCCAAAAATCTTCGAACTAATAGAACTTGATAAAAATATCACCAAAGAACACAAACACAAGCATACGAATCATGCGATTTTGAATGTTTCTCAAATTCTCAATAACACAACCTTTCTTATTGATTGGTTTGATTTTCCTAGGATATGGTTTGGAAACCGTTGTGTTTCCATTCTTTTTCTCGCCCAAAAATCTTTGAACTAATAGAGCTGGATAGAAGGATCACCAAACAACACAAACACAAGAATATGAATCATGTGATTTCGAATGTTTGTCAAATTCTCAATAACACAACCTTTCTTATTGATTGGTTTGATTTGACTAGGCTATAGTTTCGGAACCGTTGGTTTCCATTCTTTTTCTCGTCCAAAAATCTTTGAACTAATAGAACTTAATAGAAAGATCACCAAACAACACAAACACAAGCATACGAATCATGCGATTCCGAATGTTTCTCAAATTCTCAATAACACAACCTTTCTTATTGATTGGTTTGATTTGCCTAGGCTATGGTTTGGGAACTGTTGGTTTCCATTCTTCTTCTCGTCAAAAAATCTTTGAACTAATAGAACTTGATAGAAAGATCACCAAACAACACAAACACAAGCATACGAATCATGCGATATCGAATGTTTGTCAAATTCTCAATAACACAACCTTTCTTATTCATTGGTTTGATTTGCCTAGGCTATGGTATGGGAACCGTTGGTTTACATTCTTTTTCTCGTACAAAAATCTTTGAGCTAATAGAACTTGATAGAAAGATCACCAAACAACAAAAACACAGGCATACGAATCATGCGATTCCGAATGTTTCTCAAATTCTCAATAACACAACCTTACGTATTGATTGGTTTGATTTGCCAAGGCTATGGTTTGGGAACCGTTGCTTTCCATTCTTTTTCTTGTCAAAAAATCTTTGAACTAATAGAACTTGATAGAAAGATCAACTAACAACACTAACACAAGCATACGAATCATGCGATTCCCAATGTTTCTCAAATTCTCAATAACACAACCTTTCTTATTGATTGGTTTGATTTGCCTAGGCTATGGTTTGGGAACCGTTGGTTTACATTCTTTTTCTCGTACAAAAATCTTTGAGCTAATAGAACCTGATAGAAAGATCACAAAACAACAAAAACATAGGCATACGAATCATGCGATTCCGAATGTTTCTCAAATTCTCAATGACACAACCTTTCGTATTGATTGGTTTGATTTGCCAAGGCTATGGTTTGGGAACCGTTGGTTTCCATTCTTTTTCTCGTCCAAAAATCTTTGAACTAATAGAACTTGATAGAAAGATCACCAAACATTACAAACACAAGCATACGAATCATGCGATTCCGAATGTTTCTCAAATTCTCAATAACACAACCTTTCTTATTGATTCGTTTGATTTGACTAGGCTATAGTTTCGGAACCGTTGGTTTCCATTCTTTTTCTCGTCCAAAAATCTTTGAACTAATAGAACTTAATAGAAAGATCACCAAACAACACAAACACAAGCATACGAACATGCGATTCCGAATGTTTCTCAAATTCTCAATAACACAACCTTTCTTATTGATTGGTTTGATTTGCCTAGGCTATGGTTTGAGAACTTTCGGTTTCCATTCTTCTTCTCGTCAAAAAATCTTTGAACTAATAGAACTTGATAGAAAGATCACCAAACAACACCCACACAAGCATACGAATCATGCGATTCCGAATGTTTATCAAATTCTCAATAACACAACCTTTCTTATTGATTGGTTTGATTTGCCTAGGCTATGGTTTCGGAGCCGTTGGTTTCCATTCTTTTTCTCGTCCAAAAATCTCAGAACTAATAGAACATGATAGAAGGATCACCAAACAACACCAACACAAGCATACGAATCATGCGATTCCCAATGTTTCTCAAATTCTCAATAGCACAACCTTTCTTATTGATTGGTTTGATTTGCCTAGGCTATGGTTTAGGAACCGTTGGTTTCCACTATTTGTCTCGTCCAAAAATCTTTGAACTAATAGAACTTGATAGAAAGATCACCAAAAACCACAACCACAAGCAAACAAATCATGCGATATCGAATGTTTGTCAAATTCTCAATAACACAACCTTTCTTATTGATTGGCTTAATTTGCGTAGGCTATGTTTTCAGAACCGTTAGTTTCCATTCTTTTTCTCGTCCGAAAATCTCTGAACTAATAGAACATGATAGAAAGATCACCAAACAACACCAACACAAGCATACGAATCATGCGATTCCCAATGTTTCTCAAATTCTCAATCACACAACCTTTCATATTGATTGGTTAGATTATCCTAGGCCATGGTTTTGCAAGTGTTGGTTTCCATTTTTTTCTGGTCCAAACATCTTTGAACTAATAGAACTTGATAGAAAGGTCACCAAACAACACAAACACAAGCATACGAACCATGCGATTCCGAATGTTTCTCAAATTCTTAATAACACCATATTGATTGGTTAAATTATCCTAGGCTATGGTTTTGCAAGTGTTTGTTTCCATTCTTTTTCTAGTTTAAAAATCTTTGAACTAATATAACTTGATAGAAAGGTCACCAAACAACACAAACACAAGCATACGAACCATGCGATTCTGAATGTTTCTCAAATTCTTAATAACACAACCTTTCTAATTGATTGGTTTGATTTGCCTGGGCTAATGTTTGGGAACCGTTGGTTTCCATTCTTTTTCTCGTCAAAAAATCTTTGAACTAATAGAAATTGATAGAAATATCACCAAACAACACAAATACAAGCATATGAATCATGCGATTCCGAATGTTTCTCAAATTCTCAATAACACAACCTTTCTTATTGATTGGTTTGATTTGCCTAGGCTATGGTATGGGAACCGTTGGTTTACATTCTTTTTCTCGTACAAAAATCTTTGAGCTAATAGAACTTGATAGAAAGAACACCAAACAACAAAAACACAGGCATACGAATCTTGCGATTCCGAATGTTTCTCAAATTCTCAATAACACAACCTTTCGTATTGATTGGTTTGATTTGCCAAGGCTATGGTTTGGGAACCGTTGGTTTCCATTCTTTTTCTTGTCAAAAAATCTTTGAACTAATAGAACTTGATAGAAAGATCACCTAACAACACCAACACAAGCATACGAATCATGCGATTCCCAATGTTTCTCAAATTCTCAATAACACAACCTTTCTTATTGATTGGTTTGATTTGCCTAGGCTATGGTATGGGAACCGCTGGTTTACATTCTTTTTCTCGTCCAAAAATCTTTGAACTAATAGAACTTGATAGAAAGATCACCAAACATTACAAACACATGCATACGAATCATGCGATTCCGAATGTTTCTCAAATTCTCAATAACAGAACCTTTCTTATTGATTGGTTTGATTTGCCTAGGCTATGATTTGGGAACCGTTGGTTTCCATTCTTTTTCTTGTCCAAGAATCTTCGAACTAATAGAACTTGATAAAAAGATCACCAAAGAACACAAACACAAGCATACGAATCATGCGATATCGAATGTTTGTCAAATTCTCAATAACACAACCTTTCTTATTGATTGGTTTAATTTGCCTGGGCTATGTTTTCGGAACGGTTGGTTTCCATTCTTGTTCTCGTCCAAAAATCTTTGAACTAATAGAACTTGATAGAAAGATCACCAAACATTACAAACACAAGTATACGAATTATGGGATTCCGAATGTTTCTCAAATTCTCAATAAAACAACCTTTCTTATTGATTGGTTTGATTTGCCTAGGCTATGGTTTGGGAACCGTTAGTTTCCATTCTTTTTCTCGTCCAAAAATCTTCGAACTAATAGAACTTGATAAAAATATCACCAAATAACACAAACACAAGCATACGAATCATGCGATTTTGAATGTTTCTCAAATTCTCAATAACACAACCTTTCTTATTGATTCGTTTGATTTCCCTAGGATATGGTTTGGAAACCGTTGTGTTTCCATTCTTTTTCTCGCCCAAAAATCTTTGAACTAATAGAGCTGGATAGAAGGATCACCAAACAACACAAACACAAGAATGTGAATCATGTGATTTCGAATGTTTGTCAAATTCTCAATAACACAACCTTTCTTATTGATTGGTTTGATTTGACTAGGCTGTAGTTTCGGAACCGTTGGTTTCCATTCTTTTTCTCGTCCAAAAATCTTTGAACTAATAGAACTTAATAGAAAGATCACCAAACAACACAAACACAAGCATACGAATCATGCGATTCCGAATGTTTCTCAAATTCTCAATAACACAACCTTTCTTATTGATTGGTTTGATTTGCCTAGGCTATGGTTTGGGAACTGTTGGTTTCCATTCTTCTTCTCGTCAAAAAATCTTTGAACTAATAGAACTTGATAGAAAGATCACCAAAGAACACAAACACAAGCATACGAATCATGCGATATCGAATGTTTGTCAAATTCTCAATAACACAACCTTTCTTATTCATTGGTTTGATTTGCCTAGGCTATGGTATGGGAACCGTTGGTTTACATTCTTTTTCTCGTACAAAAATCTTTGAGCTAATAGAACTTGATAGAAAGATCACCAAACAACAAAAACACAGGCATACGAATCATGCGATTCCGAATGTTTCTCAAATTCTCAATAACACAACCTTTCGTATTGATTGGTTTGATTTGCCAAGGCTATGGTTTGGGAACCGTTGGTTTCCATTCTTTTTCTTGTCAAAAAATCTTTGAACTAATAGAACTTGATAGAAAGATCACCTAACAACACCAACACAAGCATACGAATCATGCGATTCCCAATGTTTCTCAAATTCTCAATAACACAACCTTTCTTATTGATTGGTTTGATTTGCCTAGGCTATGGTATGGGAACCGTTGGTTTACATTCTTTTTCTCGTCCAAAAATCTTTGAACTAATAGAACTTGATAGAAAGATCACCAAACATTACAAACACATGCATACGAATCATGCGATTCCGAATGTTTCTCAAATTCTCAATAACAGAACCTTTCTTATTGATTGGTTTGATTTGCCTAGGCTATGATTTGGGAACCGTTGGTTTCCACTCTTTTTCTTGTCCAAAAATCTTCGAACTAATAGAACTTGATAAAAAGATCACCAAAGAACACAAACACAAGCATACGAATCATGCGATATCGAATGTTTGTCAAATTCTCAATAACACAACCTTTCTTATTGATTGGTTTAATTTGCCTGGGCTATGTTTTCGGAACCGTTGGTTTCCATTCTTGTTCTCGTCCAAAAATCTTTGAACTAATAGAACTTGATAGAAAGATCACCAAACATTACAAACACAAGAATACGAATCATGGGATTCCGAATGTTTCTCAAATTCTCAATAAAACAACCTTTCTTATTGATTGGTTTGATTTGCCTAGGCTATGGTTTGGGAACCGTTGGTTTCCATTCTTTTTCTCGTCCAAAAATCTTCGAACTAATAGAACTTGATAAAAATATCACCAAAGAACACAAACACAAGCATACGAATCATGCGATTTTGAATGTTTTCCAAATTCTCAATAACACAACCTTTCTTATTGATTGGTTTGATTTTCCTAGGATATGGTTTGGAAACCGTTGTGTTTCCATTCTTTTTCTCGCCCAAAAATCTTTGAACTAATAGAGCTGGATAGAAGGATCACCAAACAACACAAACACAAGAATATGAATCATGTGATTTCGAATGTTTTTCAAATTCTCAATAACACAACCTTTCTTATTGATTGGTTTGATTTGCCTAGGCTATGGTTTGAGAACTGTTGGTTTCCATTCTTTTTCTCGCCCAAAAATCTTTGAACTAATAGAGCTGGATAGAAGGATCACCAAACAACACAAACACAAGCATATGAATCATGCGATTTCGAATGTTTGTCAAATTCTCAATAACACAACGTTTCTTATTGATTGGTTTGATTTTCCTAGGCTATAGTTTCGGAACCGTGGGTTTCCTTTCTTTTTCTCGTCCAAAAATCTTTGAACTAATAGAACTGGATAGAAGGATCACCAAACAACACAAACACAAGCATACGAATCATGCGATTTTGAATGTTTCTCAAATTCTCAATAACACAACCTTTCTTATTGATTGGTTTGATTTGCCTAGGCTATGGTTTGGGAACTGTTGGTTTCCATTCTTCTTCTCGTCAAAAAATCTTTGAACTAATAGAACTTGATAGAAAGATCACCAAACAACACAAACACAAGCATACTAATCATGCGATATCGAATGTTTGTCAAATTCTCAATAACACAACCTTTCTTATTCATTGGTTTAATTTGCCTAGGGTATGTTTTCGGAACCGTTGGTTTCCATTCTTTTTCTCGTCCAAAAATCTTTGAACTAATAGAACTTGATAGAAAGATCACCAAACATTACAAACACAAGCATACGAATCATGCGATTCCGAATGTTTCTCAAATTCTCAATAACACAACCTTTCTTATTGATTGGTTTGATTTGCCTAGGCTATGGTTTGGGAACCGTTGGTTTCCATTCTTTTTCTCGTCCAAAAATCTTCGAACTAATAGAACTTGATAAAAAGATCACCAAAGAACACAAACACAAGCATACGAATCATGCGACATCGAATGTTTGTCAAATTCTCAATAACACAACATTACTTATTGATTGGTTTGATTTGCCTAGGATATGGTTTGGGAACCGTTGGTTTCCATTCTTTTTCTCGTCCAAAAATCTTTGAACTAATAGAACTTGATAAAAAGATCACCAAAGAACACAAACACAAGCATACGAATCATGCGATATCGAATGTTTGTCAAATTCTCAATAACACAACCTTTCTTATTGATTGGTTTGATTTGCCTAGGCTATGTTTTCGGAACCGTTGGTTTCCATTCTTGTTCTCGTCCAAAAATCTTTGAACTAATAGAACTTGATAGAAAGATCACCAAACATTACAAACACAAGTATACGAATTATGGGATTCCGAATGTTTCTCAAATTCTCAATAAAACAACCTTTCTTATTGATTGGTTTGATTTGCCTAGGCTATGGTTTGGGAACCGTTGGTTTCCATTCTTTTTCTCGTCCAAAAATCTTCGAACTAATAGAACTTGATAAAAATATCACCAAAGAACACAAACACAAGCATACGAATCATGCGATTTTGAATGTTTCTCAAATTCTCAATAACACAACCTTTCTTATTGATTGGTTTGATTTTCCTAGGATATGGTTTGGAAACCGTTGTGTTTCCATTCTTTTTCTCGCCCAAAAATCTTTGAACTAATAGAGCTGGATAGAAGGATCACCAAACAACACAAACACAAGAATGTGAATCATGTGATTTCGAATGTTTGTCAAATTCTCAATAACACAACCTTTCTTATTGATTGGTTTGATTTGACTAGGCTATAGTTTCGGAACCGTTGGTTTCCATTCTTTTTCTCGTCCAAAAATCTTTGAACTAATAGAACTTAATAGAAAGATCACCAAACAACACAAACACAAGCATACGAATCATGCGATTCCGAATGTTTCTCAAATTCTCAATAACACAACCTTTCTTATTGATTGGTTTGATTTGCCTAGGCTATGGTTTGGGAACTGTTGGTTTCCATTCTTCTTCTCGTCAAAAAATCTTTGAACTAATAGAACTTGATAGAAAGATCACCAAACAACACAAACACAAGCATACGAATCATGCGATATCGAATGTTTGTCAAATTCTCAATAACACAACCTTTCTTATTCATTGGTTTGATTTGCCTAGGCTATGGTATGGGAACCGTTGGTTTACATTCTTTTTCTCTTACAAAAATCTTTGAGCTAATAGAACTTGATAGAAAGATCACCAAACAACAAAAACACAGGCATACGAATCATGCGATTCCGAATGTTTCTCAAATTCTCAATAACACAACCTTTCGTATTGATTGGTTTGATTTGCCAAGGCTATGGTTTGGGAACCGTTGGTTTACATTCTTTTTCTCATCCAAAAATCTTTGAACTAATAGAACTTGATAGAAAGATTACCAAACAACACAAACACAAGATAATGAATCATGCGATTTCGAATGTTTGTCAAATTCTCAATAACACAACCTTTCTTATTGATTGGTTTGATTTGCCTAGGCTATAGTTTGGGAACCGTTGGTTTCCATTCTTTTTCTCGCTCAAAAATCTTTGAACTAATAGAGCTGGATAGAAGGATTACCAAACAACACAAACACAAGATAATGAATCATGCGATTTCGAATGTTTGTCAAATTCTCAATAACACAACCTTTCTTATTGATTGGTTTGATTTGCCTAGGCTATAGTTTCGGAACAATTGGTTTCCATTATTTTTCTCATCCAAAAATCTTTGAACTAATAGAACTTAATAGAAAGATCACCAAACAACACAAACACAAGCATACGAATCATGCGATTCCGAATGTTTCTCAAATTCGCAGTAACACAACCTTTCTTATTGATTGGTTTGATTTGCCTAGGCTATGGTTTGGGAACCGTTGGTTTCCATTCTTCTTCTCGTCAAAAAATCTTTGAACTAATAGAACTTGATAGAAAAATAACCAAACAACACCAACACAAGCATACGAATCATGCGATTCCGAATGTTTCTCAAATTCTAAATAACACAACCTTTCTTATTGATTGGTTTGATTTGCCTAGGCTATGGTTTCGGAACCGTTGGTTTCGATTCTTTTTCTCGTCCAAAAATCTTTGAACTAAAAGAACTGGATAGAAGGATCACCAAACAACACAAACACAAGCATACGAATCATGCGATTTTGAATGTTTCTCAAATTCTCAATAACACAACCTTTCTTATTGATTGGTTTGATTTGCCTAGGCTCTGGTTTGGGAACTGTTGGTTTCCATTCTTTTTCTCGCCCAAAAATCTTTGAACTAATAGAGCTGGATAGAAGGATCACCAAACAACACAAACACAAGCATATGAATCATGCGATTTCGAATATTTGTCAAATTCTCAATAACACAACCTTTCTTATTGGTTGGTTTAATTTGCCTAGGCTATGTTTTCGGAACCGTTGGTTTCCATTCTTGTTCTCGTCCAAAAATCTTTGAACTAATAGAACTTGATAGAAAGATCACCAAACATTACAAACACAAGTATACGAATCATGCGATTCCGAATGTTTCTCAAATTCTCAATAACACAACCTTTCTTATTGATTGGTTTGATTTGCCTAGGCTATGGTTTCGGAACCATTGGTTTCCATTCTTTTTCTCG
This sequence comes from Polygonum maritimum, assembly GCA_963924305.1. Classification (NCBI taxonomy): domain Eukaryota; kingdom Viridiplantae; phylum Streptophyta; class Magnoliopsida; order Caryophyllales; family Polygonaceae; genus Polygonum; species Polygonum maritimum. The sequence goes on along the minus strand of OZ002730.1, from coordinate 14,924,610 downwards.
TCCAAAAATCTTTGAACTAATAGAACTGGATAGAAGGATCACCAAACAACACAAACACAAGCATAAGAATCATGCGATTTTGAATGTTTCTCAAATTCTCAATAACACAACGTTTCGTAATGATTGGTTTGATTTGCCTAGGCTATAGTTTGGGAACCGTTGGTTTCCATTCTTTTTCTCGCTCAAAAATCTTTGAACTAATAGAGCTGGATAGAAGGATTACCAAACAACACAAACACAAGATAATGAATCATGCGATTTCGAATGTTTGTCAAATTCTCAATAACACAACCTTTCTTATTGATTGGTTTGATTTGCCTAGGCTATAGTTTCGGAACAATTGGTTTCCATTCTTTTTCTCATCCAAAAATCTTTGAACTAATAGAACTTAATAGAAAGATCACCAAACAACACAAACACAAGCATACGAATCATGCGATTCCGAATGTTTCTCAAATTCGCAGTAACACAACCTTTCTTATTGATTGGTTTGATTTGCCTAGGCTATGGTTTAGGAACCGTTGGTTTCCATTCTTCTTCTCGTCAAAAAATCTTTGAACTAATAGAACTTGATAGAAAGATAACCAAACAACACCAACACAAGCATACGAATCATGCGATTCCGAATGTTTCTCAAATTCTAAATAACACAACCTTTCTTATTGATTGGTTTGATTTGCCTAGGCTATGGTTTCGGAACCGTTGGTTTCCATTATTTTTCTCGTCCAAAAATCTTTGAACTAAAAGAACTGGATAGAAGGATCACCAAACAACACAAACACAAGCATACGAATCATGCGATTTTGAATGTTTCTCAAATTCTCAATAACACAACCTTTCTTATTGATTGGTTTGATTTGCCTAGGCTATGGTTTGGGAACTGTTGGTTTCCATTCTTTTTCTCGCCCAAAAATCTTTGAACTAATAGAGCTGGATAGAAGGATCACCAAACAACACAAACACAAGCATATGAATCATGCGATTTCGAATATTTGTCAAATTCTCAATAACACAACCTTTCTTATTGATTGGTTTAATTTGCCTAGGCTATGTTTTCGGAACCGTTGGTTTCCATTCTTGTTCTCGTCCAAAAATCTTTGAACTAATAGAACTTGATAGAAAGATCACCAAACATTACAAACACAAGTATACGAATCATGCGATTCCGAATGTTTCTCAAATTCTCAATAACACAACCTTTCTTATTGATTGGTTTGATTTGCCTAGGCTATGGTTTGGGAACCGTTGGTTTCCATTCTTTTTCTCGTCCAAAAATCTTCGAACTAATAGAACTTGATAAAAAGATCACCAAAGAACACAAACACAAGCATACGAATCACGCGATTTTGAATGTTTCTCAAATTCTCAATAACACAACCTTTCTTATTGATTGGTTTGATTTTCCTAGGATATGGTTTGGAAACCGTTGTGTTTCCATTCTTTTTCTCGCCCAAACATCTTTGAACTAATAGAGCTGGATAGAAGGATCACCAAACAACACAAACACAAAAATATGAATCATGCGATTTCGAATGTTTGTCAAATTCTCAATAACACAACCTTTCTTATTGATTGGTTTGATTTGACTAGGCTATAGTTCCGGAACCGTTGGTTTCCATTCTTTTTCTCGTCCAAAAACCTTTGAACTAATAGAACATAATAGAAAGATCACCAAACAACACAAACGCAAGCATACGAATCATGCGATTCCGAATGTTTGTCAAATTCTCAATAACACAACCTTTCTTATTGATTGGTTTGATTTGACTAGGCTATAGTTTCGGAACCGTTGGTTTCCATTCTTTTTCTCGTCCAAAAACCTTTGAACTAATAGAACATAATAGAAAGATCACCAAACAACACCAACACAAGCATACGAATCATGCGATTCCGAATGTTTGTCAAATTCTCAATAACACAACCTTTCTTATTGATTGGTTTGATTTGACTAGGCTATAGTTTCGGAACCGTTGGTTTCCATTCTTTTTCTCGTCCAAAAATCTTTGAACTAATAGAACTTAATAGAAAGATCACCAAACAACACAAACACAAGCATACGAATCATGCGATTCCGAATGTTTCTCAAATTCTCAATAACACAACCTTTCTTATTGATTGGTTTGATTTGACTAGGCTATAGTTTCGGAACCGTTGGTTTCCATTCTTTTTCTCGTCCAAAAATCTTTGAACTAATAGAACTTAATAGAAAGATCACCAAACAACACAAACACAAGCATACGAATCATGCGATTTCGAATGTTTCTCAAATTCTAAGTAACACAACCTTTCTTATTGATTGGTTTGATTTGCCTAGGCTATGGTTTGGGAACCGTTGGTTTCCATTTTTCTTCTCGTCAAAAAATATTTGAACTAATAGAAGTTGATAGAAAGATAACCAAACAACACCAACACAAGCATACGAATCATGCGATTCCGAATGTTTCTCAAATTCTCAATAACACAACCTTTCTTATTGATTGGTTTGATTTGCCTAGGCTATGGTTTCGGAACCGTTGGTTTCCATTCTTTTTCTCGTCCAAAAATCTTTGAACTAAAAGAACTGGATAGAAGGATCACCAAACAACACAAACACAAGCATACGAATCATGCGATTTTGAATGTTTCTCAAATTCTCAATAACACAACCTTTCTTATTGATTGGTTTGATTTGCCTAGGCTATGGTTTGGGAACTGTTGGTTTCCATTCTTTTTCTCGCCCAAAAATCTTTGAACTAATAGAGCTGGATAGAAGGATCACCAAACAACACAAACACAAGCATATGAATCATCCGATTTCGAATATTTGTCAAATTCTCAATAACACAACCTTTCTTATTGATTGGTTTAATTTGCCTAGGCTATGTTTTCGGAACCGTTGGTTTCCATTCTTGTTCTCGTCCAAAAATCTTTCAACTAATAGAACTTGATAGAAAGATCACCAAACATTACAAACACAAGTATACGAATCATGCGATTCCGAATGTTTCTCAAATTCTCAATAACACAACCTTTCTTATTGATTGGTTTGATTTGCCTAGGCTATGGTTTCGGAACCATTGGTTTCCATTCTTTTTCTCCTCCAAAAATCTTTGAACTAATAGAACTGGATAGAAGGATCACCAAACAACACAAACACAAGCATAAGAATCATGCGATTTTGAATGTTTCTCAAATTCTCAATAACACAACGTTTCTTAATGATTGGTTTGATATGCCTAGGCTATAGTTTGGGAACCGTTGGTTTCCATTCTTTTTCTCGCTCAAAAATCTTTGAACTAATAGAGCTGGATAGAAGGATTACCAAACAACACAAACACAAGATAATGAATCATGCGATTTCGAATGTTTGTCAAATTCTCAATAACACAACCTTTCTTATTGATTGGTTTGATTTGCCTAGGCTATAGTTTCGGAACAATTGGTTTCCATTCTTTTTCTCATCCAAAAATCTTTGAACTAATAGAACTTAATAGAAAGATCACCAAACAACACAAACACAAGCATACGAATCATGCGATTCCGAATGTTTCTCAAATTCGCAGTAACACAACCTTTCTTATTGATTGGTTTGATTTGCCTAGGCTATGGTTTGGGAACCGTTGGTTTCCATTCTTCTTCTCGTCAAAAAATCTTTGAACTAATAGAACTTGATAGAAAGATAACCAAATAACACCAACACAAGCATACGAATCATGCGATTCCGAATGTTTCTCAAATTCTAAATAACACAACCTTTCTTATTGATTGGTTTGATTTGCCTAGGCTATGGTTTCGGAACCGTTGGTTTCCATTCTTTTTCTCGTCCAAAAATCTTTGAACTAAAAGAACTGGATAGAAGGATCACCAAACAACACAAACACAAGCATACGAATCATGCGATTTTGAATGTTTCTCAAATTCTCAATAACACAACCTTTCTTATTGATTGGTTTGATTTGCCTAGGCTATGGTTTGGGAACTGTTGGTTTCCATTCTTTTTCTCGCCCAAAAATCTTTGAACTAATAGAGTTGGATAGAAGGATCACCAAACAACACAAACACAAGCATATGAATCATGCGATTTCGAATATTTGTCAAATTCTCAATAACACAACCTTTCTTATTGATTGGTTTAATTTGCCTAGGCTATGTTTTCGGAACCGTTGGTTTCCATTCTTGTTCTCGTCCAAAAATCTTTGAACTAATAGAACTTGATAGAAAGATCACCAAACATTACAAACACAAGTATACGGATCATGCGATTCCGGATGTTTCTCAAATTCTCAATAACACAACCTTTCTTATTGATTGGTTTGATTTGCCTAGGCTATGGTTTGGGAACCGTTGGTTTCCATTCTTTTTCTCGTCCAAAAATCTTCGAACTAATAGAACTTGATAAAAAGATCACCAAAGAACACAAACACAAGCATACGAATCACGCGATTTTGAATGTTTCTCAAATTCTCAATAACACAACCTTTCTTATTGATTGGTTTGATTTTCCTAGGATATGGTTTGGAAACCGTTGTGTTTCCATTCTTTTTCTCGCCCAAAAATCTTTGAACTAATAGAGCTGGATAGAAGAATCACCAAACAACACAAACACAAAAATATGAATCATGCGATTTCGAATGTTTGTGAAATTCTCAATAACACAACCTTTCTTATTGATTGGTTTGATTTGACTAGGCTATAGTTCCGGAACCGTTGGTTTCCATTCTTTTTCTCGTCCAAAAACCTTTGAACTAATAGAACATAATAGAAAGATCACCAAACAACACAAACACAAGCATACGAATCATGCGATTCCGAATGTTTGTCAAATTCTCAATAACACAACCTTTCTTATTGATTGGTTTGATTTGACTAGGCTATAGTTTCGGAACCGTTGGTTTCCATTCTTTTTCTCGTCCAAAAAGCTTTGAACTAATAGAACATAATAGAAAGATCACCAAACAAGACCAACACAAGCATACGAATCATGCGATTCCGAATGTTTGTCAAATTCTCAATAACACAACCTTTCTTATTGATTGGTTTGATTTGACTAGGCTATAGTTTCGGAACCGTTGGTTTCCATTCTTTTTCTCGTCCAAAAATCTTTGAACTAATAGAACTTAATAGAAAGATCACCAAACAACACAAACACAAGCATACGAATCATGCGATTCCGAATGTTTCTCAAATTCTCAATAACACAACCTTTCTTATTGATTGGTTTGATTTGACTAGGCTATAGTTTCGGAACCGTTGGTTTCCATTCTTTTTCTCGTCCAAAAATCTTTGAACCAATAGAACTTAATAGAAAGATCACCAAACAACACAAACACAAGCATACGAATCATGCGATTCCGAATGTTTCTCAAATTCTCAGTAACACAACCTTTCTTATTGATTGGTTTGATTTGCCTAGGCTATGGTTTGGGAACCGTTGGTTTCCATTCTTCTTCTCGTCAAAAAATATTTGAACTAATAGAACTTGATAGAAAGATAACCAAACAACACCAACACAAGCATACGAATCATGCGATTCCGAATGTTTCTCAAATTCTAAATAACACAACCTTTCTTATTGATTGGTTTGATTTGCCTAGGCTATGGTTTCGGAACCGTTGGTTTCCATTCTTTTTCCCGTCCAAAAATCTTTGAACTAAAAGAACTGGATAGAAGGATCACCAAACAACACAAACACAAGCATACGAATCATGCGATTTTGAATGTTTCTCAAATTCTCAATAACACAACCTTTCTTATTGATTGGTCTGATTTGCCTAGGCTATGGTTTGGGAACTGTTGGTTTCCATTCTTTTTCTCGCCCAAAAATCTTTGAACTAAAAGAACTGGATAGAAGGATCACCAAACAACACAAACAAAAGCATACGAATCATGCGATTTTGAATGTTTCTCAAATTCTCAATAACACAACCTTTCTTATTGATTGGTTTGATTTGCCTAGGCTATGGTTTGGGAACTGTTGGTTTCCATTCTTTTTCTCGCCCAAAAATCTTTGAACTAATAGAGCTGGATAGAAGGATCACCAAACAACACAAACACAAGCATATGAATCATACGATTTCGAATATTTGTCAAATTCTCAATAACACATCCTTTCTTATTGATTGGTTTAATTTGCCTAGGCTATGTTTTCGGAACCGTTGGTTTCCATTCTTGTTCTCGTCCAAAAATCTTTGAACTAATAGAACTTGATAGAAAGATCACCAAACATTACAAACACAAGAATACGAATCATGCGATTCCGAATGTTTCTCAAATTCTCAATAACACAACCTTTCTTATTGATTGGTTTGATTTGCCTAGGCTATGGTTTGGGAACCGTTGGTTTCCATTCTTTTTCTCGTCCAAAAATCTTCGAACTAATAGAACTTGATAAAAAGATCACCAAAGAACACAAACACAAGCATACGAATCACGCGATTTTGAATGTTTCTCAAATTCTCAATAACACAACCTTTCTTATTGATTGGTTTGATTTTCCTAGGATATGGTTTGGAAACCGTTGTGTTTCCATAATTTTTCTCGCCCAAAAATCTTTGAACTAATAGAGCTGGATAGAAGGATCACCAAACAACACAAACACAAAAATATGAATCATGCGATTTCGAATGTTTGTCAAATTCTCAATAACACAACCTTTCTTATTGATTGGTTTGATTTGACTAGGCTATAGTTCCGGAACCGTTGGTTTCCATTCTTTTTCTCGTCCAAAAACCTTTGAACTAATAGAACATAATAGAAAGATCACCAAACAACACAAACACAAGCATACGAATCATGCGATTCCGAATGTTTGTCAAATTCTCAATAACACAACCTTTCTTATTGATTGGTTTGATTTGCCTAGGCTATGGTTTCGGAACCATTGGTTTCCATTCTTTTTCTCGTCCAAAAATCTTTGAACTAATAGAACTGGATAGAAGGATCACCAAACAACACAAACAGAAGCATAAGAATCATGCGATTTTGAATGTTTCTCAAATTCTCAATAACACAACGTTTCTTAATGATTGGTTTGATTTGCCTAGGGTATAGTTTGGGAACCGTTGGTTTCCATTCTTTTTCTCGCTCATAAATATTTGAACTAATAGAGCTGGATAGAAGGATTACCAAACAACACAAACACAAGATAATGAATCATGCGATTTCGAATGTTTGTCAAATTCTCAATAACACAACCTTTCTTATTGATTGGTTTGATTTGCCTAGGCTATAGTTTCGGAACAATTGGTTTCCATTATTTTTCTCATCCAAAAATCTTTGAACTAATAGAACTTAATAGAAAGATCACCAAACAACACAAACACAAGCATACGAATCATGCGATTCCGAATGTTTCTCAAATTCGCAGTAACACAACCTTTCTTATTGATTGGTTTGATTTGCCTAGGCTATGGTTTGGGAACCGTTGGTTTCCATTCTTCTTCTCGTCAAAAAATCTTTGAACTAATAGAACTTGATAGAAAGATAACCAAACAACACCAACACAAGCATACGAATCATGCGATTCCGAATGTTTCTCAAATTCTAAATAACACAACCTTTCTTATTGATTGGTTTGATTTGCCTAGGCTATGGTTTCGGAACCGTTGGTTTCCATTCTTTCTCTCGTCCAAAAATCTTTGAACTAAAAGAACTGGATAGAAGGATCACCAAACAACACAAACACAAGCATACGAATCATGCGATTTTGAATGTTTCTCAAATTCTCAATAACACAACCTTTCTTATTGATTGGTTTGATTTGCCTAGGCTATGGTTTGGGAACTGTTGGTTTCCATTCTTTTTCTCGCCCAAAAATCTTTGAACTAATAGAGCTGGATAGAAGGATCACCAAACAACACAAACACAAGCATATGAATCATACGATTTCGAATATTTGTCAAATTCTCAATAACACATCCTTTCTTATTGATTGGTTTAATTTGCCTAGGCTATGTTTTCGGAACCGTTGGTTTCCATTCTTGTTCTCGTCCAAAAATCTTTGAACTAATAGAACTTGATAGAAAGATCACCAAACATTACAAACACAAGTATACGAATCATGCGATTCCGAATGTTTCTCAAATTCTCAATAACACAACCTTTCTTATTGATTGGTTTGATTTGCCTAGGCTATGGTTTGGGAACCGTTGGTTTCCATTCTTTTTCTCGTCCAAAAATCTTCGAACTAATAGAACTTGATAAAAAGATCACCAAAGAACACAAACACAAGCATACGAATCACGCGATTTTGATTGTTTCTCAAATTCTCAATAACACAACCTTTCTTATTGATTGGTTTGATTTTCCTAGGATATGGTTTGGAAACCGTTGTGTTTCCATTCTTTTTCTCGCCCAAAAATCTTTGAACTAATAGAGCTGGATAGAAGGATCACCAAACAACACAAACACAAAAATATGAATCATGCGATTTCGAATGTTTGTCAAATTCTCAATAACACAACCTTTCTTATTGATTGGTTTGATTTGACTAGGCTATAGTTCCGGAACCGTTGGTTTCCATTCTTTTTCTCGTCCAAAAACCTTTGAACTAATAGAACATAATAGAAAGATCACCAAACAACACAAACACAAGCATACGAATCATGCGATTCCGAATGTTTGTCAAATTCTCAATAACACAACCTCTCTTATTGATTGGTTTGATTTGACTAGGCTATAGTTTCGGAACCGTTGGTTTCCATTCTTTTTCTCGTCCAAAAACCTTTGAACTAATAGAACATAATAGAAAGATCACCAAACAACACCAACACAAGCATACGAATCATGCGATTCCGAATGTTTGTCAAATTCTCAATAACACAACCTTTCTTATTGATTGGTTTGATTTGACTAGGCTATAGTTTCGGAACCGTTGGTTTCCATTCTTTTTCTCGTCCAAAAATCTTTGAACTAATAGAACTTAATAGAAAGATCACCAAACAACACAAACACAAGCATACGAATCATGCGATTCCGAATGTTTCTCAAATTCTCAATAACACATCCTTTCTTATTGATTGGTTTGATTTGACTAGGCTATAGTTTCGGAACCGTTGGTTTCCATTCTTTTTCTCGTCCAAAAATCTTTGAACTAATAGAACTTAATAGAAAGATCACCAAACAACACAAACACAAGCATACGAATCATGCGATTCCGAATGTTTCTCAAATTCTCAATAACACAACCTTTCTTATTGATTGGTTTGATTTGCCTAGGCTATGGTTTGGGAACCGTTGGTTTCCATTCTTCTTCTCGTCAAAAAATATTTGAACTAATAGAACTTGATAGAAAGATAACCAAACAACACCAACACAAGCATACGAATCATGCGATTCCGAATGTTTCTCAAATTCTAAATAACACAACCTTTCTTATTGATTGGTTTGATTTGCCTAGGCTATGGTTTCGGAACCGTTGGTTTCCATTCTTTTTCTCGTCCAAAAATCTTTGAACTAAAAGAACTGGATAGAAGGATCACCAAACAACACAAACACAAGCATACGAATCATGCGATTTTGAATGTTTCTCAAATTCTCAATAACACTACCTTTCTTATTGATTGGTTTGATTTGCCTAGGCTATGGTTTGGGAACTGTTGGTTTCCATTCTTTTTCTCGCCCAAAAATCTTTGAACTAATAGAGCTGGATAGAAGGATCACCAAACAACACAAACACAAGCATATAAATCATGCGATTTCGAATATTTGTCAAATTCTCAATAACACAACCTTTCTTATTGATTGGTTTAATTTGCCTAGGCTATGTTTTCGGAACCGTAGGTTTCCATTCTTGTTCTCGTCCAAAAATCTTTGAACTAATAGAACTTGATAGAAAGATCACCAAACATTACAAACACAAGTATACGAATCATGCGATTCCGAATGTTTCTCAAATTCTCAATAACACAACCTTTCTTATTGATTGGTTTGATTTGCCTAGGCTATGGTTTGGGAACCGTTGGTTTCCATTCTTTTTCTCGTCCAAAAATCTTCGAACTAATAGAACTTGATAAAAAGATCACCAAAGAATACAAACACAAGCATACGAATCACGCGATTTTGAATGTTTCTGAAATTCTCAATAACACAACCTTTCTTATTGATTGGTTTGATTTTCCTAGGATATGGTTTGGAAACCGTTGTGTTTCCATTCTTTTTCTCGCCCAAAAATCTTTTAACTAATAGAGCTGGATAGAAGGATCACCAAACAACACAAACACAAAAATATGAATCATGCGATTTCGAATGTTTGTCAAATTCTCAATAACACAACCTTTCTTATTGATTGGTTTGATTTGCCTAGGCTATGGTTTGGGAACTGTTGGTTTCCAAACAACTCAAACACAAGCATACGAATTATGCGATATCGAATGTTTGTCAAATTCTCAATAACACAACCTTTCTTATTCATTGGTTTAATTTGCCTAGGGTATGTTTTCGGAACCGTTGGTTTCCACTCTTTTTCTCGTCCAAAAATCTTTGAACTAATAGAACTTGATAGAAAGATCACCAAACATTACAAACACAAGCATACGAATCATGCGATTCCGAATGTTTCTCAAATTCTCAATAACACAACCTTTCTTATTGATTGGTTTGATTTGACTAGGCTATAGTTTCGGAGCCGTTGGTTTCCATTCTTTTTCTTGTCCAAAAATCTTTGAACTAATAGAACTTAATAGAAAGATCACCAAACAACACAAACACAAGCATACGAATCATGCGATTCCCAATGTTTCTCAAATTCTCAATAACACAACCTTTCTTATTGATTGGTTTGATTTGCCTAGGCTATGGTTTGGGAACTTTTGGTTTCCATTCTTCTTCTCGTCAAAAAATCTTTGAACTAATAGAACTTGATAGAAAGATCACCAAACAACACCCACACAAGCATACGAATCATGCGATTCCGAATGTTTCTCAAATTCTCAATAACACAACCTTTCTTATTGATTGGTTTGATTTGCCTAGGCTATGGTTTCGGAGCCATTGGTTTCCATTCTTTTTCTCGTCCAAAAATCTCAAAACTAATAGAACATCATAGAAAGATCACGAAACAACACCAACACAAGCATACGAATCATGCGATTCCCAATGTTTCTCAAATTCTCAATAGCACAACCTTTCTTATTGATTGGTTTGATTTGCCTAGGCTATGGTTTAGGAACCGTTGGTTTCCACTATTTGTCTCGTCCAAAAATCTTTGAACTAATAGAACTTGATAGAAAGATCACCAAAAACCACAAACACAAGCATACGAATCATGCGATATCGAATGTTTGTCAAATTCTCAATAACACAACCTTTCTTATTGATTGCCTTAATTTGCCTAGGCTACGTTTTCAGAACCGTTAGTTTCCATTCTTTTTCCCGTCCAAAAATCTCTGAACTAATAGAACATGATAGAAAGATCACCAAACAACACCAACACAAGCATACGAATCATGCGATTTCCAATGTTTTTCAAATTCTCAATCACACAACCTTTCATATTGATTGGTTAGATTATCCTAGGCCATGGTTTTACAAGTGTTGGTTTCCATTTTTTTCTAGTCCAAAAATCTTTGAACTAATAGAACTTGATAGAAAGGTCACCAAACAACACAAACACAAGCATACGAACCATGCGATTCCGAATGTTTCTCGAATTCTTAATAACACCATATTGATTGGTTAAATTATCCTAGGCTATGGTTTTGCAAGTGTTTGTTTCCATTCTTTTTCTAGTCCAAAAATCTTTGAACTAATATAACTTGATAGAAAAGTCACCAAACAACACAAACACAAGCATACGAACCATGCGATTCTGAATGTTTCTCAAATTCTTAATAACACAACCTTTCTAATTGATTGGTTTGATTTGCCTGGGCTAATGTTTGGGAACCGTTGGTTTCCATTCTTTTTCTCGTCAAAAAATCTTTGAACTAATAGAAATTGATAGAAATATCACCAAACAACACAAACACAAGCATATGAATCATGCGATTCCGAATGTTTCTCAAATTCTTAATAACACAACCTTTCTTATTGATTGGTTTGATTTGCCTAGGCTATGGTTTGGGAACCGTTGGTTTACATTCTTTTTCTCGTACAAAAATCTTGGAGCTAATAGAACTTGATAGAAAGATCACCAAACAACAAAAACACAGGCATACGAATCATGCGATTCCGAATGTTTCTCAAATTCTCAATAACACAACCTTTCGTATTGATTGGTTTGATTTGCCAAGGCTATGGTTTGGGAACCGTTGGTTTCCATTCTTTTTCTTGTCAAAAAATCTTTGAACTAATAGAACTTGATAGAAAGATCACCTAACAACACCAACACAAGCATACGAATCATGCGATTCCCAATGTTTCTCAAATTCTCAATAACACAACCTTTCTTATTGATTGGTTTGATTTGCTTAGGCTATGGTTTAGGAACCGTTGGTTTCCACTATTTGTCTCGTCCAAAAATCTTTGAACTTATAGAACTTGATAGAAAGATCACCAAACAACACAAACACAAGCATACGAATCATGCGATATCGAATGTTTGTCAAATTCTCAATAACACAACCTTTCTTATTGATTGGTTTAATTTGCTTAGGCTATGTTTTCGGAACCATTGGTTTCCATTCTTTTTCTCGTCCAAAAATCTTTGAACTAATAGAACTTGATAGAAAGATCACCAAACATTACAAACACAAGCATACGAATCATGCGATTCCGAATGTTTCTCAAATTCTCAATAACACAACCTTTCTTATTGATTGGTTTGATTTGCCTAGGCTATGATTTGGGAACCGTTGGTTTCCATTCTTTTTCTCGTCCAAAAATCTTCGAACTAATAGAACTTGATAAAAAGATCACCAAAGAACACAAACACAAGCATACGAATCATGCGATATCGAATGTTTGTCAAATTCTCAATAACACAACCTTTCTTATTGATTGGTTTAATTTGCCTAGGCTATGTTTTCGGAACCGTTGGTTTCCATTCTTGTTCTCGTCCAAAAATCTTTGAACTAATAGAACTTGATAGAAAGATCACCAAACATTACAAACACAAGTATACAAATCATGCGATTCCGAATGTTTCTCAAATTCTCAATAACACAACCTTTCTTATTGATTGGTTTGATTTTCCTAGGATATGGTTTGGGAACCGTTGTGTTTCCATTCTTTTTATCGCCTAAAAATCTTTGAACTAATAGAGCTGGATAGAAGGATCACCAAACAACACAAACACAAGAATATGAATCATGCGATTTCGAATGTTTGTCAAATTCTCAATAACACAACCTTTCTTATTGATTGGTTTGATTTGAATAGGCTATAGTTTCGGAACCATTGGTTTCCATTCTTTTTCTCGTCCAAAAATCTTTAAACTAATAGAACTTAATGGAAAGATCACCAAACAACACAAACACAAGCATACGAATCATGCGATTCCGAATGTTTCTCAAATTCTCAATAACACAACCTTTCTTATTGATTGGTTTGATTTGCCTAGGCTATGGTTTGGGAACTGTTGGTTTCCATTCTTCTTCTCGTCAAAAAATCTTTGAACTAATAGAACTTGATAGAAAGATCACTAAACAACACAAACACAAGCATACGAATCATGCGATATCGAATGTTTGTCAAATTCTCAATAACACAACCTTTCTTATTCATAGGTTTAATTTGCCTAGGGTATGTTTTCGGAACCGTTGGTTTCCATTCTTTTTCTCGTCCAAAAATCTTTGAACTAATAGAACTTGATAGAAAGATCACCAAACATTACAAACACAAGCATACGAATCATGCGATTCCGAAAGTTTCTCAAATTCTCAATAACACAACCTTTCTTATTGATTGGTTTCATTTGCCTAGGCTATGGTTTGGGAACCGTTGGTTTCCATTCATTTTCTCGTCCAAAAATCTTCGAACTAATAGAACCCAGATAAAAAGATCACCAAAGAACACAAACACAAGCATACGAATCATGCGATATCGAATGTTTGTCAAATTCTCAATAACACAACATTTCTTATTGATTGGTTTGATTTCCCTAGGATATGGTTAGGGAACCGTTGGTTTCCATTCTTTTTCTCTTCCAAAAATCTTTGAACTAATAGAACTGGATAGAAGGATCACAAAACAACACAAACACAAGCATACGAATCATGCGATTTTGAATGTTTCTCAAATTCTCAATAACACAACCTTTCTATTGATTGGTTTGATTTTCTTAGGATATGGTTTGGGAACCGTTGTGTTTCCACTCTTTTTCTCGCCCAAAAATCTTTGAACTAATAGAGCTGGATAGAAGGATCACCAAACAACACAAACACAAGCATATGAATCATGCGATTTCGAATGTTTGTCAAATTCTCAATAACACAAGCTTTCTTATTGATTGGTTTGATTTGACTAGGCTAAAGTTTCGGAACAGTTGGTTTCCATTCTTTTTGTCGTCCAAAAATCTTTGAACTAATAGAACTTAATGGAAAGATCACCAAACAACACAAACACAAGCATACGAATCATGCGATTCCGAATGTTTCTCAAATTCTCAATAACACAACCTTTCTTATTGATTGGTTTGATTTGCCTAGGCTATGGTTTGGGAACTGTTGGTTTCCATTCTTCTTCTCGTCCAAAAATCTTTGAACTAATAGAACTTGATAGAAAGATCACCAAACAACACCAACACAAGCATACGAATCATGCGATTCCGAATGTTTCTCAAATTCTCAATAACACAACCTTTCTTATTGATTGGTTTGATTTGCCTGGGCTATGGTTTCGGAACCGTTGGTTTCCATTCTTTTTCTCGTCCAAAAATCTTTGAACTAATAGAACTGGATAGAAGGATCACCAAACAACACAAACACAAGCATAAGAATCATGCGATTTTGAATGTTTCTCAAATTCTCAATAACACAACGTTTCTTAATGATTGGTTTGATTTGCCTAGGCTATAGTTTGGGAACCGTTGGTTTCCATTCTTTTTCTCGCCCAAAAATCTTTGAACTAATAGAGCTGGATAGAAGGATTACCAAACAACACAAACACAAGATAATGAATCATGCGATTTCGAATGTTTGTCAAATTCTCAATAATACAACCTTTCTTATTAATTGGTTTGATTTGCCTAGGCTATAGTTTCGGAACCGTTGGTTTCCATTCTTTTTCTCATCCAAAAATCTTTGAACTAATAGAACTTAATAGAAAGATCACCAAACAACACAAACACAAGCATACGAATCATGCGATTCCAAATGTTTCTCAAATTCTCAATAACACAACCTTTCTTATTGATTGGTTTAATTTGCCTAGGCTATGGTTTGGGAACCGTTGGTTTCCATTCTTCTTCTCGTCAAAAAATCTTTGAACTAATAGAACTTGATAGAAAGATAACCAAACAACACCAACACAAGCATACGAATCATGCGATTCCGAATGTTTCTCAAATTTTCAATAACACAACTTTTCTTATTGATTGGTTTGATTTGCCTAGGCTATTGTTTCGGAACCGTTGGTTTCCATTCTTTTTCTCGTCCAAAAATCTTTGAACTAATAGAACTGGATAGAAGGATCACCAAACAACACAAAAACAAGCATACGAATCATGCGATTTTGAATATTTCTCAAATTCTCAATAACACAACCTTTCTTATTGATTGGTTTGATTTGCCTAGGCTATGGTTTGAGAACTGTTGGTTTCCATTCTTTTTCTCGCCCAAAAATCTTTGAACTAATAGAGCTGGATAGAAGGATCACCAAACAACACAAACACAAGCATACAAATCATGCGATTCCGAATGTTTCTCAAATTCTCAATAACACAACCTTTCTTATTGATTGGTTTAATTTGCCTAGGCTATGGTTTGGGAACCGTTGGTTTCCATTCTTCTTCTCGTCAAAAAATCTTTGAACTAATAGAACTTGATAGAAAGATAACCAAACAACACCAACACAAGCATACGAATCATGCGATTCCGAATGTTTCTCAAATTCTCAATAACACAACTTTTCTTATTGATTGGTTTGATTTGCCTAGGCTATGGTTTCGGAACCGTTGGTTTCCATTCTTTTTCTTGTCCAAAAATCTTTGAACTAAAGAACTGGATAGAAGGATCACCAAACAACACAAACAAAAGCATACGAATCATGCGATTTTGAATGTTTCTCAAATTCTCAATAACACAACCTTTCTTATTGATTGGTTTGATTTGCCTAGGATATGGTTTGGGAACCGTTAGTTTCCATTCTTCTTCTCGTCAAAAAATCTTTGAACTAATAGAACTTGATAGAAAGATCACTAAACAACACCCACACAAGCATACAAATCATGCGATTCCGAATGTTTCTCAAATTCTCAATAACACAACCTTTCTTATTGATTGGTTTGATTTGCCTAGGCTATGGTTTCGGAGCCGTTGGTTTCCATTCTTTTTCTTGTCCAAAAATCTCAGAACTAATAGAACATGATAGAAAGATCACCAAACAACACCAACACCAGCATACGAATCATGCGATTCCCAATGTTTCTCAAATTCTCAATAACACAACCTTTCTTATTGATTGGTTTGATTTGCCTATGCTATGGTTTAGGAACCGTTGGTTTCCACTATTTGTCGCGTCGAAAAATCTTTGAACTAATAGAACTTGATAGAAAGATCACCAAAAAACCACAAACACAAGCATACGAATCATGCGATATCGAATGTTTGTCAAATTCTCAATAACACAACCTTTCTTATTGATTAGCTTAATTTGCGTAGGCTATGCTTTCAGAACCGTTAGTTTCCATTCTTTTTCTCGTCCAAAAACTCTGAACTAATAGAACATTATAGAAAGATCACCAAACAACACCAACACAAGCATACGAATCATGCGATTCCCAATGTTTCTCAAATTCTCAATCACACAACCTTTCATATTGATTGGTTAGATTATCTAAGGCCATGGTTTTGCAATTGTTGGTTTCCATTTTTTTTCTAGTCCAAAAATCTTTGAACTAATAGAACTTGATAGAGAGGTCACCCAACAACACAAACACAAGCATACGAACCATGCGATTCCGAATGTTTCTCAAATTCTTAATAACACCATATTGATTGGTTAAATTATCCTAGGCTATGGTTTTGCAAGTGTTTGTTTCCATTTTTTTTATAGTCCAAAAATCTTTGAACTAATATAACTTGATAGAAAGGTCACCAAACAACACAAACACCAGCATACAACCTTTCTAATTGATTGGTTTGATTTGCCTGGGCTAATGTTTGGGAACCGTTGGTTTCCATTCTTTTTCTCGTCAAAAAATCTTTGAACTAATAGAAATTGATAGAAATATCACCAAACAACACAAACACAAGCATATGAATCATGCGATTCTGAATGTTTCTCAAATTCTCAATAACACAACCTTTCTTATTGATTGGTTTGATTTGCCTAGGCTATGGTTTGGGAACCGTTGGTTTACATTCTTTTTCTCGTACAAAAATCTTTGAGCTAATAGAACTTGATAGAAAGATCACCAAACAACAAAAACACAGGCATACGAATCATGCGATTCCGAATGTTTCTCAAATTCTCAATAACACAACCTTTCGTATTGATTGGTTTGATTTGCCAAGGCTATGGTTTGGGAACCGTTGGTTTCCATTCTTTTTCTTGTCAAAAAATCTTTGAACTAATAGAACTTGATAGAAAGATCACCTAACAACACCAACACAAGCATACGAATCATGCGATTCCCAATGTTTCTCAAATTCTCAATAACACAACCTTTCTTATTGATTGGTTTGATTTGCCTAGGCTATGGTTTAGGAACCGTTGGTTTCCACTATTTGTCTTGTCCAAAAATCTTTGAACTAATAGAACTTGATAGAAAGATCACCAAACATTACAAACACAAGCATACGAATCATGCGATTCCGAATGTTTCTCAAATTCTCAATAACACAACCTTTCTTATTGATTGGTTTGATTTGCCTAGGCTATGATTTGGGAACCGTTGGTTTCCATTCTTTTTCTCGTCCAAAAATCTTCGAACTAATAGAACTTGATAAAAAGATCACCAAAGAACACAAACACAAGCATACGAATCATGCGATATCGAATGTTTGTCAAATTCTCAATAACACAACCTTTCTTATTGATTGGTTTAATTTGCCTAGGCTATGTTTTCGGAACCGTTGGTTTCCATTCTTGTTCTCGTCCAAAAATCTTTGAACTAATAGAACTTGATAGAAAGATCACCAAACATTACAAACACAAGTATACAAATCATGCGATTCCGAATGTTTCTCAAATTCTCAATAACACAACCTTTCTTATTGATTGGTTTGATTTTCCTAGGATATGGTTTGGGAACCGTTGTGTTTCCATTCTTTTTATCGCCTAAAAATCTTTGAACTAATAGAGCTGGATAGAAGGATCACCAAACAACACAAACACAAGAATATGAATCATGCGATTTCGAATGTTTGTCAAATTCTCAATAACACAACCTTTCTTATTGATTGGTTTGATTTGAATAGGCTATAGTTTCGGAACCGTTGGTTTCCATTCTTTTTCTCGTCCAAAAATCTTTGAACTAATAGAACTTAATGGAAAGATCACCAAACAACACAAACACAAGCATACGAATCATGCGATTCCGAATGTTTCTCAAATTCTCAATAACACAACCTTTCTTATTGATTGGTTTGATTGGCCTAGGCTATGGTTTGGGAACTGTTGGTTTCCATTCTTCTTCTCGTCAAAAAATCTTTGAACTAATAGAACTTGATAGAAAGATCACTAAACAACACAAACACAAGCATACGAATCATGCGATATCGAATGTTTGTCAAATTCTCAATAACACAACCTTCCTTATTCATTGGTTTAATTTGCCTAGGGTATGTTTTCGGAACCGTTGGTTTCCATTCTTTTTCTCGTCCAAAAATCTTTGAACTAATAGAACTTGATAGAAAGATCACCAAACATTACAAACACAAGCATACGAATCATGCGATTCCGAAAGTTTCTCAAATTCTCAATAACACAACCTTTCTTATTGATTGGTTTCATTTGCCTAGGCTATGGTATGGGAACCGTTGGTTTCCATTCATTTTCTCGTCCAAAAATCTTCGAACTAATAGAACCCAGATAAAAAGATCACCAAAGAACACAAACACAAGCATACGAATCATGCGATATCGAATGTTTGTCAAATTCTCAATAACACAACATTTCTTATTGATTGGTTTGATTTCCCTAGGATATGGTTAGGGAACCGTTGGTTTCCATTCTTTTTCTCTTCCAAAAATCTTTGAACTAATAGAACTGGATAGAAGGATCACAAAACAACACAAACACAAGCATACGAATCATGCGATTTTGAATGTTTCTCAAATTCTCAATAACACAACCTTTCTTATTGATTGGTTTGATTTTCTTAGGATATGGTTTGGGAACCGTTGTGTTTCCACTCTTTTTCTCGCCCAAAAATCTTTGAACTAATAGAGCTGGATAGAAGGATCACCAAACAACACAAACACAAGCATATGAATCATGCGATTTCGAATGTTTGTCAAATTCTCAATAACACAAGCTTTCTTATTGATTGGTTTGATTTGACTAGGCTAAAGTTTCGGAACAGTTGGTTTCCATTCTTTTTGTCGTCCAAAAATCTTTGAACTAATAGAACTTAATGGAAAGATCACCAAACAACACAAACACAAGCATACGAATCATGCGATTCCGAATGTTTCTCAAATTCTCAATAACACAACCTTTCTTATTGATTGGTTTGATTTGCCTAGGCTATGGTTTGGGAACTGTTGGTTTCCATTCTTCTTCTCGTCCAAAAATCTTTGAACTAATAGAACTTGATAGAAAGATCACCAAACAACACCAACACAAGCATACGAATCATGCGATTCCGAATGTTTCTCAAATTCTCAATAACACAACCTTTCTTATTGATTGGTTTGATTTGCCTGGGCTATGGTTTCGGAACCGTTGGTTTCCATTCTTTTTCTCGTCCAAAAATCTTTGAACTAATAGAACTGGATAGAAGGATCACCAAACAACACAAACACAAGCATAAGAATCATGCGATTTTGAATGTTTCTCAAATTCTCAATAACACAACGTTTCTTAATGATTGGTTTGATTTGCCTAGGCTATAGTTTGGGAACCGTTGGTTTCCATTCTTTTTCTCGCCCAAAAATCTTTGAACTAATAGAGCTGGATAGAAGGATTACCAAACAACACAAACACAAGATAATGAATCATGCGATTTCGAATGTTTGTCAAATTCTCAATAATACAACCTTTCTTATTGATTGGATTGATTTGCCTAGGCTATAGTTTCGGAACCGTTGGTTTCCATTCTTTTTCTCATCCAAAAATCTTTGAACTAATAGAACTTAATAGAAAGATCACCGAACAACACAAACACAAGCATACGAATCATGCGATTCCAAATGTTTCTCAAATTCTCAATAACACAACCTTTCTTATTGATTGGTTTAATTTGCCTAGGCTATGGTTTGGGAACCGTTGGTTTCCATTCTTCTTCTCGTCAAAAAATCTTTGAACTAATAGAACTTGATAGAAAGATAACCAAACAACACCAACACAAGCATACGAATCATGCGATTCCGAATGTTTCTCAAATTCTCAATAACACAACTTTTCTTATTGATTGGTTTGATTTGCCTAGGCTATTGTTTCGGAACCGTTGGTTTCCATTCTTTTTCTCGTCCAAAAATCTTTGAACTAATAGAACTGGATAGAAGGATCACCAAACAACACAAAAACAAGCATACGAATCATGCGATTTTGAATATTTCTCAAATTCTCAATAACACAACCTTTCTTATTGATTGGTTTGATTTGCCTAGGCTATGGTTTGAGAACTGTTGGTTTCCATTCTTTTTCTCGCCCAAAAATCTTTGAACTAATAGAGCTGGATAGAAGGATCACCAAACAACACAAACACAAGCATACGAATCATGCGATTCCGAATGTTTCTCAAATTCTCAATAACACAACCTTTCTTATTGATTGGTTTAATTTGCCTAGGCTATGGTTTGGGAACCGTTGGTTTCCATTCTTCTTCTCGTCAAAAAATCTTTGAACTAATAGAACTTGATAGAAAGATAACCAAACAACACCAACACAAGCATACGAATCATGCGATTCCGAATGTTTCTCAAATTCTCAATAACACAACCTTTCTTATTGATTGGTTTGATTTGACTAGGCTATAGTTTCGGAGCCGTTGGTTTCCATTCTTTTTCTTGTCCAAAAATCTTTGAACTAATAGAACTTAATAGAAAGATCACCAAACAACACAAACACAAGCATACGAATCATGCGATTCCCAATGTTTCTATAATTCTCAATAACACAACCTTTCTTATTGATTGGTTTGATTTGCCTAGGCTATGGTTTGGGAACTTTTGGTTTCCATTCTTCTTCTCGTCAAAAAATCTTTGAACTAATAGAACTTGATAGAAAGATCACCAAACAACACCCACACAAGCATACGAATCATGCGATTCCGAATGTTTCTCAAATTCTCAATAACACAACCTTTCTTATTGATTGGTTTGATTTGCCTAGGCTATGGTTTCGGAGCCATTGGTTTCCATTCTTTTTCTCGTCCAAAAATCTCAAAACTAATAGAACATCATAGAAAGATCACGAAACAACACCAACACAAGCATACGAATCATGCGATTCCCAATGTTTCTCAAATTCTCAATAGCACAACCTTTCTTATTGATTGGTTTGATTTGCCTAGGCTATGGTTTAGGAACCGTTGGTTTCCACTATTTGTCTCGTCCAAAAATCTTTGAACTAATAGAACTTGATAGAAAGATCACCAAAAACCACAAACACAAGCATACGAATCATGCGATATCGAATGTTTGTCAAATTCTCAATAACACAACCTTTCTTATTGATTGCCTTAATTTGCCTAGGCTACGTTTTCAGAACCGTTAGTTTCCATTCTTTTTCCCGTCCAAAAATCTCTGAACTAATAGAACATGATAGAAAGATCACCAAACAACACCAACACAAGCATACGAATCATGCGATTTCCAATGTTTTTCAAATTCTCAATCACACAACCTTTCATATTGATTGGTTAGATTATCCTAGGCCATGGTTTTACAAGTGTTGGTTTCCATTTTTTTCTAGTCCAAAAATCTTTGAACTAATAGAACTTGATAGAAAGGTCACCAAACAACACAAACACAAGCATACGAACCATGCGATTCCGAATGTTTCTCGAATTCTTAATAACACCATATTGATTGGTTAAATTATCCTAGGCTATGGTTTTGCAAGTGTTTGTTTCCATTCTTTTTCTAGTCCAAAAATCTTTGAACTAATATAACTTGATAGAAAAGTCACCAAACAACACAAACACAAGCATACGAACCATGCGATTCTGAATGTTTCTCAAATTCTTAATAACACAACCTTTCTAATTGATTGGTTTGATTTGCCTGGGCTAATGTTTGGGAACCGTTGGTTTCCATTCTTTTTCTCGTCAAAAAATCTTTGAACTAATAGAAATTGATAGAAATATCACCAAACAACACAAACACAAGCATATGAATCATGCGATTCCGAATGTTTCTCAAATTCTTAATAACACAACCTTTCTTATTGATTGGTTTGATTTGCCTAGGCTATGGTTTGGGAACCGTTGGTTTACATTCTTTTTCTCGTACAAAAATCTTGGAGCTAATAGAACTTGATAGAAAGATCACCAAACAACAAAAACACAGGCATACGAATCATGCGATTCCGAATGTTTCTCAAATTCTCAATAACACAACCTTTCGTATTGATTGGTTTGATTTGCCAAGGCTATGGTTTGGGAACCGTTGGTTTCCATTCTTTTTCTTGTCAAAAAATCTTTGAACTAATAGAACTTGATAGAAAGATCACCTAACAACACCAACACAAGCATACGAATCATGCGATTCCCAATGTTTCTCAAATTCTCAATAACACAACCTTTCTTATTGATTGGTTTGATTTGCTTAGGCTATGGTTTAGGAACCGTTGGTTTCCACTATTTGTCTCGTCCAAAAATCTTTGAACTTATAGAACTTGATAGAAAGATCACCAAACAACACAAACACAAGCATACGAATCATGCGATATCGAATGTTTGTCAAATTCTCAATAACACAACCTTTCTTATTGATTGGTTTAATTTGCTTAGGCTATGTTTTCGGAACCATTGGTTTCCATTCTTTTTCTCGTCCAAAAATCTTTGAACTAATAGAACTTGATAGAAAGATCACCAAACATTACAAACACAAGCATACGAATCATGCGATTCCGAATGTTTCTCAAATTCTCAATAACACAACCTTTCTTATTGATTGGTTTGATTTGCCTAGGCTATGATTTGGGAACCGTTGGTTTCCATTCTTTTTCTCGTCCAAAAATCTTCGAACTAATAGAACTTGATAAAAAGATCACCAAAGAACACAAACACAAGCATACGAATCATGCGATATCGAATGTTTGTCAAATTCTCAATAACACAACCTTTCTTATTGATTGGTTTAATTTGCCTAGGCTATGTTTTCGGAACCGTTGGTTTCCATTCTTGTTCTCGTCCAAAAATCTTTGAACTAATAGAACTTGATAGAAAGATCACCAAACATTACAAACACAAGTATACAAATCATGCGATTCCGAATGTTTCTCAAATTCTCAATAACACAACCTTTCTTATTGATTGGTTTGATTTTCCTAGGATATGGTTTGGGAACCGTTGTGTTTCCATTCTTTTTATCGCCTAAAAATCTTTGAACTAATAGAGCTGGATAGAAGGATCACCAAACAACACAAACACAAGAATATGAATCATGCGATTTCGAATGTTTGTCAAATTCTCAATAACACAACCTTTCTTATTGATTGGTTTGATTTGAATAGGCTATAGTTTCGGAACCGTTGGTTTCCATTCTTTTTCTCGTCCAAAAATCTTTAAACTAATAGAACTTAATGGAAAGATCACCAAACAACACAAACACAAGCATACGAATCATGCGATTCCGAATGTTTCTCAAATTCTCAATAACACAACCTTTCTTATTGATTGGTTTGATTTGCCTAGGCTATGGTTTGGGAACTGTTGGTTTCCATTCTTCTTCTCGTCAAAAAATCTTTGAACTAATAGAACTTGATAGAAAGATCACTAAACAACACAAACACAAGCATACGAATCATGCGATATCGAATGTTTGTCAAATTCTCAATAACACAACCTTTCTTATTCATAGGTTTAATTTGCCTAGGGTATGTTTTCGGAACCGTTGGTTTCCATTCTTTTTCTCGTCCAAAAATCTTTGAACTAATAGAACTTGATAGAAAGATCACCAAACATTACAAACACAAGCATACGAATCATGCGATTCCGAAAGTTTCTCAAATTCTCAATAACACAACCTTTCTTATTGATTGGTTTCATTTGCCTAGGCTATGGTTTGGGAACCGTTGGTTTCCATTCATTTTCTCGTCCAAAAATCTTCGAACTAATAGAACCCAGATAAAAAGATCACCAAAGAACACAAACACAAGCATACGAATCATGCGATATCGAATGTTTGTCAAATTCTCAATAACACAACATTTCTTATTGATTGGTTTGATTTCCCTAGGATATGGTTAGGGAACCGTTGGTTTCCATTCTTTTTCTCTTCCAAAAATCTTTGAACTAATAGAACTGGATAGAAGGATCACAAAACAACACAAACACAAGCATACGAATCATGCGATTTTGAATGTTTCTCAAATTCTCAATAACACAACCTTTCTATTGATTGGTTTGATTTTCTTAGGATATGGTTTGGGAACCGTTGTGTTTCCACTCTTTTTCTCGCCCAAAAATCTTTGAACTAATAGAGCTGGATAGAAGGATCACCAAACAACACAAACACAAGCATATGAATCATGCGATTTCGAATGTTTGTCAAATTCTCAATAACACAAGCTTTCTTATTGATTGGTTTGATTTGACTAGGCTAAAGTTTCGGAACAGTTGGTTTCCATTCTTTTTGTCGTCCAAAAATCTTTGAACTAATAGAACTTAATGGAAAGATCACCAAACAACACAAACACAAGCATACGAATCATGCGATTCCGAATGTTTCTCAAATTCTCAATAACACAACCTTTCTTATTGATTGGTTTGATTTGCCTAGGCTATGGTTTGGGAACTGTTGGTTTCCATTCTTCTTCTCGTCCAAAAATCTTTGAACTAATAGAACTTGATAGAAAGATCACCAAACAACACCAACACAAGCATACGAATCATGCGATTCCGAATGTTTCTCAAATTCTCAATAACACAACCTTTCTTATTGATTGGTTTGATTTGCCTGGGCTATGGTTTCGGAACCGTTGGTTTCCATTCTTTTTCTCGTCCAAAAATCTTTGAACTAATAGAACTGGATAGAAGGATCACCAAACAACACAAACACAAGCATAAGAATCATGCGATTTTGAATGTTTCTCAAATTCTCAATAACACAACGTTTCTTAATGATTGGTTTGATTTGCCTAGGCTATAGTTTGGGAACCGTTGGTTTCCATTCTTTTTCTCGCCCAAAAATCTTTGAACTAATAGAGCTGGATAGAAGGATTACCAAACAACACAAACACAAGATAATGAATCATGCGATTTCGAATGTTTGTCAAATTCTAAATAATACAACCTTTCTTATTGATTGGTTTGATTTGCCTAGGCTATAGTTTCGGAACCGTTGGTTTCCATTCTTTTTCTCATCCAAAAATCTTTGAACTAATAGAACTTAATAGAAAGATCACCAAACAACACAAACACAAGCATACGAATCATGCGATTCCAAATGTTTCTCAAATTCTCAATAACACAACCTTTCTTATTGATTGGTTTAATTTGCCTAGGCTATGGTTTGGGAACCGTTGGTTTCCATTCTTCTTCTCGTCAAAAAATCTTTGAACTAATAGAACTTGATAGAAAGATAACCAAACAACACCAACACAAGCATACGAATCATGCGATTCCGAATGTTTCTCAAATTCTCAATAACACAACTTTTCTTATTGATTGGTTTGATTTGCCTAGGCTATTGTTTCGGAACCGTTGGTTTCCATTCTTTTTCTCGTCCAAAAATCTTTGAACTAATAGAACTGGATAGAAGGATCACCAAACAACACAAAAACAAGCATACGAATCATGCGATTTTGAATATTTCTCAAATTCTCAATAACACAACCTTTCTTATTGATTGGTTTGATTTGCCTAGGCTATGGTTTGAGAACTGTTGGTTTCCATTCTTTTTCTCGCCCAAAAATCTTTGAACTAATAGAGCTGGATAGAAGGATCACCAAACAACACAAACACAAGCATACGAATCATGCGATTCCGAATGTTTCTCAAATTCTCAATAACACAACCTTTCTTATTGATTGGTTTAATTTGCCTAGGCTATGGTTTGGGAACCGTTGGTTTCCATTCTTCTTCTCGTCAAAAAATCTTTGAACTAATAGAACTTGATAGAAAGATAACCAAACAACACCAACACAAGCATACGAATCATGCGATTCCGAATGTTTCTCAAATTCTCAATAACACAACTTTTCTTATTGATTGGTTTGATTTGCCTAGGCTATGGTTTCGGAACCGTTGGTTTCCATTCTTTTTCTTGTCCAAAAATCTTTGAACTAAAGAACTGGATAGAAGGATCACCAAACAACACAAACAAAAGCATACGAATCATGCGATTTTGAATGTTTCTCAAATTCTCAATAACACAACCTTTCTTATTGATTGGTTTGATTTGCCTAGGATATGGTTTGGGAACCGTTAGTTTCCATTCTTCTTCTCGTCAAAAAATCTTTGAACTAATAGAACTTGATAGAAAGATCACTAAACAACACCCACACAAGCATACAAATCATGCGATTCCGAATGTTTCTCAAATTCTCAATAACACAACCTTTCTTATTGATTGGTTTGATTTGCCTAGGCTATGGTTTCGGAGCCGTTGGTTTCCATTCTTTTTCTTGTCCAAAAATCTCAGAACTAATAGAACATGATAGAAAGATCACCAAACAACACCAACACCAGCATACGAATCATGCGATTCCCAATGTTTCTCAAATTCTCAATAACACAACCTTTCTTATTGATTGGTTTGATTTGCCTATGCTATGGTTTAGGAACCGTTGGTTTCCACTATTTGTCGCGTCGAAAAATCTTTGAACTAATAGAACTTGATAGAAAGATCACCAAAAAACCACAAACACAAGCATACGAATCATGCGATATCGAATGTTTGTCAAATTCTCAATAACACAACCTTTCTTATTGATTAGCTTAATTTGCGTAGGCTATGCTTTCAGAACCGTTAGTTTCCATTCTTTTTCTCGTCCAAAAACTCTGAACTAATAGAACATTATAGAAAGATCACCAAACAACACCAACACAAGCATACGAATCATGCGATTCCCAATGTTTCTCAAATTCTCAATCACACAACCTTTCATATTGATTGGTTAGATTATCTAAGGCCATGGTTTTGCAATTGTTGGTTTCCATTTTTTTTCTAGTCCAAAAATCTTTGAACTAATAGAACTTGATAGAGAGGTCACCCAACAACACAAACACAAGCATACGAACCATGCGATTCCGAATGTTTCTCAAATTCTTAATAACACCATATTGATTGGTTAAATTATCCTAGGCTATGGTTTTGCAAGTGTTTGTTTCCATTTTTTTTATAGTCCAAAAATCTTTGAACTAATATAACTTGATAGAAAGGTCACCAAACAACACAAACACCAGCATACAACCTTTCTAATTGATTGGTTTGATTTGCCTGGGCTAATGTTTGGGAACCGTTGGTTTCCATTCTTTTTCTCGTCAAAAAATCTTTGAACTAATAGAAATTGATAGAAATATCACCAAACAACACAAACACAAGCATATGAATCATGCGATTCTGAATGTTTCTCAAATTCTCAATAACACAACCTTTCTTATTGATTGGTTTGATTTGCCTAGGCTATGGTTTGGGAACCGTTGGTTTACATTCTTTTTCTCGTACAAAAATCTTTGAGCTAATAGAACTTGATAGAAAGATCACCAAACAACAAAAACACAGGCATACGAATCATGCGATTCCGAATGTTTCTCAAATTCTCAATAACACAACCTTTCGTATTGATTGGTTTGATTTGCCAAGGCTATGGTTTGGGAACCGTTGGTTTCCATTCTTTTTCTTGTCAAAAAATCTTTGAACTAATAGAACTTGATAGAAAGATCACCTAACAACACCAACACAAGCATACGAATCATGCGATTCCCAATGTTTCTCAAATTCTCAATAACACAACCTTTCTTATTGATTGGTTTGATTTGCCTAGGCTATGGTTTAGGAACCGTTGGTTTCCACTATTTGTCTTGTCCAAAAATCTTTGAACTAATAGAACTTGATA
Source organism: Polygonum maritimum (assembly GCA_963924305.1). Classification (NCBI taxonomy): domain Eukaryota; kingdom Viridiplantae; phylum Streptophyta; class Magnoliopsida; order Caryophyllales; family Polygonaceae; genus Polygonum; species Polygonum maritimum. The sequence goes on along the minus strand of OZ002730.1, from coordinate 14,896,140 downwards.
GAAAGATCACCAAACATTACAAACACAAGCATACGAATCATGCGATTCCGAATGTTTCTCAAATTCTCAATAACACAACCTTTCTTATTGATTGGTTTGATTTGCCTAGGCTATGATTTGGGAACCGTTGGTTTCCATTCTTTTTCTCGTCCAAAAATCTTCGAACTAATAGAACTTGATAAAAAGATCACCAAAGAACACAAACACAAGCATACGAATCATGCGATATCGAATGTTTGTCAAATTCTCAATAACACAACCTTTCTTATTGATTGGTTTAATTTGCCTAGGCTATGTTTTCGGAACCGTTGGTTTCCATTCTTGTTCTCGTCCAAAAATCTTTGAACTAATAGAACTTGATAGAAAGATCACCAAACATTACAAACACAAGTATACAAATCATGCGATTCCGAATGTTTCTCAAATTCTCAATAACACAACCTTTCTTATTGATTGGTTTGATTTTCCTAGGATATGGTTTGGGAACCGTTGTGTTTCCATTCTTTTTATCGCCTAAAAATCTTTGAACTAATAGAGCTGGATAGAAGGATCACCAAACAACACAAACACAAGAATATGAATCATGCGATTTCGAATGTTTGTCAAATTCTCAATAACACAACCTTTCTTATTGATTGGTTTGATTTGAATAGGCTATAGTTTCGGAACCGTTGGTTTCCATTCTTTTTCTCGTCCAAAAATCTTTGAACTAATAGAACTTAATGGAAAGATCACCAAACAACACAAACACAAGCATACGAATCATGCGATTCCGAATGTTTCTCAAATTCTCAATAACACAACCTTTCTTATTGATTGGTTTGATTGGCCTAGGCTATGGTTTGGGAACTGTTGGTTTCCATTCTTCTTCTCGTCAAAAAATCTTTGAACTAATAGAACTTGATAGAAAGATCACTAAACAACACAAACACAAGCATACGAATCATGCGATATCGAATGTTTGTCAAATTCTCAATAACACAACCTTCCTTATTCATTGGTTTAATTTGCCTAGGGTATGTTTTCGGAACCGTTGGTTTCCATTCTTTTTCTCGTCCAAAAATCTTTGAACTAATAGAACTTGATAGAAAGATCACCAAACATTACAAACACAAGCATACGAATCATGCGATTCCGAAAGTTTCTCAAATTCTCAATAACACAACCTTTCTTATTGATTGGTTTCATTTGCCTAGGCTATGGTATGGGAACCGTTGGTTTCCATTCATTTTCTCGTCCAAAAATCTTCGAACTAATAGAACCCAGATAAAAAGATCACCAAAGAACACAAACACAAGCATACGAATCATGCGATATCGAATGTTTGTCAAATTCTCAATAACACAACATTTCTTATTGATTGGTTTGATTTCCCTAGGATATGGTTAGGGAACCGTTGGTTTCCATTCTTTTTCTCTTCCAAAAATCTTTGAACTAATAGAACTGGATAGAAGGATCACAAAACAACACAAACACAAGCATACGAATCATGCGATTTTGAATGTTTCTCAAATTCTCAATAACACAACCTTTCTTATTGATTGGTTTGATTTTCTTAGGATATGGTTTGGGAACCGTTGTGTTTCCACTCTTTTTCTCGCCCAAAAATCTTTGAACTAATAGAGCTGGATAGAAGGATCACCAAACAACACAAACACAAGCATATGAATCATGCGATTTCGAATGTTTGTCAAATTCTCAATAACACAAGCTTTCTTATTGATTGGTTTGATTTGACTAGGCTAAAGTTTCGGAACAGTTGGTTTCCATTCTTTTTGTCGTCCAAAAATCTTTGAACTAATAGAACTTAATGGAAAGATCACCAAACAACACAAACACAAGCATACGAATCATGCGATTCCGAATGTTTCTCAAATTCTCAATAACACAACCTTTCTTATTGATTGGTTTGATTTGCCTAGGCTATGGTTTGGGAACTGTTGGTTTCCATTCTTCTTCTCGTCCAAAAATCTTTGAACTAATAGAACTTGATAGAAAGATCACCAAACAACACCAACACAAGCATACGAATCATGCGATTCCGAATGTTTCTCAAATTCTCAATAACACAACCTTTCTTATTGATTGGTTTGATTTGCCTGGGCTATGGTTTCGGAACCGTTGGTTTCCATTCTTTTTCTCGTCCAAAAATCTTTGAACTAATAGAACTGGATAGAAGGATCACCAAACAACACAAACACAAGCATAAGAATCATGCGATTTTGAATGTTTCTCAAATTCTCAATAACACAACGTTTCTTAATGATTGGTTTGATTTGCCTAGGCTATAGTTTGGGAACCGTTGGTTTCCATTCTTTTTCTCGCCCAAAAATCTTTGAACTAATAGAGCTGGATAGAAGGATTACCAAACAACACAAACACAAGATAATGAATCATGCGATTTCGAATGTTTGTCAAATTCTCAGTAATACAACCTTTCTTATTGATTGGTTTGATTTGCCTAGGCTATAGTTTCGGAACCGTTGGTTTCCATTCTTTTTCTCATCCAAAAATCTTTGAACTAATAGAACTTAATAGAAAGATCACCGAACAACACAAACACAAGCATACGAATCATGCGATTCCAAATGTTTCTCAAATTCTCAATAACACAACCTTTCTTATTGATTGGTTTAATTTGCCTAGGCTATGGTTTGGGAACCGTTGGTTTCCATTCTTCTTCTCGTCAAAAAATCTTTGAACTAATAGAACTTGATAGAAAGATAACCAAACAACACCAACACAAGCATACGAATCATGCGATTCCGAATGTTTCTCAAATTCTCAATAACACAACTTTTCTTATTGATTGGTTTGATTTGCCTAGGCTATTGTTTCGGAACCGTTGGTTTCCATTCTTTTTCTCGTCCAAAAATCTTTGAACTAATAGAACTGGATAGAAGGATCACCAAACAACACAAAAACAAGCATACGAATCATGCGATTTTGAATATTTCTCAAATTCTCAATAACACAACCTTTCTTATTGATTGGTTTGATTTGCCTAGGCTATGGTTTGAGAACTGTTGGTTTCCATTCTTTTTCTCGCCCAAAAATCTTTGAACTAATAGAGCTGGATAGAAGGATCACCAAACAACACAAACACAAGCATACGAATCATGCGATTCCGAATGTTTCTCAAATTCTCAATAACACAACCTTTCTTATTGATTGGTTTAATTTGCCTAGGCTATGGTTTGGGAACCGTTGGTTTCCATTCTTCTTCTCGTCAAAAAATCTTTGAACTAATAGAACTTGATAGAAAGATAACCAAACAACACCAACACAAGCATACGAATCATGCGATTCCGAATGTTTCTCAAATTCTCAATAACACAACTTTTCTTATTGATTGGTTTGATTTGCCTAGGCTATGGTTTCGGAACCGTTGGTTTCCATTCTTTTTCTTGTCCAAAAATCTTTGAACTAAAGAACTGGATAGAAGGATCACCAAACAACACAAACAAAAGCATACGAATCATGCGATTTTGAATGTTTCTCAAATTCTCAATAACACAACCTTTCTTATTGATTGGTTTGATTTGCCTAGGATATGGTTTGGGAACCGTTAGTTTCCATTCTTCTTCTCGTCAAAAAATCTTTGAACTAATAGAACTTGATAGAAAGATCACTAAACAACACCCACACAAGCATACAAATCATGCGATTCCGAATGTTTCTCAAATTCTCAATAACACAACCTTTCTTATTGATTGGTTTGATTTGCCTAGGCTATGGTTTCGGAGCCGTTGGTTTCCATTCTTTTTCTTGTCCAAAAATCTCAGAACTAATAGAACATGATAGAAAGATCACCAAACAACACCAACACCAGCATACGAATCATGCGATTCCCAATGTTTCTCAAATTCTCAATAACACAACCTTTCTTATTGATTGGTTTGATTTGCCTATGCTATGGTTTAGGAACCGTTGGTTTCCACTATTTGTCGCGTCGAAAAATCTTTGAACTAATAGAACTTGATAGAAAGATCACCAAAAAACCACAAACACAAGCATACGAATCATGCGATATCGAATGTTTGTCAAATTCTCAATAACACAACCTTTCTTATTGATTAGCTTAATTTGCGTAGGCTATGCTTTCAGAACCGTTAGTTTCCATTCTTTTTCTCGTCCAAAAACTCTGAACTAATAGAACATGATAGAAAGATCACCAAACAACACCAACACAAGCATACGAATCATGCGATTCCCAATGTTTCTCAAATTCTCAATCACACAACCTTTCATATTGATTGGTTAGATTATCCTAGGCCATGGTTTTGCAATTGTTGGTTTCCATTTTTTTCTAGTCCAAAAATCTTTGAACTAATAGAACTTGATAGAGAGGTCACCCAACAACACAAACACAAGCATACGAACCATGCGATTCCGAATGTTTCTCAAATTCTTAATAACACCATATTGATTGGTTAAATTATCCTAGGCTATGGTTTTGCAAGTGTTTGTTTCCATTTTTTTTATAGTCCAAAAATCTTTGAACTAATATAACTTGATAGAAAGGTCACCAAACAACACAAACACCAGCATACAACCTTTCTAATTGATTGGTTTGATTTGCCTGGGCTAATGTTTGGGAACCGTTGGTTTCCATTCTTTTTCTCGTCAAAAAATCTTTGAACTAATAGAAATTGATAGAAATATCACCAAACAACACAAACACAAGCATATGAATCATGCGATTCTGAATGTTTCTCAAATTCTCAATAACACAACCTTTCTTATTGATTGGTTTGATTTGCCTAGGCTATGGTTTGGGAACCGTTGGTTTACATTCTTTTTCTCGTACAAAAATCTTTGAGCTAATAGAACTTGATAGAAAGATCACCAAACAACAAAAACACAGGCATACGAATCATGCGATTCCGAATGTTTCTCAAATTCTCAATAACACAACCTTTCGTATTGATTGGTTTGATTTGCCAAGGCTATGGTTTGGGAACCGTTGGTTTCCATTCTTTTTCTTGTCAAAAAATCTTTGAACTAATAGAACTTGATAGAAAGATCACCTAACAACACCAACACAAGCATACGAATCATGCGATTCCCAATGTTTCTCAAATTCTCAATAACACAACCTTTTTTATTGATTGGTTTGATTTGCCTAGGCTATGGTTTAGGAACCGTTGGTTTCCACTATTTGTCTTGTCCAAAAATCTTTGAACTAATAGAACTTGATAGAAAGATCACCAAACAACACAAACACAAGCATAGGAATCATGCGATATCGAATGTTTGTCAAATTCTCTATAACACAACCTTTCTTATTGATTGGTTTAATTTGCTTAGGCTATGTTTTCGGAACCATTGGTTTCCATTCTTTTTCTCGTCCAAAAATCTTTGAACTAATAGAACTTGATAGAAAGATCACCAAACATTACAAACACAAGCATACGAATCATGCGATTCCGAATGTTTCTCAAATTCTCAATAACACAACCTTTCTTACTGATTGGTTTGATTTGCCTAGGCTATGATTTGGGAACTGTTGGTTTCCATTCTTTTTCTCGTCCAAAAATCTTCAAACTAATAGAACTTGATAAAAAGATCACTAAAGAACAAAAACACAAGCATAGGAATCATGCGATATCGAATGTTTGTCAAATTCTCAATAACACAACCTTTCTTATTGATTGGTTTAATTTGCCTAGGCTATGATTTCGGAACCGTTGGTTTCCATTCTTGTTCTCGTCCAAAAATCTTTGAACTAATATAACTTGATAGAAAGATCACCAAACATTACAAACACAAGCATACGAATCATGCGATTCCGAATGTTTCTCAAATTCTCAATAACACAACCTTTCTTATTGATTGGTTTGATTTGCCTAGGCTATGATTTGGGAACTGTTGGTTTCCATTCTTTTTCTCGTCCAAAAATCTTCAAACTAATAGAACTTGATAAAAAGATCACTAAAGAACAAAAACACAAGCATAGGAATCATGCGATATCGAATGTTTGTCAAATTCTCAATAACACTACCTTTCTTATTGATTGGTTTAATTTGCCTAGGCTATGATTTCGGAACCGTTGGTTTCCATTCTTGTTCTCGTCCAAAAATCTTTGAACTAATAGAACTTGATAGAAAGATCACCAAACATTACAAACACAAGCATACGAATCATGCGATTCCGAATGTTTCTCAAATTCTCAATAACACAACCTTTCTTATTGATTGGTTTGATTTGCCTAGGCTATGGTTTGGGAACTGTTGGTTTCCATTCTTTTTCTCGTCTAAAAATCTTCGAACTAATAGAACTTGATAAAAAGATCACCAAAGAACACAAACACAAGCATACGAATCATGCGATATCGAATGTTTGTCAAATTCTCAATAACACAACATTTCTTATTGATTGGTTTGATTTGCCTAGGATATGGTTTGGGAACCATTGGTTTCCATTCTTTTTCTTGTCCAAAAATCTTTGAACTAATAGAACTGGATAGAAGGATCACCAAACAACACAAACACAAGCATACGAATCATGCGATTTTGAATGTTTCCCAAATTCTCAATAACACAACCTTTCTTATTGATTGGTTTGATTTTCCTAGGATATGGTTTGAGAACCGTTGTGTTTCCATTCTTTTTCTCGCCCAAAAATCTTTGAACTAATAGAGCTGGATAGAAGGATCACCAAACAACACAAACGCAAGCATATGAATCATGCCATTTCGAATGTTTGTCAAATTCTCATTAACACAACCTTTCTTATTGATTGGTTTGATTTGACTAGGCTATAGTTTCGGAACCGTTGGTTTCCATTCTTTTTCTCCAAAAATCTTTGAACTAATAGAACTTAATAGAAAGATCACCAAACAACACAAACACAAGCATACGAATCATGCGATTCCGAATGTTTCTCAAATTCTCAATAACACAACCTTTCTTATTGATTGTTTTGATTTGCCTAGGCTATGGTTTGGGAACTGTTGGTTTCCATTCTTCTTCTCGTCAAGAAATCTTTGAACTAATAGAACTTGATAGAAAGATCAACAAACAACACCAACACAAGCATACGAATCATGCGATTCCGAATGTTTCTCAAATTCTCAATAACATAACCTTTCTTATTGATTGGTTTGATTTGCCTAGGATATGGTTTCGGAACCGTAGGTTTCCATTCTTTTTCTCGTCCAAAAATCTTTGAACTAATAGAACTGGATAGAAGCATCACCAAACAACACAAACACAAGCATACCAATCATGCGATTTTGAATGTTTCTCAAATTCACAATAACACAACGTTTCTTAATGATTGGTTTGATTTGCCTAGGCTATGGTTTGGGAACCGTTGGTTTGCATACTTCTTCTCGCCCAAAACTCTTTGAACTAATAGAGCTGGATATAAGGATCACCAAACAACACAAACACAAGATAATGAATCATGCGATTTCGAATGTTTGTCAAATTCACAATAACACAACCTTTCTTATTGATTGGTTTGATTTGCCTAGGCTATAGTTTCGGAACCGTTGGTTTCCATTCTATTTCTCGTCCAAAAATCTTTGAACTAATAGAACTTAATAGAAAGATCACCAAACAACACAAACACAAGCATACGAACATGCGATTCCGAATGTTTCTCAAATTCTCAATAACACAACCTTTCTTATTGATTGGTTTTATTTGCCTAGGCTATGGTTTGGGAACCGTTGGTTTCCATTCTTCTTCTCGTCAAAAAATCTTTAAACTAATAGAACTTGATAGAAAGATCACCAAACAACACCCACACAAGCATACGAATCATGCGATTCCGAATGTTTCTCAAATTCTCAATAACACAACCTTTCTTATTGATTGGTTTGATTTGCCTAGGCTATGATTTAGGAACTGTTGGTTTCCATTCTATTTCTCGTCCAAAAAACTTCGAACTAATAGAACTTGATAAAAAGATCACCAAAGAACACAAACACAAGCATACGAATCATGCGATATAGAATGTTTGTCAAATTCTCAATAACACAACCTTTCTTATTGATTGGTTTAATTTGCCTAGGCTATGTTTTCGGAACCGTTGGTTTCCATTCTTGTTCTCGTCCAAAAATCTTTGAACTAATAGAACTTGATAGAAAGATCACCAAATATTACAAACACAAGCATACGAATCATACGATTCCGAATGTTTCTCAAATTCTCAATAACACAACCTTTCTTATTGATTGGTTTGATTCGCCTAGGCTATGGTTTGGGAACCGCTGGTTTCCATTCTTTTTCTCGTCCAAAAATCTTTGAACTAATAGAACTGGATAGAAGGATCACCAAACAACACAAACACAAGCATACGAATCATGCGATTTTGAATGTTTCTCAAATTCTCAATAACACAACCTTTCTTATTGATTGGTTTGATTTTCCTAGGATATGGTTCGGGAACCGTTGTGTTTCCATTCTTTTTCTCGTCCAAAAATCTTTGAACTAATAGAGCTGGATAGAAGGATCACCAAACAACACAAACACAAGCATACGAATCATGCGATTTTGAATGTTTCTCAAATTCTCAATAACACAACGTTTCTTAATGATTGGTTTGATTTGCCTAGGCTATGGTTTGGGAACCGTTGGTTTCCATACTTTTTCTCGCCCAAAAATCTTTGAACTAATAGAGCTGGATAGATGGATCACCAAACAACACAAACACAAGATAATGAATCATGCGATTTCGAATGTTTGTCAAATTCTCAATAACAGATCCTTTCTTATTGATTGGTTAGATTTGCCTAGGCTATAGTTTCGGAACCGTTGATTTCCATTCTTTTTGTCGTCTAAAAATCTTTGAACTAATAGAACTTAATAGAAAGATCACCAAACAACACAAACACAAGCATACGAACATGCGATTCCGAATGTTTCTCAAATTCTCAATAGCACAACCTTTCTTATTGATTGGTTTGATTTGCCTAGGCTATGGTTTGGGAACCGTTGGTTTCCATTCTTTTTCTCGTCAAAAAATCTTTGAACTAATAGAACTTGATAGAAAGATCACCAAACAACACCCACACAAGCATACGAATCATGCGATTCCGAATGTTTCTCAAACTCTCAATAACACAACCTTTCTTATTGATTGGTTTGATTTTCCTAAGATATGGTTTGAGAACCGTTGTGTTTCCATTCTTTTTCTCGCCCAAAAATCTTTGAACTAATAGAGCTGGATAGAAGGATCACCAAACAACACAAACGCAAGCATATGAATCATGCCATTTCGAATGCTTGTCAAATTCTCATTAACACAACCTTTCTTATTGATTGGTTTGATTTGACTAGGCTATAGTTTCGGAACCGTTGGTTTCCATTCTTTTTCTCCAAAAATCTTTGAACTAATAGAACTTAATAGAAAGATCACCAAACAACACAAACACAAGCATACGAATCATGCGATTCCGAATGTTTCTCAAATTCTCAATAACACAACCTTTCTTATTGATTGGTTTGATTTGCCTAGGATATGGTTTCGGAACCGTAGGTTTCCATTCTTTTTCTCGTCCAAAAATCTTTGAACTAATAGAACTGGATAGAAGCATCACCAAACAACAAAAACACAAGCATACGAATCATGCGATTTTGAATGTTTCTCAAATTCTCAATAACACAACGTTTCTTAATGATTGGTTTGATTTGCCTAGGCTATGGTTTGGGAACCCTTGGTTTCCATACTTCTTCTCGCCCAAAAATCTTTGAACTAATAGAGCTGGGTATAAGGATCACCAAACAACACAAACACAAGATAATGAATCATGCGATTTCGAATGTTTGTCAAATTCACAATAACACAACCTTTCTTATTGATTGGTTTGATTTGCCTAGGCTATAGTTTCGGAACCGTTGGTTTCCATTCTATTTCTCGTCCAAAAATCTTTGAACTAATAGAACTTAATAGAAAGATCACCAAACAACACAAACACAAGCATACGAACATGCGATTCCGAATGTTTCTCAAATTCTCAATAACACAACCTTTCTTATTGATTGGTTTGATTTGCCTAGGCTATGGTTTGGGAACCGTTGGTTTCCATTCTTCTTCTCGTCAAAAAATCTTTGAACTAATAGAACTTGATAGAAAGATCACCAAACAACACCCACACAAGCATACGAATCATGCGATTCCGAATGTTTCTCAAATTCTCAATAACACAACCTTTCTTATTGATTGGTTTGATTTGCCTAGGCTATGATTTGGGAACTGTTGGTTTCCATTCTTTTTCTCGTCCAAAAAACTTCGAACTAATAGAACTTGATAAAAAGATCACCAAACAACACCAACACAAGCATACGAATCATGCGATTCCGAATGTTTCTCAAATTCTCAATAACACAACTTTTCTTATTGATTGGTTTGATTTGCCTAGGCTATGGTTTCGGAACCGTTGGTTTCCATTCTTTTTCTTGTCCAAAAATCTTTGATCTAAAGAACTGGATAGAAGGATCACCAAACAACACAAACAAAAGCATACGAATCATGCGATTTTGAATGTTTCTCAAATTCTCAATAACACAACCTTTCTTATTGATTGGTTTGATTTGCCTAGGATATGGTTTGGGAACCGTTAGTTTCCATTCTTCTTCTCGTCAAAAAATCTTTGAACTAATAGAACTTGATAGAAAGATCACTAAACAACACCACACAAGCATACAAATCATGCGATTCCGAATGTTTCTCAAATTCTCAATAACACAACCTTTCTTATTGATTGGTTTGATTTGCCTAGGCTATGGTTTCGGAGCCGTTGGTTTCCATTCTTTTTCTTGTCCAAAAATCTCAGAACTAATAGAACATGATAGAAAGATCACCAAACAACACCAACACCAGCATACGAATCATGCGATTCCCAATGTTTCTCAAATTCTCAATAACACAACCTTTCTTATTGATTGGTTTGATTTGCCTATGCTATGGTTTAGGAACCGTTGGTTTCCACTATTTGTCGCGTCGAAAAATCTTTGAACTAATAGAACTTGATAGAAAGATCACCAAAAAACCACAAACACAAGCATACGAATCATGCGATATCGAATGTTTGTCAAATTCTCAATAACACAACCTTTCTTATTGATTAGCTTAATTTGCGTAGGCTATGCTTTCAGAACCGTTAGTTTCCATTCTTTTTCTCGTCCAAAAACTCTGAACTAATAGAACATGATAGAAAGATCACCAAACAACACCAACACAAGCATACGAATCATGCGATTCCCAATGTTTCTCAAATTCTCAATCACACAACCTTTCATATTGATTGGTTAGATTATCCTAGGCCATGGTTTTGCAATTGTTGGTTTCCATTTTTTTCTAGTCCAAAAATCTTTGAACTAATAGAACTTGATAGAGAGGTCACCCAACAACACAAACACAAGCATACGAACCATGCGATTCCGAATGTTTCTCAAATTCTTAATAACACCATATTGATTGGTTAAATTATCCTAGGCTATGGTTTTGCAAGTGTTTGTTTCCATTTTTTTTATAGTCCAAAAATCTTTGAACTAATATAACTTGATAGAAAGGTCACCAAACAACACAAACACCAGCATACAACCTTTCTAATTGATTGGTTTGATTTGCCTGGGCTAATGTTTGGGAACCGTTGGTTTCCATTCTTTTTCTCGTCAAAAAATCTTTGAACTAATAGAAATTGATAGAAAGATCACCAAACAACACCCACACAAGCATACGAATCATGCGATTCCGAATGTTTCTCAAACTCTCAATAACACAACCTTTCTTATTGATTGGTTTGATTTTCCTAAGATATGGTTTGAGAACCGTTGTGTTTCCATTCTTTTTCTCGCCCAAAAATCTTTGAACTAATAGAGCTGGATAGAAGGATCACCAAACAACACAAACGCAAGCATATGAATCATGCCATTTCGAATGCTTGTCAAATTCTCATTAACACAACCTTTCTTATTGATTGGTTTGATTTGACTAGGCTATAGTTTCGGAACCGTTGGTTTCCATTCTTTTTCTCCAAAAATCTTTGAACTAATAGAACTTAATAGAAAGATCACCAAACAACACAAACACAAGCATACGAATCATGCGATTCCGAATGTTTCTCAAATTCTCAATAACACAACCTTTCTTATTGATTGTTTTGATTTGCCTAGGCTATGGTTTGGGAACTGTTGGTTTCCATTCTTCTTCTCGTCAAAAAATCTTTGAACTAATAGAACTTGATAGAAAGATCAACAAACAACACCAACACAAGCATACGAATCATGCGATTCCGAATGTTTCTCAAATTCTCAATAACACAACCTTTCTTATTGATTGGTTTGATTTGCCTAGGATATGGTTTCGGAACCGTAGGTTTCCATTCTTTTTCTCGTCCAAAAATCTTTGAACTAATAGAACTGGATAGAAGCATCACCAAACAACACAAACACAAGCATACGAATCATGCGATTTTGAATGTTTCTCAAATTCTCAATAACACAACGTTTCTTAATGATTGGTTTGATTTGCCTAGGCTATGGTTTGGGAACCCTTGGTTTCCATACTTCTTCTCGCCCAAAAATCTTTGAACTAATAGAGCTGGGTATAAGGATCACCAAACAACACAAACACAAGATAATGAATCATGCGATTTCGAATGTTTGTCAAATTCACAATAACACAACCTTTCTTATTGATTGGTTTGATTTGCCTAGGCTATAGTTTCGGAACCGTTGGTTTCCATTCTATTTCTCGTCCAAAAATCTTTGAACTAATAGAACTTAATAGAAAGATCACCAAACAACACAAACACAAGCATACGAACATGCGATTCCGAATGTTTCTCAAATTCTCAATAACACAACCTTTCTTATTGATTGGTTTGATTTGCCTAGGCTATGGTTTGGGAACCGTTGGTTTCCATTCTTCTTCTCGTCAAAAAATCTTTGAACTAATAGAACTTGATAGAAAGATCACCAAACAACACCCACACAAGCATACGAATCATGCGATTCCGAATGTTTCTCAAATTCTCAATAACACAACCTTTCTTATTGATTGGTTTGATTTGCCTAGGCTATGATTTGGGAACTGTTGGTTTCCATTCTTTTTCTCGTCCAAAAAACTTCGAACTAATAGAACTTGATAAAAAGATCACCAAACAACACCAACACAAGCATACGAATCATGCGATTCCGAATGTTTCTCAAATTCTCAATAACACAACTTTTCTTATTGATTGGTTTGATTTGCCTAGGCTATGGTTTCGGAACCGTTGGTTTCCATTCTTTTTCTTGTCCAAAAATCTTTGATCTAAAGAACTGGATAGAAGGATCACCAAACAACACAAACAAAAGCATACGAATCATGCGATTTTGAATGTTTCTCAAATTCTCAATAACACAACCTTTCTTATTGATTGGTTTGATTTGCCTAGGATATGGTTTGGGAACCGTTAGTTTCCATTCTTCTTCTCGTCAAAAAATCTTTGAACTAATAGAACTTGATAGAAAGATCACTAAACAACACCACACAAGCATACAAATCATGCGATTCCGAATGTTTCTCAAATTCTCAATAACACAACCTTTCTTATTGATTGGTTTGATTTGCCTAGGCTATGGTTTCGGAGCCGTTGGTTTCCATTCTTTTTCTTGTCCAAAAATCTCAGAACTAATAGAACATGATAGAAAGATCACCAAACAACACCAACACCAGCATACGAATCATGCGATTCCCAATGTTTCTCAAATTCTCAATAACACAACCTTTCTTATTGATTGGTTTGATTTGCCTATGCTATGGTTTAGGAACCGTTGGTTTCCACTATTTGTCGCGTCGAAAAATCTTTGAACTAATAGAACTTGATAGAAAGATCACCAAAAAACCACAAACACAAGCATACGAATCATGCGATATCGAATGTTTGTCAAATTCTCAATAACACAACCTTTCTTATTGATTAGCTTAATTTGCGTAGGCTATGCTTTCAGAACCGTTAGTTTCCATTCTTTTTCTCGTCCAAAAACTCTGAACTAATAGAACATGATAGAAAGATCACCAAACAACACCAACACAAGCATACGAATCATGCGATTCCCAATGTTTCTCAAATTCTCAATCACACAACCTTTCATATTGATTGGTTAGATTATCCTAGGCCATGGTTTTGCAATTGTTGGTTTCCATTTTTTTCTAGTCCAAAAATCTTTGAACTAATAGAACTTGATAGAGAGGTCACCCAACAACACAAACACAAGCATACGAACCATGCGATTCCGAATGTTTCTCAAATTCTTAATAACACCATATTGATTGGTTAAATTATCCTAGGCTATGGTTTTGCAAGTGTTTGTTTCCATTTTTTTTATAGTCCAAAAATCTTTGAACTAATATAACTTGATAGAAAGGTCACCAAACAACACAAACACCAGCATACAACCTTTCTAATTGATTGGTTTGATTTGCCTGGGCTAATGTTTGGGAACCGTTGGTTTCCATTCTTTTTCTCGTCAAAAAATCTTTGAACTAATAGAAATTGATAGAAATATCACCAAACAACACAAACACAAGCATATGAATCATGCGATTCTGAATGTTTCTCAAATTCTCAATAACACAACCTTTCTTATTGATTGGTTTGATTTGCCTAGGCTATGGTTTGGGAACCGTTGGTTTACATTCTTTTTCTCGTACAAAAATCTTTGAGCTAATAGAACTTGATAGAAAGATCACCAAACAACAAAAACACAGGCATACGAATCATGCGATTCCGAATGTTTCTCAAATTCTCAATAACACAACCTTTCGTATTGATTGGTTTGATTTGCCAAGGCTATGGTTTGGGAACCGTTGGTTTCCATTCTTTTTCTTGTCAAAAAATCTTTGAACTAATAGAACTTGATAGAAAGATCACCTAACAACACCAACACAAGCATACGAATCATGCGATTCCCAATGTTTCTCAAATTCTCAATAACACAACCTTTCTTATTGATTGGTTTGATTTGCCTAGGCTATGGTTTAGGAACCGTTGGTTTCCACTATTTGTCTTGTCCAAAAATCTTTGAACTAATAGAACTTGATAGAAAGATCACCAAACAACACAAACACAAGCATAGGAATCATGCGATATCGAATGTTTGTCAAATTCTCTATAACACAACCTTTCTTATTGATTGGTTTAATTTGCTTAGGCTATGTTTTCGGAACCATTGGTTTCCATTCTTTTTCTCGTCCAAAAATCTTTGAACTAATAGAACTTGATAGAAAGATCACCAAACATTACAAACACAAGCATACGAATCATGCGATTCCGAATGTTTCTCAAATTCTCAATAACACAACCTTTCTTACTGATTGGTTTGATTTGCCTAGGCTATGATTTGGGAACTGTTGGTTTCCATTCTTTTTCTCGTCCATAAATCTTCAAACTAATAGAACTTGATAAAAAGATCACTAAAGAACAAAAACACAAGCATAGGAATCATGCGATATCGAATGTTTGTCAAATTCTCAATAACACAACCTTTCTTATTGATTGGTTTAATTTGCCTAGGCTATGATTTCGGAACCGTTGGTTTCCATTCTTGTTCTCGTCCAAAAATCTTTGAACTAATAGAAGTTGATAGAAAGATCACCAAACATTACAAACACAAGCATACGAATCATGCGATTCCGAATGTTTCTCAAATTCTCAATAACACAACCTTTCTTATTGATTGGTTTGATTTGCCTAGGCTATGATTTGGGAACTGTTGGTTTCCATTCTTTTTCTCGTCCAAAAATCTTCAAACTAATAGAACTTGATAAAAAGATCACTAAAGAACAAAAACACAAGCATAGGAATCATGCGATATCGAATGTTTGTCAAATTCTCAATAACACAACCTTTCTTATTGATTGGTTTAATTTGCCTAGGCTATGATTTCGGAACCGTTGGTTTCCATTCTTGTTCTCGTCCAAAAATCTTTGAACTAATAGAACTTGATAGAAAGATCACCAAACCTTACAAACACAAGCATACGAATCATGCGATTCCGAATGTTTCTCAAATTCTCAATAACACAACCTTTCTTATTGATTGGTTTGATTTGCCTAGGATATGGTTTGAGAACCGTTGTGTTTCCATTCTTTTTCTCACCCAAAAATCTTTGAACTAATAGAGCTGGATAGAAGGATCACCAAACAACACAAACGCAAGCATATGAATCATGCCATTTCGAATGTTTGTCAAATTCTCATTAACACAACCTTTCTTATTGATTGGTTTGATTTGACTAGGCTATAGTTTCGGAACCGTTGGTTTCCATTCTTTTTCTCCAAAAATCTTTGAACTAATAGAACTTAATAGAAAGATCACCAAACAACACAAACACAAGCATACGAATCATGCGATTCCGAATGTTTCTCAAATTCTCAATAACACAACCTTTCTTATTGATTGTTTTGATTTGCCTAGGCTATGGTTTGGGAACTGTTGGTTTCCATTCTTCTTCTCGTCAAGAAATCTTTGAACTAATAGAACTTGATAGAAAGATCAACAAACAACACCAACACAAGCATACGAATCATGCGATTCCCAATGTTTCTCAAATTCTCAATAACACAACCTTTCTTATTGATTGGTTTGATTTGCCTATGCTATGGTTTAGGAACCGTTGGTTTCCACTATTTGTCGCGTCGAAAAATCTTTGAACTAATAGAACTTGATAGAAAGATCACCAAAAAACCACAAACACAAGCATACGAATCATGCGATATCGAATGTTTGTCAAATTCTCAATAACACAACCTTTCTTATTGATTAGCTTAATTTGCGTAGGCTATGCTTTCAGAACCGTTAGTTTCCATTCTTTTTCTCGTCCAAAAACTCTGAACTAATAGAACATGATAGAAAGATCACCAAACAACACCAACACAAGCATACGAATCATGCGATTCCCAATGTTTCTCAAATTCTCAATCACACAACCTTTCATATTGATTGGTTAGATTATCCTAGGCCATGGTTTTGCAATTGTTGGTTTCCATTTTTTTCTAGTCCAAAAATCTTTGAACTAATAGAACTTGATAGAGAGGTCACCCAACAACACAAACACAAGCATACGAACCATGCGATTCCGAATGTTTCTCAAATTCTTAATAACACCATATTGATTGGTTAAATTATCCTAGGCTATGGTTTTGCAAGTGTTTGTTTCCATTTTTTTTATAGTCCAAAAATCTTTGAACTAATATAACTTGATAGAAAGGTCACCAAACAACACAAACACCAGCATACAACCTTTCTAATTGATTGGTTTGATTTGCCTGGGCTAATGTTTGGGAACCGTTGGTTTCCATTCTTTTTCTCGTCAAAAAATCTTTGAACTAATAGAAATTGATAGAAATATCACCAAACAACACAAACACAAGCATATGAATCATGCGATTCTGAATGTTTCTCAAATTCTCAATAACACAACCTTTCTTATTGATTGGTTTGATTTGCCTAGGCTATGGTTTGGGAACCGTTGGTTTACATTCTTTTTCTTGTACAAAAATCTTTGAGCTAATAGAACTTGATAGAAAGATCACCAAACAACAAAAACACAGGCATACGAATCATGCGATTCCGAATGTTTCTCAAATTCTCAATAACACAACCTTTCGTATTGATTGGTTTGATTTGCCAAGGCTATGGTTTGGGAACCGTTGGTTTCCATTCTTTTTCTTGTCAAAAAATCTTTGAACTAATAGAACTTGATAGAAAGATCACCTAACAACACCAACACAAGCATACGAATCATGCGATTCCCAATGTTTCTCAAATTCTCAATAACACAACCTTTCTTATTGATTGGTTTGATTTGCCTAGGCTATGGTTTAGGAACCGTTGGTTTCCACTATTTGTCTTGTCCAAAAATCTTTGAACTAATAGAACTTGATAGAAAGATCACCAAACAACACAAACACAAGCATAGGAATCATGCGATATCGAATGTTTGTCAAATTCTCTATAACACAACCTTTCTTATTGATTGGTTTAATTTGCTTAGGCTATGTTTTCGGAACCATTGGTTTCCATTCTTTTTCTCGTCCAAAAATCTTTGAACTAATAGAACTTGATAGAAAGATCACCAAACATTACAAACACAAGCATACGAATCATGCGATTCCGAATGTTTCTCAAATTCTCAATAACACAACCTTTCTTACTGATTGGTTTGATTTGCCTAGGCTATGATTTGGGAACTGTTGGTTTCCATTCTTTTTCTCGTCCAAAAATCTTCAAACTAATAGAACTTGATAAAAAGATCACTAAAGAACAAAAACACAAGCATAGGAATCATGCGATATCGAATGTTTGTCAAATTCTCAATAACACAACCTTTCTTATTGATTGGTTTAATTTGCCTAGGCTATGATTTCGGAACCGTTGGTTTCCATTCTTGTTCTCGTCCAAAAATCTTTGAACTAATAGAACTTGATAGAAAGATCACCAAACATTACAAACACAAGCATACGAATCATGCGATTCCGAATGTTTCTCAAATTCTCAATAACACAACCTTTCTTATTGATTGGTTTGATTTGCCTAGGCTATGATTTGGGAACTGTTGGTTTCCATTCTTTTTCTCGTCCAAAAATCTTCAAACTAATAGAACTTGATAAAAAGATCACTAAAGAACAAAAACACAAGCATAGGAATCATGCGATATCGAATGTTTGTCAAATTCTCAATAACACAACCTTTCTTATTGATTGGTTTAATTTGCCTAGGCTATGATTTCGGAACCGTTGGTTTCCATTCTTGTTCTCGTCCAAAAATCTTTGAACTAATAGAACTTGATAGAAAGATCACCAAACATTACAAACACAAGCATACGAATCATGCGATTCCGAATGTTTCTCAAATTCTCAATAACACAACCTTTCTTATTGATTGGTTTGATTTGCCTAGGCTATGGTTTGGGAACTGTTGGTTTCCATTCTTTTTCTCGTCTAAAAATCTTCGAACTAATAGAACTTGATAAAAAGATCACCAAAGAACACAAACACAAGCATACGAATCATGCGATATCGAATGTTTGTCAAATTCTCAATAACACAACATTTCTTATTGATTGGTTTGATTTGCCTAGGATATGGTTTGGGAACCGTTGGTTTCCATTCTTTTTCTCGTCCAAAAATCTTTGAACTAATAGAACTGGATAGAAGGATCACCAAACAACACAAACACAAGCATACGAATCATGCGATTTTGAATGTTTCCCAAATTCTCAATAACACAACCTTTCTTATTGATTGGTTTGATTTTCCTAGGATATGGTTTGAGAACCGTTGTGTTTCCATTCTTTTTCTCACCCAAAAATCTTTGAACTAATAGAGCTGGATAGAAGGATCACCAAACAACACAAACGCAAGCATATGAATCATGCCATTTCGAATGTTTGTCAAATTCTCATTAACACAACCTTTCTTATTGATTGGTTTGATTTGACTAGGCTATAGTTTCGGAACCGTTGGTTTCCATTCTTTTTCTCCAAAAATCTTTGAACTAATAGAACTTAATAGAAAGATCACCAAACAACACAAACACAAGCATACGAATCATGCGATTCCGAATGTTTCTCAAATTCTCAATAACACAACCTTTCTTATTGATTGTTTTGATTTGCCTAGGCTATGGTTTGGGAACTGTTGGTTTCCATTCTTCTTCTCGTCAAGAAATCTTTGAACTAATAGAACTTGATAGAAAGATCAACAAACAACACCAACACAAGCATACGAATCATGCGATTCCCAATGTTTCTCAAATTCTCAATAACACAACCTTTCTTATTGATTGGTTTGATTTGCCTATGCTATGGTTTAGGAACCGTTGGTTTCCACTATTTGTCGCGTCGAAAAATCTTTGAACTAATAGAACTTGATAGAAAGATCACCAAAAAACCACAAACACAAGCATACGAATCATGCGATATCGAATGTTTGTCAAATTCTCAATAACACAACCTTTCTTATTGATTAGCTTAATTTGCGTAGGCTATGCTTTCAGAACCGTTAGTTTCCATTCTTTTTCTCGTCCAAAAACTCTGAACTAATAGAACATGATAGAAAGATCACCAAACAACACCAACACAAGCATACGAATCATGCGATTCCCAATGTTTCTCAAATTCTCAATCACACAACCTTTCATATTGATTGGTTAGATTATCCTAGGCCATGGTTTTGCAATTGTTGGTTTCCATTTTTTTCTAGTCCAAAAATCTTTGAACTAATAGAACTTGATAGAGAGGTCACCCAACAACACAAACACAAGCATACGAACCATGCGATTCCGAATGTTTCTCAAATTCTTAATAACACCATATTGATTGGTTAAATTATCCTAGGCTATGGTTTTGCAAGTGTTTGTTTCCATTTTTTTTATAGTCCAAAAATCTTTGAACTAATATAACTTGATAGAAAGGTCACCAAACAACACAAACACCAGCATACAACCTTTCTAATTGATTGGTTTGATTTGCCTGGGCTAATGTTTGGGAACCGTTGGTTTCCATTCTTTTTCTCGTCAAAAAATCTTTGAACTAATAGAAATTGATAGAAATATCACCAAACAACACAAACACAAGCATATGAATCATGCGATTCTGAATGTTTCTCAAATTCTCAATAACACAACCTTTCTTATTGATTGGTTTGATTTGCCTAGGCTATGGTTTGGGAACCGTTGGTTTACATTCTTTTTCTCGTACAAAAATCTTTGAGCTAATAGAACTTGATAGAAAGATCACCAAACAACAAAAACACAGGCATACGAATCATGCGATTCCGAATGTTTCTCAAATTCTCAATAACACAACCTTTCGTATTGATTGGTTTGATTTGCCAAGGCTATGGTTTGGGAACCGTTGGTTTCCATTCTTTTTCTTGTCAAAAAATCTTTGAACTAATAGAACTTGATAGAAAGATCACCTAACAACACCAACACAAGCATACGAATCATGCGATTCCCAATGTTTCTCAAATTCTCAATAACACAACCTTTCTTATTGATTGGTTTGATTTGCCTAGGCTATGGTTTAGGAACCGTTGGTTTCCACTATTTGTCTTGTCCAAAAATCTTTGAACTAATAGAACTTGATAGAAAGATCACCAAACAACACAAACACAAGCATAGGAATCATGCGATATCGAATGTTTGTCAAATTCTCTATAACACAACCTTTCTTATTGATTGGTTTAATTTGCTTAGGCTATGTTTTCGGAACCATTGGTTTCCATTCTTTTTCTCGTCCAAAAATCTTTGAACTAATAGAACTTGATAGAAAGATCACCAAACATTACAAACACAAGCATACGAATCATGCGATTCCGAATGTTTCTCAAATTCTCAATAACACAACCTTTCTTACTGATTGGTTTGATTTGCCTAGGCTATGATTTGGGAACTGTTGGTTTCCATTCTTTTTCTCGTCCATAAATCTTCAAACTAATAGAACTTGATAAAAAGATCACTAAAGAACAAAAACACAAGCATAGGAATCATGCGATATCGAATGTTTGTCAAATTCTCAATAACACAACCTTTCTTATTGATTGGTTTAATTTGCCTAGGCTATGATTTCGGAACCGTTGGTTTCCATTCTTGTTCTCGTCCAAAAATCTTTGAACTAATAGAAGTTGATAGAAAGATCACCAAACATTACAAACACAAGCATACGAATCATGCGATTCCGAATGTTTCTCAAATTCTCAATAACACAACCTTTCTTATTGATTGGTTTGATTTGCCTAGGCTATGATTTGGGAACTGTTGGTTTCCATTCTTTTTCTCGTCCAAAAATCTTCAAACTAATAGAACTTGATAAAAAGATCACTAAAGAACAAAAACACAAGCATAGGAATCATGCGATATCGAATGTTTGTCAAATTCTCAATAACACAACCTTTCTTATTGATTGGTTTAATTTGCCTAGGCTATGATTTCGGAACCGTTGGTTTCCATTCTTGTTCTCGTCCAAAAATCTTTGAACTAATAGAACTTGATAGAAAGATCACCAAACCTTACAAACACAAGCATACGAATCATGCGATTCCGAATGTTTCTCAAATTCTCAATAACACAACCTTTCTTATTGATTGGTTTGATTTGCCTAGGATATGGTTTGAGAACCGTTGTGTTTCCATTCTTTTTCTCACCCAAAAATCTTTGAACTAATAGAGCTGGATAGAAGGATCACCAAACAACACAAACGCAAGCATATGAATCATGCCATTTCGAATGTTTGTCAAATTCTCATTAACACAACCTTTCTTATTGATTGGTTTGATTTGACTAGGCTATAGTTTCGGAACCGTTGGTTTCCATTCTTTTTCTCCAAAAATCTTTGAACTAATAGAACTTAATAGAAAGATCACCAAACAACACAAACACAAGCATACGAATCATGCGATTCCGAATGTTTCTCAAATTCTCAATAACACAACCTTTCTTATTGATTGTTTTGATTTGCCTAGGCTATGGTTTGGGAACTGTTGGTTTCCATTCTTCTTCTCGTCAAGAAATCTTTGAACTAATAGAACTTGATAGAAAGATCAACAAACAACACCAACACAAGCATACGAATCATGCGATTCCCAATGTTTCTCAAATTCTCAATAACACAACCTTTCTTATTGATTGGTTTGATTTGCCTATGCTATGGTTTAGGAACCGTTGGTTTCCACTATTTGTCGCGTCGAAAAATCTTTGAACTAATAGAACTTGATAGAAAGATCACCAAAAAACCACAAACACAAGCATACGAATCATGCGATATCGAATGTTTGTCAAATTCTCAATAACACAACCTTTCTTATTGATTAGCTTAATTTGCGTAGGCTATGCTTTCAGAACCGTTAGTTTCCATTCTTTTTCTCGTCCAAAAACTCTGAACTAATAGAACATGATAGAAAGATCACCAAACAACACCAACACAAGCATACGAATCATGCGATTCCCAATGTTTCTCAAATTCTCAATCACACAACCTTTCATATTGATTGGTTAGATTATCCTAGGCCATGGTTTTGCAATTGTTGGTTTCCATTTTTTTCTAGTCCAAAAATCTTTGAACTAATAGAACTTGATAGAGAGGTCACCCAACAACACAAACACAAGCATACGAACCATGCGATTCCGAATGTTTCTCAAATTCTTAATAACACCATATTGATTGGTTAAATTATCCTAGGCTATGGTTTTGCAAGTGTTTGTTTCCATTTTTTTTATAGTCCAAAAATCTTTGAACTAATATAACTTGATAGAAAGGTCACCAAACAACACAAACACCAGCATACAACCTTTCTAATTGATTGGTTTGATTTGCCTGGGCTAATGTTTGGGAACCGTTGGTTTCCATTCTTTTTCTCGTCAAAAAATCTTTGAACTAATAGAAATTGATAGAAATATCACCAAACAACACAAACACAAGCATATGAATCATGCGATTCTGAATGTTTCTCAAATTCTCAATAACACAACCTTTCTTATTGATTGGTTTGATTTGCCTAGGCTATGGTTTGGGAACCGTTGGTTTACATTCTTTTTCTCGTACAAAAATCTTTGAGCTAATAGAACTTGATAGAAAGATCACCAAACAACAAAAACACAGGCATACGAATCATGCGATTCCGAATGTTTCTCAAATTCTCAATAAGACAACCTTTCGTATTGATTGGTTTGATTTGCCAAGGCTATGGTTTGGGAACCGTTGGTTTCCATTCTTTTTCTTGTCAAAAAATCTTTGAACTAATAGAACTTGATAGAAAGATCACCTAACAACACCAACACAAGCATACGAATCATGCGATTCCCAATGTTTCTCAAATTCTCAATAACACAACCTTTCTTATTGATTGGTTTGATTTGCCTAGGCTATGGTTTAGGAACCGTTGGTTTCCACTATTTGTCTTGTCCAAAAATCTTTGAACTAATAGAACTTGATAGAAAGATCACCAAACAACACAAACACAAGCATAGGAATCATGCGATATCGAATGTTTGTCAAATTCTCTATAACACAACCTTTCTTATTGATTGGTTTAATTTGCTTAGGCTATGTTTTCGGAACCATTGGTTTCCATTCTTTTTCTCGTCCAAAAATCTTTGAACTAATAGAACTTGATAGAAAGATCACCAAACATTACAAACACAAGCATACGAATCATGCGATTCCGAATGTTTCTCAAATTCTCAATAACACAACCTTTCTTACTGATTGGTTTGATTTGCCTAGGCTATGATTTGGGAACTGTTGGTTTCCATTCTTTTTCTCGTCCATAAATCTTCAAACTAATAGAACTTGATAAAAAGATCACTAAAGAACAAAAACACAAGCATAGGAATCATGCGATATCGAATGTTTGTCAAATTCTCAATAACACAACCTTTCTTATTGATTGGTTTAATTTGCCTAGGCTATGATTTCGGAACCGTTGGTTTCCATTCTTGTTCTCGTCCAAAAATCTTTGAACTAATAGAAGTTGATAGAAAGATCACCAAACATTACAAACACAAGCATACGAATCATGCGATTCCGAATGTTTCTCAAATTCTCAATAACACAACCTTTCTTATTGATTGGTTTGATTTGCCTAGGCTATGATTTGGGAACTGTTGGTTTCCATTCTTTTTCTCGTCCAAAAATCTTCAAACTAATAGAACTTGATAAAAAGATCACTAAAGAACAAAAACACAAGCATAGGAATCATGCGATATCGAATGTTTGTCAAATTCTCAATAACACAACCTTTCTTATTGATTGGTTTAATTTGCCTAGGCTATGATTTCGGAACCGTTGGTTTCCATTCTTGTTCTCGTCCAAAAATCTTTGAACTAATAGAACTTGATAGAAAGATCACCAAACCTTACAAACACAAGCATACGAATCATGCGATTCCGAATGTTTCTCAAATTCTCAATAACACAACCTTTCTTATTGATTGGTTTGATTTGCCTAGGATATGGTTTGAGAACCGTTGTGTTTCCATTCTTTTTCTCACCCAAAAATCTTTGAACTAATAGAGCTGGATAGAAGGATCACCAAACAACACAAACGCAAGCATATGAATCATGCCATTTCGAATGTTTGTCAAATTCTCATTAACACAACCTTTCTTATTGATTGGTTTGATTTGACTAGGCTATAGTTTCGGAACCGTTGGTTTCCATTCTTTTTCTCCAAAAATCTTTGAACTAATAGAACTTAATAGAAAGATCACCAAACAACACAAACACAAGCATACGAATCATGCGATTCCGAATGTTTCTCAAATTCTCAATAACACAACCTTTCTTATTGATTGTTTTGATTTGCCTAGGCTATGGTTTGGGAACTGTTGGTTTCCATTCTTCTTCTCGTCAAGAAATCTTTGAACTAATAGAACTTGATAGAAAGATCAACAAACAACACCAACACAAGCATACGAATCATGCGATTCCCAATGTTTCTCAAATTCTCAATAACACAACCTTTCTTATTGATTGGTTTGATTTGCCTATGCTATGGTTTAGGAACCGTTGGTTTCCACTATTTGTCGCGTTGAAAAATCTTTGAACTAATAGAACTTGATAGAAAGATCACCAAAAAACCACAAACACAAGCATACGAATCATGCGATATCGAATGTTTGTCAAATTCTCAATAACACAACCTTTCTTATTGATTAGCTTAATTTGCGTAGGCTATGCTTTCAGAACCGTTAGTTTCCATTCTTTTTCTCGTCCAAAAACTCTGAACTAATAGAACATGATAGAAAGATCACCAAACAACACCAACACAAGCATACGAATCATGCGATTCCCAATGTTTCTCAAATTCTCAATCACACAACCTTTCATATTGATTGGTTAGATTATCCTAGGCCATGGTTTTGCAATTGTTGGTTTCCATTTTTTTCTAGTCCAAAAATCTTTGAACTAATAGAACTTGATAGAGAGGTCACCCAACAACACAAACACAAGCATACGAACCATGCGATTCCGAATGTTTCTCAAATTCTTAATAACACCATATTGATTGGTTAAATTATCCTAGGCTATGGTTTTGCAAGTGTTTGTTTCCATTTTTTTTATAGTCCAAAAATCTTTGAACTAATATAACTTGATAGAAAGGTCACCAAACAACACAAACACCAGCATACAACCTTTCTAATTGATTGGTTTGATTTGCTTGGGCTAATGTTTGGGAACCGTTGGTTTCCATTCTTTTTCTCGTCAAAAAATCTTTGAACTAATAGAAATTGATAGAAATATCACCAAACAACACAAACACAAGCATATGAATCATGCGATTCTGAATGTTTCTCAAATTCTCAATAACACAACCTTTCTTATTGATTGGTTTGATTTGCCTAGGCTATGGTTTGGGAACCGTTGGTTTACATTCTTTTTCTCGTACAAAAATCTTTGAACTAATAGAACTTGATAGAAAGATCACCAAACAACAAAAACACAGGCATACGAATCATGCGATTCCGAATGTTTCTCAAATTCTCAATAACACAACCTTTCGTATTGATTGGTTTGATTTGCCAAGGCTATGGTTTGGGAACCGTTGGTTTCCATTCTTTTTCTTGTCAAAAAATCTTTGAACTAATAGAACTTGATAGAAAGATCACCTAACAACACCAACACAAGCATACGAATCATGCGATTCCCAATGTTTCTCAAATTCTCAATAACACAACCTTTCTTATTGATTGGTTTGATTTGCCTAGGCTATGGTTTAGGAACCGTTGGTTTCCACTATTTGTCTTGTCCAAAAATCTTTGAACTAATAGAACTTGATAGAAAGATCACCAAACAACACAAACACAAGCATAGGAATCATGCGATATCGAATGTTTGTCAAATTCTCTAAAACACAACCTTTCTTATTGATTGGTTTAATTTGCTTAGGCTATGTTTTCGGAACCATTGGTTTCCATTCTTTTTCTCGTCCAAAAATCTTTGAACTAATAGAACTTGATAGAAAGATCACCAAACATTACAAACACAAGCATACGAATCATGCGATTCCGAATGTTTCTCAAATTCTCAATAACACAACCTTTCTTACTGATTGGTTTGATTTGCCTAGGCTATGATTTGGGAACTGTTGGTTTCCATTCTTTTTCTCGTCCAAAAATCTTCAAACTAATAGAACTTGATAAAAAGATCACTAAAGAACAAAAACACAAGCATAGGAATCATGCGATATCGAATGTTTGTCAAATTCTCAATAACACAACCTTTCTTATTGATTGGTTTAATTTGCCTAGGCTATGATTTCGGAACCGTTGGTTTCCATTCTTGTTCTCGTCCAAAAATCTTTGAACTAATAGAAGTTGATAGAAAGATCACCAAACATTACAAACACAAGCATACGAATCATGCGATTCCGAATGTTTCTCAAATTCTCAATAACACAACCTTTCTTATTGATTGGTTTGATTTGCCTAGGCTATGATTTGGGAACTGTTGGTTTCCATTCTTTTTCTCGTCCAAAAATCTTCAAACTAATAGAACTTGATAAAAAGATCACTAAAGAACAAAAACACAAGCATAGGAATCATGCGATATCGAATGTTTGTCAAATTCTCAATAACACAACCTTTCTTATTGATTGGTTTAATTTGCCTAGGCTATGATTTCGGAACCGTTGGTTTCCATTCTTGTTCTCGTCCAAAAATCTTTGAACTAATAGAACTTGATAGAAAGATCACCAAACCTTACAAACACAAGCATACGAATCATGCGATTCCGAATGTTTCTCAAATTCTCAATAACACAACCTTTCTTATTGATTGGTTTGATTTGCCTAGGCTATGGTTTGGGAACTGTTGGTTTCCATTCTTTTTCTCGTCTAAAAATCTTCGAACTAATAGAACTTGATAAAAAGATCACCAAAGAACACAAACACAAGCATACGAATCATGCGATATCGAATGTTTGTCAAATTCTCAATAACACAACATTTCTTATTGATTGGTTTGATTTGCCTAGGATATGGTTTGGGAACCGTTGGTTTCCATTCTTTTTCTCGTCCAAAAATCTTTGAACTAATAGAACTGGATAGAAGGATCACCAAACAACACAAACACAAGCATACGAATCATGCGATTTTGAATGTTTCCCAAATTCTCAATAACACAACCTTTCTTATTGATTGGTTTGATTTTCCTAGGATATGGTTTGAGAACCGTTGTGTTTCCATTCTTTTTCTCGCCCAAAAATCTTTGAACTAATAGAGCTGGATAGAAGGATCACCAAACAACACAAACGCAAGCATATGAATCATGCCATTTCGAATGTTTGTCAAATTCTCATTAACACAACCTTTCTTATTGATTGGTTTGATTTGACTAGGCTATAGTTTCGGAACCGTTGGTTTCCATTCTTTTTCTCCAAAAATCTTTGAACTAATAGAACTTAATAGAAAGATCACCAAACAACACAAACACAAGCATACGAATCATGCGATTCCGAATGTTTCTCAAATTCTCAATAACACAACCTTTCTTATTGATTGTTTTGATTTGCCTAGGCTATGGTTTGGGAACTGTTGGTTTCCATTCTTCTTCTCGTCAAGAAATCTTTGAACTAATAGAACTTGATAGAAAGATCAACAAACAACACCAACACAAGCATACGAATCATGCGATTCCGAATGTTTCTCAAATTCTCAATAACATAACCTTTCTTATTGATTGGTTTGATTTGCCTAGGATATGGTTTCGGAACCGTAGGTTTCCATTCTTTTTCTCGTCCAAAAATCTTTGAACTAATAGAACTGGATAGAAGCATCACCAAACAACACAAACACAAGCATACGAATCATGCGATTTTGAATGTTTCTCAAATTCACAATAACACAACGTTTCTTAATGATAGGTTTGATTTGCCTAGGCTATGCTTTGGGAACCGTTGGTTTGCATACTTCTTCTCGCCCAAAAATCTTTGAACTAATAGAGCTGGATATAAGGATCACCAAACAACACAAACACAAGATAATGAATCATGCGATTTCGAATGTTTGTCAAATTCACAATAACACAACCTTTCTTATTGATTGGTTTGATTTGCCTAGGCTATAGTTTCGGAACCGTTGGTTTCCATTCTATTTCTCGTCCAAAAATCTTTGAACTAATAGAACTTAATAGAAAGATCACCAAACAACACAAACACAAGCATACGAACATGCGATTCCGAATGTTTCTCAAATTCTCAATAACACAACCTTTCTTATTGATTGGTTTTATTTGCCTAGGCTATGGTTTGGGAACCGTTGGTTTCCATTCTTCTTCTCGTCAAAAAATCTTTAAACTAATAGAACTTGATAGAAAGATCACCAAACAACACCCACACAAGCATACGAATCATGCGATTCCGAATGTTTCTCAAATTCTCAATAACACAACCTTTCTTATTGATTGGTTTGATTTGCCTAGGCTATGATTTAGGAACTGTTGGTTTCCATTCTTTTTCTCGTCCAAAAAACTTCGAACTAATAGAACTTGATAAAAAGATCACTAAAGAACACAAACACAAGCATACGAATCATGCGATATAGAATGTTTGTCAAATTCTCAATAACACAACCTTTCTTATTGATTGGTTTAATTTGCCTAGGCTATGTTTTCGGAACCGTTGGTTTCCATTCTTGTTCTCGTCCAAAAATCTTTGAACTAATAGAACTTGATAGAAAGATCACCAAACATTACAAACACAAGCATACGAATCATGCGATTCCGAATGTTTCTCAAATTCTCAATAACACAACCTTTCTTATTGATTGGTTTGATTCGCCTAGGCTATGGTTTGGGAACCGCTGGTTTCCATTCTTTTTCTCGTTCAAAAATCTTCGAACTAATAGAACTTGATAAAAAGATCACCAAAGAACACAAACACAAGCATACGAATCTTGCGATATCGAATGTTTGTCAAATTCTCAATAACACAACATTTCTTATTGATTGGTTTGATTTGCCTAGGATATGGTTTGGGAACCGTTGGTTTCCATTCTTTTTCTCGTCCAAAAATCTTTGTACTAATAGAACTGGATAGAAGGATCACCAAACAACACAAACACAAGCATACGAATCATGCGATTTTGAATGTTTCTCAAATTCTCAATAACACAACCTTTCTTATTGATTGGTTTGATTTTCCTAGGATATGGTTCGGGAACCGTTGTGTTTCCATTCTTTTTCTCGTCCAAAAATCTTTGAACTAATAGAGCTGGATAGAAGGATCACCAAACAACACAAACACAAGCATACGAATCATGCGATTTTGAATGTTTCTCAAATTCTCAATAACACAACGTTTCTTAATGATTGGTTTGATTTGCCTAGGCTATGGTTTGGGAACCGTTGGTTTCCATACTTTTTCTCGCCCAAAAATCTTTGAACTAATAGAGCTGGATAGAAGGATCACCAAACAACACAAACAAAAGATAATGAATCATGCGATTTCGAATGTTTGTCAAATTCTCAATAACAGATCCTTTCTTATTGATTGGTTAGATTTGCCTAGGCTATAGTTTCGGAACCGTTGATTTCCATTCTTTTTCTCGTCCAAAAATCTTTGAACTAATAGAACTTAATAGAAAGATCACCAAACAACACAAACACAAGCATACGAACATGCGATTCCGAATGTTTCTCAAATTCTCAATAGCACAACCTTTCTTATTGATTGGTTTGATCTGCCTAGGCTATTGTTTGGGAACCGCTGGTTTCCATTCTTTTTCTCGTCAAAAAATCTTTGAACTAATAGAACTTGATAGAAAGATCACCAAACAACACCCACACAAGCATACGAATCATGCGATTCCGAATGTTTCTCAAACTCTCAATAACACAACCTTTCTTATTGATTGGTTTGATTTTCCTAGGATATGGTTTGAGAACCGTTGTGTTTCCATTCTTTTTCTCGCCCAAAAATCTTTGAACTAATAGAGCTGGATAGAAGGATCACCAAACAACACAAACGCAAGCATATGAATCATGCCATTTCGAATGCTTGTCAAATTCTCATTAACACAACCTTTCTTATTGATTGGTTTGATTTGACTAGGCTATAGTTTCGGAACCGTTGGTTTCCATTCTTTTTCTCCAAAAATCTTTGAACTAATAGAACTTAATAGAAAGATCACCAAACAACACAAACACAAGCATACGAATCATGCGATTCCGAATGTTTCTCAAATTCTCAATAACACAACCTTTCTTATTGATTGTTTTGATTTGCCTAGGCTATGGTTTGGGAACTGTTGGTTTCCATTCTTCTTCTCGTCAAAAAATCTTTGAACTAATAGAACTTGATAGAAAGATCAACAAACAATACCAACACAAGCATACGAATCATGCGATTCCGAATGTTTCTCAAATTCTCAATAACACAACCTTTCTTATTGATTGGTTTGATTTGCCTAGGATATGGTTTCGGAACCGTAGGTTTCCATTCTTTTTCTCGTCCAAAAATCTTTGAACTAATAGAACTGGATAGAAGCATCACCAAACAACACAAACACAAGCATACGAATCATGCGATTTTGAATGTTTCTCAAATTCTCAATAACACAACGTTTCTTAATGATTGGTTTGATTTGCCTAGGCTATGGTTTGGGAACCGTTGGTTTCCATACTTCTTCTCGCCCAAAAATCTTTGAAATAATAGAGCTGGGTATAAGGATCACCAAACAACACAAACACAAGATAATGAATCATGCGATTTCGAATGTTTGTCAAATCCACAATAACACAACCTTTCTTATTGATTGGTTTGATTTGCCTAGGCTATAGTTTCGGAACCGTTGGTTTCCATTCTATTTCTCGTCCAAAAATCTTTGAACTAATAGAACTTAATAGAAAGATCACCAAACAACACAAACACAAGCATACGAACATGCGATTCCGAATGTTTCTCAAATTCTCAATAACACAACCTTTCTTATTGATTGGTTTGATTTGCCTAGGCTATGGTTTGGGAACCGTTGGTTTCCATTCTTCTTCTCGTCAAAAAATCTTTGAACTAATAGAACTTGATAGAAAGATCACCAAACAACACCCACACAAGCATACGAATCATGCGATTCCGAATGTTTCTCAAATTCTCAATAACACAACCTTTCTTATTGATTGGTTTGATTTGCCTAGGCTATGATTTGGGAACTGTTGGTTTCCATTCTTTTTCTCGTCCAAAAATCTTCGAACTAATAGAACTTGATAAAAAGATCACCAAAGAACACAAACACAAGCATACGAATCATGCGATATAGAATGTTTGTCAAATTCTCAATAACACAACCTTTCTTATTGATTGGTTTAATTTGCCTAGGCTATGTTTTCGGAACCGTTGGTTTCCATTCTTGTTCTCGTCCAAAAATCTTTGAACTAATAGAACTGTATAGAAAGATCACCAAACATTACAAACACAAGCATACGAATCATGCGATTCCGAATGTTTCTCAAATTCTCAATAACACAACCTTTCTTATTGATTGGTTTGATTCGCCTAGGCTATGGTTTGGGAACCGCTGGTTTCCATTCTTTTTCTCGTTCAAAAATCTTCGAACTAATAGAACTTGATAAAAAGATCACCAAAGAACACAAACACAAGCATACGAATCATGCGATATCGAATGTTTGTCAAATTCTCAATAACATAACATTTCTTATTGATTGGTTTGATTTGCCTAGGATATGGTTTGGGAACCGTTGGTTTCCATTCTTTTTCTCGTCCAAAAATCTTTGAACTAATAGAACTGGATAGAAGGATCACCAAACAACACAAACACAAGCATACGAATCATGCGATTTTGAATGTTTCTCAAATTTTCAATAACACAACCTTTCTTATTGATTGGTTTGATTTTCCTAGGATATGGTTCGGGAACCGTTGTGTTTCTATTCTTTTTCTCGTCCAAAAATCTTTGAACTAATAGAGCTGGATAGAAGGATCACCAAACAACACAAACACAAGATAATGAATCATGCGATTTCGAATGTTTGTCAAATTCTCAATAACACAACCTTTCTTATTGATTGGTTTGATTTGCCTAGGCTATAGATTCGGAACCGTTGGTTTCCATTCTTTTTCAGGTCCAAAAATCTTTGAACTAATAGAACTTGATAGAACGATCACCAAACATTACAAACACAAACATACGAATCATGCGATTCCGAATGTTTCTCAAATTCTCAATAACACAACCTTTCTTATTGATTGGTTTGATTTGCCTAGGCTGTGGTTTGGGAACTGTTGGTTTCCATTCTTCTTCTCGTCAAAAAATCTTTGAACTAATAGAACTTGATAGAAAGATTAACAAACAACACCAACACAAGCATACGAATCATGCGATTCCGAATGTTTCTCAAATTCTCAATAACACAACCTTTCTTATTGATTGGTTTGATTTGCCTAGGCTATGGCTTCGGAACCGTTGGTTTCCATTCTTTTTCTCGTCCAAAAATCTTTGAACTAATAGAACTAGATAGAAGGATCACCAAACAACACAAACACAAGCATACGAATCATGCGATTTTGAATGTTTCTCAAATTCTCAATAACACAACGTTTCTTAATGATTGGTTTGATTTGCCTAGGCTATGGTTTGGGAACCGTTGGTTTCCATACTTTTTCTCGCCCAAAAATCTTTGAACTAATAGAGCTGGATAGAAGGATCACCAAACAACACAAACACAAGATAATGAATCATGCGATTTCGAATGTTTGTCAAATTCTCAATAACACAACCTTTCTTATTGATTGGTTAGATTTGCCTAGGCTATAGTTTCGGAACCGTTGGTTTCCATTCTTTTTCTCGTCCAAAAATCTTTGAACTAATAGAACTTAATAGAAAGATCACCAAACAACACAAACACAAGCATATGAACATGCGATTCCGAATGTTTCTCAAATTCTCAATAGCACAACCTTTCTTATTGATTGGTTTGATTTGCCTAGGCTATGGTTTGGGAACCGCTGGTTTCCATTCTTTTTCTCGTCAAAAAATTTTTGAACTAATTGAACTTGATAGAAAGATCACCAAACAACACCCACACAAGCATACGAATCATGCGATTCCGAATGTTTCTCAAACTCTCAATAACACAACCTTTCTTATTGATCGGTTTGATTTGCCTAGGCTATGATTTGGGAACTGTTGGTTTCCATTCTTTTTCTCGTCCAAAAAACTTCGAACTAATAGAACTTGATAAAAAGATCACCAAAGAACAGAAACACAAGCATACGAATCATGCGATATCGAATGTTTGTCAAATTCTCAATAACACAATCTTTCTTATTGATTGGTTTAATTTGCCTAGGCCATGTTTTCGGAACCGTTGGTTTCCATTCTTGTTCTCGTCCAAAAATCTTTGAACTAATAGAACTTGATAGAAAGATCACCAAACATTACAAACACAAGCATACGAATCATGCGATTCCGAATGTTTCTCAAATTCTCAATAACACAACCTTTCTTATTGATTGGTTTGATTTGCCTAGGATATGGTTTGGGAACCGTTGGTTTCCATTCTTTTTCTCGTTTAAAAATCTTTGAACTAATAGAACTTAATAGAAAGATCACCAAACAACAGAAACACAAGCATACGAACATGCGATTTCGAATGTTTGTCAAATTCTTAATAACACAACCTTTCTTATTGATTGGTTTGATTTGCCTAGGCTATGGTTTGGGAACCGTTGGTTTCCATTCTTCTTCTCGTCCAAAAATCTTTGAACTAATAGAACTTGATAGAAAGATCACCAAACAACACCCACACAAGCATACGAATCATGCGATTCTGAATGTTTCTCAAATTGTCAATAACACAACCTTTCTTATTGATTGGTTTGATTTGCCTAGGCTATGGTTTGGGAACTGTTGGTTTCCATTCTTCTTCTCGTCAAAAAATCTTTGAACTAATAGAACTTGATAGAAAGATCACCAAACAACACCAACACAAGCATACGAATCATGCGATTCCGAATGTTTCTCAAATTCTCAATAACACAACCTTTCTTATTGATTGGTTTGATTTGCCTAGGCTATGGTTTCGGAACCGTTGGTTTCCATTCTTTTTCTCGTCCAAAAATCTTTGAACTAATAGAACTGGATAGAAGGATCACCAAACAACACAAACACAAGCATACGAATCATGCGATTTTGAATGTTTCTCAAATTCTCAATAACACAACGTTTCTTAATGATTGGTTTGATTTGCCTAGGCTATGGTTTGGCAACCGTTGGTTTCCATTCTTTTTCTCGCCCAAAAATCTTTGAACTAATAGAGCTGGATAGAAGGATCACCAAACAACACAAACATAAGATAATGAATCATGCGATTTCGAATGTTTGTTAAATTCTCAATAACACAACCTTTCTTATTGATTGGTTTGATTTGCCTAGGCTATAGTTTCGGAACCGTTGGTTTCCATTCTTTTTCTCGTCCAAAAATCTTTGACCTAATAGAACTTAATAGAAAGATCACCAAACAACACAAACACAAGCATACGAGTCATGCGATTCCGAATGTTTCTCAAATTTTCAATAACACAACCTTTCTTATTGATTGGTTTGACTTGCCTAGGCTATGGTTTTGGAACCGTTGGTTTCCATTCTTCTTCTCGTCAAAAAATCTTTGAACTAATAGAACCTGATAGAAAGATCACCAAACAACACCAACACAAGCATATGAATCATGCAATTCCGAATGTTTCTCAAATTCTCAATAACACAACCTTTCTTATTGATTGGTTTGATTTGCCTAGGCTATGGTTTCGGAACCGTTGGTTTCCATTCTTTTTCTCGTCGAAAAATCTTTGAACTAATAGAAGTGGATAGAAGGATCACCAAACAACACAAACACAAGCATATGAATCATGCGATTTCGAATGTTTGTCAAATTCTCAATAACACAACCTTTCTTATTGATTGGTTTGATTTGCCTAGGCTATAGTTTGGGAACCGTTGGTTTCCATTCTTTTTCTCGCCCAAATATCTTTGAACTAATAGAGCTGGAGAGAAGGATCACCAAACAACACAAACACAAGATAATGAATCATGCGAATTCGAATGTTTGTCAAATTCTCAATAACACAACCTTTCTTATTGATTGGTTTGATTTGCCTAGGCTATAGTTTCGAAACCATTGGTTTCCATTCTTCTTCTCGTCAAAAAATCTTTGAACTAATAGAACCTGATAGAAAGATCACCAAACAACACCAACACAAGCATACGAATCATGCGATTCCGAATGTTTCTCAAATTCTCAATAACACAACCTTTCTTATTGGTTGGTTTGATTTTCCTAGGCTATGGTTTGGGAACCGTTGGTTTCCATTCTTCTTCTCGTCAAAAAATCTTTGAACTAATAGAACTTGATAGAAAGATCACCAAACAACACCAACACAAGCATACGAATCATGCGATATAGAATGTTTGTCAAAATCTCAATAACACAACCTTTCTTATTGATTGGTTTAATTTGCCTAGGCTATGTTTTCGGAACCGTTGGTTTCCATTCTTGTTCTCGTCCAAAAATCTTTGAACTAATAGAACTTGATAGAAAGATCACCAAACATTACAAACACAAGCATACGAATCATGCGATTCCGAATGTTTCTCAAATTCTCAATAACACAACCTTTCTTATTGATTGGTTTGATTCGCGTAGGCTATGGTTTGGGAACCGCTGGTTTCCATTCTTTTTCTCGTTCAAAAATCTTCGAACTAATAGAACTTGATAAAAAGATCACCAAAGAACACAAACACAAGCATACGAATCATGCGATATCGAATGTTTCTCAAATTCTCAATAACACAACATTTCTTATTGATTGGTTTGATTTGCCTAGGATATGGTTTGGGAACCGTTGGTTTCCATTCTTTTTCTCGTCCAAAAATCTTTGAACTAATAGAACTGGATAGAAGGATCACCAAACAACACAAACACAAGCATACGAATCATGCGATTTTGAATGTTTCTCAAATTCTCAATAACACAACCTTTCTTATTGATTGGTTTGATTTTCCTAGGATATGGTTCGGGAACCATTGTGTTTCCATTCTTTTTCTCGTCCAAAAATCTTTGAACTAATAGAGCTGGATTGAAGGATCACCAAACAACACAAACACAAGATAATGAATCATGCGATTTCGAATGTTTGTCAAATTCTCAATAACACAACCTTTCTTATTGATTGGTTTGATTTGCCTAGGCTATAGATTCGGAACCGTTGGTTTCCATTCTTTTTCAGGTCCAAAAATCTTTGAACTAATAGAACTTGATAGAACGATCACCAAACATTACAAACACAAACATACGAATCATGCGATTCCGAATGTTTCTCAAATTCTCAATAACACAACCTTTCTTATTGATTGGTTTGATTTGCCTAGGCTATGGTTTGGGAACTGTTGGTTTCCATTCTTCTTCTCGTCAAAAAATCTTTGAACTAATAGAACTTGATAGAAAGATCAACAAACAACACCAACACAAGCATACGAATCATGCGATTCCGAATGTTTCTCAAATTCTTAATAACACAACCTTTCTTATTGATTGGTTTGATTTGCCTAGGCTATGGCTTCGGAACCGTTGGTTTCCATTCTTTTTCTCGTCCAAAAATCTTTGAACTAATAGAACTGGATAGAAGGATCACCAAACAACACAAACACAAGCATACGAATCATGCGATTTTGAATGTTTCTCAAATTCTCAATAACACAACGTTTCTTAATGATTGGTTTGATTTGCCTAGGCTATGGTTTGGGAACCGTTGGTTTCCATACTTTTTCTCGCCCAAAAATCTTTGAACTAATAGAGCTGGATAGAAGGATCACCAAACAACACAAACACAAGATAATGAATCATGCGATTTCGAATGTTTGTCAAATTCTCAATAACACAACCTTTCTTATTGATTGGTTAGATTTGCCTAGGCTATAGTTTCGGAACCGTTGGTTTCCATTCTTTTTCTCGTCCAAAAATCTTTGAACTAATAGAACTTAATAGAAAGATCACCAAACAACACAAACACAAGCATACGAACATGCGATTCCGAATGTTTCTCAAATTCTCAATAACACAACCTTTCTTATTGATTGGTTTGATTTGCCTAGGCTATGGTTTCGGAACCGTTGGTTTCCATTCTTTTTCTCGTCAAAAAATCTTTGAACTAATAGAACTTGATAGAAAGATCACCAAACAACACCCACACAAGCATACGAATCATGCGATTCCGAATGTTTCTCAAACTCTCAATAACACAACCTTTCTTATTGATTGGTTTGATTTGCCTAGGCTATGATTTGGGAACTGTTGGTTTCCATTCTTTTTCTCGTCCAAAAAACTTCGAACTAATAGAACTTGATAAAAAGATCACCAAAGAACAGAAACACAAGCATACGAATCATGCGATTTTGAATGTTTCTCAAATTCTCAATAACACAACGTTTCCTAATGATTGGTTTGATTTGCCTAGGCTATGGTTTGGCAACCGTTGGTTTCCATTCTTTTTCTCGCCCAAAAATCTTTGAACTAATAGAGCTGGATAGAAGGATCACCAAACAACACAAACACAAGATAATGAATCATGCGATTTCGAATGTTTGTTAAATTCTCAATAACACAACCTTTCTTATTGATTGGTTTGATTTGCCTAGGCTATGGTTTGGGAACCGTTGGTTTCCATTCTATTTCTCGTCCAAAAATTTTCGAACTAATAGAACTTGATAAAAAGATCACCAAAGAACACAAACACAAGCATACGAATCATGCGATTCCGAATGTTTCTCAAACTCTCAATAACACAACATTTCTTATTGATTGGTTTGATTTGCCTAGGCTATGATTTGGGAACTGTTGGTTTCCATTCTTTTTCTCGTCCAAAAAACTTCGAACTAATAGAACTTGATAAAAAGATCACCAAAGAACAGAAACACAAGCATACGAATCATGCGATTTTGAATGTTTCTCAAATTCTCAATAACACAACGTTTCCTAATGATTGGTTTGATTTGCCTAGGCTATGGTTTGGCAACCGTTGGTTTCCATTCTTTTTCTCGCCCAAAAATCTTTGAACTAATAGAGCTGGATAGAAGGATCACCAAACAACACAAACACAAGATAATGAATCATGCGATTTCGAATGTTTGTTAAATTCTCAATAACACAACCTTTCTTATTGATTGGTTTGATTTGCCTAGGCTATGGTTTGGGAACCGTTGGTTTCCATTCTATTTCTCGTCCAAAAATTTTCGAACTAATAGAACTTGATAAAAAGATCACCAAAGAACACAAACACAAGCATACGAATCATGCGATATCGAATGTTTATCAAATTCTCAATAACACAACATTTCTTATTGATTGGTTTGATTTGCCTAGGATATGGTTTGGGAACCGTTGGTTTCCATTCTTTTTCTCGTCCAAAAATCTTTGAACTAATAGAGCTGGATAGAAGGATCACCAAACAACACAAACACAAGCATACGAATCATGCGATTTCGAATGTTTGTCAAATTCTCAATGACACAACCTTTCTTATTGATTGGTTTGATTTGCCTAGGATATGGTTTGCGAACCGTTGGTTTCCATTCTTTTTCTCGTCCAAAAATCTTTGAACTAATAGAACTTAATAGAAAGATCACCAAACAACACATACACAAGCATACGAACAAGCGATTTCGAATGTTTGTCAAATTCTTAATAACACAACCTTTCTTATTGATTGGTTTGATTTGCCTAGGCTATGGTTTGGGAACCGTTGGTTTCCATACTTTTTCTCGCCCAAAAATCTTTGAACTAATAGAGCTGGATAGAAGGATCACCAAACAACACAAACATAAGATAATGAATCATGCGATTTCGAATGTTTGTTAAATTCTCAATAACACAACCTTTCTTATTGATTGGTTTGATTTGCCTAGGCTATAGTTTCGGAACCGTTGGTTTCCATTCTTTTTCTCGTCCAAAAATCTTTGACCTAATAGAACTTAATAGAAAGATCACAAAACAACACAAACACAAGCATACGAGTCATGCGATTCCGAATGTTTCTCAAATTTTCAATAACACGACCTTTCTTATTGATTGGTTTGACTTGCCTAGGCTATGGTTTTGGAACCGTTGGTTTCCATTCTTCTTCTCGTCAAAAAATCTTTGAACTAATAGAACCTGATAGAAAGATCACCAAACAACACCAACACAAGCATATGAATCATGCGATTCCGAATGTTTCTCAAATTCTCAATAACACAACCTTTCTTATTGATTGGTTTGATTTGCCTAGGCTATGGTTTCGGAACCGTTGGTTTCCATTCTTTTTCTCGTCGAAAAATCTTTGAACTAATAGAAGTGGATAGAAGGATCACCAAACAACACAAACACAAGCATATGAATCATGCGATTTCGAATGTTTGTCAAATTCTCAATAACACAACCTTTCTTATTGATTGGTTTGATTTGCCTAGGCCATGGTTTGGGAACCGTTGGTTTCCATTCTTTTTCTCGCCCAAATATCTTTGAACTAATAGAGCTGGAGAGAAGGATCACCAAACAACACAAACACAAGATAATGAATCATGCGAATTCGAATGTTTGTCAAATTCTCAATAACACAACCTTTCTTATTGATTGGTTTGATTTGCCTAGGCTATAGTTTCGAAACCGTTGGTTTCCATTCTTCTTCTCGTCAAAAAATCTTTGAACTAATAGAACCTGATAGAAAGATCACTAAAACAACACCAACACAAGCATACGAATCATGCGATTCCGAATGTTTCTCAAATTCTCAATAACACAACCTTTCTTATTGGTTGGTTTGATTTTCCTAGGCTATGGTTTGGGAACCGTTGGTTTCCATTCTTCTTCTCGTCAAAAAATCTTTGAACTAATAGAACTTGATAGAAAGATCACCAAACAACACCAACACAAGCATACGAATCATGCGATATAGAATGTTTGTCAAATTCTCAATAACACAACCTTTCTTATTGATTGGTTTAATTTGCCTAGGCTATGTTTTCGGAACCGTTGGTTTCCATTCTTGTTCTCGTCCAAAAATCTTTGAACTAATAGAACTTGATAGAAAGATCACCAAACATTACAAACACAAGCATACGAATCATGCGATTCCGAATGTTTCTCAAATTCTCAATAACACAACCTTTCTTATTGATTGGTTTGATTCGCCTAGGCTATGGTTTGGGAACCGCTGGTTTCCATTCTTTTTCTCGTTCAAAAATCTTCGAACTAATAGAACTTGATAAAAAGATCACCAAAGAACACAAACACAAGCATACGAATCATGCGATATCGAATGTTTGTCAAATTCTCAATAACACAACATTTCTTATTGATTGGTTTGATTTGCCTAG
Source organism: Polygonum maritimum (assembly GCA_963924305.1). Lineage (NCBI taxonomy): Eukaryota > Viridiplantae > Streptophyta > Magnoliopsida > Caryophyllales > Polygonaceae > Polygonum > Polygonum maritimum. The sequence goes on along the minus strand of OZ002730.1, from coordinate 14,854,777 downwards.
GATATGGTTTGGGAACCGTTGGTTTCCATTCTTTTTCTCGTCCAAAAATCTTTGAACTAATAGAACTGGATAAAAGGATCACCAAACAACACAAACACAAGCATACGAATCATGCGATTTTGAATGTTTCTCAAATTCTCAATAACACAACCTTTCTTATTGATTGGTTTGATTTTCCTAGGATATGGTTCGGGAACCATTGTGTTTCCATTCTTTTTCTCGTCCAAAAATCTTTGAACTAATAGAGCTGGATTGAAGGATCACCAAACAACACAAACACAAGATAATGAATCATGCGATTTCGAATGTTTGTCAAATTCTCAATAACACAACCTTTCTTATTGATTGGTTTGATTTGCCTAGGCTATAGATTCGGAACCGTTGGTTTCCATTCTTTTTCAGGTCCAAAAATCTTTGAACTAATAGAACTTGATAGAACGATCACCAAACATTACAAACACAAACATACGAATCATGCGATTCCGAATGTTTCTCAAATTCTCAATAACACAACCTTTCTTATTGATTGGTTTGATTTGCCTAGGTTATGGTTTGGGAACTGTTGGTTTCCATTCTTCTTCTCGTCAAAAAATCTTTGAACTAATAGAACTTGATAGAAAGATCAACAAACAACACCAACACAAGCATACGAATCATGCGATTCCGAATGTTTCTCAAATTCTCAATAACACAACCTTTCTTATTGATTGGTTTGATTTGCCTAGGCTATGGCTTCGGAACCGTTGGTTTCCATTCTTTTTCTCGTCCAAAAATCTTTGAACTAATAGAACTGGATAGAAGGATCACCAAACAACACAAACACAAGATAATGAATCATGCGATTTCGAATGTTTGTTAAATTCTCAATAACACAACCTTTCTTATTGATTGGTTTGATTTGCCTAGGCTATGGTTTGGGAACCGTTGGTTTCCATTCTATTTCTCGTCCAAAAATTTTCGAACTAATAGAACTTGATAAAAAGATCACCAAAGAACACAAACACAAGCATACGAATCATGCGATTCCGAATGTTTCTCAAACTCTCAATAACACAACATTTCTTATTGATTGGTTTGATTTGCCTAGGCTATGATTTGGGAACTGTTGGTTTCCATTCTTTTTCTCGTCCAAAAAACTTCGAACTAATAGAACTTGATAAAAAGATCACCAAAGAACAGAAACACAAGCATACGAATCATGCGATTTTGAATGTTTCTCAAATTCTCAATAACACAACGTTTCCTAATGATTGGTTTGATTTGCCTAGGCTATGGTTTGGCAACCGTTGGTTTCCATTCTTTTTCTCGCCCAAAAATCTTTGAACTAATAGAGCTGGATAGAAGGATCACCAAACAACACAAACACAAGATAATGAATCATGCGATTTCGAATGTTTGTTAAATTCTCAATAACACAACCTTTCTTATTGATTGGTTTGATTTGCCTAGGCTATGGTTTGGGAACCGTTGGTTTCCATTCTATTTCTCGTCCAAAAATTTTCGAACTAATAGAACTTGATAAAAAGATCACCAAAGAACACAAACACAAGCATACGAATCATGCGATATCGAATGTTTATCAAATTCTCAATAACACAACATTTCTTATTGATTGGTTTGATTTGCCTAGGATATGGTTTGGGAACCGTTGGTTTCCATTCTTTTTCTCGTCCAAAAATCTTTGAACTAATAGAGCTGGATAGAAGGATCACCAAACAACACAAACACAAGCATACGAATCATGCGATTTCGAATGTTTGTCAAATTCTCAATGACACAACCTTTCTTATTGATTGGTTTGATTTGCCTAGGATATGGTTTGCGAACCGTTGGTTTCCATTCTTTTTCTCGTCCAAAAATCTTTGAACTAATAGAACTTAATAGAAAGATCACCAAACAACACATACACAAGCATACGAACAAGCGATTTCGAATGTTTGTCAAATTCTTAATAACACAACCTTTCTTATTGATTGGTTTGATTTGCCTAGGCTATGGTTTGGGAACCGTTGGTTTCCATACTTTTTCTCGCCCAAAAATCTTTGAACTAATAGAGCTGGATAGAAGGATCACCAAACAACACAAACATAAGATAACGAATCATGCGATTTCGAATGTTTGTTAAATTCTCAATAACACAACCTTTCTTATTGATTGGTTTGATTTGCCTAGGCTATAGTTTCGGAACCGTTGGTTTCCATTCTTTTTCTCGTCCAAAAATCTTTGACCTAATAGAACTTAATAGAAAGATCACAAAACAACACAAACACAAGCATACGAGTCATGCGATTCCGAATGTTTCTCAAATTTTCAATAACACGACCTTTCTTATTGATTGGTTTGACTTGCCTAGGCTATGGTTTTGGAACCGTTGGTTTCCATTCTTCTTCTCGTCAAAAAATCTTTGAACTAATAGAACCTGATAGAAAGATCACCAAACAACACCAACACAAGCATATGAATCATGCGATTCCGAATGTTTCTCAAATTCTCAATAACATAACCTTTCTTATTGATTGGTTTGATTTGCCTAGGCTATGGTTTCGGAACCGTTGGTTTCCATTCTTTTTCTCGTCGAAAAATCTTTGAACTAATAGAAGTGGATAGAAGGATCACCAAACAACACAAACACAAGCATATGAATCATGCGATTTCGAATGTTTGTCAAATTCTCAATAACACAACCTTTCTTATTGATTGGTTTGATTTGCCTAGGCCATGGTTTGGGAACCGTTGGTTTCCATTCTTTTTCTCGCCCAAATATCTTTGAACTAATAGAGCTGGAGAGAAGGATCACCAAACAACACAAACACAAGATAATGAATCATGCGAATTCGAATGTTTGTCAAATTCTCAATAACACAACCTTTCTTATTGATTGGTTTGATTTGCCTAGGCTATAGTTTCGAAACCGTTGGTTTCCATTCTTCTTCTCGTCAAAAAATCTTTGAACTAATAGAACCTGATAGAAAGATCACTAAAACAACACCAACACAAGCATACGAATCATGCGATTCCGAATGTTTCTCAAATTCTCAATAACACAACCTTTCTTATTGGTTGGTTTGATTTTCCTAGGCTATGGTTTGGGAACCGTTGGTTTCCATTCTTCTTCTCGTCAAAAAATCTTTGAACTAATAGAACTTGATAGAAAGATCACCAAACAACACCAACACAAGCATACGAATCATGCGATATAGAATGTTTGTCAAATTCTCAATAACACAACCTTTCTTATTGATTGGTTTAATTTGCCTAGGCTATGTTTTCGGAACCGTTGGTTTCCATTCTTGTTCTCGTCCAAAAATCTTTGAACTAATAGAACTTGATAGAAAGATCACCAAACATTACAAACACAAGCATACGAATCATGCGATTCCGAATGTTTCTCAAATTCTCAATAACACAACCTTTCTTATTGATTGGTTTGATTCGCCTAGGCTATGGTTTGGGAACCGCTGGTTTCCATTCTTTTTCTCGTTCAAAAATCTTCGAACTAATAGAACTTGATAAAAAGATCACCAAAGAACACAAACACAAGCATACGAATCATGCGATATCGAATGTTTGTCAAATTCTCAATAACACAACATTTCTTATTGATTGGTTTGATTTGCCTAGGATATGGTTTGGGAACCGTTGGTTTCCATTCTTTTTCTCGTCCAAAAATCTTTGAACTAATAGAACTGGATAAAAGGATCACCAAACAACACAAACACAAGCATACGAATCATGCGATTTTGAATGTTTCTCAAATTCTCAATAACACAACCTTTCTTATTGATTGGTTTGATTTTCCTAGGATATGGTTCGGGAACCATTGTGTTTCCATTCTTTTTCTCGTCCAAAAATCTTTGAACTAATAGAGCTGGATTGAAGGATCACCAAACAACACAAACACAAGATAATGAATCATGCGATTTCGAATGTTTGTCAAATTCTCAATAACACAACCTTTCTTATTGATTGGTTTGATTTGCCTAGGCTATAGATTCGGAACCGTTGGTTTCCATTCTTTTTCAGGTCCAAAAATCTTTGAACTAATAGAACTTGATAGAACGATCACCAAACATTACAAACACAAACATACGAATCATGCGATTCCGAATGTTTCTCAAATTCTCAATAACACAACCTTTCTTATTGATTGGTTTGATTTGCCTAGGTTATGGTTTGGGAACTGTTGGTTTCCATTCTTCTTCTCGTCAAAAAATCTTTGAACTAATAGAACTTGATAGAAAGATCAACAAACAACACCAACACAAGCATACGAATCATGCGATTCCGAATGTTTCTCAAATTCTCAATAACACAACCTTTCTTATTGATTGGTTTGATTTGCCTAGGCTATGGCTTCGGAACCGTTGGTTTCCATTCTTTTTCTCGTCCAAAAATCTTTGAACTAATAGAACTGGATAGAAGGATCACCAAACAACACAAACACAAGCATACGAATCATGCGATTTTGAATGTTTCTCAAATTCTCAATAACACAACGTTTCTTAATGATTGGTTTGATTTGCCTAGGCTATGGTTTGGGAACCGTTGGTTTCCATACTTTTTCTCGCCCAAAAATCTTTGAACTAATAGAGCTGGATAGAAGGATCACCAAACAACACAAACACAAGATAATGAATCATGCGATTTCGAATGTTTGTCAAATTCTCAATAACACAACCTTTCTTATTGATTGGTTAGATTTGCCTAGGCTATAGTTTCGGAACCGTTGGTTTCCATTCTTTTTCTCGTCCAAAAATCTTTGAACTAATAGAACTTAATAGAAAGATCACCAAACAACACAAACACAAGCATACGAACATGCGATTCCGAATGTTTCTCAAATTCTCAATAACACAACCTTTCTTATTGATTGGTTTGATTTGCCTAGGCTATGGTTTCGGAACCGTTGGTTTCCATTCTTTTTCTCGTCAAAAAATCTTTGAACTAATAGAACTTGATAGAAAGATCACCAAACAACACCCACACAAGCATACGAATCATGCGATTCCGAATGTTTCTCAAACTCTCAATAACACAACCTTTCTTATTGATTGGTTTGATTTGCCTAGGCTATGATTTGGGAACTGTTGGTTTCCATTCTTTTTCTCGTCCAAAAAACTTCGAACTAATAGAACTTGATAAAAAGATCACCAAAGAACAGAAACACAAGCATACGAATCATGCGATTTTGAATGTTTCTCAAATTCTCAATAACACAACGTTTCCTAATGATTGGTTTGATTTGCCTAGGCTATGGTTTGGCAACCGTTGGTTTCCATTCTTTTTCTCGCCCAAAAATCTTTGAACTAATAGAGCTGGATAGAAGGATCACCAAACAACACAAACACAAGATAATGAATCATGCGATTTCGAATGTTTGTTAAATTCTCAATAACACAACCTTTCTTATTGATTGGTTTGATTTGCCTAGGCTATGGTTTGGGAACCGTTGGTTTCCATTCTATTTCTCGTCCAAAAATTTTCGAACTAATAGAACTTGATAAAAAGATCACCAAAGAACACAAACACAAGCATACGAATCATGCGATATCGAATGTTTATCAAATTCTCAATAACACAACATTTCTTATTGATTGGTTTGATTTGCCTAGGATATGGTTTGGGAACCGTTGATTTCCATTCTTTTTCTCGTCCAAAAATCTTTGAACTAATAGAGCTGGATAGAAGGATCACCAAACAACACAAACACAAGCATACGAATCATGCGATTTCGAATGTTTGTCAAATTCTCAATGACACAACCTTTCTTATTGATTGGTTTGATTTGCCTAGGATATGGTTTGCGAACCGTTGCTTTCCATTCTTTTTCTCGTCCAAAAATCTTTGAACTAATAGAACTTAATAGAAAGATCACCAAACAACACATACATAAGCATACGAACAAGCGATTTCGAATGTTTGTCAAATTCTTAATAACACACCCTTTCTTATTGATTGGTTTGATTTGCCTAGGCTATGGTTTGGGAACCGTTGGTTTCCATACTTTTTCTCGCCCAAAAATCTTTGAACTAATAGAGCTGGATAGAAGGATCACCAAACAACACAAACACAAGATAATGAATCATGCGATTTCGAATGTTTGTCAAATTCTCAATAACACAACCTTTCTTATTGATTGGTTAGATTTGCCTAGGCTATAGTTTCGGAACCGTTGGTTTCCATTCTTTTTCTCGTCCAAAAATCTTTGAACTAATAGAACTTAATAGAAAGATCACCAAACAACACAAACACAAGCATACGAACATGCGATTCCGAATGTTTCTCAAATTCTCAATAGCACAACCTTTCTTATTGATTGGTTTGATTTGCCTAGGCTATGGTTTGGGAACCGCTGGTTTCCATTCTTTTTCTCGTCAAAAAATCTTTGAACTAATAGAACTTGATAGAAAGATCACCAAACAACACCCACACAAGCATACGAATCATGCGATTCCGAATGTTTCTCAAACTCTCAATAACACAACCTTTCTTATTGATTGGTTTGATTTGCCTAGGCTATGATTTGGGAACTGTTGGTTTCCATTCTTTTTCTCGTACAAAAAACTTCGAACTAATAGAACTTGATAAAAAGATCACCAAAGAACAGAAACACAAGCATACGAATCATGCGATTTTGAATGTTTCTCAAATTCTCAATAACACAACGTTTCTTAATGATTGGTTTGATTTGCCTAGGCTATGGTTTGGCAACCGTTGGTTTCCATTCTTTTTCTCGCCCAAAAATCTTTGAACTAATATTGCTGGATAGAAGGATCACCAAACAACACAAACACAAGATAATGAATCATGCGATTTCGAATGTTTGTTAAATTCTCAATAACACAACCTTTCTTATTGATTGGTTTGATTTGCCTAGGCTATGGTTTGGGAACCGTTGGTTTCCATTCTATTTCTCGTCCAAAAATTTTCGAACTAATAGAACTTGATAAAAAGATCACCAAAGAACACAAACACAAGCATACGAATCATGCGATATCGAATGTTTATCAAATTCTCAATAACACAACATTTCTTATTGATTGGTTTGATTTGCCTAGGATATGGTTTGGGAACCGTTGGTTTCCATTCTTTTTCTCGTCCAAAAATCTTTGAACTAATAGAGCTGGATAGAAGGATCACCAAACAACACAAACACAAGCATACGAATCATGCGATTTCGAATGTTTGTCAAATTCTCAATGACACAACCTTTCTTATTGATTGGTTTGATTTGCCTAGGATATGGTTTGCGAACCGTTGGTTTCCATTCTTTTTCTCGTCCAAAAATCTTTGAACTAATAGAACTTAATAGAAAGATCACCAAACAACACATACACAAGCATACGAACAAGCGATTTCGAATGTTTGTCAAATTCTTAATAACACAACCTTTCTTATTGATTGGTTTGATTTGCCTAGGCTATGGTTTGGGAACCGTTGGTTTCCATTCTTCTTCTCGTCAAAAAATCTTTGAACTAATAGAACTTGATAGAAAGATCACCAAACAACACCCACACAAGCATACGAATCATGCGATTCTGAATGTTTCTCAAATTCTCAATAACACAACCTTTCTTATTGATTGGTTTGATTTGCCTAGGCTATGGTTTGGGAACTGTTGGTTTCCATTCTTTTTCTCGTCAAAAAATCTTTGAACTAATAGAACTTGATAGAAAGATCACCAAACAACACCAACACAAGCATACGAATCATGCGATTCCGAATGTTTCTCAAATTCTCAATAACACAACCTTTCTTATTGATTGGTTTGATTTGCCTAGGCTATGGTTTCGGAACCGTTGGTTTCCATTCTTTTTCTCGCCCAAAAATCTTTGAACTAATAGAGCTGGATAGAAGGATCACCAAACAACACAAACACAAGATAATGAATCATGCGATTTCGAATGTTTGTTAAATTCTCAATAACATAACCTTTCTTATTGATTGGTTTGATTTGCCTAGGCTATAGTTTCGGAACCGTTGGTTTCCATTCTTTTTCTCGTCCAAAAATCTTTGACCTAATAGAACTTAATAGAAAGATCACCAAACAACACAAACACAAGCATACGAATCATGCGATTCCGAATGTATCTCAAATTTTCAATAACACAACCTTTCTTATTGATTGGTTTGACTTGCCTAGGCTATGGTTTGGGAACCGTTGGTTTCCATTCTTCTTCTCGTCAAAAAATCTTTGAACTAATAGAACCTGATAGAAAGATCACCAAACAACACCAACACAAGCATATGAATCATGCGATTCCGAATGTTTCTCAAATTCTCAATAACACAACCTTTCTTATTGATTGGTTTGATTTGCCTAGGCTATGGTTTCGGAACCGTTGGTTTCCATTCTTTTTCTCGTCGAAAAATCTTTGAACTAATAGAAGTGGATAGAAGGATCACCAAACAACACAAACACAAGCATATGAATCATGCGATTTTGAATGTTTCTCAAATTCTCAATAACACAACCTTTCTTATTGATTGGTTTGATTTGCCTAGGCTATGGTTTGGGAACCGTTGGTTTCCATTCTTTTTCTCGCCCAAAAATCTTTGAACTAATAGAGCTGGATAGAAGGATCACCAAACAACATAAACACAAGCATACGAATCATGCGATTTCGAATGTTTGTGAAATTCTCAATAACACAACCTTTCTTATTGATTGGTTTGATTTGCCTAGGCCATGGTTTGGGAACCGTTGGTTTCCATTCTTTTTCTCGCCCAAATATCTTAGAACTAATAGAGCTGGATAGAAGGATCACCAAACAACACAAACACAAGATAATGAATCATGCGAATTCGAATGTTTGTCAAATTCTCAATAACACAACCTTTCTTAGTGATTGGTGTGATTTGCCTAGGCTATAGTTTCGAAACCGTTGGTTTCCATTCTTCTTCTCGTCAAAAAATCTTTGAACTAATAGAACCTGATAGAAAGATCACCAAACAACACCAACACAAGCATACGAATCATGCGATTCCGAATGTTTCTCAAATTCTCAATAACACAACCTTTCTTATTCATTGATTTGATTTTCCTAGGCTATGGTTTGGGAACCGTTGGTTTCCATTCTTCTTCTCGTCAAAAAATCTTTGAACTAATAGAACTTGATAGAAAGATCACCAAACAACACCAACACAAGCATACGAATCATGCGATTCCGAATGTTTCTCAAATTCTCAATAACACAACCTTTCTTATTGATTGGTTTGATTTGCCTAGGCTATGGTTTCGGAACCGTTGGTTTCCATTCTTTTTCTCGTCCAAAAATATTTGAACTAATAGAACTGGATAGAAGGATCACCAAACAACACAAACACAAGCATACGAATCATGCGATTTTGAATGTTTCTCAAATTCTCAATAACACAACCTTTCTTATTGATTGGTTTGATTTGCCTAGGCTATGGTTTCGGAACCGTTGGTTTCCATTCTTTTTCTCGTCCAAAAATCTTTGAACTAATAGAACTTAATAGAAAGTTCACCAAACAACACAAACACAAGCATACGAATCATGCTATTCCGAATGTTTCTCAAATTCACAATACCACAACCTTTCTTATTGATTGGTTTGGTTTGCCTAGGCTATGGTTTGGGAACCGTTGGTTTCCATTCTTCTTCTCGTCAAAAAATCTTTGAACTAATAGAACTTGATAGAAAGATCACCAAACAACACCCACACAAGCATACGAATCATGCGATTCTGAATGTTTCTCAAATTCTCAATAACACAACCTTTCTTATTGATTGGTTTGATTTGCCTAGGCTATGGTTTGGGAACTGTTGGTTTCCATTCTTTTTCTCGTCAAAAAATCTTTGAACTAATAGAACTTGATAGAAAGATCACCAAACAACACCAACACAAGCATACGAATCATGCGATTCCGAATGTTTCTCAAATTCTCAATAACACAACCTTTCTTATTGATTGGTTTGATTTGCCTAGGCTATGGTTTCGGAACCGTTGGTTTCCATTCTTTTTCTCGCCCAAAAATCTTTGAACTAATAGAGCTGGATAGAAGGATCACCAAACAACACAAACACAAGATAATGAATCATGCGATTTCGAATGTTTGTTAAATTCTCAATAACATAACCTTTCTTATTGATTGGTTTGATTTGCCTAGGCTATAGTTTCGGAACCGTTGGTTTCCATTCTTTTTCTCGTCCAAAAATCTTTGACCTAATAGAACTTAATAGAAAGATCACCAAACAACACAAACACAAGCATACGAATCATGCGATTCCGAATGTTTCTCAAATTTTCAATAACACAACCTTTCTTATTGATTGGTTTGACTTGCCTAGGCTATGGTTTGGGAACCGTTGGTTTCCATTCTTCTTCTCGTCAAAAAATCTTTGAACTAATAGAACCTGATAGAAAGATCACCAAACAACACCAACACAAGCATATGAATCATGCGATTCCGAATGTTTCTCAAATTCTCAATAACACAACCTTTCTTATTGATTGGTTTGATTTGCCTAGGCTATGGTTTCGGAACCGTTGGTTTCCATTCTTTTTCTCGTCGAAAAATCTTTGAACTAATAGAAGTGGATAGAAGGATCACCAAACAACACAAACACAAGCATATGAATCATGCGATTTTGAATGTTTCTCAAATTCTCAATAACACAACCTTTCTTATTGATTGGTTTGATTTGCCTAGGCTATGGTTTGGGAACCGTTGGTTTCCATTCTTTTTCTCGCCCAAAAATCTTTGAACTAATAGAGCTGGATAGAAGGATCACCAAACAACATAAACACAAGCATACGAATCATGCGATTTCGAATGTTTGTGAAATTCTCAATAACACAACCTTTCTTATTGATTGGTTTGATTTGCCTAGGCCATGGTTTGGGAACCGTTGGTTTCCATTCTTTTTCTCGCCCAAATATCTTTGAACTAATAGAGCTGGATAGAAGGATCACCAAACAACACAAACACAAGATAATGAATCATGCGAATTCGAATGTTTGTCAAATTCTCAATAACACAACCTTTCTTAGTGATTGGTTTGATTTGCCTAGGCTATAGTTTCGAAACAGTTGGTTTCCATTCTTCTTCTCGTCAAAAAATCTTTGAACTAATAGAACCTGATAGAAAGATCACCAAACAACACCAACACAAGCATACGAATCATGCGATTCCGAATGTTTCTCAAATTCTCAATAACACAACCTTTCTTATTCATTGATTTGATTTTCCTAGGCTATGGTTTGGGAACCGTTGGTTTCCATTCTTCTTCTCGTCAAAAAATCTTTGAACTAATAGAACTTGATAGAAAGATCACCAAACAACACCAACACAAGCATACGAATCATGCGATTCCGAATGTTTCTCAAATTCTCAATAACACAACCTTTCTTATTGATTGGTTTGATTTGCCTAGGCTATGGTTTCGGAACCGTTGGTTTCCATTCTTTTTCTCGTCCAAAAATCTTTGAACTAATAGAACTGGATAGAAGGATCACCAAACAACACAAACACAAGCATACGAATCATGCGATTTTGAATGTTTCTCAAATTCTCAATAACACAACCTTTCTTATTGATTGGTTTGATTTGCCTAGGCTATGGTTTCGGAACTGTTGGTTTCCATTCTTTTTCTCGTCCAAAAATCTTTGAACTAATAGAACTTAATAGAAAGTTCACCAAACAACACAAACACAAGCATACGAATCATGCTATTCCGAATGTTTCTCAAATTCACAATAACACAACCTTTCTTATTGATTGGTTTGGTTTGCCTAAGCTATGGTTTGGGAACCGTTGGTTTCCATTCTTCTTCTCGTCAAAAAATCTTTGAACTAATAGAACTTGATAGAAAGATCACCAAACAACACCAACACAAGCATACGAATCATGCGATTCCGAATGTTTCTCAAATTCTCAATAACACAACCTTTCTTATTGATTGGTTTGATTTGCCTAGGCTATGGTTTCGGAACCGTTGGTTTCCATTCTTTTTCTCGTCCAAAAATCTTTGAACTTATAGAACTTAATAGAAAGATCACCAAACAACACAAACACAAGCATACGAATCATGCGATTCCGAATATTTTCTCAAATTCTCAATAACACAACCTTTCTTATTGATTGGTTTGATTTGCCTAGGCTATGGTTTGGGAACCGTTGGTTTCCATTCTTGTTCTCGTCAAAAAATCTTTGAACTAATAGAACTTGATAGAAAGATCACCAAACAACACCAACACAAGAATACGAATCATGTGATTCCGAATGTTTCTCAAATTCTCAATAACACAACCTTTCTTATTGATTGGTTTGATTTGCCTAGGCTATGGTTTGGGAACCGTTGGTTTCCATTCTTCTTCTCGTCAAAAAATCTTTGAACTAATAGAACTTGATAGAAAGATCACCAAACAACACCAACACAAGCATACGAATCATGCGATTCCGAATGTTTCTCAAATTCTCAATAACACAACCTTTCTTATTGATTGGTTTGATTTGCCTAGGCTATGGTTTCGGAACCGTTGGTTTCCATTCTTCTTCTCGTCAAAAAATCTTTGAAATAATAGAACTTGATAGAAAGATCACCAAACAACACCAACACAAGCATACGAAAGATCACCGAATGTTTCTCAAATTCTCAATAACACAACCTTTCTTATTGATTGGTTTGATTTGCCTAGGCTATGGTTTGGGAACCGTTGGTTTCCATTCTTCTTCTCGTCAAAAAATCTTTGAACTAATAGAACTTGATAGAAAGATCACCAAACAACACCAACACAAGCATACGAATCATGCGATTCCGAATGTTTCTCAAATTCTCAATAACACAACCTTTCTTATTGATTGGTTTGATTTGCCTAGGCTATGGTTTCGGAACCGTTGGTTTCCATTCTTTTTCTCGTCCAAAAATCTTTGAACTAATAGAAGTTGATAGAAAGATCACCAAACAACACAAACACAAGCAACGAATCATGCGATTTTGAATGTTTCTCAAATTCTCAATAACACAACCTTTCTTATTGATTGGTTTGATTTGCCTAGGCTATGGTTTGGGAACCGTTGGTTTCCTTTCTTTTTCTCGCTCAAAAATCTTTGAACTAATAGAGCTGGATAGAAGGATCACCAAACAACACAAACACAAGCATAGGAATCATGCGATTTCGAATGTTTGTCAAATTCTCAATAACACAACCTTTCTTATTGATTGGTTTGATTTGCCTAGGACATGGTTTGGGAACCGTTGGTTTCCATTCTTTTTCTCGCCCAAATATCTTTGAACTAATAGAGCTGGATAGAAGGATCACCAAACAACACAAACACAAGATAATGAATCATGCGAATTCGAATGTTTGTCAAATTCTCAATAACACAACCTTTCTTATTGATTAGTTTGATTTGCCTAGGCTATAGTTTCGAAACTGTTGGTTTCCATTCTTCTTCTCGTCAAAAAATCTTTGAACTAATAGAACCTGATAGAAAGATCATCAAACAACACCAACACAAGCATACGAATCATGCGATTCCGAATGTTTCTCAAATTCTCAATAACACAACCTTTCTTATTGATTGGTTTGATTTGCCTAGGCTATGGTTTGGGAACCGTTGGTTTCCATTCTTTTTCTCGCCCAAAAATCTTTGAACTAATAGAGCTGGATATAAGGATCACCAAACAACACAAACACAAGCATACGAATCATGCGATTTCGAATGTTTGTCAAATTCTCAATAACACAACCTTTCTTATTGATTGGTTTGATTTGCCTAGGCCATGGTTTGGGAACCGTTGGTTTCCATTCTTTTTCTCGCCCAAATATCTTTGAACTAATAGAGCTGGATAGAAGGATCACCAAACAACACAAACACAAGATAATGAATCATGCGAATTCGAATGTTTGTCAAATTCTCAATAACACAACCTTTCTTATTGATTGGTTTGATTTGCCTAGGCTATGGTTTGGGAACCGTTGGTTTCCATTCTTTTTCTCGCCCAAAAATCTTTGAACTAATAGAGCTGGATAGAAGGATCACCAAACAACACAAACACAAGCATACGAATCATGCGATTTCGAATGTTTGTCAAATTCTCAATAACACAACCTTTCTTATTGATTGGTTTGATTTGCCTAGGCCATGGTTTGGGAACCGTTGGTTTCCATTCTTTTTCTCACCCAAATATCTTTGAACTAATAGAGCTGGATAGAAGGATCACCAAACAACACAAACACAAGCATACGAATCATGCGATTTCGAATGTTTGTCAAATTCTCAATAACACAACGTTTCTTATTGATTGGTTTGATTTGCCTAGGCCATGGTTTGGGAACCGTTGGTTTCCATTCTTTTTCTCGCCCAAATATCTTTGAACTAATAGAGCTGGATAGAAGGATCACCAAACAACACAAACACAAGATAATGAATCATGCGAATTCGAATGTTTGTCAAATTCTCAATAAGACAACCTTTCTGATTGATTGGTTTGATTTGCCTAGGCTATAGTTTCGAAACCGTTGGTTTCCATTCTTCTTCTCGTCAAAAAATCTTTGAACTAATAGAACTTGATAGAAAGATCACCAAACAACACCAACACAAGCATACGAATCATGCGATTCCGAATGTTTCTCAAATTCTCAATAACACAACCTTTCTTATTGATTGGTTTGATTTGCCTAGGCTATGGTTTCGGAACCGTTGGTTTCCATTCTTCTTCTCGTCAAAAAATCTTTGAACTAATAGAACTTGATAGAAAGATCACCAAACAACACCAACACAAGCATACGAATCATGCGATTCCGAATGTTTCTCAAATTCTCAATAACACAACCTTTCTTATTGATTGGTTTGATTTGCCTAGGCTATTGTTTCGGAACCGTTGGTTTCCATTCTTTTTCTCGTCCAAAAATCTTTGAACTAATAGAGCTGGATAGAAGGATCACCAAACAACACAAACACAAGATAATGAATCATGCGAATTCGAATGTTTGTCAAATTCTCAATAACACAACCTTTCTTATTGATTGGTTTGATTTGCCTAGGACATGGTTTGGGAACCGTTGGTTTCCATTCTTCTTCTCGTCAAAAAATCTTTGAACTAATAGAACTTGATAGAAAGATCACCAAACAACACCAACACAAGCATACGAATCATGCGATTCCGAATGTTTCTCAAATTCTCAATAACACAACCTTTCTTATTGATTGGTTTGATTTGCCTAGGCTATGGTTTCGGAACCGTTGGTTTCCATTCTTTTTCTCGTCCAAAAATCTTTGAACTTATAGAACTTAATAGAAAGATCACCAAACAACACAAACACAAGCATACGAATCATGCGATTCCGAATATTTTCTCAAATTCTCAATAACACAACCTTTCTTATTGATTGGTTTGATTTGCCTAGGCTATGGTTTGGGAACCGTTGGTTTCCATTCTTGTTCTCGTCAAAAAATCTTTGAACTAATAGAACTTGATAGAAAGATCACCAAACAACACCAACACAAGAATACGAATCATGTGATTCCGAATGTTTCTCAAATTCACAATAACACAACCTTTCTTATTGATTGGTTTGGTTTGCCTTGGCTATGGTTTGGGAACCGTTGGTTTCCATTCTTCTTCTCGTCAAAAAATCTTTGAACTAATAGAACTTGATAGAAAGATCACCAAACAACACCAACACAAGCATACGAATCATGCGATTCCGAATGTTTCTCAAATTCTCAATAACACAACCTTTCTTATTGATTGGTTTGATTTGCCTAGGCTATGGTTTCGGAACCGTTGGTTTCCATTCTTTTTCTCGTCCAAAAATCTTTGAACTTATAGAACTTAATAGAAAGATCACCAAACAACACAAACACAAGCATACGAATCATGCGATTCCGAATATTTTCTCAAATTCTCAATAACACAACCTTTCTTATTGATTGGTTTGATTTGCCTAGGCTATGGTTTGGGAACCGTTGGTTTCCATTCTTGTTCTCGTCAAAAAATCTTTGAACTAATAGAACTTGATAGAAAGATCACCAAACAACACCAACACAAGAATACGAATCATGTGATTCCGAATGTTTCTCAAATTCTCAATAACACAACCTTTCTTATTGATTGGTTTGATTTGCCTAGGCTATGGTTTGGGAACCGTTGGTTTCCATTCTTCTTCTCGTCAAAAAATCTTTGAACTAATAGAACTTGATAGAAAGATCACCAAACAACACCAACACAAGCATACGAATCATGCGATTCCGAATGTTTCTCAAATTCTCAATAACACAACCTTTCTTATTGATTGGTTTGATTTGCCTAGGCTATGGTTTCGGAACCGTTGGTTTCCATTCTTCTTCTCGTCAAAAAATCTTTGAACTAATAGAACTTGATAGAAAGATCACCAAACAACACCAACACAAGCATACGAAAGATCACCGAATGTTTCTCAAATTCTCAATAACACAACCTTTCTTATTGATTGGTTTGATTTGCCTAGGCTATGGTTTGGGAACCGTTGGTTTCCATTCTTCTTCTCGTCAAAAAATCTTTGAACTAATAGAACTTGATAGAAAGATCACCAAACAACACCAACACAAGCATACGAATCATGCGATTCCGAATGTTTCTCAAATTCTCAATAACATAACCTTTCTTATTGATTGGTTTGATTTGCCTAGGCTATGGTTTCGGAACCGTTGGTTTCCATTCTTTTTCTCGTCCAAAAATCTTAGAACTAATAGAAGTTGATAGAAAGATCACCAAACAACACAAACACAAGCAACGAATCATGCGATTTTGAATGTTTTTCAAATTCTCAATAACACAACCTTTCTTATTGATTGGTTTGATTTGCCTAGGCTATGGTTTGGGAACCGTTGGTTTCCATTCTTTTTCTCGCTCAAAAATCTTTGAACTAATAGAGCTGGATAGAAGGATCACCAAACAACACAAACACAAGCATAGGAATCATGCGATTTCGAATGTTTGTCAAATTCTCAATAACACAACCTTTCTTATTGATTGGTTTGATTTGCCTAGGACATGGTTTGGGAACCGTTGGTTTCCATTCTTTTTCTCGCCCAAATATCTTTGAACTAATAGAGCTGGATAGAAGGATCACCAAACAACACAAACACAAGATAATGAATCATGCGAATTCGAATGTTTGTCAAATTCTCAATAACACAACCTTTCTTATTGATTAGTTTGATTTGCCTAGGCTATAGTTTCGAAACTGTTGGTTTCCATTCTTCTTCTCGTCAAAAAATCTTTGAACTAATAGAACCTGATAGAAAGATCATCAAACAACACCAACACAAGCATACGAATCATGCGATTCCGAATGTTTCTCAAATTCTCAATAACACAACCTTTCTTATTGATTGGTTTGATTTGCCTAGGCTATGGTTTGGGAACCGTTGGTTTCCATTCTTTTTCTCGCCCAAAAATCTTTGAACTAATAGAGCTGGATATAAGGATCACCAAACAACACAAACACAAGCATACGAATCATGCGATTTCGAATGTTTGTCAAATTCTCAATAACACAACCTTTCTTATTGATTGGTTTGATTTGCCTAGGCCATGGTTTGGGAACCGTTGGTTTCCATTCTTTTTCTCGCCCAAATATCTTTGAACTAATAGAGCTGGATAGAAGGATCACCAAACAACACAAACACAAGATAATGAATCATGCGAATTCGAATGTTTGTCAAATTCTCAATAACACAACCTTTCTTATTGATTGGTTTGATTTGCCTAGGCTATGGTTTGGGAACCGTTGGTTTCCATTCTTTTTCTCGCCCAAAAATCTTTGAACTAATAGAGCTGGATAGAAGGATCACCAAACAACACAAACACAAGCATACGAATCATGCGATTTCGAATGTTTGTCAAATTCTCAATAACACAACCTTTCTTATTGATTGGTTTGATTTGCCTAGGCCATGATTTGGGAACCGTTGGTTTCCATTCTTTTTCTCACCCAAATATCTTTGAACTAATAGAGCTGGATAGAAGGATCACCAAACAACACAAACACAAGCATACGAATCATGCGATTTCGAATGTTTGTCAAATTCTCAATAACACAACCTTTCTTATTGATTGGTTTGATTTGCCTAGGCCATGGTTTGGGAACCGTTGGTTTCCATTCTTTTTCTCGCCCAAATATCTTTGAACTAATAGAGCTGGATAGAAGGATCACCAAACAACACAAACACAAGATAATGAATCATGCGAATTCGAATGTTTGTCAAATTCTCAATAACACAACCTTTCTGATTGATTGGTTTGATTTGCCTAGGCTATAGTTTCGAAACCGTTGGTTTCCATTCTTCTTCTCGTCAAAAAATCTTTGAACTAATAGAACTTGATAGAAAGATCACCAAACAACACCAACACAAGCATACAAATCATGCGATTCCGAATGTTTCTCAAATTCTCAATAACACAACCTTTCTTATTGATTGGTTTGATTTGCCTAGGCTATGGTTTGGGAACCGTTGGTTTCCATTCTTCTTCTCGTCAAAAAATCTTTGAACTAATAGAACTTGATAGAAAGATCACCAAACAACACCAACACAAGCATACGAATCATGCGATTCCGAATGTTTCTCAAATTCTCAATAACACAACCTTTCTTATTGATTGGTTTGATTTGCCTAGGCTATTGTTTCGGAACCGTTGGTTTCCATTCTTTTTCTCGTCCAAAAATCTTTGAACTAATAGAGCTGGATAGAAGGATCACCAAACAACACAAACATAAGATAATGAATCATGCGAATTCGAATGTTTGTCAAATTCTCAATAACACAACCTTTCTTATTGATTGGTTTGATTTGCCTAGGACATGGTTTGGGAACCGTTGGTTTCCATTCTTTTTCTCGCCCAAATATCTTTGAACTAATAGAGCTGGATAGAAGGATCACCAAACAACACAAACACAAGCATACGAATCATGCGATTTCGAATGTTTGTCAAATTCTCAATAACACAACCTTTCTTATTGATTGGTTTGATTTGCCTAGGCCATGGTTTGGGAACCGTTGGTTTCCATTCTTTTTCTCGCCCAAATATCTTTGAACTAATAGAGCTGGATAGAAGGATCACCAAACAACACAAACACAAGATAATGAATCATGCGAATTCGAATGTTTGTCAAATTCTCAATAACACAACCTTTCTGATTGATTGGTTTGATTTGCCTAGGCTATAGTTTCGAAACCGTTGGTTTCCATTCTTCTTCTCGTCAAAAAATCTTTGAACTAATAGAACTTGATAGAAAGATCACCAAACAACACCAACACAAGCATACAAATCATGCGATTCCGAATGTTTCTCAAATTCTCAATAA
Source organism: Polygonum maritimum (assembly GCA_963924305.1). NCBI lineage: Eukaryota > Viridiplantae > Streptophyta > Magnoliopsida > Caryophyllales > Polygonaceae > Polygonum > Polygonum maritimum. The sequence goes on along the minus strand of OZ002730.1, from coordinate 14,835,455 downwards.
CACAACCTTTCTTATTGATTGGTTTGATTTGCCTAGGCTATGGTTTGGGAACCGTTGGTTTCCATTCTTCTTCTCGTCAAAAAATCTTTGAACTAATAGAACTTGATAGAAAGATCACCAAACAACACAAACACAAGCATACGAATCATGCGATTTCGAATGTTTGTCAAATTCTCAATAACACAACCTTTCTTATTGATTGGTTTGATTTGCCTAGGCCATGGTTTGGGAACCGTTGGTTTCCATTATTTTTCTCGCCCAAATATCTTTGAACTAATAGAGCTGGATAGAAGGATCACCAAACAACACAAACACAAGATAATGAATCATGCGAATTCGAATGTTTGTCAAATTCTCAATAACACAACCTTTCTTATTGATTGGTTTGATTTGCCTACGCTATGGTTTGGGAACCGTTGGTTTCCATTCTTTTTCTCGCCCAAAAATCTTTGAACTAATAGAGCTGGATAGAAGGATCACCAAACAACACAAACACAAGCATACGAATCATGCGATTTCGAATGTTTGTCAAATTCTCAATAACACAACCTTTCTTATTGATTGGTTTGATTTGCCTAGGCCATGGTTTGGGAACCGTTGGTTTCCATTCTTTTTCTCACCCAAATATCTTTGAACTAATAGAGCTGGATAGAAGGATCACCAAACAACACAAACACAAGCATACGAATCATGCGATTTCGAATGTTTGTCAAATTCTCAATAACACAACCTTTCTTATTGATTGGTTTGATTTGCCTAGGCCATGGTTTGGGAACCGTTGGTTTCCATTATTTTTCTCGCCCAAATATCTTTGAACTAATAGAGCTGGATAGAAGGATCACCAAACAACACAAACACAAGATAATGAATCATGCGAATTCGAATGTTTGTCAAATTCTCAATAACACAACCTTTCTTATTGATTGGTTTGATTTGCCTAGGCTATGGTTTGGGAACCGTTGGTTTCCATTCTTCTTCTCGTCAAAAAATCTTTGAACTAATAGAACTTGATGGAAAGATCACCAAACGACACCAAAACAAGCATACGAATCATGCGATTCCGAATGTTTCTCAAATTCTCAATAACACAACCTTTCTTATTGATTGGTTTGATTTGCCTAGGCTATGGTTTGGGAACCGTTGGTTTCCATTCTTTTTCTCGCCCAAAAATCTTTGAACTAATAGAGCTGGATAGAAGGATCACCAAACAACACAAACACAAGCATACGAATCATGCGATTTCGAATGTTTGTCAAATTCTCAATAACACAACCTTTCTTATTGATTGGTTTGATTTGCCTAGGCCATGGTTTGGGAATCGTTGGTTTCCATTCTTTTTCTCGCCCAAATATCTTTGAACTAATAGAGCTGGATAGAAGGATCACCAAACAACACAAACACAAGATAATGAATCATGCGAATTCGAATGTTTGTCAAATTCTCAATAACACAACCTTTCTTATTGATTGGTTTGATTTGCCTAGGCTATAGTTTCGAAACTGTTGGTTTCCATTATTCTTCTCGTCAAAAAATCTTTGAACTAATAGAACCTGATAGAAAGATCACCAAACAACACCAACACAAGCATACGAATCATGCGATTCCGAATGTTTCTCAAATTCTCAATAACACAACCTTTCTTATTGATTGGTTTGATTTGCCTAGGCTATGGTTTGGGAACCGTTGGTTTCCATTCTTCTTCTCGTCAAAAAATCTTTGAACTAATAGAACTTGATAGAAAGATCACCAAACAACACCAACACAAGCATACGAATCATGCGATTCCGAATGTTTCTCAAATTCTCAATAACACAACCTTTCTTATTGATTGGTTTGATTTGCCTAGGCTATTGTTTCGGAACCGTTGGTTTCCATTCTTTTTCTCGTCCAAAAATCTTTGAACTAATAGAACTGGATAGAAGGATCACCAAACAACACAAACACAAGCATACGAATCATGCGATTTTGAAAGTTTCTCAAATTCTCAATAACACAACCTTTCTTATTGATTGGTTTGATTTGCCTAGGCTATGGTTTCGGAACCGTTGGTTTCCATTCTTGTTCTCGTCCAAAAATCTTTGAACTAATAGAACTTATTAGAAAGTTCACCAAACAACACAAACATAAGCATACGAATCATGCGATTCCGAATGTTTCTCAAATTCACAATAACACAACCTTTCTTATTGATTGGTTTGGTTTGCCTAGGCTATGGTTTGGGAACCGTTGGTTTCCATTCTTCTTCTCGTCAAAAAATCTTTGAACTAATAGAACTTGATAGAAAGATCACCAAACAACACCAACACAAGCATACGAATCATGCGATTCCGAATGTTTCTCAAATTCTCAATAACACAACCTTTCTTATTGATTGGTTTGATTTGCCTAGGCTATGGTTTCGGAACCGTTGGTTTCCATTCTTTTTCTCGTCCAAAAATCTTTGAACTTATAGAACTTAATAGAAACATCACCAAACAACACAAACACAAGCATACGAATCATGCGATTCCGAATATTTTCTCAAATTCTCAATAACACAACCTTTCTTATTGATTGGTTTGATTTGCCTAGGCTATGGTTTGGGAACCGTTGGTTTCCATTCTTCTTCTCGTCAAAAAATCTTTGAACTAATAGAACTTGATAGAAAGATCACCAAACAACACCAACACAAGAATACGAATCATGTGATTCCGAATGTTTCTCAAATTCTCAATAACACAACCTTTCTTATTGGTTTGATTTGCCTAGGCTATGGTTTGGGAACCGTTGGTTTCCATTCTTCTTCTCGTCAAAAAATCTTTGAACTAATAGAACTTGATGGAAAGATCACCAAACAACACCAACACAAGCATACGAATCATGCGATTCCGAATGTTTCTCAAATTCTCAATAACACAACCTTTCTTATTGATTGGTTTGATTTGCCTAGGCTATGGTTTCGGAACCGTTGGTTTCCATTCTTTTTCTCGTCCAAAAATCTATGAACTAATAGAAGTTGATAGAAAGATCACCAAACAACACAAACACAAGCATACGAATCACGCGATTTTGAATGTTTCTCAAATTCTCAATAACACAACCTTTCTTATTGATTGGTTTGATTTGCCTAGGCTATGGTTTGGGAACCGTTGGTTTCCATTCTTTTTCTCGCCCAAAAATCTTTGAACTAATAGAGCTGGATAGAAGGATCACCAAACAACACAAACACAAGCATACGAATCATGCGATTTCGAATGTTTGTCAAATTCTCAATAACACAACCTTTCTTATTGATTGGTTTGATTTGCCTAGGCCATGGTTTGGGAATCGTTGGTTTCCATTCTTTTTCTCGCCCAAATATCTTTGAACTAATAGAGCTGGATAGAAGGATCACCAAACAACACAAACACAAGATAATGAATCATGCGAATTCGAATGTTTGTCAAATTCTCAATAACACAACCTTTCTTATTGATTGGTTTGATTTGCCTAGGCTATGGTTTCGGAACCGTTGGTTTCCATTCTTTTTCTCGTCCAAAAATCTTTGAACTTATAGAACTTAATAGAAACATCACCAAACAACACAAACACAAGCATACGAATCATGCGATTCCGAATATTTTCTCAAATTCTCAATAACACAACCTTTCTTATTGATTGGTTTGATTTGCCTAGGCTATGGTTTGGGAACCGTTGGTTTCCATTCTTCTTCTCGTCAAAAAATCTTTGAACTAATAGAACTTGATAGAAAGATCACCAAACAACACCAACACAAGAATACGAATCATGTGATTCCGAATGTTTCTCAAATTCTCAATAACACAACCTTTCTTATTGATTGGTTTGATTTGCCTAGGCTATGGTTTGGGAACCGTTGGTTTCCATTCTTCTTCTCGTCAAAAAATCTTTGAACTAATAGAACTTGATAGAAAGATCACCAAACAACACCAACACAAGCATACGAATCATGCGATTCCGAATGTTTCTCAAATTCTCAATAACACAACCTTTCTTATTGATTGGTTTGATTTGCCTAGGCTATGGTTTCGGAACCGTTGGTTTCCATTCTTCTTCTCGTCAAAAAATCTTTGAACTAATAGAACTTGATAGAAAGATCACCAAACAACACCAACACAAGCATACGAAAGATCACCGAATGTTTCTCAAATTCTCAATAACACAACCTTTCTTATTGATTGGTTTGATTTGCCTAGGCTATGGTTTGGGAACCGTTGGTTTCCATTCTTCTTCTCGTCAAAAAATCTTTGAACTAATAGAACTTGATAGAAAGATCACCAAACAACACCAACACAAGCATACGAATCATGCGATTCCGAATGTTTCTCAAATTCTCAATAACACAACCTTTCTTATTGATTGGTTTGATTTGCCTAGGCTATGGTTTCGGAACCGTTGGTTTCCATTCTTTTTCTCGTCCAAAAATCTTTGAACTTATAGAACTTAATAGAAAGATCACCAAACAACACAAACACAAGCATACGAATCATGCGATTCCGAATATTTTCTCAAATTCTCAATAACACAACCTTTCTTATTGATTGGTTTGATTTGCCTAGGCTATGGTTTGGGAACCGTTGGTTTCCATTCTTTTTCTCGCTCAAAAATCTTTGAACTAATAGAGCTGGATAGAAGGATCACCAAACAACACAAACACAAGCATAGGAATCATGCGATTTCGAATGTTTGTCAAATTCTCAATAACACAACCTTTCTTATTGATTGGTTTGATTTGCCTAGGCTATGGTTTGGGAACCGTTGGTTTCCATTCTTTTTCTCGCCCAAAAATCTTTGAACTAATAGAGCTGGATAGAAGGATCACCAAACAACACAAACACAAGCATACGAATCATGCGATTTCGAATGTTTGTCAAATTCTCAATAACACAACCTTTCTTATTGATTGGTTTGATTTGCCTAGGCCATGGTTTGGGAATCGTTGGTTTCCATTCTTTTTCTCGCCCAAATATCTTTGAACTAATAGAGCTGGATAGAAGGATCACCAAACAACACAAACACAAGATAATGAATCATGCGAATTCGAATGTTTGTCAAATTCTCAATAACACAACCTTTCTTATTGATTGGTTTGATTTGCCTAGGCTATGGTTTCGGAACCGTTGGTTTCCATTCTTTTTCTCGTCCAAAAATCTTTGAACTTATAGAACTTAATAGAAACATCACCAAATAACACAAACACAAGCATACGAATCATGCGATTCCGAATATTTTCTCAAATTCTCAATAACACAACCTTTCTTATTGATTGGTTTGATTTGCCTAGGCTATGGTTTGGGAACCGTTGGTTTCCATTCTTCTTCTCGTCAAAAAATCTTTGAACTAATAGAACTTGATAGAAAGATCACCAAACAACACCAACACAAGAATACGAATCATGTGATTCCGAATGTTTCTCAAATTCTCAATAACACAACCTTTCTTATTGATTGGTTTGATTTGCCTAGGCTATGGTTTGGGAACCGTTGGTTTCCATTCTTCTTCTCGTCAAAAAATCTTTGAACTAATAGAACTTGATAGAAAGATCACCAAACAACACCAACACAAGCATACGAATCATGCGATTCCGAATGTTTCTCAAATTCTCAATAACACAACCTTTCTTATTGATTGGTTTGATTTGCCTAGGCTATGGTTTCGGAACCGTTGGTTTCCATTCTTCTTCTCGTCAAAAAATCTTTGAACTAATAGAACTTGATAGAAAGATCACCAAACAACACCAACACAAGCATACGAAAGATCACCGAATGTTTCTCAAATTCTCAATAACACAACCTTTCTTATTGATTGGTTTGATTTGCCTAGGCTATGGTTTGGGAACCGTTGGTTTCCATTCTTCTTCTCGTCAAAAAATCTTTGAACTAATAGAACTTGATAGAAAGATCACCAAACAACACCAACACAAGCATACGAATCATGCGATTCCGAATGTTTCTCAAATTCTCAATAACACAACCTTTCTTATTGATTGGTTTGATTTGCCTAGGCTATGGTTTCGGAACCGTTGGTTTCCATTCTTTTTCTCGTCCAAAAATCTTTGAACTTACAGAACTTAATAGAAAGATCACCAAACAACACAAACACAAGCATACGAATCATGCGATTCCGAATATTTTCTCAAATTCTCAATAACACAACCTTTCTTATTGATTGGTTTGATTTGCCTAGGCTATGGTTTGGGAACCGTTGGTTTCCATTCTTTTTCTCGCTCAAAAATCTTTGAACTAATAGAGCTGGATAGAAGGATCACCAAACAACACAAACACAAGCATAGGAATCATGCGATTTCGAATGTTTGTCAAATTCTCAATAACACAACCTTTCTTATTGATTGGTTTGATTTGCCTAGGACATGGTTTGGGAACCGTTGGTTTCCATTCTTTTTCTCGCCCAAATATCTTTGAACTAATAGAGCTGGATAGAAGGATCACCAAACAACACAAACACAAGATAATGAATCATGCGAATTCGAATGTTTGTCAAATTCTCAATAACACAACCTTTCTTATTGATTAGTTTGATTTGCCTAGGCTATAGTTTCGAAACTGTTGGTTTCCATTCTTCTTCTCGTCAAAAAATCTTTGAACTAATAGAACCGGATAGAAAGATCATCAAACAACACCAACACAAGCATACGAATCATGCGATTCCGAATGTTTCTCAAATTCTCAATAACACAACCTTTTTTATTGATTGGTTTGATTTGCCTAGGCTATGGTTTGGGAACCGTTGGTTTCCATTCTTTTTCTCGCCCAAAAATCTTTGAACTAATAGAGCTGGATAGAAGGATCACCAAACAACACAAACACAAGCATACGAATCATGCGATTTCGAATGTTTGTCAAATTCTCAATAACACAACCTTTCTTATTGATTGGTTTGATTTGCCTAGGCCATGGTTTGGGAACCGTTGGTTTCCATTCTTTTTCTCGCCCAAATATCTTTGAACTAATAGAGCTGGATAGAAGGATCACCAAACAACACAAACACAAGATAACGAATCATGCGAATTCGAATGTTTGTCAAATTCTCAATAACACAACCTTTCTTATTGATTGGTTTGATTTGCCTAGGCTATGGTTTGGGAACCGTTGGTTTCCATTCTTTTTCTCGCCCAAAAATCTTTGAACTAATAGAGCTGGATAGAAGGATCACCAAACAACACAAACACAAGCATACGAATCATGCGATTTCGAATGTTTGTCAAATTCTCAATAACACAACCTTTCTTATTGATTGGTTTGATTTGCCTAGGCCATGGTTTGGGAACCGTTGGTTTCCATTCTTTTTCTCACCCAAATATCTTTGAACTAATAGAGCTGGATAGAAGGATCACCAAACAACACAAACACAAGCATACGAATCATGCGATTTCGAATGTTTGTCAAATTCTCAATAACACAACCTTTCTTATTGATTGGTTTGATTTGCCTAGGCCATGGTTTGGGAACCGTTGGTTTCCATTCTTTTTCTCGCCCAAATATCTTTGAACTAATAGAGCTGGATAGAAGGATCACCAAACAACACAAACACAAGATAATGAATCATGCGAATTCGAATGTTTGTCAAATTCTCAATAACACAACCTTTCTGATTGATTGGTTTGATTTGCCTAGGCTATAGTTTCGAAACCGTTGGTTTCCATTCTTCTTCTCGTCAAAAAATCTTTGAACTAATAGAACTTGATAGAAAGATCACCAAACAACACCAACACAAGCATACGAATCATGCGATTCCGAATGTTTCTCAAATTCTCAATAACACAACCTTTCTTATTGATTGGTTTGATTTGCCTAGGCTATGGTTTGGGAACCGTTGGTTTCCATTCTTCTTCTCGTCAAAAAATCTTTGAACTAATAGAACTTGATAGAAAGATCACCAAACAACACCAACACAAGCATACGAATCATGCGATTCCGAATGTTTCTCAAATTCTCAATAACACAACCTTTTTTATTGATTGGTTTGATTTGCCTAGGCTATGGTTTGGGAACCGTTGGTTTCCATTCTTTTTCTCGCCCAAAAATCTTTGAACTAATAGAGCTGGATAGAAGGATCACCAAACAACACAAACACAAGCATACGAATCATGCGATTTCGAATGTTTGTCAAATTCTCAATAACACAACCTTTCTTATTGATTGGTTTGATTTGCCTAGGCCATGGTTTGGGAACCGTTGGTTTCCATTCTTTTTCTCGCCCAAATATCTTTGAACTAATAGAGCTGGATAGAAGGATCACCAAACAACACAAACACAAGATAATGAATCATGCGAATTCGAATGTTTGTCAAATTCTCAATAACACAACCTTTCTGATTGATTGGTTTGATTTGCCTAGGCTATAGTTTCGAAACCGTTGGTTTCCATTCTTCTTCTCGTCAAAAAATCTTTGAACTAATAGAACTTGATAGAAAGATCACCAAACAACACCAACACAAGCATACGAATCATGCGATTCCGAATGTTTCTCAAATTCTCAATAACACAACCTTTCTTATTGATTGGTTTGATTTGCCTAGGCTATGGTTTGGGAACCGTTGGTTTCCATTCTTCTTCTCGTCAAAAAATCTTTGAACTAATAGAACTTGATAGAAAGATCACCAAACAACACCAACACAAGCATACGAATCATGCGATTCCGAATGTTTCTCAAATTCTCAATAACACAACCTTTTTTATTGATTGGTTTGATTTGCCTAGGCTATGGTTTGGGAACCGTTGGTTTCCATTCTTTTTCTCGCCCAAAAATCTTTGAACTAATAGAGCTGGATAGAAGGATCACCAAACAACACAAACACAAGCATACGAATCATGCGATTTCGAATGTTTGTCAAATTCTCAATAACACAACCTTTCTTATTGATTGGTTTGATTTGCCTAGGCCATGGTTTGGGAACCGTTGGTTTCCATTCTTTTTCTCGCCCAAATATCTTTGAACTAATAGAGCTGGATAGAAGGATCACCAAACAACACAAACACAAGATAACGAATCATGCGAATTCGAATGTTTGTCAAATTCTCAATAACACAACCTTTCTTATTGATTGGTTTGATTTGCCTAGGCTATGGTTTGGGAACCGTTGGTTTCCATTCTTTTTCTCGCCCAAAAATCTTTGAACTAATAGAGCTGGATAGAAGGATCACCAAACAACACAAACACAAGCATACGAATCATGCGATTTCGAATGTTTGTCAAATTCTCAATAACACAACCTTTCTTATTGATTGGTTTGATTTGCCTAGGCCATGGTTTGGGAACCGTTGGTTTCCATTCTTTTTCTCACCCAAATATCTTTGAACTAATAGAGCTGGATAGAAGGATCACCAAACAACACAAACACAAGCATACGAATCATGCGATTTCGAATGTTTGTCAAATTCTCAATAACACAACCTTTCTTATTGATTGGTTTGATTTGCCTAGGCCATGGTTTGGGAACCGTTGGTTTCCATTCTTTTTCTCGCCCAAATATCTTTGAACTAATAGAGCTGGATAGAAGGATCACCAAACAACACAAACACAAGATAATGAATCATGCGAATTCGAATGTTTGTCAAATTCTCAATAACACAACCTTTCTGATTGATTGGTTTGATTTGCCTAGGCTATAGTTTCGAAACCGTTGGTTTCCATTCTTCTTCTCGTCAAAAAATCTTTGAACTAATAGAACTTGATAGAAAGATCACCAAACAACACCAACACAAGCATACGAATCATGCGATTCCGAATGTTTCTCAAATTCTCAATAACACAACCTTTCTTATTGATTGGTTTGATTTGCCTAGGCTATGGTTTGGGAACCGTTGGTTTCCATTCTTCTTCTCGTCAAAAAATCTTTGAACTAATAGAACTTGATAGAAAGATCACCAAACAACACCAACACAAGCATACGAATCATGCGATTCCGAATGTTTCTCAAATTCTCAATAACACAACCTTTCTTATTGATTGGTTTGATTTGCCTAGGCTATTGTTTCGGAACCGTTGGTTTCCATTCTTTTTCTCGTCCAAAAATCTTTGAACTAATAGAACTGGATAGAAGGATCACCAAACAACACAAACACAAGCATACGAATCATGCGATTTTGAATGTTTCTCAAATTCTCAATAACACAACCTTTCTTATTGATTGGTTTGATTTGCCTAGGCTATGGTTTCGGAACCGTTGGTTTCCATTCTTGTTCTCGTCCAAAAATCTTTGAACTAATAGAACTTATTAGAAAGTTCACCAAACAACACAAACATAAGCATACGAATCATCCGATTCCGAATGTTTCTCAAATTCACAATAAAACAACCTTTCTTATTGATTGGTTTGGTTTGCCTAGGCTATGGTTTGGTAACCGTTGGTTTCCATTCTTCTTCTCGTCAAAAAATCTTTGAACTAATAGAACTTGATAGAAAGATCACCAAACATCACCAACACAAGCATACGAATCATGCGATTCCGAATGTTTCTCAAATTCTCAATAACACAACCTTTCTTATTGATTGGTTTTATTTGCCTAGGCTATGGTTTGGGAACCGTTGGTTTCCATTCTTTTTCTCGTCCAAAAATCTTTGAACTAATAGAACTTGATGGAAAGATCACCAAACAACACCAACACAAGCATACGAATCATGCGATTCCGAATGTTTCTCAAATTCTCAATAACACAACCTTTCTTATTGATTGGTTTGATTTGCCTAGGCTATGGTTTGGGAACCGTTGGTTTCCATTCTTTTTCTCGCCCAATAAATCTTTGAACTAATAGAGCTGGATAGAAGGATCACCAAACAACACAAACACAAGCATACGAATCATGCGATTTCGAATGTTTGTCAAATTCTCAATAACACAACCTTTCTTATTGATTGGTTTGATTTGCCTAGGCCATGGTTTGGGAATCGTTGGTTTCCATTCTTTTTCTCGCCCAAATATCTTTGAACTAATAGAGCTGGATAGAAGGATCACCAAACAACACAAACACAAGATAATGAATCATGCGAATTCGAATGTTTGTCAAATTCTCAATAAGACAACCTTTCTTATTGATTGGTTTGATTTGCCTAGGCTATGGTTTCGGAACCGTTGGTTTCGATTCTTTTTCTCGTCCAAAAATCTTTGAACTTATAGAACTTAATAGAAACATCACCAAACAACACAAACACAAGCATACGAATCATGCGATTCCGAATATTTTCTCAAATTCTCAATAACACAACCTTTCTTATTGATTGGTTTGATTTGCCTAGGCTATGGTTTGGGAACCGTTGGTTTCCATTCTTTTTCTCGCCCAAAAATCTTTGAACTAATAGAGCTGGATAGAAGGATCACCAAACAACACAAACACAAGCATACGAATCATGCGATTTCGAATGTTTGTCAAATTCTCAATAACACAACCTTTCTTATTGATTGGTTTGATTTGCCTAGGCCATGGTTTGGGAATCGTTGGTTTCCATTCTTTTTCTCGCCCAAATATCTTTGAACTAATAGAGCTGGATAGAAGGGTCACCAAACAACACAAACACAAGATAATGAATCATGCGAATTCGAATGTTTGTCAAATTCTCAATAACACAACCTTTCTTATTGATTGGTTTGATTTGCCTAGGCTATAGTTTCGAAACTGTTGGTTTCCATTATTCTTCTCGTCAAAAAATCTTTGAACTAATAGAACCTGATAGAAAGATCACCAAACAACACCAACACAAGCATACGAATCATGCGATTCCGAATGTTTCTCAAATTCTCAATAACACAACCTTTCTTATTGATTGGTTTGATTTGCCTAGGCTATGGTTTGGGAACCGTTGGTTTCCATTCTTCTTCTCGTCAAAAAATCTTTGAACTAATAGAACTTGATAGAAAGATCACCAAACAACACCAACACAAGCATACGAATCATGCGATTCCGAATGTTTCTCAAATTCTCAATAACACAACCTTTCTTATTGATTGGTTTGATTTGCCTAGGCTATGGTTTCGGAACCGTTGGTTTCCATTCTTTTTCTCGTCCAAAAATCTTTGAACTAATAGAACTGGATAGAAGGATCACCAAACAACACAAACACAAGCATACGAATCATGCGATTTTGAATGTTTCTCAAATTCTCAATAACACAACCTTTCTTATTGATTGGTTTGATTTGCCTAGGCTATGGTTTCGGAACCGTTGGTTTCCATTCTTGTTCTCGTCCAAAAATCTTTGAACTAATAGAACTTATTAGAAAGTTCACCAAACAACACAAACATAAGCATACGAATCATGCGATTCCGAATGTTTCTCAAATTCACAATAACACAACCTTTCTTGTTGATTGGTTTGGTTTGCCTAGGCTATGGTTTGGGAACCGTTGGTTTCCATTCTTCTTCTCGTCAAAAAATCTTTGAACTAATAGAACTTGATAGAAAGATCACCAAACAACACCAACACAAGCATACGAATCATGCGATTCCGAATGTTTCTCAAATTCTCAATAACACAACCTTTCTTATTGATTGGTTTGATTTGCCTAGGCTATGGTTTCGGAACCGTTGGTTTCCATTCTTTTTCTCGTCCAAAAATCTTTGAACTAATAGAACTGGATAGAAGGATCACCAAACAACACAAACACAAGCATACGAATCATGCGATTTTGAATGTTTCTCAAATTCTCAATAACACAACCTTTCTTATTGATTGGTTTGATTTGCCTAGGCTATGGTTTCGGAACCGTTGGTTTCCATTCTTTTTCTCGTCCAAAAATCTTTGAACTAATAGAACTTAATAGAAAGTTCACCAAACAACACAAACACAAGCATACGAATCATGCGATTCCGAATGTTTCTCAAATTCACAATAACACAACCTTTCTTATTGATTGGTTTGGTTTGCCTAGGCTATGGTTTGGGAACCGTTGGTTTCCATTCTTCTTCTCGTCAAAAAATCTTTGAACTAATAGAACTTGATATAAAGATCACCAAACAACACCAACACAAGCATACGAATCATGCGATTCCGAATGTTTCTCAAATTCTCAATAACACAACCTTTCTTATTGATTGGTTTGATTGGCCTAGGCTATGGTTTCGGAACCGTTGGTTTCCATTCTTTTTCTCGTCCAAAAATCTTTGAACGTATAGAACTTAATAGAAAGATCACCAAACAACACAAACACAAGCATACGAATCATGCGATTCCGAATATTTTCTCAAATTCTCAACAACACAACCTTTCTTATTGATTAGTTTGATTTGCCTAGGCTATGGTTTGGGAACCGTTGGTTTCCATTCTTCTTCTCGTCAAAAAATCTTTGAACTAATAGAACTTGATAGAAAGATCACCAAACAACACCAACACAAGCATACGAATCATGCGATTCCGAATGTTTCTCAAATTCTCAATAACACAACCTTTCTTATTGATTGGTTTGATTTGCCTAGGCTATGGTTTCGGAACCGTTGGTTTCCATTCTTTTTCTCGTCCAAAAATCTTTGAACTAATAGAACTGGATAGAAGGATCACCAAACAACACAAACACCAGCATACGAATCATGCGATTTTGAATGTTTCTCAAATTCTCAATAACACAACCTTTCTTATTGATTGGTTTGATTTGCCTAGGCTATGGTTTCTGAACCGTTGGTTTCCATTCTTTTTCTCGTCCAAAAATCTTTGAACTAATAGAACTTAATAGAAAGTTCACCAAACAACACAAACACAAGCATACGAATCACGCGATTCCGAATGTTTCTCAAATTCACAATAACACAACCTTTCTTATTGATTGGTTTGGTTTGCCTAGGCTATGGTTTGGGAACCGTTGGTTTCCATTCTTCTTCTCGTCAAAAAATCTTTGAACTAATAGAACTTGATATAAAGATCACCAAACAACACCAACACGAGCATACGAATCATGCGATTCCGAATGTTTCTCAAATTCTCAATAACACAACCTTTCTTATTGATTGGTTTGATTTGCCTAGGCTATGGTTTCGGAACCGTTGGTTTCCATTCTTTTTCTCGTCCAAAAATCTTTGAACGTATAGAACTTAATAGAAAGATCACCAAACAACACCAACACAAGAATACGAATCATGTGATTCCGAATGTTTCTCAAATTCTCAATAACACAACCTTTCTTATTGATTGGTTCGATTTGCCTAGGCTATGGTTTCGGAACCGTTGGTTTCCATCGTTTTTCTCGTCTAAAAATCTTTGAACTAATAGAACTGGATAGAAGGATCACCAAACAACACAAACACAAGCATACGAATCATGCAATTTTGAATGTTTCTCAAATTCTCAATAACACAACCTTTCTTATTGATTGGTTTGATTTGCCTAGGCTATGGTTTGGGAACTGTTGGTTTCCATTCTTTTTCTCGCCCAAAACTCTTTGAACTAATAGAGCCGGATAGAAGGATCACCAAACAACACAAACACAAGCATATGAATCATGCGATTTCGAATGTTTGTCAAATTCTCAACAACACAACCTTTCTTATTGATTGGTTTGATTTGCCTAAGCTATAGTTTCGGAACCGTTGGTTTCCATTCTTTCTCTCGTCCAAAAATCTTTTAACTAATAGAACTTAATAGAAAGATCACCAAACAACACAAACACAAGCATACGAATCATGCGATTCTGAATGTTTCTCAAATTCTCAATAACACAACCTTTCTTATTGATTGGTTTGATTTGCCCAGGCTATGGTTTGGGAACCGTTGGTTTCCATTCTTCTTCTCGTCAAAAAATATTTGAACTAATAGAACTTGATAGGAAGATCACCAAACAACACCCACACAAGCATACGAATCATGCGATTCCGAATGTTTCTCAAATTCTAAATAACACAACCTTTCTTATTGGTTTGTTTGATTTGCCTAGGCTATGGACTCGGAGCCGTTGGTTTCTATTCTTTTTCTCGTCCAAAAATCGTTGAACTAATAGAACATGATAGAAAGATCACCAAACAACACCAACACAAGCATACGAATCATGTGATTCCGAATTCTTCTCATATTCTCAATAACACAACCTTTCTTATTGATTGGTTTGATTTGCCTAGGCTATGGTTTGGGAACCGTTGGTTTCCATTCTTCTTCTCGTCAAAAAATATTTGAACTAATAGAACTTGATAGAAAGATAACCAAACAACACCAACACAAGCATACGAATCATGCGATTCCGAATGTTTCTCAAATTCTCAATAACACAACCTTTCTTATTGATTGGTTTGATTTGCCTAGGCTATGGTTTCGGAACCGTTGGTTTCCATTCTTTTTCTCGTCCAAAAATCTTTGAACTAATAGAACTTGATAGAAAGATAACCAAACAACACCAACACAAGCATACGAATCATGCGATTCCGAATGTTTCTCAAATTCTCAATAACACAACCTTTCTTATTGATTGGTTTGATTTGCCTAGGCTATGGGTTCGGAACCGTTGGTTTCCATTCTTTTTCTCGTCCAAAAATCTTTGAACTAATAGAATTGGATAGAAGGATCACTAAACAACACAAACACAAGCATACGAATCATGCATGTTGGATCGTTAGTACTGAGGGACGTCCTTTACTTTGGTAAAGGCGTCCTTAGGTTAGGCGTCCCTACGAGGAGTAAGGGCGTCCTTGAGTAATGCAGCGGAAATTAAGTACTAAACAGGTAAGTAATGAACGCAGTGAATTATAGAGGAACCACTCAAGACCAAGTAGTCCTTGAGCGTAAACCTCTACTTCCTTGGAGGATTTTTGAATAGTTCTTTCCTTTATATTGAACGTCCTTACAGTTGTACTGGCGAGTCTTTACAGTTCTCTGGCACTTAGCTTTTGCCTAAGTCCACTAGTAAAGGACTCCTCTAAGCCTACAACTTAAGCGAGTTCAATCTATCAAAGGACTCTATTCCTACGTTCTGCAGTACTTCGCAGAACTCTCTTTCTCTCTTTTTGGATTTTCTCTTACAAACTGTTTTTGTGATTTGGATACAAGTCTCACTCGATCTAACACAAGTTCTAGTACTGTTCTTGAGTTCTTGAGTTAGTTCTTCGTGTTCTTGAGTGAGTCGCTTTCTCTCTGATTCTCTCTGAATATTCCTGAAAGCGTTGGTGTCACAATAAATGCCTTGGGGCTATTTATAGGACTTGGGGAAGGGCGTCATTTCACTGGGACGATCATGCCCTTCGTGGACGTGGCTACAGGATCTTCCTCCACGTAGTAGGGCGGTGATGAGGAAGCTTCCTATATCCAGCTGTGTATGATGAACTCCGCTACAGGATCGGCCGCCACCTGTTGATGGATGATCAAACATTGTCGAGTGATGTCATACTGTCGGCTAGTGAGTAAGGACTTCTTTCTTGCGTTCCTACTTCCTTGGGACTCCGTCCTTGCTCAAGTAGTCTCTAGCTGGTCCTTACTTCCTGTTAGCTAGCGTCCCTGAGCTTATGGGACGCCCATACACACTTGTTGTCCTTTTGATCACTGGCGTTCCTGAACACTTGGACAACTTTATTAGAATCAAAGTGAGTTTGTCATATCAAAACTAAGGGACGGTTGTGTGGAACACTAACAAGTACGCAAGCGTTCTTGATAGCGTCCCAACAATTTCCCCCTTTTTGATGATGACAAACTCTTCAGCAAAACAGTTTTGACATTGGAACTTAGCATGCATGAAAACTTAGAGGCGTCCTCTAATACTTAGAGAAATTTTAATGAGCACAAGTTTTCATTCTTTGATTCTCTAGCTTTTGGATTTTAAGGAGAGAGTCGCGTCCTAGAAAAATTTCTAAGCGACTTCTGTTATTCTAGCATGAGCGTTCTTTCGACCTTTCACTTAATAGTTCCCCCTTAACGCTTGCTTATTCTAGATAACTATTTTATAGCGCATCTCTGCAAAACTACACTTCCCCCTTTTGGCATCATTGAAAAGGATAACAAGTGATAAGGACGTTAGCATAAACACATAACTAAAGGCAGTGGAACGCTTAAACAAACACATGCAAGCAAACAGTGGAATTGCCATTCAAACAAACTTAGAGTTATTACAGACCAAGGTCATAATGTTTGAAGTTCAAAAGAAGCAAAGGCAAAATGATAGGGGATTAAAGGGGTGGTGGCAATCACTGAGAACGGCGCTGATCTTGATAAAACTGGAGCAATTTCTCTTGAAGTTCAGCAGCCTTAGCGAACGCAGATGACAAGTCCTTTAAGGCAGAGAAGATGAGGCACTGATTATCCAGAATGGCACCCATGAGTTCTGCTGGAGGATGCTGAGAGATGTTGGCAGGAGCAGAACGGGGCAAAGGACCTGTACTTGATGAAGGAGCGTCCGTGGGAGGAGCTGGAGAAGAAGGCCCTAAGAGCAATTGATCAAGAGTTGTAAGATCTACAGCAGGCTCTTGGTCCTGAGGAGACTCTTGAGACGCAGGATTAAGCCTTGCGGCCTCGGCCTCAGCAGCTAGGCGTTCTTCCTCGGCTTTCTGTCTGGCTTCCTCAGCCTCAGCTTCTAACTGTTTGAGCACAGACGGCAGCTCCTCATTGTGCCTTATCTCGACGAGTCCCTTCTTAGCATTCCATTTCAAACCAAGTTCTTCAGAGGGAGCATTCTCATCATAAGCATCTTGGGACTGCAAGATCGCCTTCACTACACCAGGGTACGGCAAGGCGTGCCTCTTCCTTCCACACTTGGCCATATGTTGCATAGCAATTCTGGCTAAGTTGATTGGGCGGCGTTCTAGGATAGCGTCAATTAGGATTATATCGTGTGTTTGCACAATTGAACGCTTTTCCTGCCTTGGAAGAATGGCGCGACAAATGAAGTAGTGAATGATAGCGCCAACCTTGCTCAGAACGTGAGCTACCCTGTCGAGTCCCATCGGCCTTTTCCCTTGAAAGATACGATCAACCAAAGGCAGTTCTTGATCAGTCGTTTCGAAGCCGCCTTCAGGAAGAGAGCTAAGAGCATCAGACGGAGGCTTGCGAGGACTAAGACCAAGAAAGGAGCGCATTTGACGTTCTGTCACTGAAGCTTTCTCACCTTCAATTTTGAAGTGGAGGGAGCCTTCTTTTGCCTTGTAGCGCAAATCCCTGTAGAACGCCTGCACCTGTTCCTTGTCAATAGTTGTCGGTGCTGGTCCAACGTTCTGCCATCCTTGAAATCTCAGAAGATCAAGAAACTCCTGAACTGAGTCATCGTCGAAGGAGGCTAGCCACTCTTCAGAATAAATGAGCGGGCTAAGGACTTTGACGGGCACATCAGCGTTCTTCCTTTTGCGCTTGCCCTTGGGGGACTCAGAGTCCTCATTGTCATCTGACTCGTCCTCAGCCTTCTCCGAGTCACTATCAGAGGCGTCCTTTGAAGGAGCGTCCTCTGTGCCTTGTTCTTTTTCAGCATCGCCACTAGCTGTGGCTAGATCGGCACCAGAGGTCTGACCTTGAGATGTGCCCTCGGCGTCCTGAGCCTCTGTCTGTTGTTCTGTTGTTGTTGGCTCAGCGTCCGCTGGGACTTGATTGGATTCTGTTTGGATTGTGGGGGAGGGGTTTTCATGTGGAGCTTGGGAAGGGTTGAGGATGGGGAGAGATTGGTTGTAGGGTGGGACTTCCTGAGCATCACGCTCGAGCTCTTCAGAGAGAGTTGGCTCGGCGTTCTCCTGAGCGACCTGGTGCTCACCAGCGTCCTCAATTTGTTGAGCAGGAGTGTTCACCTCTCCTTCCGCTTCATCATTTGAGTCCCCAACAACATCTATGAAAGGGGAGACCTGAGCGGGCGTACCTCTGTGACTCTCAGATGAGCTAGAGGAGGAAGAGGAGGAGGGAACGTGCTCTATTTGTGCAGGAACGTCCTTGGCTAGCAGAACCCTGGGCTTTTCACCAGCCTTCCTACGGCGAAAAGTGTGCTCAAGGGTGCGTTCAGTCTCCTCCGGGCCACTTTCAGAGGATGGACGGTGGGACTTTGGGGTCTCGGGGTCCTTAGGTGGGGAAATGTGGGCCGGGGCAGATGGGAAATTGGCCAAATTTAGAGGGGAATGAGTGTGGGGAGGAAAGGGGATTAGGGAATTTGCTCTTGAAGGTTGGGGGGACGGAGGAGGGGTGGGCAGTTGAACTATTGAAATTTGTTGAGGGGGAGGAGTGGATTCTTTGGATAGGTTGGACGGCCTTTTTGTGGTGCTTGGCCGTTTTGTGGGGGGGTTTGAGGATGGGACGCTGGATGTTTTGGCCTTTTTGAGGGGCCTTGGGTCGTGAACCTTTTTGGAGCGTCCCTCCTTTATGTGGGAAGGGAACTTGTCCACAATCTCCGTTGGTTTAGAAGTGGAGAAGGGTTGGGAAGATTTGGAGGGGGGAGAGGATGGTGCAGGACGCTTGAGTAATTTTTTGGTGGTAAGGGTAGGAACTTGAGGTGGTGGTGGAGAAGGACTTGGTACTCTTGCTTTAATCATTTTATAAGCCAAAGAGTCCTTTGGGTACATTGGGAAATCGGGAAGAACGGCGTTATGGAGGTCGGGGATAAGATCAAGTAAAGGACCCAGATTCTCACCTCCAAACTGTGAAAAGAAGAGAACGTCGTCCATCCGTCCTGGCAAGTCCTTGTAATTGGTGTTGTGGAGGCCTTGAATGACGAACCGTTCGATGAACCGCTCGTAGTTCCTTATTTTGACGGCGTCATTCTTTACATCAGGTTTGGCCATGCGTTCCCTTATCAAGTTGTACAGCGTCCTTGGCTTTCTGTTGATAAAGTCCAATAGAGACTCATTAAGAACTATGGGTTTGGGCTTCTCTATGTAGTGGGACTTCACCAGCTTTCTACGCTTCCCGCCGGTGGAAGATCCGGCTACGTTCAACTGTCTTTGAGACATGAGTTCAGATGAAGTGTAGAGAGAGAAAGTCGCCGGAGTTCTAGAGAGAAGTCAGAGCAATTTTGAGAGCGAGAAAGTGGTTGAGCGTAATAAATTTGATTGCGACTGTTCTGGCCTTATATAGAGGAAGCGGTGGCACAAATGGTAATTAACACTGTTTTACTGTGCGACACGTGGCAAAACTTCCCCCTTAAGATTTGAGCAAAAGCAACGGTCACTGTTCACACTTTCAAAAGTTCAAAATTCTGACTCTTCAACTACTCTTCAACAACTGAACTGGCGTTCTTTGCAACAAACACTGAACGTTCTCTCATACTTAGCAACAATTAACCTCTTCAAGCAAACTTCTTCAAGCAAACCAACAACCAACTTACCGTTCTTGTGATTACCTTTCGAACCAGTTGAGAACAACACAAGTACGTCCCGTAAAAGAAAATATGAAGCTCATAGGACGCTTTTGCGGAGTTCTCGGCTAGGGTAAGCTTAGAGTTCCCATCATTTCGGCTTATAATGAGGGTTGGGTGATCAGGGATACTCTTTTCAAGACAAAATAGAGAAAATTTGAATGGCGTTCCAAAGTAGCAAACACATGAAGTTTTAGACTAGCGTCCTTGCAAATATGAATTCAATGCATAACAGTCCTTAAACACTTAGAATCTACAAAACATAGCCAATCATTGAGGGAATAGTAGAACGGGACTTGCTACTTAAAAGTTATCATCCCCAAGAGCAACCTGAGATGCTCAAAAGGACGTCTATCAAGCGCCTTAGTGAAAATATTAGCTATTTGGTCTTCAGTTCTTACATGCTCCATACTAATGAGTCCTAGATCAACATTATCACGCAAGAAATGATGCCTTATATGAATATGCTTTGTGCGTGAATGAAAAACAGGATTCTTAGAAATTTCAATAGCACTTGTGTTATCACAACGAATGGGAATAGTTTCAAGATTGATACCGTAGTCCTCTAGTTGATATTTGATCCAGATAACTTGTGAATAGCACGAAGCAGCAGCAACGTACTCGGCTTCCGCAGTTGAGAGCGCCACAGAGTTCTGTTTCTTAGATCCCCAAGAGACTAAGCATGAACCAAGGAACTGCGCCATTCCTGAAGTGCTTTTCCGATCAATTACATGACCAGCATAATCTGCGTCCGAGTAGCCAACTAGCTTGAAGGACGTCTTCCTGGGGTACCAAAGGCAAAGATCGTCGCGTCCTTTGAGGTAGCGAAAGATCCTCTTGACTTCTTGCATGTGGGACTCCTTTGGATTCGCCTGGAAGCGTGCACACAAGCAAACGGCAAACATAATGTCGGGACGGCTTGCGGTCAAGTAGAGCAAAGAACCAATCATCCCTCTGTAAAGTTTTTGATCAACGTCCTTTCCCTGTTCATCTGCGTAAAGACGCGAGTTTGGAGAACATGGGGTTGCAACAGGTTTGGACGTGTTCATCCCGTACTTCTCAAGCATTTCACGGACATATTTTTGTTGGTGAATGCGTGTTCCTTCCTTGAGTTGATTGATTTGAAGTCCCAAGAAGAAATTGAGTTCTCCAATGAGGGACATCTCAAACTCACTACTCATTAAGGACTTGAACTCATCTACAAGCTTCATGTTAGTACTACCAAAGACTATATCATCAACATAGACTTGGGCAATTAAAATGTCCTTGTGAACTTTCTTTATAAACAAAGTTTTATCAATTGAACCTCTAGTGTACCCATGAGACAAAAGAAAGGACGCAAACCTGTCGTACCATGCACGAGGAGCTTGCTTGAGTCCATAGAGCGCTTTGTCCAAGTAGTACACATGATCTGGGTGAGAGGCGTCCTCAAAGCCAGGCGGCTGAGCAACATACACTTCCTCCTTTAGCTTTCCATTGAGAAAGGCAGTCTTGACGTCCATCTGAAATAACTTGAATCCTTTGTGAGCGGCGAAGGCAATAAGGAGACGAACGGCTTCAATTCTAGCAACAGGAGCAAAGGTCTCATCATAGTCTATGCCTTCCTCTTGCTTGAATCCTTGAGCCACCAGTCGTGCCTTGTTTCTTGACACACGTCCACTCTCATCAAGCTTATTTCTGAACACCCATCGCGTCCCTATGATATTTTTGCCTTTGGGACGTGGGACGAGAGTCCAAACTTTGTTCCTTTCAAACTGATTGAGTTCTTCTTGCATTGCTTGAATCCAATCAGCGTCCTGGAGTGCTTCTTTGATATTCTTTGGCTCCACCATAGAGACAAAGGCATTGAACGCACAGAACGCTAAATTTGCACTTTGGGACTTGCTTGCAGCTGACCTTGTTTGAACGCCTTGAGAAGGATCTGAGACAATTTGAGAAGTTGGGTGGTCCCTAGAGAAGCGGGACTCCCTTTGAAACAAATGAGCAAATCTTGGATCAATGTCGCCATCTGAATCATCACTATCACTTTGAGCATCGTCCTCAATGTGTTCCCCCTCAGAGAGAGCGTCCACACCTTGACGTTGTTCGCCTTGTTGACTTGATTCAGCTACATCTTGTTGAACTGGGGATTCACTATGATATGGGACTCCTTGAACAACACTGGGAGCGTCCACTGAGACTTCTTCAGGATTTGGAGACGCTTCCTTAGAGACATAGTATTTTCCAGAGGTCCAATCTTCAGCTTCATCTTCAGAGTCGTCCTGTTGTTGTAAAGAGGAGCGTTCTTTCTTACTTGGCTTTTCTTTGTGAGAAGAACGTTCCTTGAACACAACATGAATACTCTCCTCAAGCTTTAGAGTCCTTTTGTTGAAGACTCTATATGCTTTGCTAGTAAGAGAGTACCCAAGGAATATGGCTTCATCACTCCTTGCATCAAACTTTCCAAGTTTTTCTTTCTCATTGTTGTGAACGAAACATTTGCAACCAAAGACTCTGAGATAGTCAATGCGAGGCTTCTTTCCATTCAACAACTCATAGGACGTCTTCTTTAGCAAAGGACGGATCATGGCACGGTTGATGATGTAACACGCTGTAGCAATAGCTTCCGCCCAGAAGTACTTGGGAACGCTATTTGCTAAGAGCATAGTTCTTGCCATATCCTCTAGCGTCCTATTCTTTCTTTCCACAACTCCATTTTGTTGAGGCGTTCTTGGAGCTGAGAAATTGTGAGAGACTCCATGATGATCACAGTAGGCCAGGAACTCTGAATTTTGGAACTCCGTTCCATGGTCTGACCTTATGGCTTTGAGAGGCGTCTCAAGAGCAACTTCCACTTGTTTGATGAATACTTTGAACGCATTGAAACAATCTGCTTTGGACACCAAGAAAAGAACCCAAGTGAATCGAGAAAAATCATCTACAAGAACGTAAATGTACCTCTTTCCACCGTAGCTCAACGTCTTCATTGGTCCGCAAAGATCCATATGGAGCAGTTCCAAAGGCTTCTTTGTACTTACTTCGTTCTTGAATTTGAAAGACGTTCTTGTTTGCTTCCCTTTGATGCAAGCTTCACACTGTTCAACTTTCTCAGGATCAATTCGGGGAAGTCCTTTCACAAGATTTCGCTGGTGTAGCTTAAGGATTGTGCTTGGTCCAGCATGGCCAAGTCGGCGATGCCATAGATCAGCGTCCTCCTTTGAAGCAGATAGACACAACTCTGATTTAGGCTTGAACTCCTGGTTAAAGATGTAGACATTGTTCTGGCGTACTCCTTTGAGAACGACTTTGTTTGATTTCTTGTTGATGACGAGGCACTCCTTTGAGTCGAAAGTGACTAGATTTTCACCTTGATCACACATCTGGGAAACGCTAAGGAGATTGAAGCCAAGTCCTTCAACAAGGCTGACATTTGTTGCTTTGATGGACGGGTTGAGAATAGCAATTCCCGTTCCTTTGATCTTTCCCTTGCCCTTGTTGCCAAACGAGACCGTTCCTCCCGTGGCACTACTTTGGATAGAAGTGAGATGGATCTGGCTTCCTGTCATATGATTTGAGGCGCCACTATCAATGATCCATGGGCGTCCCCTCACTTCCACCTGCCATAAGAACGTTAGTGTTTGGCGACCCAGGCAAGGTGTTCCTTACCTGGTTCATTACAATAATAGAACTCTGGTTCTGGCATGTAGTCATAAATATTCACATCATTTGAAATAGCATGCTTGCGGAAAGAGTTCCTAGAGCGTCTAGAACGCCTAGGATTAGCCTTAGGAACAGACTTAGCATTTTCGTTGTTAGTCCTAGCAGTTTTTCCATTTTCAACATCTTCTTTGAGTTTTAAGCAATCATATTTGAAGTGATCCCCTTGTCCACAGTACCAACACGTCCTATAGTAAGTACCAAGGTAGTACTTCTTATTGGGACGCTGAATCTTGTTTTCTTTCATCTTTTGAGGATCACAAACTTTTGAACCGTCCCCTTTAGCAATCTTCTTGTAAATTTTATGACTGGTGGAGTTAGTGTAGTAGTCTTCCTTTCCTAATTCTCCACTCTCTAGAACTCTAATTCTTTCAAGAAGATTTTTGGTTTTCTCCCGTTCAAGTTCAAGTTCAGAAATTTTACTTGCCTCAAAATCACTAGGAAGGGAGTTCTTAGTGTCAGATTCATAACCTAGACCTCTCTTAGCTGGGACGAAGACCATAGGTCTCACTTCTTAAACTATGGGACTCTTACCCATCACTTTAACTTCTTCCCTAAGCTTAGCGTTCTCAAGTTTGAGACACATGATTTCAGTTTTTAGGGACTTAGTTTCTTCACAAGAGGACTCTAGTTGAATAGTCATGGAACTACAGTTTTCACATTCAACCACTATATTTTCATTTTCAAGTTCAAGTTCATCCATTCTATGTTACATGATAACACTTTCTTCCATGATTCTTCCAATAAGTTTAATGAGCTTGGATTTAGAACAATTTTCTAATGAACTCATCATAGACTCACGGGTTACCTCATTTTCAGATTTCGAAGCGTTCTGTTCAACAACTGTGTCGTCCTCCATAGCCATGAAAGCTACTTGTTCACCACCAGATGCGTCCTCAAGGGCTATGTATGCTTGTTCATCGGGTTCTTCACTATCATCATCATCAGAGGAAGAACTCCCATTGTCCCATGCAGAGGCGAACGCTCCAATGAGAGCTTTCGTCTTCATCTCTTTAGCAGACATTCCTGATGTACACTTCTTAGCAAAGTGCCCTTTCCTGTTACACTTGTAACATGTGAGTTCCTTCATTTCTGCCTCAGAGTACTTGCGGCTTTCCTTCTTGGGCATCTTGTGTTTATTGACATGTTTGTTCCTTTTGCCAAAAACACGGAGAACTTTGTTAAAGAGAGCAACTTCTTCTTCTGCATCCAGCTGTTCTTTAGACTTGCTTTCTCTTTCCTTTAAGGCTTGAACGCGCATCTTCTCGCGGTTCTCAGCTTTGTTGGCTTCCACCATCACAGCGATTTCCTGTTGACGCCGAAGGTACTCAGCGTACTCTGGTGTTGTGAACGCCAAAGCAAGATCAGTTTGAGGATTCTGTCCAAGCTGAGCCATATCAGAAATTCTTCTTTCCTCGTACTGCCTGAGCTTCCCATAGATTTCTTCCATATCTAGAGTTTTGTTGGCTGTATTTTCTTTGAACGTTATCCTGTCAAAGTTCCAGACTCCGGTCAAACCATCAATGACCACTTGAACTCTATTCCTCATAGAGATTTCTGTTTCAGGGATGCCCAAGTTCCTCATCTTGGTGACAAGGGCCTCAAAGCGATATGAGTAGTCGTTCACCGACTCATTTGGCAGCATACTAAAAGCATAGAACTCCTTCTTGATTTTCAGCTGGACGTCCTCCTTCATTTCAGCTGTTCCTACATGAAACTTCTCCAGGGCGTCCCACTGTTGTTTAGCCGTTGGCAAGTTACCAACTCGAGTGGCGTCCCTTTCACATAGGGATGCTTGAAGGAAACACATGGCTTTTGCGTTGGTTTCCATCAATTTGAACTCGTCAGGACCCCACTTGTCCTCCTTATCAGCTTTGTCAGCGGGCACCTTTAGATCTCCTGTCATAATGACCTTCCAGCATTGATAATTTTGACCTCTGCAGAAATTCGCGAACCTCGTCTTCCAGCGATTGAAGTTGCCGTCCGTCAGGCACGGAGGCTTCACAAAAGAGATTCCAATCGGTTCCATGTCCATCTTTACCTGCAACTCAGTAAGAATCTAGAGCGCCTGCTCTGATACCAATTGTTGGATCGTTAGTACTGAGGGACGTCCTTTACTTTGGTAAAGGCGTCCTTAGGTTAGGCGTCCCTACGAGGAGTAAGGGCGTCCTTGAGTAATGCAGCGGAAATTAAGTACTAAACAGGTAAGTAATGAACGCAGTGAATTATAGAGGAACCACTCAAGACCAAGTAGTCCTTGAGCGTAAACCTCTACCTCCTTGGAGGATTTTTGAATAGTTCTTTCCTTTATATTGAACGTCCTTACAGTTGTACTGGTGAGTCTTTACAGTTCTCTGGCACTTAGCTTTTCCCTAAGTCCACTAGTAAAGGACTCCTCTAAGCCTACAACTTAAGCGAGTTCAATATATCAAAGGACTCTATTCCTACGTTCTGCAGTACTTCGCAGAACTCTCTTTCTCTCTTTTTGGATTTTCTCTTACAAACTGTTTTTGTGATTTGGATACAAGTCTCACTCGATCTAACACATGTTCTAGTACTGTTCTTGAGTTCTTGAGTTAGTTCTTCGTGTTCTTGAGTGAGTCGCTTTCTCTCTGATTCTCTCTGAATATTCCTGAAAGCGTTGGTGTCACAATAAATGCCTTGGGGCTATTTATAGGACTTGGGGAAGGGCGTCATTTCGCTGGGACGATCATTCCCTTCGTGGACGTGGCTACAGGATCTTCCTCCACGTAGTAGGGCGGTGATGAGGAAGCTTCCTGTATCCAGCTGTGTATGATGAACTCCGCTACAGGATCGGCCGCCACGTGTTGATGGATGATCAAACATTGTCGAGTGATGTCATACTGTCGGCTAGTGAGTAAGGACTCCTTTCTTGCGTTCCTACTTGCTTGGGACTCCGTCCTTGCTCAAGTAGTCTCTAGCTGGTCCTTACTTCCTGTTAGCTAGCGTCCCTGAGCTTATGGGACGCCCATACACACTTGTTGTCCTTTTGATCACTGGCGTTCCTGAACACTTGGACAACTTTATTAGAATCAAAGTGAGTTTGTCATATCAAAACTAAGGGACGGTTGTGTGGAACACTAACAAGTACGCAAGCGTTCTTGATAGCGTCCCAACAATGCGATTTTGAATGTTTCTCAAATTCTCAATAACACAACGTTTCTTATTGATTGGTTTGATTTGCCTAGGCTATGGTTTCGGAGCCGTTGGTTTCCATTCTTTTTCTCGTCCAAAAATCTCAGAAATAATAGAACATGATAGAAAGATCACCAAACAACACCAACACAAGCATACGAATCATGCGATTCCCAATGTTTCTCAAATTCTCAATAGCACAACCTTTCTTATTGATTGGTTTGATTTGCCTAGGATATGGTTTAGGAACCGTTGGTTTCCACTATTTGTCTCGTCCAAAAATCTTTGAACTAATAGAACTTAATAGAAAGATCACCAAACAACACAAACACAAGCATACGAATCATGCGATTCCGAATGTTTCTCAAATTCTCAATAACACAACCTTTCTTATTGATTGGTTTGACTTGCCTAGGCTATGGTTTTGTAACCGTTGGTTTCCATTCTTCTTCTCGTCAAAAAATCTTTGAACTAATAGAACTTGATAGAAAGATAGCCAAACAACACCAACACAAGCATACGAATCATGCGATTCCGAATGTTTCTCAAATTCTCAATAACACAACCTTTCTTATTGATAGGTTTGATTTGCCTAGGCTATGGTTTCGGAACCGTTGGTTTCCATTCTTTTTCTCGTCGAAAAATCTTTGAACTAATAGAACTGGATAGAAGGATCACCAAACAACACAAACACAAGCATACGAATCATGCGATTCCGAATGTTTCTCAAATTCTCAATAACACAACCTTTCTTATTGATTGGTTTGATTTGCCTAGGCTATGGTTTGGGAACCGTTGGTTTCCATTCTTTTTCTCGCCCAAAAATCTTTGAACTAATAGAACTATATAGAAAGATAGCCAAACAACACCAACACAAGCATACGAATCATGCGATTCCGAATGTTTCTCAAATTCTCAATAACACAACCTTTCTTATTGATTGGTTTGATTTGCCTAGCTATGGTTTCGGAACCGTTGGTTTCCATTCTTTTTCTCGTCCAAAAATCTTTGAACTAATAGAACTGGATAGAAGGATCACCAAACAACACAAACACAAGCATACGAATCATGCGATTTTGAATGTTTCTCAAATTCTCAATAACACAACCTTTCTTATTGATTGGTTTGATTTGCCTAGGCTATGGTTTGGGAACCGTTGGTTTCCATTCTTTTTCTCGCCCAAAAATCTTTGAACTAATAGAGCTGGATAGAAGGATCACCAAACAACACAAACACAAGCATACGAATCATGCGATTTCGAATGTTTGTCCAATTCTCAATAACACAACCTTTCTTATTGATTGGTTTGATTTCCCTAGGCCATGGTTTGGGAACCGTTGGTTTCCATTCTTTTTCTCGCCCAAATATCTTTGAACTAATAGAGCTGGATAGAAGGATCACCAAACAACACAAACACAGGATAATGAATCATGCGAATTCGAATGTTTGTCAAATTCTCAATAACACAACCTTTCTTATTGATTGGTTTGATTTTCCTAGGCTATAGTTTCGAAACCGTTGGTTTCCATTCTTCTTCTCATCAAAAAATCTTTGAACTAATAGAACCTGATAGAAACATCACCAAACAACACCAACACAAGCATACGAATCATGCGATTCCGAATGTTTCTCAAATTCTCAATAACACAACCTTTCTTATTGATTGGTTTGATTTGCCTAGGCTATGGTTTGGGAACCGTTGGTTTCCATTCTTCTTCTCGTCAAAAAATCTTTGAACTAATAGAACTTGATAGAAAGATAACCAAACAACACCAACACAAGCATACCAATCATGCGATTCCGAATGTTTCTCAAATTCTCAATAACACAACCTTTCTTATTGATTGGTTTGATTTGCCTAGGCTATGGTTTCGGAACCGTTGGTTTCCATTCTTTTTCTCGTCCAAAAATCTTTGAACTAATAGAACTTAATAGAAAGATCACCAAACAACACAAACACAAGCATACGAATCATGCGATTCCGGATGTTTCTCAAATTCTCAATAACACAACCTTTCTTATTGATTGGTTTGACTTGCCTAAGCTATGGTTTTGGAACCGTTGGTTTCCATTCTTCTACTCGTCAAAAAATCTTTGAACTAATAGAACCTGATAGAAAGATCACCAAACAACACCAACACAAGCATACGAATCATGCGATTCCGAATTTTTCTCAAATTCTCAATAACACAACCTTTCTTATTGATTGGTTTGATTTGCCTAGGCTATGGTTTCGGAACCGTTGGTTTCCATTCTTTTTCTCGTCGAAAAATCTTTGAACTAATAGAACTGGATAGAAGGATCACCAAACAACACAAACACAAGCATACGAATCATGCGATTTTGAATGTTTCTCAAATTCTCAATAACACAACCTTTCTTATTGATTGGTTTGATTTGCCTAGGCTATGGTTTGGGAACCGTTGGTTTCCATTCTTTTTCTCGCCCAAAAATCTTTGAACTAATAGAGCTGGATAGAAGGATCACCAAACAACACAAACACAAGCATACGAATCATGCGATTTCGAATGTTTGTCAAATTCTCAATAACACAACCTTTCTTATTGATTGGTTTGTTTGCCTAGGCCATGGTTTGGGAACCGTTGGTTTCCATTCTTTTTCTCGCCCAAATATCTTTGAACTAATAGAGCTGGATAGAAGGATCACCAAACAACACAAACACAAGATAATGAATCCTGCGAATTCGAATGTTTGTCAAATTCTCAATAACACAACCTTTCTTATTGATTGGTTTGATTTGCCTAGGCTATAGTTTCGAAACCGTTGGTTTCCATTCTTCTTCTCGTCAAAAAATCTTTGAACTAATAGAACCTGATAGAAAGATCACCAAACAACACCAACACAAACATACGAATCATGCGATTTCGTTTGTCAAATTCTCAATAACACAACCTTTCTTATTGATTGGTTTGATTTGCCTAGGCTATGGTTTGGGAACCGTTGGTTTCCATTAGGGCTGGGACTTAGGACCCGAAGAACCGAAGAACCGAACCGAACCGAGCAGTTCGGGTCGGTTCGGTCCGGTTCCTGAAAAAATTACATTGTAAAAATTTCGGTTCGGTTCTTTAATAAATCTTCGGTTCGGTTCCCGGTTTTAAAAAAAACAAATACAAAAAAACCGAAAATTACACGAAACCGAAGGAAATTATGATATTTGACTATTTGTAAAATACGCGTCCCACTTCCGAGCCCTAGAACTTTCGACCGCAGCCGGCAGCCCTCCTTCCCAAATCGTTGACGTTGTTCCTCCTCCTCTATCGTTTCCGAGCTCCTGCCGGTCGCCGGTCGCCTTCCTCCTCCCCTGTCGTTCACGTCCTCGCGATTTCTCACGCCTTCCCCTGTCGTCCACGTCCTCGCGAGTTCTCACGCCTCCGCCGGTCGCCGCCAGCCTTCCTCGTCTTCGGCTGTCGCCGCCAGCCTCGAAGGTACGTATGTCGTTCACACCCTCGCCTCCTCTGTGCTCTGTCGTCGTTCACGCCCTCACCACCTCTTCACCTCTGCTTTTCCCTTTTCCAGATCTCGTTCAAGTCATTCCATCTCTCCATACAATCCTGAAGAGGGAGAAGAAGGGTCTTTGGAAGGTCGTTCCATCTCTGCTGAGCATTTGGTCAAGATTGTTCAGTCTTCGCCCTCGCATTCCCAGCCTCTGCAGGGTCTGTGGAAGGTCAGGCTTTCTTTTCTCTAGCTCTCATGTTGATGGTGTTTTTTCACTTGTTATAAATTCTGACCTCGCCTTCTATTACAAAGTAGTATCAATAGAATTGTAATGTTGTTTGTTTCTTGTCTGCTTTTGTAAGCGTTAGTGTTTACATCAGCTTGATTTAGTTTGCTTCTATAGATGGTATGATGATGATGTCTCATTTGTGTTAGCCAAACAATTTACCATATGGAGAGGGGTGGATTAAATCGATGGGGGTGGTTAACTGTATTAGGAAATTGTTAGGCAAATCAAAGATGCCTCCTTGAATAGTTATTATACTTATACATAGCTGAATCAGTGCCTTATGGCATCTTGTATGGAAGAAGAAACTGCCTCCTTGAATAGTATTACTCGATTAAATCACTGCACATCCTGTATGGAAGAAACTCAATGTGCATAGTTGCTCTAGCTGTTGATTGTCTGATGTTTGTTGCTAACAATTGTATTCGGATCAGGTAGCCTTCTTTTCTGTTTAGTGTTTACTCCCTTCAAATCTGTCCATAATCCATAGAATCCTGTACTTGAACAGATTCCTGTGAAGCTAATGGATTTCTTTTATTTTTTTTCTTATATGTTTCAGAGATTTGCTAATGGATGCTTCAAAACACCAAGAGGGCGACGTTGAACGCAATGAAGTGGATGGTTCCGATTTAAGCAACGACTCTAGTGATTGCAAGGAGGTTACTCATCAGACAAATTTAGGAACCGAACCAAATTTAGAAACAGGAAAAACCCAAAAAAAATGACTAAGTTCGGTTAACCGAATTAACCGAAGAACCGAACCGAATAAAGTTCGGGTACGGTTATTACGGTTCCTAACGAAAATTCGTAGGAACCGAACCGAACTAAAAGAAAATTTTTACCCTGCGGGTAGGCTAAAAAATAGTCAGGAACCGAAGTATCCCAGCCCTAGTTTCCATTCTTCTTCTCGTCAAAAAATCTTTGAACTAATAGAACTTGATACAAAGATCACCAAACAACACCAACACAAGCATACGAATCATGCGATTCCGAATGTTTCTCAAATTCTCAATAACGCAACCTTTCTTATTGATTGGTTTGATTTGCCTAGGCTATGGTTTCGGAACCGTTGGTTTCCATTCTTTTTCTCGTCCAAAAATCTTTGAACTAATAGAGCTGGATAGAAGGATCACCAAACAACATAAACACAAGCATACGAATCATGCGATTTTGAATGTTTCTCAAATTCTCAATAACACAACCTTTCTTATTGATTGGTTTGATTTGCCTAGGCTATGGTTTCGGAACCATTGGTTACCATTCTTTTTCTCGTCCAAAAATCTTTGAACTAATAGAACTTAATAGAAAGTTCACCAAACAACACAAACACAAGCATACGAATCATGCGATTCCGAACGTTTCTCAAATTCACAATAACACAACCTTTCTTATTGATTGGTTTGATTTGCCTAGGCTATGGTTTGGGAACCGTTGGTTTCCATTCTTCTTCTCGTCAAAAAATCTTTGAACTAATAGAACTTGATAGAAAGATAACCAAACAACACCAACACAAGCATACGATTCATGCGATTCCGAATGTTTCTCAAATTCTCAATAACACAACCTTTCTTATTGATTGGTTTGATTTGCCTAGGCTATGGTTTGGGAACCGTTGGTTTCCATTCTTCTTCTCGTCAAAAAATCTTTGAATTAATAGAACTTGATAGAAAGATAACCAAACAACACCAACACAAGCATACGAATCATGCGATTCCGAATGTTTCTCAAATTCTCAATAACACAACCTTTCTTATTAATTGGTTTGATTTGCCTAGGCTATGGTTTCGGAACCGTTGGTTTCCATTCTTTTTCTCGTCCAAAAATCTCAGAAATAATAGAACGTGATAGAAAGATCACCAAACAACACCAACACAAGCATACGAATCATGCGATTCCGAATGTTTCTCAAATTCTCAATAACGCAACCTTTCTTATTGATTGGTTTGATTTGCCTAGGCTATGGTTTCGGAACCGTTGGTTTCCATTCTTTTTCTCGTCCAAAAATCTTTGAACTAATAGAGCTGGATAGAAGGATCACCAAACAACATAAACACAAGCATACGAATCATGCGATTTTGAATGTTTCTCAAATTCTCAATAACACAACCTTTCTTATTGATTGGTTTGATTTGCCTAGGCTATGGTTTCGGAACCATTGGTTACCATTCTTTTTCTCGTCCAAAAATCTTTGAACTAATAGAACTTAATAGAAAGTTCACCAAACAACACAAACACAAGCATACGAATCATGCGATTCCGAACGTTTCTCAAATTCACAATAACACAACCTTTCTTATTGATTGGTTTGATTTGCCTAGGCTATGGTTTGGGAACCGTTGGTTTCCATTCTTCTTCTCGTCAAAAAATCTTTGAACTAATAGAACTTGATAGAAAGATAACCAAACAACACCAACACAAGCATACGATTCATGCGATTCCGAATGTTTCTCAAATTCTCAATAACACAACCTTTCTTATTGATTGGTTTGATTTGCCTAGGCTATGGTTTGGGAACCGTTGGTTTCCATTCTTCTTCTCGTCAAAAAATCTTTGAATTAATAGAACTTGATAGAAAGATAACCAAACAACACCAACACAAGCATACGAATCATGCGATTCCGAATGTTTCTCAAATTCTCAATAACACAACCTTTCTTATTAATTGGTTTGATTTGCCTAGGCTATGGTTTCGGAGCCGTTGGTTTCCATTCTTTTTCTCGTCCAAAAATCTCAGAAATAATAGAACGTGATAGAAAGATCACCAAACAACACCAACACAAGCATACGAATCATGCGATTCCCAATGTTTCTCAAATTCTCAATAGCACAACCTTTCTTATTGATTGGTTTGATTTGCCTAGGCTCTGGTTTAGGAACCGTTGGTTTCCACTATTTTTCTCGTCCAAAAATCTTTGAACTAATAGAACTTAATAGAAAGATCACCAAACAACACAAACATAAGCATACGAATCATGCGATTCCGCATGTTTCTCAAATTCTCAATAACACAACCTTTCTTAGTGATTGGTTTGATTTGCCTAGGCTATGGTTTGGGAACCGTTGGTTTCCATTCTTCTTCTCGTCAAAAAATCTTTCAACTAATAGAACTTGATAGAAAGATAACCAAACAACACCAACACAAGCATACGAATCATGCGATTCCGAATGTTTCTCAAATTCCCAATAACACAACCTTTCTTATTGATTGGTTTGATTTGCCTAGGCTATGGTTTCGGAACCGTTGGTTTCCATTCTTTTTCTCGTCCAAAAATCTTTGAACTAATAGAACTGGCTAGAAGGATCACCAAACAACACAAACACAAGCATACGAATCATGCGATTTTGAATGTTTCTCAAATTCTCAATAACACAACCTTTCTTATTGATTGGTTTGATTTGCCTAGGCTATGGTTTGGGAACCGTTGGTTTCCATTCTTTTTCTCGCCCAAAAATCTTTGAACTAATAGAGCTGGATAGAAGGATCACCAAACAACACAAACACAAGCATATGAATCATGCGATTTCGAATGTTTGTCAAATTCTCAATAACACAACCTTTCTTATTGATTGGTTTGATTTGCCTAGGCCATGGTTTGGGAACCGTTGGTTTCCATTCTTTTTCTCGCCCAAATATCTTTTAACTAATAGAGCTGGATAGAAGGATCACCAAACAACACAAACACAAGATAATGAATCATGCGAATTCGAATGTTTGTCAAATTCTCAATAACACAACCTTTCTTATTGATTGGTTTGATTTGCCTAGGCTATAGTTTCGAAACCGTTGGTTTCCATTCTTCTTCTCGTCAAAAAATCTTTGAACTAATAGAACCTGATAGAAAGATCACTAAACAACACCAACACAAGCATACGAATCATGCGATTCCGAATGTTTCTCAAATTCTCAATAACACAACCTTTCTTATTGATTGGTTTGATTTGCCTAGGCTATGGTTTGGGAACCGTTGGTTTCCATTCTTCTTCTCGTCAAAAAATCTTTGAACTAATAGAACTTGATAGAAAGATCACAAACAACACCAACACAAGCATACGAATCATGCGATTCCGAATGTTTCTCAAATTCTCAATAACACAACCTTTCTTATTGATTGGTTTGATTTGCCTAGGCTATGGTTTCGGAACCGTTGGTTTCCATTCTTTTTCTCGTCCAAAAATCTTTGAACTAATAGAACTGGATAGAAGGATCACCAAACAACACAAACACAAGCATACGAATCATGCGATTTTGAATGTTTCTCAAATTCTCAATAACACAACCTTTCTTATTGATTGGTTTGATTTGCCTAGGCTATGGTTTGGGAACCGTTGGTTTCCATTCTTTTTCTCGCCCAAAAATCTTTGAACTAATAGAGCTGGATAGAAGGATCACCAAACAACACAAACACAAGCATACGAATCATGCGATTTCGAATGTTTGTCAAATTCTCAATAACACAACCTTTCTTATTGATTGGTTTGATTTGCCTAGGCCATGGTTTGGGAACCGTTGGTTTCCATTCTTTTTCTCGCCCAAATATCTTTGAACTAATAGAGCTGGATAGAAGGATCACCAAACAACACAAACACAAGATAATGAATCCTGCGAATTCGAATGTTTGTCAAATTCTCAATAACACAACCTTTCTTATTGATTGGTTTGATTTGCCTAGGCTATAGTTTCGAAACCGTTGGTTTCCATTCTTCTTCTCGTCAAAAAATCTTTGAACTAATAGAACCTGATAGAAAGATCACCAAACAACACCAACACAAACATACGAATCATGCGATTTCGTTTGTCAAATTCTCAATAACACAACCTTTCTTATTGATTGGTTTGATTTGCCTAGGCTATGGTTTGGGAACCGTTGGTTTCCATTAGGGCTGGGACTTAGGACCCGAAGAACCGAAGAACCGAACCGAACCGAGCAGTTCGGGTCGGTTCGGTCCGGTTCCTGAAAAAATTACATTGTAAAAATTTCGGTTCGGTTCTTTAATAAATCTTCGGTTCGGTTCCCGGTTTTAAAAAAAACAAATACAAAAAAACCGAAAATTACACGAAACCGAAGGAAATTATGATATTTGACTATTTGTAAAATACGCGTCCCACTTCCGAGCCCTAGAACTTTCGACCGCAGCCGGCAGCCCTCCTTCCCAAATCGTTGACGTTGTTCCTCCTCCTCTATCGTTTCCGAGCTCCTGCCGGTCGCCGGTCGCCTTCCTCCTCCCCTGTCGTTCACGTCCTCGCGATTTCTCACGCCTTCCCCTGTCGTCCACGTCCTCGCGAGTTCTCACGCCTCCGCCGGTCGCCGCCAGCCTTCCTCGTCTTCGGCTGTCGCCGCCAGCCTCGAAGGTACGTATGTCGTTCACACCCTCGCCTCCTCTGTGCTCTGTCGTCGTTCACGCCCTCACCACCTCTTCACCTCTGCTTTTCCCTTTTCCAGATCTCGTTCAAGTCATTCCATCTCTCCATACAATCCTGAAGAGGGAGAAGAAGGGTCTTTGGAAGGTCGTTCCATCTCTGCTGAGCATTTGGTCAAGATTGTTCAGTCTTCGCCCTCGCATTCCCAGCCTCTGCAGGGTCTGTGGAAGGTCAGGCTTTCTTTTCTCTAGCTCTCATGTTGATGGTGTTTTTTCACTTGTTATAAATTCTGACCTCGCCTTCTATTACAAAGTAGTATCAATAGAATTGTAATGTTGTTTGTTTCTTGTCTGCTTTTGTAAGCGTTAGTGTTTACATCAGCTTGATTTAGTTTGCTTCTATAGATGGTATGATGATGATGTCTCATTTGTGTTAGCCAAACAATTTACCATATGGAGAGGGGTGGATTAAATCGATGGGGGTGGTTAACTGTATTAGGAAATTGTTAGGCAAATCAAAGATGCCTCCTTGAATAGTTATTATACTTATACATAGCTGAATCAGTGCCTTATGGCATCTTGTATGGAAGAAGAAACTGCCTCCTTGAATAGTATTACTCGATTAAATCACTGCACATCCTGTATGGAAGAAACTCAATGTGCATAGTTGCTCTAGCTGTTGATTGTCTGATGTTTGTTGCTAACAATTGTATTCGGATCAGGTAGCCTTCTTTTCTGTTTAGTGTTTACTCCCTTCAAATCTGTCCATAATCCATAGAATCCTGTACTTGAACAGATTCCTGTGAAGCTAATGGATTTCTTTTATTTTTTTTCTTATATGTTTCAGAGATTTGCTAATGGATGCTTCAAAACACCAAGAGGGCGACGTTGAACGCAATGAAGTGGATGGTTCCGATTTAAGCAACGACTCTAGTGATTGCAAGGAGGTTACTCATCAGACAAATTTAGGAACCGAACCAAATTTAGAAACAGGAAAAACCCAAAAAAAATGACTAAGTTCGGTTAACCGAATTAACCGAAGAACCGAACCGAATAAAGTTCGGGTACGGTTATTACGGTTCCTAACGAAAATTCGTAGGAACCGAACCGAACTAAAAGAAAATTTTTACCCTGCGGGTAGGCTAAAAAATAGTCAGGAACCGAAGTATCCCAGCCCTAGTTTCCATTCTTCTTCTCGTCAAAAAATCTTTGAACTAATAGAACTTGATACAAAGATCACCAAACAACACCAACACAAGCATACGAATCATGCGATTCCGAATGTTTCTCAAATTCTCAATAACGCAACCTTTCTTATTGATTGGTTTGATTTGCCTAGGCTATGGTTTCGGAACCGTTGGTTTCCATTCTTTTTCTCGTCCAAAAATCTTTGAACTAATAGAGCTGGATAGAAGGATCACCAAACAACATAAACACAAGCATACGAATCATGCGATTTTGAATGTTTCTCAAATTCTCAATAACACAACCTTTCTTATTGATTGGTTTGATTTGCCTAGGCTATGGTTTCGGAACCATTGGTTACCATTCTTTTTCTCGTCCAAAAATCTTTGAACTAATAGAACTTAATAGAAAGTTCACCAAACAACACAAACACAAGCATACGAATCATGCGATTCCGAACGTTTCTCAAATTCACAATAACACAACCTTTCTTATTGATTGGTTTGATTTGCCTAGGCTATGGTTTGGGAACCGTTGGTTTCCATTCTTCTTCTCGTCAAAAAATCTTTGAACTAATAGAACTTGATAGAAAGATAACCAAACAACACCAACACAAGCATACGATTCATGCGATTCCGAATGTTTCTCAAATTCTCAATAACACAACCTTTCTTATTGATTGGTTTGATTTGCCTAGGCTATGGTTTGGGAACCGTTGGTTTCCATTCTTCTTCTCGTCAAAAAATCTTTGAATTAATAGAACTTGATAGAAAGATAACCAAACAACACCAACACAAGCATACGAATCATGCGATTCCGAATGTTTCTCAAATTCTCAATAACACAACCTTTCTTATTAATTGGTTTGATTTGCCTAGGCTATGGTTTCGGAACCGTTGGTTCCCATTCTTTTTCTCGTCCAAAAATCTTTGAACTAATAGAACTGGATAGAACAATCACCAAACAACACAAACACAAGCATACGAATCATGCGATTTTGAATGTTTCTCAAATTGTCAATAACACAACCTTTCTTATTGATTGGTTTGATTTGCCTAGGCTATGGTTTCGGAGCCGTTGGTTTCCATTCTTTTTCTCGTCCAAAAATCTCAGAAATAATAGAACGTGATAGAAAGATCACCAAACAACACCAACACAAGCATACGAATCATGCGATTCCCAATGTTTCTCAAATTCTCAATAGCACAACCTTTCTTATTGATTGGTTTGATTTGCCTAGGCTCTGGTTTAGGAACCGTTGGTTTCCACTATTTTTCTCGTCCAAAAATCTTTGAACTAATAGAACTTAATAGAAAGATCACCAAACAACACAAACATAAGCATACGAATCATGCGATTCCGCATGTTTCTCAAATTCTCAATAACACAACCTTTCTTAGTGATTGGTTTGATTTGCCTAGGCTATGGTTTGGGAACCGTTGGTTTCCATTCTTCTTCTCGTCAAAAAATCTTTCAACTAATAGAACTTGATAGAAAGATAACCAAACAACACCAACACAAGCATACGAATCATGCGATTCCGAATGTTTCTCAAATTCCCAATAACACAACCTTTCTTATTGATTGGTTTGATTTGCCTAGGCTATGGTTTCGGAACCGTTGGTTTCCATTCTTTTTCTCGTCCAAAAATCTTTGAACTAATAGAACTGGCTAGAAGGATCACCAAACAACACAAACACAAGCATACGAATCATGCGATTTTGAATGTTTCTCAAATTCTCAATAACACAACCTTTCTTATTGATTGGTTTGATTTGCCTAGGCTATG
This sequence comes from Polygonum maritimum, assembly GCA_963924305.1. Lineage (NCBI taxonomy): Eukaryota > Viridiplantae > Streptophyta > Magnoliopsida > Caryophyllales > Polygonaceae > Polygonum > Polygonum maritimum. Next base: position 14,796,288 of record OZ002730.1, on the reverse strand, counting down.
GTTTGGGAACCGTTGGTTTCCATTCTTTTTCTCGCCCAAAAATCTTTGAACTAATAGAGCTGGATAGAAGGATCACCAAACAACACAAACACAAGCATATGAATCATGCGATTTCGAATGTTTGTCAAATTCTCAATAACACAACCTTTCTTATTGATTGGTTTGATTTGCCTAGGCCATGGTTTGGGAACCGTTGGTTTCCATTCTTTTTCTCGCCCAAATATCTTTTAACTAATAGAGCTGGATAGAAGGATCACCAAACAACACAAACACAAGATAATGAATCATGCGAATTCGAATGTTTGTCAAATTCTCAATAACACAACCTTTCTTATTGATTGGTTTGATTTGCCTAGGCTATAGTTTCGAAACCGTTGGTTTCCATTCTTCTTCTCGTCAAAAAATCTTTGAACTAATAGAACCTGATAGAAAGATCACTAAACAACACCAACACAAGCATACGAATCATGCGATTCCGAATGTTTCTCAAATTCTCAATAACACAACCTTTCTTATTGATTGGTTTGATTTGCCTAGGCTATGGTTTGGGAACCGTTGGTTTCCATTCTTCTTCTCGTCAAAAAATCTTTGAACTAATAGAACTTGATAGAAAGATCACAAACAACACCAACACAAGCATACGAATCATGCGATTCCGAATGTTTCTCAAATTCTCAATAACACAACCTTTCTTATTGATTGGTTTGATTTGCCTAGGCTATGGTTTCGGAACCGTTGGTTTCCATTCTTTTTCTCGTCCAAAAATCTTTGAACTAATAGAACTGGATAGAAGGATCACCAAACAACACAAACACAAGCATACGAATCATGCGATTTTGAATGTTTCTCAAATTCTCAATAACACAACCTTTCTTATTGATTGGTTTGATTTGCCTAGGCTATGGTTTGGGAACCGTTGGTTTCCATTCTTTTTCTCGCCCAAAAATCTTTGAACTAATAGAGCTGGATAGAAGGATCACCAAACAACACAAACACAAGCATACGAATCATGCGATTTCGAATGTTTGTCAAATTCTCAATAACACAACCTTTCTTATTGATTGGTTTGATTTGCCTAGGCCATGGTTTGGGAACCGTTGGTTTCCATTCTTTTTCTCGCCCAAATATCTTTGAACTAATAGAGCTGGATAGAAGGATCACCAAACAACACAAACACAAGATAAAATAATCCTGCGAATTCGAATGTTTGTCAAATTCTCAATAACACAACCTTTCTTATTGATTGGTTTGATTTGCCTAGGCTATAGTTTCGAAACCGTTGGTTTCCATTCTTCTTCTCGTCAAAAAATCTTTGAACTAATAGAACCTGATAGAAAGATCACCAAACAACACCAACACAAGCATACGAATCATGCGATTCCGAATGTTTCTCAAATTCTCAATAACACAACCTTTCTTATTGATTGGTTTGATTTGCCTAGGCTATGGTTTGGGAACCGTTGGTTTCCATTCTTCTTCTCGTCAAAAAATCTTTGAACTAATAGAACTTGATAGAAAGATCACAAACAACACCAACACAAGCATACGAATCATGCGATTCCGAATGTTTCTCAAATTCTCAATAACACAACCTTTCTTATTGATTGGTTTGATTTGCCTAGGCTATGGTTTCGGAACCGTTGGTTTCCATTCTTTTTCTCGTCCAAAAATCTTTGAACTAATAGAACTGGATAGAAGGATCACCAAACAACACAAACACAAGCATACGAATCATGCGATTTTGAATGTTTCTCAAATTCTCAATAACACAACCTTTCTTATTGATTGGTTTGATTTGCCTAGGCTATGGTTTCGGAACCGTTGGTTTCCATTGTTTTTCTCGTCCAAAAATCTTTGAACTAATAGAACTTAATAGAAAGTTCACCAAACAACACAAACACAAGCATACGAATCATGCGATTCCGAATGTTTCTCAAATTCACAATAACACAACCTTTCTTATTGATTGGTTTGATTTGCCTTGGCTATGGTTTGGGAACCGTTGGTTTCCATTCTTCTTCCCGTCAAAAAATCTTTCAACTAATAGAACTTGATAGAAAGATCAAACAACACCAACACAAGCATACGAATCATGCGATTCCGAATGTTTCTCAAATTCTCAATAACACAACCTTTCTTATTGATTGGTTTGATTTGCCTAGGCTATGGTTTCGGAACCGTTGGTTTCCATTCTTTTTCTCGTCCAAAAATCTTTGAACTAATAGGACTTAATAGAAAGATCACTAAACAACACAAACACAAGCATACGAATCATGCGATTCCGAATATTTTCTCAAATTCTCAATAACACAACCTTTCTTATTGATTGGTTTGATTTGCCTAGGCTATGGTTTGGGAACCGTTGGTTTCCATTCTTCTTCTCGTCAAAAAATCTTTGAACTAATAGAACTTGATAGAAAGATCACCAAACAACACCAACACAAGAATACGAATCATGTGATTCCGAATGTTTCTCAAATTCTCAATAACACAACCTTTCTTATTGATTGGTTTGATTTGCCTAGGCTATGGTTTCGGAACCGTTGGTTTCCATTGTTTTTCTCGTCTAAAAATCTTTGAACTAATAGAACTGGATAGAAGGATGACCAAACAACACAAACACAAGCATATGAATCATGCGATTTCGAATGTTTGTCAAATTCTCAATAACACAACCTTTCTTATTGATTGGTTTGATTTGCCTAGGCTATAGTTTCGGAACCATTGGTTTCCATTCTTTTTCTCGTCCAAAAATCTTTGAACTAATAGAACATAATAGAAAGATCACCAAACAACACAAACACAAGCATACGAATCATGCGATTCCGAATGTTTCTCAAATTCTCAATTACACAACCTTTCTTATTGATTGGTTTGATTTGCCTAGGCTATGGTTTGGGAACTGTTGGTTTCCATTCTTTTTCTCGCCCAAAAATCTTTGAACTAATAGAGCTGGATAGAAGGATCACCAAACAACACAAACACAAGCATATGAATCATGCGATTTCGAATGTTTGTCAAATTCTCAATAACACAACCTTTCTTATTGATTGGTTTGATTTGCCTAGGCTATAGTTTCGGAACCATTGGTTTCCATTCTTTTTCTCGTCCAAAAATCTTTGAACTAATAGAACTTAATAGAAAGATCACCAAACAACACAAACACAAGCATACGAATCATGCGATTCCGAATGTTTCTCAAATTCTCAATAACACAACCTTTCTTATTGATTGGTTTGATTTGCCTAGGCTATGGTTTGGGAACTGTTGGTTTCCATTCTTCTTCTCGTCAAAAAATCTTTGAACTAATAGAACTTGATAGAAAGATCACCAAACAACACCAACACAAGCAAACGAATCATGCGATTCCGAATGTTTCTCAAATTCTCAATAACACAACCTTTCTTATTGATTGGTTTGATTTGCCTAGGATATGGTTTCGGAACCGTTGGTTTCCATTCTTTTTCTCGTCCAAAAATCTTTGAACTAATAGAACTGGATAGAAGGATCACCAAACAACACAAGCACAAGCATACGAATCATGCAATTTTGAATGTTTCTCAAATTCTCAATAACACAACCTTTCTTATTGATTGGTTTGATTTTCCTAGGATATGGTTTGGGAACCGTTGTGTTTCCATTCTTTTTCTCGCCCAAAAATCTTTGAACTAATAGAGCTGGATAGAAGGGTCACCAAACAACACAAACACAAGCATATGAATCATGCGATTTCGAATGTTTGTCAAATTCTCATTAACACAACCTTTCTTATTGATTGGTTTGATTTGACTAAGCTATAGTTTCGGAACCGTTGGTTTCCATTCTTTTTCTCGTCCAAAAATCTTTGAACTAATAGAACTTAATAGAAAGATCACCAAACAACACAAGCACAAGCATACGAATCATGCGATTCCGAATGTTTCTCAAATTCTCAATAACAAAACCTTTCTTATTGATTGGTTTGATTCGCCTAGGCTATGGTTCCGGAACCGTTGGTTTCCATTCTTTTTCTCGTCCAAAAATCTTTGAACTAATAGAACTGGATAGAAGGATCACTAAACAACACAAACACAAGCATACGAATCGTGCGATTTTGAATGTTTCTCAAATTCTCAACAACACAACCTTTCTTATTGATTGGTTTGATTTTCCAAGGATATCGTTTGGGAACCGTTGTGTTTCCATTCTTTTTCTCGCCCAAAAGTCTTTGAACTAATAGAGCTGGATAAAAGGATCACCAAACAACACAAACACAAGCATATGAATCATGCGATTTCGAATGTTTGTCAAATTCTCAATAACACAACCTTTCTTATTGATTGGTTTGATTTGACTAGGCTATAGTTTCGGAACCGTTGGTTTCCATTCTTTTTCTCGTCCAAAAATCTTTGAACTAATAGAACTTAATAGAAAGATGTCCAAACAACACAAACACAAGCATACGAATCATGCGATTCTAAATGTTTCTCAAATTCTCAATAACTCAACCTTTCTTATTGATTAGTTTGATTTGCCTAGGCTATGGTTTGGGAACTGTTGGTTTCCATTCTTCTTCTCGTCAAAAAATCTTTAAACTAATAGAACATGATAGAAAGATCACCAAACAACACCAACACAAGCATACGAATCATGCGATTCCGAATGTTTCTCAAATTCTCAATAACACAACCTCTCTTATTGATTGGTTTGATTTGCTTAGGCTATGGTTTCGGAACCGTTTGTTTCCATTCTTTTTCTCGTCCAAAAATATTTGAACTAATAGAACTGGATAGAAGGATCACCAAACAACACAAACACAAGCATACGAATCATGCGATTTTGAATGTTTCTCAAATTCTCAATAACACAACGTTTCTTAATGATTGGTTTGATTTGCCTAGGCTATGGTTTGGGAACCGTTGGTTTCCATTCTTTTTCTCGCCCAAAAATCTTTGAACTAATAGAGCTGGATAGAAGGATCACCAAACAACACAAACACATGATAATGAATCATGCGATTTCGAATGTTTGTTAAATTCTCAATAACACAACCTTTCTTATTGATTGGTTTGATTTGCCTAGGCTATAGTTTCGGAACCGTTGGTTTCCATTCTTTTTCTCGTCCAAAAATCTTTGAACTAATAGAACTTAATAGAAAGATCACCAAACAACACAAACACAAGCATACGAATCATGCGATTCCGAATGTTTCTCAAATTCTCAATAACACAACCTTTCTTATTGATTGGTTTGACTTGCCTAGGCTATGGTTTTGGAACCGTTGGTTTCCATTCTTCTTCTCGTCAAAAAATCTTTGAACTAATAGAACCTGATAGAAAGATCACCAAACAACACCAATACAAGCATCCGAATCATGCGATTCCGAATGTTTCACAAATTCTCAATAACACAACCTTTCTTATTGATTGGTTTGATTTGCCTAGGCTATGGTTTCGGAACCGTTGGTTTCCATTCTTTTTCTCGTCGAAAAATCTTTGAACTAATAGAACTGGATAGAAGGATCACCAAACAACACAAACACAAGAATACGAATCATGCGATTTTGAATGTTTCACAAATTCTCAATAACACAACCTTTCTTATTGATTGGTTTGATTTGCCTAGGCTATGGTTTGGCAACCGTTGGTTTCCATTCTTTTTCTCGCCCAAAAATCTTTGAACTACTAGAGCTGGATAGAAGGATCACCAAACAACACAAACACAAGCATACGAATCATGCGATTCCGAATGTTTCTCAAATTCTCAATAACACAACCTTTCTTATTGATTGGTTTGATTTGCCTAGGCCATGGTTTGGGAACCGTTGGTTTCCATTCTTTTTCTCGCCCAAATATCTTTGAACTAATAGAGCTGGATAGAAGGATCACCAAACAACACAAACACAAGATAATGAATCATGCGAATTCGAATGTTTGTCAAATTCTCAATAACACAACCTTTCTTATTGATTGGTTTGATTTGCCTAGGCTATAGTTTCGAAACCGTTGGTTTCCATTCTTCTTCTCGTCAAAAAATCTTTGAACTAATAGAACTTAATAGAAAGATCACCAAACAACACAAACACAAGCATACGAATCATGCGATTCCGAATGTTTCTCAAATTCTCAATAACACAACCTTTCTTATTGATTGGTTTGATTTGCCTAGGCTATGGTTTGGGAACCGTTGGTTTCCATTCTTCTTCTCGTCAAAAAATCTTTGAACTAATAGAACTTAATAGAAAGATCACCAAACAACACAAACACAAGCATACGAATCATGCGATTCCGAATATTTTCTCAAATTCTCAATGACACAACCTTTCTTATTGATTGGTTTGATTTGCCTAGGCTATGGTTTGGGAACCGTTGGTTTCCATTCTTCTTCTCGTCAAAAAATCTTTGAACTAATAGAACTTGATAGAAAGATCACCAAACAAACACCAACACAAGAATACGAATCATGTGATTCCGAATGTTTCTCAAATTCTCAATAACACAACCTTTCTTATTGATTGGTTTGATTTGCCTAGGCTATGGTTTTGGAACCGTTGGTTTCCATTCTTTTTCTCGTCTAAAAATTTTTGAACTAATAGAACTGGATAGAAGGATCACCAAACAACACAAACACAAGCATACGAATTATGCGATTTTGAATGTTTCTCAAATTCTCAATAACACAACCTTTCTTATTGATTGGTTTGATTTGCCTAGGCTATGGTTTGGGAACTGTTGGTTTCCATTCTTTTTCTCGCCCAAAAATCTTTGAACTAATAGAGCTGGATAGAAGGATCACCAAACAACACAAACACAGGCATATGAATCATGCGATTTCGAATGTTTGTCAAATTCTCAATAACACAACCTTTCTTATTGATTGGTTTGATTTGCCTAGGCTATGGTTTGGGAACCGTTGGTTTCCATTCTTCTTCCCGTCAAAAAATCTTTCAACTAATAGAACTTGATAGAAAGATCAAACAACACCAACACAAGCATACGAATCATGCGATTCCGAATGTTTCTCAAATTCTCAATAACACAACCTTTCTTATTGATTGGTTTGATTTGCCTAGGCTATGGTTTCGGAACCGTTGGTTTCCATTCTTTTTCTCGTCCAAAAATCTTTGAACTAATAGGACTTAATAGAAAGATCACTAAACAACACAAACACAAGCATACGAATCATGCGATTCCGAATATTTTCTCAAATTCTCAATAACACAACCTTTCTTATTGATTGGTTTGATTTGCCTAGGCTATGGTTTGGGAACCGTTGGTTTCCATTCTTCTTCTCGTCAAAAAATCTTTGAACTAATAGAACTTGATAGAAAGATCACCAAACAACACCAACACAAGAATACGAATCATGTGATTCCGAATGTTTCTCAAATTCTCAATAACACAACCTTTCTTATTGATTGGTTTGATTTGCCTAGGCTATGGTTTCGGAACCGTTGGTTTCCATTGTTTTTCTCGTCTAAAAATCTTTGAACTAATAGAACTGGATAGAAGGATGACCAAACAACACAAACACAAGCATATGAATCATGCGATTTCGAATGTTTGTCAAATTCTCAATAACACAACCTTTCTTATTGATTGGTTTGATTTGCCTAGGCTATAGTTTCGGAACCATTGGTTTCCATTCTTTTTCTCGTCCAAAAATCTTTGAACTAATAGAACTTAATAGAAAGATCACCAAACAACACAAACACAAGCATACGAATCATGCGATTCCGAATGTTTCTCAAATTCTCAATTACACAACCTTTCTTATTGATTGGTTTGATTTGCCTAGGCTATGGTTTGGGAACTGTTGGTTTCCATTCTTTTTCTCGCCCAAAAATCTTTGAACTAATAGAGCTGGATAGAAGGATCACCAAACAACACAAACACAAGCATATGAATCATGCGATTTCGAATGTTTGTCAAATTCTCAATAACACAACCTTTCTTATTGATTGGTTTGATTTGCCTAGGCTATAGTTTCAGAACCATTGGTTTCCATTCTTTTTCTCGTCCAAAAATCTTTGAACTAATAGAACTTAATAGAAAGATCACCAAACAACACAAACACAAGCATACGAATCATGCGATTCCGAATGTTTCTCAAATTCTCAATAACACAACCTTTCTTATTGATTGGTTTGATTTGCCTAGGCTATGGTTTGGGAACTGTTGGTTTCCATTCTTCTTCTCGTCAAAAAATCTTTGAACTAATAGAACTTGATAGAAAGATCACCAAACAACACCAACACAAGCAAACGAATCATGCGATTCCGAATGTTTCTCAAATTCTCAATAACACAACCTTTCTTATTGATTGGTTTGATTTGCCTAGGATATGGTTTCGGAACCGTTGGTTTCCATTCTTTTTCTCGTCCAAAAATCTTTGAACTAATAGAACTGGATAGAAGGATCACCAAACAACACAAGCACAAGCATACGAATCATGCAATTTTGAATGTTTCTCAAATTCTCAATAACACAACCTTTCTTATTGATTGGTTTGATTTTCCTAGGATATGGTTTGGGAACCGTTGTGTTTCCATTCTTTTTCTCGCCCAAAAATCTTTGAACTAATAGAGCTGGATAGAAGGGTCACCAAACAACACAAACACAAGAATACGAATCATGCGATTTTGAATGTTTCACAAATTCTCAATAACACAACCTTTCTTATTGATTGGTTTGATTTGCCTAGGCTATGGTTTGGCAACCGTTGGTTTCCATTCTTTTTCTCGCCCAAAAATCTTTGAACTACTAGAGCTGGATAGAAGGATCACCAAACAACACAAACACAAGCATACGAATCATGCGATTCCGAATGTTTCTCAAATTCTCAATAACACAACCTTTCTTATTGATTGGTTTGATTTGCCTAGGCCATGGTTTGGGAACCGTTGGTTTCCATTCTTTTTCTCGCCCAAATATCTTTGAACTAATAGAGCTGGATAGAAGGATCACCAAACAACACAAACACAAGATAATGAATCATGCGAATTCGAATGTTTGTCAAATTCTCAATAACACAACCTTTCTTATTGATTGGTTTGATTTGCCTAGGCTATAGTTTCGAAACCGTTGGTTTCCATTCTTCTTCTCGTCAAAAAATCTTTGAACTAATAGAACTTAATAGAAAGATCACCAAACAACACAAACACAAGCATACGAATCATGCGATTCCGAATGTTTCTCAAATTCTCAATAACACAACCTTTCTTATTGATTGGTTTGATTTGCCTAGGCTATGGTTTGGGAACCGTTGGTTTCCATTCTTCTTCTCGTCAAAAAATCTTTGAACTAATAGAACTTAATAGAAAGATCACCAAACAACACAAACACAAGCATACGAATCATGCGATTCCGAATATTTTCTCAAATTCTCAATGACACAACCTTTCTTATTGATTGGTTTGATTTGCCTAGGCTATGGTTTGGGAACCGTTGGTTTCCATTCTTCTTCTCGTCAAAAAATCTTTGAACTAATAGAACTTGATAGAAAGATCACCAAACAAACACCAACACAAGAATACGAATCATGTGATTCCGAATGTTTCTCAAATTCTCAATAACACAACCTTTCTTATTGATTGGTTTGATTTGCCTAGGCTATGGTTTTGGAACCGTTGGTTTCCATTCTTTTTCTCGTCTAAAAATTTTTGAACTAATAGAACTGGATAGAAGGATCACCAAACAACACAAACACAAGCATACGAATTATGCGATTTTGAATGTTTCTCAAATTCTCAATAACACAACCTTTCTTATTGATTGGTTTGATTTGCCTAGGCTATGGTTTGGGAACTGTTGGTTTCCATTCTTTTTCTCGCCCAAAAATCTTTGAACTAATAGAGCTGGATAGAAGGATCACCAAACAACACAAACACAGGCATATGAATCATGCGATTTCGAATGTTTGTCAAATTCTCAATAACACAACCTTTCTTATTGATTGGTTTGATTTGCCTAGGCTATGGTTTGGGAACCGTTGGTTTCCATTCTTCTTCCCGTCAAAAAATCTTTCAACTAATAGAACTTGATAGAAAGATCAAACAACACCAACACAAGCATACGAATCATGCGATTCCGAATGTTTCTCAAATTCTCAATAACACAACCTTTCTTATTGATTGGTTTGATTTGCCTAGGCTATGGTTTCGGAACCGTTGGTTTCCATTCTTTTTCTCGTCCAAAAATCTTTGAACTAATAGGACTTAATAGAAAGATCACTAAACAACACAAACACAAGCATACGAATCATGCGATTCCGAATATTTTCTCAAATTCTCAATAACACAACCTTTCTTATTGATTGGTTTGATTTGCCTAGGCTATGGTTTGGGAACCGTTGGTTTCCATTCTTCTTCTCGTCAAAAAATCTTTGAACTAATAGAACTTGATAGAAAGATCACCAAACAACACCAACACAAGAATACGAATCATGTGATTCCGAATGTTTCTCAAATTCTCAATAACACAACCTTTCTTATTGATTGGTTTGATTTGCCTAGGCTATGGTTTCGGAACCGTTGGTTTCCATTGTTTTTCTCGTCTAAAAATCTTTGAACTAATAGAACTGGATAGAAGGATGACCAAACAACACAAACACAAGCATATGAATCATGCGATTTCGAATGTTTGTCAAATTCTCAATAACACAACCTTTCTTATTGATTGGTTTGATTTGCCTAGGCTATAGTTTCGGAACCATTGGTTTCCATTCTTTTTCTCGTCCAAAAATCTTTGAACTAATAGAACTTAATAGAAAGATCACCAAACAACACAAACACAAGCATACGAATCATGCGATTCCGAATGTTTCTCAAATTCTCAATTACACAACCTTTCTTATTGATTGGTTTGATTTGCCTAGGCTATGGTTTGGGAACTGTTGGTTTCCATTCTTTTTCTCGCCCAAAAATCTTTGAACTAATAGAGCTGGATAGAAGGATCACCAAACAACACAAACACAAGCATATGAATCATGCGATTTCGAATGTTTGTCAAATTCTCAATAACACAACCTTTCTTATTGATTGGTTTGATTTGCCTAGGCTATAGTTTCGGAACCATTGGTTTCCATTCTTTTTCTCGTCCAAAAATCTTTGAACTAATAGAACTTAATAGAAAGATCACCAAACAACACAAACACAAGCATACGAATCATGCGATTCCGAATGTTTCTCAAATTCTCAATAACACAACCTTTCTTATTGATTGGTTTGATTTGCCTAGGCTATGGTTTGGGAACTGTTGGTTTCCATTCTTCTTCTCGTCAAAAAATCTTTGAACTAATAGAACTTGATAGAAAGATCACCAAACAACACCAACACAAGCAAACGAATCATGCGATTCCGAATGTTTCTCAAATTCTCAATAACACAACCTTTCTTATTGATTGGTTTGATTTGCCTAGGATATGGTTTCGGAACCGTTGGTTTCCATTCTTTTTCTCGTCCAAAAATCTTTGAACTAATAGAACTGGATAGAAGGATCACCAAACAACACAAGCACAAGCATACGAATCATGCAATTTTGAATGTTTCTCAAATTCTCAATAACACAACCTTTCTTATTGATTGGTTTGATTTTCCTAGGATATGGTTTGGGAACCGTTGTGTTTCCATTCTTTTTCTCGCCCAAAAATCTTTGAACTAATAGAGCTGGATAGAAGGGTCACCAAACAACACAAACACAAGCATATGAATCATGCGATTTCGAATGTTTGTCAAATTCTCATTAACACAACCTTTCTTATTGATTGGTTTGATTTGACTAAGCTATAGTTTCGGAACCGTTGGTTTCCATTCTTTTTCTCGTCCAAAAATCTTTGAACTAATAGAACTTAATAGAAAGATCACCAAACAACACAAGCACAAGCATACGAATCATGCGATTCCGAATGTTTCTCAAATTCTCAATAACACAACCTTTCTTATTGATTGGTTTGATTCGCCTAGGCTATGGTTCCGGAACCGTTGGTTTCCATTCTTTTTCTCGTCCAAAAATCTTTGAACTAATAGAACTGGATAGAAGGATCACTAAACAACACAAACACAAGCATACGAATCGTGCGATTTTGAATGTTTCTCAAATTCTCAACAACACAACCTTTCTTATTGATTGGTTTGATTTTCCAAGGATATCGTTTGGGAACCGTTGTGTTTCCATTCTTTTTCTCGCCCAAAAGTCTTTGAACTAATAGAGCTGGATAGAAGGATCACCAAACAACACAAACACAAGCATATGAATCATGCGATTTCGAATGTTTGTCAAATTCTCAATAACACAACCTTTCTTATTGATTGGTTTGATTTGACTAGGCTATAGTTTCGGAACCGTTGGTTTCCATTCTTTTTCTCGTCCAAAAATCTTTGAACTAATAGAACTTAATAGAAAGATGTCCAAACAACACAAACACAAGCATACGAATCATGCGATTCTAAATGTTTCTCAAATTCTCAATAACTCAACCTTTCTTATTGATTAGTTTGATTTGCCTAGGCTATGGTTTGGGAACTGTTGGTTTCCATTCTTCTTCTCGTCAAAAAATCTTTAAACTAATAGAACATGATAGAAAGATCACCAAACAACACCAACACAAGCATACGAATCATGCGATTCCGAATGTTTCTCAAATTCTCAATAACACAACCTCTCTTATTGATTGGTTTGATTTGCTTAGGCTATGGTTTCGGAACCGTTTGTTTCCATTCTTTTTCTCGTCCAAAAATATTTGAACTAATAGAACTGGATAGAAGGATCACCAAACAACACAAACACAAGCATACGAATCATGCGATTTTGAATGTTTCTCAAATTCTCAATAACACAACGTTTCTTAATGATTGGTTTGATTTGCCTAGGCTATGGTTTGGGAACCGTTGGTTTCCATTCTTTTTCTCGCCCAAAAATCTTTGAACTAATAGAGCTGGATAGAAGGATCACCAAACAACACAAACACATGATAATGAATCATGCGATTTCGAATGTTTGTTAAATTCTCAATAACACAACCTTTCTTATTGATTGTTTTGATTTGCCTAGGCTATAGTTTCGGAACCGTTGGTTTCCATTCTTTTTCTCGTCCAAAAATCTTTGAACTAATAGAACTTAATAGAAAGATCACCAAACAACACAAACACAAGCATACGAATCATGCGATTCCGAATGTTTCTCAAATTCTCAATAACACAACCTTTCTTATTGATTGGTTTGACTTGCCTAGGCTATGGTTTTGGAACCGTTGGTTTCCATTCTTCTTCTCGTCAAAAAATCTTTGAACTAATAGAACCTGATAGAAAGATCACCAAACAACACCAATACAAGCATCCGAATCATGCGATTCCGAATGTTTCACAAATTCTCAATAACACAACCTTTCTTATTGATTGGTTTGATTTGCCTAGGCTATGGTTTCGGAACCGTTGGTTTCCATTCTTTTTCTCGTCGAAAAATCTTTGAACTAATAGAACTGGATAGAAGGATCACCAAACAACACAAACACAAGAATACGAATCATGCGATTTTGAATGTTTCTCAAATTCTCAATAACACAACCTTTCTTATTGATTGGTTTGATTTGCCTAGGCTATGGTTTGGCAACCGTTGGTTTCCATTCTTTTTCTCGCCCAAAAATCTTTGAACTACTAGAGCTGGATAGAAGGATCACCAAACAACACAAACACAAGCATACGAATCATGCGATTCCGAATGTTTCTCAAATTCTCAATAACACAACCTTTCTTATTGATTGGTTTGATTTGCCTAGGCCATGGTTTGGGAACCGTTGGTTTCCATTCTTTTTCTCGCCCAAATATCTTTGAACTAATAGAGCTGGATAGAAGGATCACCAAACAACACAAACACAAGATAATGAATCATGCGAATTCGAATGTTTGTCAAATTCTCAATAACACAACCTTTCTTATTGATTGGTTTGATTTGCCTAGGCTATAGTTTCGAAACCGTTGGTTTCCATTCTTCTTCTCGTCAAAAAATCTTTGAACTAATAGAACTTAATAGAAAGATCACCAAACAACACAAACACAAGCATACGAATCATGCGATTCCGAATGTTTCTCAAATTCTCAATAACACAACCTTTCTTATTGATTGGTTTGATTTGCCTAGGCTATGGTTTGGGAACCGTTGGTTTCCATTCTTCTTCTCGTCAAAAAATCTTTGAACTAATAGAACTTAATAGAAAGATCACCAAACAACACAAACACAAGCATACGAATCATGCGATTCCGAATATTTTCTCAAATTCTCAATGACACAACCTTTCTTATTGATTGGTTTGATTTGCCTAGGCTATGGTTTGGGAACCGTTGGTTTCCATTCTTCTTCTCGTCAAAAAATCTTTGAACTAATAGAACTTGATAGAAAGATCACCAAACAAACACCAACACAAGAATACGAATCATGTGATTCCGAATGTTTCTCAAATTCTCAATAACACAACCTTTCTTATTGATTGGTTTGATTTGCCTAGGCTATGGGTTTGGAACCGTTGGTTTCCATTCTTTTTCTCGTCTAAAAATTTTTGAACTAATAGAACTGGATAGAAGGATCACCAAACAACACAAACACAAGCATACGAATTATGCGATTTTGAATGTTTCTCAAATTCTCAATAACACAACCTTTCTTATTGATTGGTTTGATTTGCCTAGGCTATGGTTTGGGAACTGTTGGTTTCCATTCTTTTTCTCGCCCAAAAATCTTTGAACTAATAGAGCTGGATAGAAGGATCACCAAACAACACAAACACAGGCATATGAATCATGCGATTTCGAATGTTTGTCAAATTCTCAATAACACAACCTTTCTTATTGATTGGTTTGATTTGCCTAGGCTATAGTTTCGGAACCGTTGGTTTCCATTCTTTTTCTCGTCCAAAAATCTTTGAACTAATAGAACTTAATAGAAAGATCACCAAACAACACAAACACAAGCATACGAATCATGCGATTCCGAATGTTTCTCAAATTCTCAATAACACAACCTTTCTTATTGATTGGTTTGATTTGCCTAGGCTATGGTTTGGGAACCGTTGGTTTCCATTCTTCTTCTCGTCAAAAAATCTTTGAACTAATAGAACTTGAAAGAAAGATTACCAAACAACACCAGCACAAGAATACGAATCATGCGATTCCGAATGTTTCACAAATTCTCAATAACACAACCTTTCTTATTGATTGCTTTGATTTGCCTAGGCTATGGTTTCGGAACCATTGGTTTCTATTCTTTTTCTCGTCCAAAAATCTTTGAACTAATAGAACTGGATAGAAGGATCACCAAACAACACAAACACAAGCATACGAATCATGCGATTTTGAATGTTTCTCAAATTCTCAATAACACAACCTTTCTTATTGATTGGTTTGATTTGCCTAGGCTATGGTTTCGGAACCGTTGGTTTCCATTCTTTTTCTCGTCCAAAAATCTTTGAACTAATAGAACTTAATAGAAAGTTCACCAAACAACACAAACACAAGCATACAAATCATGGGATTCCGAATGTTTCTCAAATTCACAATAACACAACCTTTCTTATTGATTGGTTTGATTTGCCTAGGCTATGGTTTGGGAACCGTTGGTTTCCATTCTTCTTCTCGTCAAAGAATCTTTGAACTAATAGAACTTGATAGAAAGATCACCAAACAACACCAACACAAGCATACGAATCATGCGATTCCGAATGTTTCTCAAATACTCAATAACACAACCTTTCTTATTGATTGGTTTGATTTGCCTAGCCTATGGTTTCGGAACCGTTGGTTTCCATTCTTTTTCTCGTCCAAAAATCTTTGAACTAATAGAACTTAATAGAAAGATCACCAAACAACACAAACACAAGCATACGAATCATGCGATTCCGAATATTTTCTCAAATTCTCAATGACACAACCTTTCTTATTGATTGGTTTGATTTGCCTAGGCTATGGTTTGGGAACCGTTGGTTTCCATTCTTCTTCTCGTCAAAAAATCTTTGAACTAATAGAACTTGATAGAAAGATCACCAAACAAACACCAACACAAGAATACGAATCATGTGATTCCGAATGTTTCTCAAATTCTCAATAACACAACCTTTCTTATTGATTGGTTTGATTTGCCTAGGCTATGGTTTTGGAACCGTTGGTTTCCATTCTTTTTCTCGTCTAAAAATTTTTGAACTAATAGAACTGGATAGAAGGATCACCAAACAACACAAACACAAGCATACGAATCATGCGATTTTGAATGTTTCTCAAATTCTCAATAACACAACCTTTCTTATTGATTGGTTTGATTTGCCTAGGCTATGGTTTAGGAACTGTTGGTTTCCATTCTTTTTCTCGCCCAAAAATCTTTGAACTAATAGAGCTGGATAGAAGGATCACCAAACAACACAAACACAGGCATATGAATCATGCGATTTCGAATGTTTGTCAAATTCTCAATAACACAACCTTTCTTATTGATGGGTTTGATTTGCCTAGGCTATAGTTTCGGAACCGTTGGTTTCCATTCTTTTTCTCGTCCAAAAATCTTTGAACTAATAGAACTTAATAGAAAGATCACCAAACAACACAAACACAAGCATACGAATCATGCGATTCCGAATGTTTCTCAAATTCTCAATAACACAACCTTTCTTATTGATTGGTTTGATTTGCCTAGGCTATGGTTTGGGAACCGTTGGTTTCCATTCTTCTTCTCATCAAAAAATCTTTGAACTAATAGAACTTGATAGAAAGATCACCAAACAACACCAACACAAGAATACGAATCATGTGATTCCGAATGTTTCTCAAATTCTCAATAACACAACCTTTCTTATTGATTGGTTTGATTTGCCTAGGCTATGGTTTCGGAACCGTTGGTTTCCATTCTTTTTCTCGTCTAAAAATTTTTGAACTAATAGAACTGGATAGAAGGATCACCAAACAACACAAACACAAGCATACGAATCATGCGATTTTGAATGTTTCTCAAATTCTCAATTACACAACCTTTCTTATTGATTGGTTTGATTTGCCTAGGCTATGGTTTGGGAACTGTTGGTTTCCATTCTTTTTCTCGCCCAAAAATCTTTGAACTAATAGAGCTGGATAGAAGGATCACCAAACAACACAAACACAAGCATATGAATCATGCGATTTCGAATGTTTGTCAAATTCTCAATAACACAACCTTTCTTATTGATTGGTTTGATTTGCCTAGGCTATAGTTTCGGAACCGTTGGTTTCCATTCTTTTTCTCGTCCAAAAATCTTTGAACTAATAGAACTTAATAGAAAGATCACCAAACAACACAAACACAAGCATACGAATCATGCGATTCCGAAAGTTTCTCAAATTCTCAATAACACAACCTTTCTTATTGATTGGTTTGATTTGCCTAGGCTATGGTTTAGGAACCGTTGGTTTCCATTCTTCTTCTCGTCAAAAAATATTTGAACTAATAGAACTTTATAGAAAGATCACCAAACAACACCCACACAAGCATACGAATCATGTGATTCCGAATGTTTCTCAAATTCTCAATAACACAACCTTTCTTAATGATTGGTTTGATTTGCCTAGGCTATGGTTTCGGAACCGTTGGTTTCCATTCTTTTTCTCGTCTAAAAATCTTTGAACTAATAGAACTGGATAGAAGGATCACCAAACAACACAAACACAAGCATACGAATCATGCGATTTTGAATGTTTCTCAAATTCTCAATAACACAACCGTTCTTATTGATTGGTTTGATGTGCCTAGGCTATGGTTTGGGAACTGTTGGTTTCCATTCTTTTTCTCGCCCAAAAATCTTTGAACTAATAGAGCTGGATAGAAGGATCACCAAACAACACAAACACAAGCATATGAATCATGCGATTTCGAATGTTTTTCAAATTCTCAATAACACAACCTTTCTTATTGATTGGTTTGATTTGCCTAGGCTATAGTTTCGGAACCGTTGGTTTCCATTCTTTTTCTCGTCCAAAAATCTTTGAACTAATAGAACTTAATAGAAAGATCACCAAACAACACAAACACAAGCATACGAATCATGCGATTCCGAATGTTTCTCAAATTCTCAATAACACAACCTTTCTTATTGATTGGTTTGATTTGCCTAAGCTATGGTTTCGGAACCGTTGGTTTCCATTCTTTTTCTCGTCCAAAAATCTTTGAACTAATAGAACTTAATAGAAAGTTCACCAAACAACACAAACACAAGCATAAGAATCGTGCGATTCCGAATGTTTCTCAAATTCACAATAACACAACCTTTCTTATTGATTGGTTTGATTTGCCTAGGCTATGGTTTGGGAAACGTTGGTTTCCATTCTTCTTCTCGTCAAAGAATCTTTGAAATAATAGAGCTGGATAGAAGGATCACCAAACAACACAAACACAAGCATATGAATCATGCGATTTCGAATGTTTGTCAAATTCTCAATAACACAACCTTTCTTATTGATTGGTTTGATTTGCCTAGGCTATAGTTTTGGAACCGTTGGTTTCCATTCTTTTTCTCGTCCAAAAATCTTTGAACTAATAGAACTTAATAGAAAGATCACCAAACAACACAAACACAAGCATACGAATCATGCGATTCCGAATGTTTCTCAAATTCTCAATAACACAACCTTTCTTATTGATTGGTTTGATTTGCCTAGGCTATGGTTTAGGAACCGTTGGTTTCCATTCTTCTTCTCGTCAAAAAATATTTGAACTAATAGAACTTTATAGAAAGATCACCAAACAACACCCACACAAGCATACGAATCATGTGATTCCGAATGTTTCTCAAATTCTCAATAACACAACCTTTCTTAATGATTGGTTTGATTTGCCTAGGCTATGGTTTCGGAACCGTTGGTTTCCATTCTTTTTCTCGTCTAAAAATCTTTGAACTAATAGAACTGGATAGAAGGATCACCAAACAACACAAACACAAGCATACGAATCATGCGATTTTGAATGTTTCTCAAATTCTCAATAACACAACCGTTCTTATTGATTGGTTTGATGTGCCTAGGCTATGGTTTGGGAACTGTTGGTTTCCATTCTTTTTCTCGCCCAAAAATCTTTGAACTAATAGAGCTGGATAGAAGGATCACCAAACAACACAAACATAAGCATATGAATCATGCGATTTCGAATGTTTGTCAAATTCTCAATAACACAACCTTTCTTATTGATTGGTTTGATTTGCCTAGGCTATAGTTTCGGAACCGTTGGTTTCCATTCTTTTTCTCGTCCAAAAATCTTTGAACTAATAGAACTTAATAGAAAGATCACCAAACAACACAAACACAAGCATACGAATCATGCGATTCCGAATGTTTCTCAAATTCTCAATAACACAACCTTTCTTATTGATTGGTTTGATTTGCCTAAGCTATGGTTTCGGAACCGTTGGTTTCCATTCTTTTTCTCGTCCAAAAATCTTTGAACTAATAGAATTTAATAGAAAGATCACCAAACAACACAAACACAAGCATACGAATCATGCGATTCCGAATATTTTCTCAAATTCTCAATGACACAACCTTTCTTATTGATTGGTTTGATTTGCCTAGGCTATGGTTTGGGAACTGTTGGTTTCCATTCTTCTTCTCGTCAAAAAATCTTTGAACTAATAGAACTTGATAGAAAGATCACCAAACAAACACCAACACAAGAATACGAATCATGTGATTCCGAATGTTTCTCAAATTCTCAATAACACAACCTTTCTTATTGATTGGTTTGATTTGCCTAGGCTATGGTTTTGGAACCGTTGGTTTCCATTCTTTTTCTCGTCTAAAAATTTTTGAACTAATAGAATTGGATAGAAGGATCACCAAACAACACACACACAAGCATACGAATCATGCGATTTTGAATGTTTCTCAAATTCTCAATAACACAACCTTTCTTATTGATTGGTTTGATTTGCCTAGGCTATGGTTTAGGAACTGTTGGTTTCCATTCTTTTTCTCGCCCAAAAATCTTTGAACTAATAGAGCTGGATAGAAGGATCACCAAACAACACAAACACAGGCATATGAATCATGCGATTTCGAATGTTTGTCAAATTCTCAATAACACAACCTTTCTTATTGATTGGTTTGATTTGCCTAGGCTATAGTTTCGGAACCGTTGGTTTCCATTCTTTTTCTCGTCTAAAAATCTTTGAACTAATAGAACTTAATAGAAAGATCACCAAACAACACAAACACAAGCATACGAATCATGCGATTCCGAATGTTTCTCAAATTCTCAATAACACAACCTTTCTTATTGATTGGTTTGATTTGCCTAGGCTATGGTTTGGGAACCGTTGGTTTCCATTCTTCTTCTCATCAAAAAATCTTTGAACTAATAGAACTTGATAGAAAGATCACCAAACAACACCAACACAAGAATACGAATCAGGTGATTCCGAATGTTTCTCAAATTCTCAATAACACAACCTTTCTTATTGATTGGTTTGATTTGCCTAGGCTATGATTTCGGAACCGTTGGTTTCCATTCTTTTTCTCGTCTAAAAATTTTTGAACTAATAGAACTGGATAGAAGGATCACCAAACAACACAAACACAAGCATACGAATCATGCGATTTTGAATGTTTCTCAAATTCTCAAAAACACAACCTTTCTTATTGATTGGTTTGATTTGCCTAGGCTATGGTTTGGGAACTGTTGGTTTCCATTCTTTTTCTCGCCAAAAAATCTTTGAACTAATAGAGCAGGATAGAAGGATCACCAAACAACACAAACACAAGCATATGAATCATGCGATTTCGAATGTTTGTCAAATTCTCAATAACACAACCTTTCTTATTGATTGGTTTGATTTGCCTAGGCTATAGTTTCGGAACCGTTGGTTTCCATTCTTTTTCTCGTCGAAAAATCTTTGAACTAATAGAACTTAATAGAAAGATCACCAAACAACACAAACACAAGCATACAAATCATGCGATTCCGAATGTTTCTCAAATTCTCAATAACACAACCTTTCTTATTGATTGGTTTGATTTGCCTAGGCTATGGTTTAGGAACCGTTGGTTTCCATTCTTCTTCTCGTCAAAAAATATTTGAACTAATAGAACTTTATAGAAAGATCACCAAACAACACCCACACAAGCATACGAATCATGTGATTCCGAATGTTTCTCAAATTCTCAATAACACAACCTTTCTTAATGATTGGTTTGATTTGCCTAGGCTAAGGTTTCGGAACCGTTGGTTTCCATTCTTTTTCTCGTCTAAAAATCTTTGAACTAATAGAACTGGATAGAAGGATCACCAAACAACACAAACACAAGCATACGAATCATGCGATTTTGAATGTTTCTCAAATTCTCAATAACACAACCGTTCTTATTGATTGGTTTGATGTGCCTAGGCTATGGTTTGGGAACTGTTGGTATCCATTCTTTTTCTCGCCCAAAAATCTTTGAACTAATAGAGCTGGATAGAAGGATCACCAAACAACACAAACACAAGCATATGAATCATGCGATTTCGAATGTTTGTCAAATTCTCAATAACACAACCTTTCTTATTGATTGGTTTGATTTGCCTAGGCTATAGTTTCGGAACCGTTGGTTTCCATTCTTTTTCTCGTCCAAAAATCTTTGAACTAATAGAACTTAATAGAAAGATCACGAAACAACACAAACACAAGCATACGAATCATGCGATTCCGAATGTTTCTCAAATTCTCAATAACACAACCTTTCTTATTGATTGGTTTGATTTGCCTAAGCTATGGTTTCGGAACCGTTGGTTTCCATTCTTTTTCTCGTCCAAAAATCTTTGAACTAATAGAACTTAATAGAAAGTTCACCAAACAACACAAACACAAGCATACGAATCGTGCGATTCCGAATGTTTCTCAAATTCACAATAACACAACCTTTCTTATTGATTGGTTTGATTTGCCTAGGCTATGGTTTGGGAAACGTTGGTTTCCATTCTTCTTCTCGTCAAAGAATCTTTGAACTAATAGAGCTGGATAGAAGGATCACCAAACAACACAAACACAAGCATATGAATCATGCGATTTCGAATGTTTGTCAAATTCTCAATAACACAACCTTTCTTATTGATTGGTTTGATTTGCCTAGGCTATAGTTTTGGAACCGTTGGTTTCCATTCTTTTTCTCGTCCAAAAATCTTTGAACTAATAGAACTTAATAGAAAGATCACCAAACAACACAAACACAAGCATACGAATCATGCGATTCCGAATGTTTCTCAAATTCTCAATAACACAACCTTTCTTATTGATTGGTTTGATTTGCCTAGGATATGGTTTAGGAACCGTTGGTTTCCATTCTTCTTCTCGTCAAAAAATATTTGAACTAATAGAACTTTATAGAAAGATCACCAAACAACACCCACACAAGCATACGAATCATGTGATTCCGAATGTTTCTCAAATTCTCAATAACACAACCTTTCTTAATGATTGGTTTGATTTGCCTAGGCTATGGTTTCGGAACCGTTGGTTTCCATTCTTTTTCTCGTCTAAAAATCTTTGAACTAATAGAACTGGATAGAAGGATCACCAAACAACACAAACACAAGCATACGAATCATGCGATTTTGAATGTTTCTCAAATTCTCAATAACACAACCGTTCTTATTGATTGGTTTGATGTGCCTAGGCTATGGTTTGGGAACTGTTGGTTTCCATTCTTTTTCTCGCCCAAAAATCTTTGAACTAATAGAGCTGGATAGAAGGATCACCAAACAACACAAACACAAGCATATGAATCATGCGATTTCGAATGTTTGTCAAATTCTCAATAACACAACCTTTCTTATTGATTAGTTTGATTTGCCTAGGCTATAGTTTCGGAACCGTTGGTTTCCATTCTTTTTCTCGTCCAAAAATCTTTGAACTAATAGAACTTAATAGAAAGATCACCAAACAACACAAACACAAGCATACGAATCATGCGATTCCGAATGTTTCTCAAATTCTCAATAACACAACCTTTCTTATTGATTGGTTTGATTTGCCTAAGCTATGGTTTCGGAACCGTTGGTTTCCATTCTTTTTCTCGTCCAAAAATCTTTGAACTAATAGAACTTAATAGAAAGTTCACCAAACAACACAAACACAAGCATACGAATCGTGCGATTCCGAATGTTTCTCAAATTCACAATAACACAACCTTTCTTATTGATTGGTTTGATTTGCCTAGGCTATGGTTTGGGAAACGTTGGTTTCCATTCTTCTTCTCGTCAAAGAATCTTTGAACTAATAGAGCTGGATAGAAGGATCACCAAACAACACAAAACAAGCATATGAATCATGCGATTTCGAATGTTTGTCAAATTCTCAATAACACAACCTTTCTTATTGATTGGTTTGATTTGCCTAGGCTATAGTTTTGGAACCGTTGGTTTCCATTCTTTTTCTCGTCCAAAAATCTTTGAACTAATAGAACTTAATAGAAAGATCACCAAACAACACAAACACAAGCATACGAATCATGTGATTCCGAATGTTTCTCAAATTCTCAATAACACAACCTTTCTTATTGATTGGTTTGATTTGCCTAGGCTATGGTTTGGGAACCGTTGGTTTCCATTCTTCTTCTCGTCAAAAAATCTTTGAACTAATAGAACTTGATAGAAAGATCACCAAACAACACCAACACAAGAATACAAATCATGTGATTCCGAATGTTTCTCAAATTCTCAATAACACAACCTTTCTTATTGATTGGTTTGATTTGCCTAGGCTATGGTTTAGGAACTGTTGGTTTCCATTCTTTTTCTCGCCCAAAAATCTTTGAACTAATAGAGCTGGATAGAAGGATCACCAAACAACACAAACACAAGCATATGAATCATGCGATTTCGAATGTTTGTCAAATTCTCAATAACACAACCTTTCTTATTGATTGGTTTGATTTGCCTAGGCTATGGTTTCGGAACCGTTGGTTTCCATTCTTTTTCACGTCAAAAAATCTTTGAACTAATAGAACTTAATAGAAAGATCACCAAACAACACAAACACAAGCATACGAATCATGCGATTCCGAATATTTTCTCAAATTCTCAATAACACAACCTTTCTTATTGATTGGTTTGATTTGCCTAGGATATGGTTTGGGAACCGTTGGTTTCCATTCTTCTTCACGTCAAAAAATCTTCGAACTAATAGAACTTGATAGAATGATCACCAAACAACACCAACACAAGAATACGAATCATGTGATTCCGAATGTTTCTCAAATTCTCAATAACACAACCTTTCTTATTGATTGGTTTGATTTGCCTAGGCTATGGTTTCGGAACCGTTGGTTTCCATTCTTTTTCTCGTCTAAAAATTTTTGAACTAATAGAACTGGATAGAAGGATCACCAAACAACACAAACACAAGCATACGAATCATGCGATTTTGAATGTTTCTCAAATTCTCAATAACACAACATTTCTTATTGATTGGTTTGATTTGCCTAGGATATGGTTTGGGAATTGTTGGTTTCCATTCTTTTTCTCCCCCAAAAATCTTTGAACTACTAGAGCTCGATAGAAGGATCACCAAACAACACAAACACAAGCATATGAATCATGCGATTTCGAATGTTTGTGAAATTCTCAATAACACAACCTTTCTTATTGATTGGTTTGATTTGCCTAGGCTATAGTTTCGGAACCGTTGGTTTCCATTCTTTTTCTCGTCCAAAAATCGTTGAACTAATAGAACTTAATAGAAAGATCACCAAACAACACAAACACAAGCATACGAATCATGCGATTCCGAATGTTTCTCAAATTCTCAATAACACAACCTTTCTTATTGATTGGTTTGATTTGCCTAAGCTATGGTTTTGGAACCGTTGGTTTCCATTCTTTTTCTCGTCCAAAAATCTTTGAACTAATAGAACTTAATAGAAAGTTCACCAAACAACACAAACACAAGCATACGAATCGTGCGATTCCGAATGTTTCTCAAATTCACAATAACACAACCTTTCTTATTGATTGGTTTGATTTGCCTAGGCTATGGTTTGGGAACCATTGGTTTCCATTCTTCTTCTCGTCAAAGAATCTTTGAACTAATAGAGCTGGATAGAAGGATCACCAAACAACACAAACACAAGCATATGAATCATGCGATTTCGAATGTTTGTCAAATTCTCAATAACACAACCTTTCTTATTGATTGGTTTGATTTGCCTAGGCTATAGTTTCGGAACCGTTGGTTTCCATTCTTTTTCTCGTCCAAAAATCTTTGAACTAATAGAACTTAATAGAAAGATCACCAAACAACACAAACACAAGCATACGAATCATGCGATTCCGAATGTTTCTCAAATTCTCAATAACACAACCTTTCTTATTGATTGGTTTGATTTGCCTAAGCTATGGTTTCGGAACCGTTGGTTTCCATTCTTTTTCTCGTCCAAAAATCTTTGAACTAATAGAACTTAATAGAAAGTTCACCAAACAACACAAACACAAGCATACGAATCGTGCGATTCCGAATGTTTCTCAAATTCACAATAACACAACCTTTCTTATTGATTGGTTTGATTTGCCTAGGCTATGGTTTGGGAAACGTTGGTTTCCATTCTTCTTCTCGTCAAAGAATCTTTGAACTAATAGAGCTGGATAGAAGGATCACCAAACAACACAAACACAAGCATATGAATCATGCGATTTCGAATGTTTGTCAAATTCTCAATAACACAACCTTTCTTATTGATTGGTTTGATTTGCCTAGGCTATAGTTTCGGAACCGTTGGTTTCCATTCTTTTTCTCGTCCAAAAATCTTTGAACTAATAGAACTTAATAGAAAGATCACCAAACCACACAAACACAAGCATACGAATCATGCGATTCCGAATGTTTCTCAAATTCTCAATAACACAACCTTTCTTATTGATTGGTTTGATTTGCCAAGGCTATGGTTTGGGAACCGTTGGTTTCCATTCTTCTTCTCGTCAAAAAATCTTTGAACTAATAGAACTTGATAGAAAGATCACCAAACAACACCAACACAAGAATACGAATCATGCGATTCCGAATGTTTCTCAAATTCTCAATAACACAACCTTTCTTATTGATTGGTTTGATTTGCCTAGGCTATGGTTTCGGAACCGTTGGTTTCCATTGTATTTCTCGTCTAAAAATCTTTGAACTAATAGAACCGGATAGAAGGATGACCAAACAACACAAACACAAGCATACAAATCATGCGATTTTGAATGTTTCTCAAATTCTCAATTACACAACCTTTCTTATTGATTGGTTTGATTTGCCTAGGCTATAGTTTCGGAACCGTTGGTTTCCATTCTTTTTCTCATCCAAAAATCTTTGAACTAATAGAACTTAATAGAAAGATCACCAAACAACACAAACACAAGCATACGAATCATGCGATTCCGAATGTTTCTCAAATTCTCAATAACACAACCTTTCTTATTGATTGGTTTGATTTGCCTAGGCTATGGTTTGGGAGCCGTTGGTTTCCATTCTTCTTCTCGTCAAAAAATCTTTGAACTAATAGAACTTGATAGAAAGATCACCAAACAACACCAACACACGAATACGAATCATGTGATTCCGAATGTTTCTCAAATTCTCAATAACACAACCTTTCTTATTGATTGGTTTGATTTGCCTAGGCTATGGTTTCGGAACCGTTGGTTTCCATTCTTTTTCTCGTCTAAAAATTTTTGAACTAATAGAACTGTATAGAAGGATCACCAAACAACACAAACACAAGCATACGAATCATGCGATTTTGAATGTTTCTCAAATTCTCAATAACACAACCTTTCTTATTGATTGGTTTGATTTGCCTAGGCTATGGTTTAGGAACTGTTGGTTTCCATTCTTTTTCTCGCCCAAAAATCTTTGAACTAATAGAGCTGGATAGAAGGATCACCAAACAACACAAACACAAGCATATGAATCATGCGATTTCGAATGTTTGTCAAATTCTCAATAACACAACCTTTCTTATTGATTGGTTTGATTTGCCTAGGCTATGGTTTCGGAACCGTTGGTTTCCATTCTTTTTCTCGTCCAAAAATCTTTGAACTAATAGAACTTAATAGAAAGATCACCAAACAACACAAACACAAGCATACGAATCATGTGATTCCGAATGTTTCTCAAATTCTCAATAACACAACCTTTCTTATTGATTGGTTTGATTTGCCTAGGCTATGGTTTGGGAACTGTTGGTTTCCATTCTTTTTCTCGCCCAAAAATCTTTGAACTACTAGAGCTCGATAGAAGGATCACCAAACAACACAAACACAAGCATATGAATCATGCGATTTCGAATGTTTGTCAAATTCTCAATAACACAACCTTTCTTATTGATTGGTTTGATTTGCCTAGGCTATAGTTTCGGAACCGTTGGTTTCCATTCTTTTTCTCGTCCAAAAATATTTGAACTAATAGAACTTAATAGAAAGATCACCAAACAACACAAACACAAGCATACGAATCATGCGATTCCGAATGTTTCTCAAATTCTCAATAACACAACCTTTCTTATTGATTGGTTTGATTTGCCTAGGCTATGGTTTGGGAACCGTTGGTTTCCATTCTTCTTCTCGTCAAAAAATCTTTGAACTAATAGAACTTGATAGAAAGATCACCAAACAACACCAACACAAGAATACGAATCACGTGATTCCGAATGTTTCTCAAATTCTCAATAACACAACCTTTCTTATTGATTGGTTTGATTTGCCTAGGCTATGGTTTCGGAACCGTTGGTTTCCATTCTTTTTCTCGTCTAAAATTTTTTGAACTAATAGAACTGGATAGAAGGATCACCAAACAACACAAACACAAGCATACGAATCATGCGATTTTGAATGTTTCTCAAATTCTCAATAACACAACCTTTCTTATTGATTGGTTTGATTTGCCAAGGCTATGGTTTGGGAACTGTTGGTTTCCATTCTTTTTCAAGCCCAAAAATCTTTGAACTAATAGAGCTGGATAGAAGGATCACTAAACAACACAAACACAAGCATATGAATCATGCGATTTCGAATGTTTGTCAAATTCTCAATAACACAACCTTTCTTATTGATTGGTTTGATTTGCCTAGGCTATGGTTTCGGAACCGTTGGTTTCCATTCTTTTTCTCGTCCAAAAATCTTTGAACTAATAGAACTTAATAGAAAGATCACCAAACAACACAAACACAAGCATACGAATCATGTGATTCCGAATGTTTCTCAAATTCTCAATAACACAACCTTTCTTATTGATTGGTTTGATTTGCCTAGGCTATGGTTTGGGAACTGTTGGTTTCCATTCTTTTTCTCGCCCAAAAATCTTTGAACTACTAGAGCTCGATAGAAGGATCACCAAACAACATAAACACAAGCATATGAATCATGCGATTTCGAATGTTTGTCAAATTCTCAATAACACAACCTTTCTTATTGATTGGTTTGATTTGCCTAGGCTATAGTTTCGGAACCGTTGGTTTCCATTCTTTTTCTCGTCCAAAAATATTTGAACTAATAGAACTTAATAGAAAGATCACCAAACAACACAAACACAAGCATACGAATCATGCGATTCCGAATGTTTCTCAAATTCTCAATAACACAACCTTTCTTATTGATTGGTTTGATTTGCCTAGGCTATGGTTTGGGAACCGTTGGTTTCCATTCTTCTTCTCGTCAAAAAATCTTTGAACTAATAGAACTTGATAGAAAGATCACCAAACAACACCAACACAAGAATACGAATCACGTGATTCCGAATGTTTCTCAAATTCTCAATAACACAACCTTTCTTATTGATTGGTTTGATTTGCCTAGGCTATGGTTTCGGAACCGTTGGTTTCCATTCTTTTTCTCGTCTAAAATTTTTTGAACTAATAGAACTGGATAGAAGGATCACCAAACAACACAAACACAAGCATACGAATCATGCGATTTTGAATGTTTCTCAAATTCTCAATAACACAACCTTTCTTATTGATTGGTTTGATTTGCCTAGGCTATGGTTTGGGAACTGTTGGTTTCCATTCTTTTTCAAGCCCAAAAATCTTTGAACTAATAGAGCTGGATAGAAGGATCACTAAACAACACAAACACAAGCATATGAATCATGCGATTTCGAATGTTTGTCAAATTCTCAATAACACAACCTTTCTTATTGATTGGTTTGATTTGCCTAGGCTATAGTTTCGGAACCGTTGGTTTCCATTCTTTTTCTCGTCCAAAAATCTTTGAACTAATAGAACTTAATAGAAAGATCACCAAACAACACAAACACAAGCATACGAATCATGCGATTCCGAATGTTTCTCAAATTCTCAATAACACAACCTTTCTTATTGATTGGTTTGATTTGCCTAGGCTATGGTTTGGGAACCGTTGGTTTCCATTCTT
Organism: Polygonum maritimum; assembly: GCA_963924305.1. Classification (NCBI taxonomy): domain Eukaryota; kingdom Viridiplantae; phylum Streptophyta; class Magnoliopsida; order Caryophyllales; family Polygonaceae; genus Polygonum; species Polygonum maritimum. Next base: position 14,766,931 of record OZ002730.1, on the reverse strand, counting down.
CTTCTCGTCAAAAAATCTTTGAACTAATAGAACTTGATAGAAAGATCACCAAACAACACCAACACAAGAATACGAATCATGCGATTCCGAATGTTTCTCAAATTCTCAATAACACAACCTTTCTTATTGATTGGTTTGATTTGCCTAGGCTATGGTTTCGGAACCGTTGGTTTCCATTGTTTTTCTCGTCTAAAAATCTTTGAACTAATAGAACCGGATAGAAGGATGACCAAACAACACAAACACAAGCATACAAATCATGCGATTTTGAATGTTTCTCAAATTCTCAATTACACAACCTTTCTTATTGATTGGTTTGATTTGCCTAGGCTATGGTTTGGGAACTGTTGGTTTCCATTCTTTTTCTCGCCCAAAAATCTTTGAACTAATAGAGCTGGATAGAAGGATCACCAAACAACACAAACACAAGCATATGAATCATGCGATTTCAAATGTTTGTCAAATTCTCAATAACACAACCTATCTTATTGATTGGTTTAATTTGCCTAGGCTATAGTTTCGGAACCGTTGGTTTCCATTCTTTTTCTCGTCCAAAAATCTTTGAACTAATAGAACTTAATAGAAAGATCACCAAATAACACAGACACAAGCATACGAATCATGCGATTCCGAATGTTTCTCTAATTCTCAATAACACAACCTTTCTTATTGATTGGTTTGATTTGCCTAGGCTATGGTTTGGGAACCGTTGGTTTCCATTCTTCTTCTCGTCAAAAAATATTTGAACTAATAGAACTCAATAGAAAGATCACCAAACGACACCCACACAAGCATATGAATCATGCGATTCCGAATGTTTCTCAAATTCTCAATAACACAACCTTTCTTATTGATTGGTTTGATTTGCCTAGGCTATGGACTCGGAGCCATTGGTTTCCATTCTTTTTCTCGTCTAAAAATCTCTGAACTAATAGAACATGATAGAAAGATCACCAAACAACACCAACACAAGCATACGAATCATGCGATTCTCAATGTTTCTCAAATTCTCAATAACACAACCTTTCTTATTGATTGGTTTGATTTGCCTAGGATATGGTTTAGGAACCGTTGGTTTCCACTATTTGTCTTGTGCAAAAATCTTTGAACTAATAGAACTTGATAGAAACATCACCAAAAACCACAAACACAAGCATACGAATCATGCGATATCGAATGTTTGTCAAATTCTCAATAACACAACCTTTCTTATTGATTGGCTTAAATTGCCTAGACTATGTTTTCGGAACCGTTGGTTTCCATTCTTTTTCTCGTCCAAAAATCTCTGAACTAATAGAACATGATAGAAAGATCACCAAACAACACCAACACAAGCATACGAATAATGCGACCCAATGTTTCTCAAATTCTCAATAACACAACATTTCTTATTGATTGGTTTGATTTGCCTAGGGTATGGTTTGGGAACCGTTGGTTTCCATTCTTTTTCTCGTCCAAAAATCTTTGAACTAATAGAACTGGATAGAAGGATCACAAAACAACACAAACACAAGCATACGAATCATGCGATTTTGAATGTTTCTCAAATTCTCAATAACGCAACCTTTGATTGGTTTGATTTTCCTAGGCTATGGTTTGGGAACCGATGGTTTCCATTCTTTTTCTCATCCAAAAATCTTTGAACTAATAGAACTGGATAGAAGGATCACAAAACAACACAAACACAAGCATACGAATCATGCGATTTTGAATGTTTCTCAAATTCTCAATAACACAACCTTTCTTATTGATTGGTTTGATTTGCCTAGGCTCTGGTTTGGGAACCGTTGGTTTCCATTCTTTTTCTCGTCCAAAAATCTTTGAACTAATAGAGCTGGATAGAAGGATCACCAAACAACACAAACACAAGCATATGAATCATGCGATTTCGAATGTTTGTCAAATTCTCAATAACACAACCTTTCTTATTGATTGGTTTGATTTGCCTAGGCTATAGTTTTGGAACCGTTGGTTTCCATTCTTTTTCTCGCCCAAAAATCTTTGAACTAATAGAGCTGGATAGAAGGATCACCAAACAACACAAACACAAGCATACGAATTATGCAATTTTGAATGTTTCTCAAATTCTCAATAACACAACCTTTCTTATTGATTGGTTTGATTTGCCTAGGCTATCGTTTGGGATCCTTTGGTTTCCATTCTTTTTCTCGCCCAAAAATCTTTGAAAAACGTGATGATGTGCAATAAAGCCTTCGTAGCTTGGCTCGTCTCTTGGAAGATGAATAAGTACTTGAACTCGAGCCGTGGAGAAGAGAACTCTCGGGGGAACAAAGCTCCCCCATACTTAGGCGTTTACACATAGCCAAAGAATGGAAAATACAAAGATGGATGGAACGAAGAAATAGGATGGTGGAAAGATAGAAGATGGAATAGAAAGGATATAGATGGATGGAAAATATAGAGGTAGAATGTGACCAAGAAGTCATCTTTTTGTCTCTTTTTTTTTTTTTATTAAAAATGAGCTAAAACCGAGACGCAGTATGGTTGCCGCGAGCACGGGCTAACACCTGTTCGTCGGGGCGCGCTGACGATCCACCGCGAGCGCGGCCAAGGAGGCGCGGGCGCGGTTTCACGCCAGGCATGTCCTTTCGGACCTAGTACCTGCATGTTAGCTAAAAACACAAACAAATCCTAAGCTAGGAATGGAAAAAACAATCTATCTAATCCTTGGGTTGCCTCCCAAGCAGCGCTTTTGTTTAACGTCGTTGGCTCGACGTGGATACGATCAATACGGGTCCTCATCAACATCAATCCGGACCGTGTTGCCACCATGGGATATGGAGAGAGATCCATTGGCAACGTCAATGACCGTGTTGGCGGTTTTCATGAATGGACGACCAAGTAAGAGAACCGGGTCGTACCGCCCTTCACCTATCTCCATCACATAAAAATCTGCAGGAAAGATCAAGCCCTGTACTTGTACTAGAACATCCTCAACTATCCCTTTCGGGCGCACATTAGAATGGTCAGCCAATTCAATAACAATATCAGATTTCTTCAAAGGACCAAGGCCTAACCTATCATACATGCAAGCTGGGAGAACATTAATGGAGGCACCTAAATCTAGCATAGCACGCTCAATTTTAGTTTCTCCAATAGTGACAGGGACGGTGAATCTTCCTGGGTCTGAGCATTTTTTAGGCAATTGCTTCTGGAGTAGGGAATTACAAGTCTCAATTTTGCTATCTTGAGTCTTTTCAACTAGAGCTACCTTCTTAATCTTAGGACTAGTCCTATTCTTTCTTTTTATGGTGCATAGCTCTTTCATGAATTTAGCAAAACGAGGGACACTTTGGATGAGATTAAGAAGAGGAACATTTACCCGACAATTGGCGAAGGTCTCGAAGAGTTCCTTGTCATGTGCAGGCTTCCTTGTGTCCTTGAGAGCATCGGGGAAAGGAGGAGAGGGCTTGAAAGAATCCAATGGTGGAAGGGGTTGAGCCACATAGGCATTATCCTCTTCTGTTGCTGGAGCTCGGTTCCGTCTAGGGGAACTTGGGCGAGGAGGTGAGTAGTTCTTGAAAGCATAGTCGAGCAAAGCCTCGAAATTTCGTTCTGCCTCCTTGCCGCGGGCGCGGTCCGGACTCTGCGGGCGCGGGTCGCTACGACTCTCGTGCTCCAAAAGTTCTGTTGGAATTCCGCGGGCGCAGAGGGGAGAGCGCGGGCGCGGAATCTCCACAGAGGCTTCGTCCTCCTGTGCTGTCGCCTCGGCGCGGTCGCGGCCAGGGGAGCGCGGGCGCGGTACGTCACCAGTGGGTGATGTCCGGCTCGCCAGTGTTCTACCGCTCCTCAAATTCATGGCACTCACATTCTTCTTGTGATTGAGCGGTTGAGAGGGAAGTTTCCCGGAATCCTTAGACTCGAGCCTATTGATCATGGTAGCAAGTTGGCTCAGTTGAGTCTCAAGATTCTTTACAGCGGCTCTAGTCTCTTGGTTCTCCTTCAAGAGGGCAGTTATAGCGTCATTCTGAGACGTAGCAGGCGCTCTCGGGGCATAGTTATTGGACCGGAATTGTTGTTGCTGGCCCTGAGGAGCGTACTGCTGCTGCTGTTGTGGTGGATCTTGCTGCTGCTGGTTGCTCCACCTCATGTTAGGATGGTTCGCCCACCCCGGATTGTAGGTATTAGAGTAAGGATCATTCCGGGGTCGGGGCGCACCATAATTGCCAATAGCGTTGACCGACTCCTCGGTCTCTTGAATAGAGGGCATTGATCCGTGTGGTGGCTAGCATCATAACATAGACCGCAAGCGTTGACTTGCTGGGCCACCCTCTTTGTGAGGAATTGCTTCATAAGATCCTTGAGCTCCCTTACTTCAGCATTCAGGAACTCATTCACCACACTAACGGACCTCACCTTGGTCCTGGACCTTTGATTGCGGGCTTGTTCCGCCAAGATTTCCACCTTCTGAAAAGCTGCAGCGGGGGTCAAGTTCTCGTAGCTACCCCCACAAGATGCATTCACGAGCCTCTTGTCATTGTCGCAGAGTCCCTCAATGATGTAGCAAATAAGGTCCTTGGCTTGGTAGCCATGGTAGGGACAACTCGCGATGAGCCTTTTGTAGCGCTCATAATAGTCGTAGAGGTTCTCGTCTTCCCCTTGCTCCAAACAGCTGAGCTGCTTCTTAATAGATGTTTGTTTGGAGGCAGGGAAGTACTTCTCAAGAAACGCCTTCTTCATGGCCGCCCAAGTAGTAATAGAACCTGTCACCAAATAAAGGAGCCAGTCCTTGGCGGTGTCTTCAAGAGAGAAGGGAAAAGCCCGGAGCTTGATTTGATCCTCCGTCACATCTGTGGGCTTCATACTCACGCATACCGCGTGGAATTCAGTGAGATGCTTGTTCGGGTCCTCACCACTCAACCCGTGGAACTTGGGTAAGTGGTGGATGAGGCCAGACTTGAGCTCGAACTTCACACCCTCCCCGAGTTCGGGGAATTGAACAGCGAGCTGCTGTTGCTGGAGATCGGGCGCCGTGAGATGGCGAATAGTTTGCTCCGCCATGGCGTCTTCTGGTTCAGAGTCAGAGAGAGAGAAAGATTCAAGAAGGTTGTAAGATGTAGAGGGTCTGGGGGCACTCCTTATCTTCCGAAGAGTCCTGTCGATTTCTGGATCAAAGCGAACAGGAGAAGTATTAGTAGACCGGGTACGGACCATGTGTTAGGTCCGCACCCAAAGAGTGGTTCTGCGTACGAACCGCGGGCGCGCCGAGGGGGCCGCGGGCGCGGTTTGGGCGCAGAGCCCGAAAGCACACACAAATCCAAACAAGAAAAAGATTCCCCGGCAACGGCGCCAAAATTTGACTCGAACCCAAAGGAATCAGTTTTATTCAGATTTTATGTGATTTTCATGCAAGTAATCAAAGGGGGTTTTGAAAGTTGTTTTCAATCAAAGTTATCAAGTAGAGTTCATTCAATCAATTCCACTTTATTAATCCGTTGATCATGAATTCATCCACCTCTTTATATGCTTAGGTCAATTCCAATCCCAATCATTAGAAATCGCAAGTCCACGGTCCAAGCAATTCTATAACCCTAGGTAAGGACGTTTAACCTAGAATTAGCATAGAGCACTGATAGAGCATATAGGTTGTAGTATTTAGGACATGTTTTGATTAGTTTTTCATGCATTTTTAGGTAGATTTTCCTTTATTTCGTAGTGTAGCCTTAGTGTTGGAAGTTTCGGAATCTACACTCGTTTGGTTGATATTTGCAGATATGAGTGATCGAGTGCCGGATCATGGTGATGGTGAACATGGAGGTGAGCTTGAAGGTGCCTAAGGAGTGTGCAAGGATGAAGGCCAAGGAAGAAATCAAGTGCCCAAAGTGTTAGAAGAGTCTCGAGCTTCAAGTGTTGAAACGCGGGCAGATCTTCAGGAACTCGGCCGCGCTTCAGAGCATCATACCGCGCTTTGACATCTGGGCTTCAGGAGTGAAAACGCGGGGTGACAAGCAAAGCGCGACCGCGCTTTGGTGCATGACCGCGCTTCTGTTCGCGTGTCCGAAAACATGATATTTTGTATTGGGCTTGGGCTTTTGGGCAAAGACTTGTTTTGGTTGTTATTTTTAGAAACCTTTTAGATATATTTTTGGATATTAGCTTCTAGGTTTATATTCTCATAACTCTTGACTTTGAGAATGATTATCGTTGTTGTTAAAGCTTGAGAAGAACAAGAAACCTCTTTGGAGAATTGTAAGCTTTTCAATGTCTTTGAACAACTAAACCTCTTTTGCTTAACTAGTTAATTGAAGTTGTGGATTAAGAATTATTGTGAGATTTGATTGTTCTTAATTTGCCTTGATTAGATTGTTTTCTCTATGCTTGATTGAATAAGTTTGATTTAGGGTTTTGTTAGATTGGCCATCTAATTGAATCTCTAGGTTGAATTACAACTAGATCTTTCTAATTACAGGTAGGTGTTAATTAGATCATAAGTAGAACCTTTAATCAATCTAGGACTGGTATGACTAATTGATTAGAGAAGAGAATTCAATTGCATGTTATTTAGATGTCTGGTTGCTCTGAATGCATGTTTCTATTGATACTTGAATCTTAATGCTGTTGTCAAATTGAATCTAGGAGGTCTCTTAGGTTTGATAATTAGGGTTGTTAGTACCGGTCGGGCTAATAACTAGAATTGAAGTAGGATTAATAATTCCATGAAGTTGGGTTATTAGAATTCCGCAATAGATTGGTCAAGGTAAAAAGAGAATTTTGATGATCAATGATCAATAATCGAATTCGCAATGGATATTAACTAGTTGAGCATACTTCTCCCATATTTGATTACTCAATCTTAATTTTGCATGTTAAACTTCTTAGTTAATAGAATCACTTACAAAAACCCCCGTTTTACATTCATCTGAGTATCCAAGTTAGATACATAAAAACACAAGTCTCTGTGGGATCGACCCTTACTTCCCTACTACATTCCTAGTAGGTAGTTTGGGTTATTTTGATAGGTATTAAGGCGACTAAAATACCTCTATCAAATTGGCGCCGTTGCCGGGGAACTTCGTCGTCTTTGTGTATTTAATTTGTTTACTTTGTTTGGTATGAACCTATCATATGGTTCATACCCGTGCTACTAACTCTTCACCCTTGTTGTTTGACGCAGATATTGACAGGACTTTATTCAGGTTGAGGAAGGAGATTCGCAATTCCTTTCACGAGCTGCCTTTTGATTCTGAATCTGAGTCTGACGAGATGGGTGACGGTAATCTAGATGCTGTGGCACAGACTTTGAGGCAGCTGACTGCACCGGATCTGACCCAACAACCGTTGGTGGTGCAATTCCCTGAGCTGGCCGATGGAGTCAATTTTGAGCTGAAGTCGGGGTTGATCCACCTTCTTCCCAAGTTTCATGGGTTGAGTGGAGAAGACCCTAATAAGCACCTAAGTGAGTTTCATGCAGTCTGCTCAAGCATGAAGCCTAGAGAGGTTACTGAGGATCAGATCAAGCTGAGGGCTTTTCCTTTCTCGCTCAAGGATTCAGCCAATGACTGGTTCAATTATTTGGCACCTGGGAGTATTGACACCTGGCACAAGATGAAGAAAGCATTCTTGGAGAAATACTTCCCAGCTACGAGGTCTAACAGTATCAAGAAGAGCATCAGTAATATTGAGCAGGCACCCACTGAGACCTTGTACGAGTATTATGAGCGATTCAAGAGGTTGATTGCTAGCTGTCCTTATCATGGTTATTTTGACGAGGATCTCATCTTGTATCTCTTCGGAGGTCTTCTGGATGATGAGAGGAGAATGGTTAATGCTGCTTGTGGGGGTTACATCCTTAATAAGACCCCTGCAGGAGCATTTCAACTATTTGATGAGCTTTCTGAAGGTTCACGGCAATTCAACAAGTCTACCAGATCAGTGAGTTCTGCAGTTACTCAGTCATCTTTGCATGAGGAAGTTTCAGAGCTGAAGAATATGGTGAAGCAGCTCACAATGTCTGGTGGGAAACAGCAGGTTAAGGCATGTGGAATCTGCCTAGATGTTATGCACCCAACAGATGCTTGCCCTACACTCCAAGAGCCGCAAGCTGAAGTTAATGCAATGGGTGGATATGGTCCACAAAAGCAGAGATATGATCCCTTCTCTAACACTTACAATCCTGGATGGAGGGATCATCCCAGCCTTCGATATGGAAATCCCAATCAGCAGCAGCAGTACAATCAACAAGGTGGTCAACCTGCTTACAGGCCCCCTTTCAATCCGAAGCCTCAAGCACCTGCTTCAAACTCAATGTCGACAGAGGACATGATTCGGGCTCTTGCTCAGAGTGTGACTACGATACAAGGTTCTATGACTCAATTTCAGCAAGAAACCAAGTCAAGTGTTCAAAATTTGGAGAAGCAGGTGAGCGAAATTGCTAATGCTGTAAGCAAGTTGGAGGCCAAGGATTCTGGTAAACTACCGTCTCAAACCGAGCTCAACCCGAGGCAGAATGTGAATGCTATAACTTTACGATGTGGTAAAGTGCTTGAAGATGCCCCGGGAAAAGCTCATCATGCTAATCAAGAAGAGAAGCCCTTGGAAGAAGAGGACGCAGGAGAGAACTCCAATTCGGGTGTTCAGCTTCGAAAACTCGGGCAAGACAGTCAAAACGCGCCCGCGTTTTCAGGTACCAACCCGCGCTATGCCTCCTGGGAAGAATCCTCAGAAACGCGGGCAGGTACATCCCGAAGCGCGCCCGCGCTTTCCAGCGATAGCCCGCGCTTCTCCGCCCGAGCTTCAGGTCCCGAAACGCGGCCACCGACAGGCGAAAGCGCGCCCGTGTTCTCGAGCCAGCCCGCGCTTCCGATCGCAGAGGCGACTTCTCCCAAGTCTTCTCCCGAGTCTGCACCGACACCTCCTATTTCACTTCCACCTTTTCCAGAGGCTCTCAAACGGACCCGAAAGCTTGAGAACGACAAGGAGCTATTCGAGACATTTAGCAAGTGCGAAGTCAACATCCCGCTACTCAAACTGATCAAAAGTATTCCTCGCTATGCTAAATTCTTGAAGGAGCTCTGCACTATCAAGAGAACTCAAAAGCTAAAGGGACAACAGAAGGTCAAAGTGAGTGAACACATCTCAGCTGTGTTTCAAAGGCGTATGCCCAAGAAATGCGGAGATCCAGGTATGTTCACTATCCCATGTGTGATTGGTGAAACCAAAATTGATAAGGCCATGCTAGATTTGGGTGCTTCCATCAATGTTATCCCTTATTCTTTGTACAAATCTCTTGAGCTTGGACCTTTGCATGATACTAGAGTTGTGATCCAATTAGCTGATAGATCTAATGTGTATCCTAAGGGTATAGTTGAAGATGTGCTTGTTATGGTTGATAAATTGATTTTCCCTGCTGACTTCTATGTGCTAGATATGGAACATGATAAGCATGCCTCACCTATTCTTTTGGGTAGACCTTTCTTGAAGACAGCTAATACTAGGATTGATGTTTGTAGTGGATCTCTCACCATGGAATTTGATGGGGAAAGGGTAGAGTACAATATCTATGATGCTATGAAATACCCTGCTGATGTGAACTCTTTGTGTGCAATTGATGTGATTGAACCTCTTGTTCAAGAAACCTTTAATGTGAATGGCATGCATGAGTTGCAATCTGCTCTTGAAAATTCTTTGGTGAACAACATGCTGGATTTTGAGCTTAATGCTAACCTGCAGGAAATTGTGGCTGAGTTGAACATTCACTATGAGCGTCCACTCTTACCACCGGGCTCCAAGCCCATGCTACTAACCTTGCCAAGCGAGCAGCTTGTTCCTTCTGTTGTGCAGGCCCCAGTGATAGAGTTGAAGCAACTTCCGGATCATCTTAAATATGCCTTCCTAGGTGATGGAGAGACCTTACCGGTGATCATTTCTAACAAACTCACGAAGGATCAAGAACACCGGTTGATTGAGGTTTTGAGGGAGCATAAAACCGCCATAGGATGGACTATTGCAGACATCAAAGGAATTAGCCCCTCTACATGTATGCATAGAATCTTATTGGAGGAAGAAGCAAAGCCCTCAAGACAACCTCAAAGGAGGTTGAATCCGCCAATGATGGAGGTGGTGAAGAAGGAGGTTCTCAAACTTCTCCAAGAAGGCATGATATACCCCATCTCTGACAGTCAGTGGGTGAGCCCTACCCAAGTTGTTCCCAAGAAGGGCGGTATTACTGTCAAGGAGAACGAGCAAGGTGAATTGATTCCCACCAGAATCCAAACCGGGTGGCGTGTGTGCATCGATTACCGCAAGCTCAATGCGGTTACTCGGAAGGATCACTTCCCCTTGCCCTTCATTGATCAAATGCTTGAGTGACTTGCTGGTCGCCCTTTCTATTGCTTTTTGGATGGATATTCCGGATATTTCCAAATAGCCATTGCACTTGAAGATCAAGAGAAGACGACGTTCACTTGTCCGTTTGGTACTTTCGCTTACCGAAGGATGCCATTTGGGTTGTGTAACGCGCCTGCCACTTTCCAAAGGTGTATGGTTAGTATCTTTTCCGAATACATAGAGCATTTCATTGAGGTTTTCATGGATGATTTCACAGTACATGGGAATGACTTTGATTCTTGCTTAAATCACTTGACACTTATGCTTAAAAGATGTAAGGATACTAATCTTGTTCTAAATTCTGAAAAATGTCACTTCATGGTTGAACAAGGAATAGTATTAGGTCATATAGTGTCCGCTAGGGGTATTGAGGTCGATAAGGCAAAGATTGAAGTAATTCAATCCTTGCCTTATCCTACTAATGTCCGCGAAGTGCGTTCTTTTCTTGGACATGCAGGTTTCTATCGCAGGTTCATTAAAGACTTTTCAAAGACAGCTTCACCTCTATGTGATTTACTCAAGAAGGAGACCGCCTTTGATTTTGGTGATGAGTGCAAGAAGGCTTTTGATGAGCTGAAATTACGTCTCACCACCGCCCCTATTATCCAAGCCCCGGATTGGTCTCTACCCTTTGAGATCATGTGTGATGCAAGTGACTATGCAGTGGGGGCGGTATTGGGGCAAAAGGTTGGAAAGGCGTCCCATGTGATCCACTATGCCTCCATGACTCTGAATGAGGCGCAGAGGAACTACTACACCACCGAGAAGGAGCTATTGGCAGTGGTGTTTGCTTTGGAGAAATTTCGGTCTTACTTGCTAGGGACCAAGGTGATTGTCTACACCGATCATGCAGCCCTTCGTTACTTGTTGACGAAGAAGGAAGCTAAGCCCCGATTGATACGATGGATCTTGTTATTGAGTGAGTTCAACATTGAGATCAAGGACAAGAAGGGGGCTGAGAATGTGGTAGCGGATCACCTTAGTCGCTTGACATGTGAAGGGGAGAGCGATCTACAAGTTTCACCTATTCGAGAAGAGTTCCCGGATGATACCTTGTTCGCAGTGCGTGTTGTTCAGCCTTGGTATGCAGATTTGGTGAATTTTCTCGCTGCGGGTGAGCTTCCATCGGTCTTGACCAAAGCCCAAAGAGACAAGCTTAAGAGTGAAGCTAGGTACTATTTGTGGGATGATCCATATCTTTGGAAGCATTGCGCAGATCAGGTCATTCGTAGATGTCTTCCCGAGAATGAGGTAACCTCTGTTTTGACCTTTTGTCATTCATATGCTTGTGGGGGGCATTTTAGCGCTAGAAAGACTGCTAGGAAGGTGTTGGATGCAGGATTTTATTGGCCTACCATCTTTCGGGATGCAAACGCTTTTTGTAAATCCTGTGACCGATGCCAACGAGTCGGGAATATATCCCAAAAAGATGAGATGTCCCAATCTCCCATGATTTTTTGTGAAGTTTTTGATGTTTGGGGCATTGATTTCATGGGACCTTTTCCTAACTCTTTTGGGAACTATTATATTTTGTTAGCGGTGGACTACGTTTCCAAGTGGGTGGAAGCGAAGGCCACCCATACTGATGATTCCCGAGTTGTGGTAGATTTCTTGAAGACTCACATCTTTAACAGATTTGGGATCCCTAGAGCTTTGATTAGTGATAAAGGAACTCATTTTTGTAACAAGACGGTGAGTGCACTTTTGAGGAAGTACCATGTCACACACCGAGTCTCTACAGCGTACCACCCCCAAACAAATGGTCAAGCCGAGGTGTCCAACCGAGAGGTCAAGTCCATTCTTGAGCAGACGGTGTCACCAAACCGGAAGGATTGGAGTATCCGGTTAGATGATGCACTTTGGGCCTATAGGACAGCTTACAAAACACCGATTGGAATGTCCCCTTTTCGGTTGGTGTTTGGTAAGGCATGTCACCTTCCAGTGGAGATCCAACACAAAGCATATTGGGCGGTGAAGCATTGTAGCATGAAATTGGACGAGGATGGTGTACTAAGGAAGCTACAGCTGCAGGAGCTAGAAGAGCTAAGGATGGAAGCCTATGACAATACCGCCATCTACAAAGAGAAGACCAAAGCTTGGCATGATAAACATATTTGGCGCAAGCACTTCAAAGTTGGAGACAAAGTCTTGTTATATCAATCTCGTCTTAAGCTTTTTCCAGGAAAACTGAGGTCGAGATGGACGGGACCATTCGTTGTGGCGCACACATATCCACATGGAGAGATTGACGTCTACGATAGTACTGCTCACTCCACCTTCAAAGTGAATGGCCAAAGATTGAAGCTTTATTTCGATGGGTTTAGCAATGCTATACTTGACGAAACGGTTTTACAGGAACCCGAGCCAGCAACTTGAGCAGCGGACCGTCGAGCTAACGACGTTAACCAAGCGCTTCTTGGGAGGCAACCCAAGCATTAGGATAGTTGTTTTTGATTTTTAGTGTTAGCCTAGGATTAGTATAGGATAGTTTTGTTTCTTTGTTATGTGTTTTTGCAGCCCGGCGTACAAGTCCGAAAGCGCGGGGCAAGGTCACGAAAACGCCCCCGCGTTTTCCAGCCCCATACCGCGTTTCGCCTCCAGAAACTCAGGTTTGAAAGCGCGGGCAGTCACACAGAAGCGCGGCCGCGCTTTCGAACCATCCCGCGCTTCCGTTCTCTCACAGCAAGAGTTAAAAACTCGGCCGGCCCTCTCTTTTCCTCATTCTACATCACAAAGCGCGGCTCCTCTTCAAGAACGCGACCCACCCTCCTCCATTGTTGAACAATCCAAGCTCCAAACGACACCAAATCAAGTGATTCTTCTCCCAAATCCACTCTTCTTCATCAGCAATCAAGTAATCTCTTCTCTACTCTTCTCTTTTCCTTAATTAATTTGTGATTTTTGAGTTTGAAATTCTAAACCTAGGTTTTGCCTAATCTCTCTAGATTTGTCAATTTCAACTCAAATTTGCATGATTAATTGCTAGTTGTTAGTTCCTTTGCATGATTCTAGCATGATTCCTTGATTTCCTTGCTTGTTCTTGTGAAATTTGGATTGTGATTGATTTTTGCCTAAAACTAACCTAGGTAGTGGGGGAAGAGAGTGTTTGAGAGTATTTTTTGCTTGTTTGTTGTATTGTTGTTGGATTGTTGTGGGATTGTCCTTGCCGGGACAATCAAATTTACTTATGGTGTTGCTTTGTTGATTTGTGTTGCAGGAACAGGTACAAAATGCCTCCTCGTCCAACAAACCGTAGAGGCTCTTCTAAAGCTTCGTCTTCTCGTGCCCAGCCACAGTCCTCTCGGCCCAGTTCATCTTCTGCTCGCCCCCGGGCCCATCTCACTCCGCCTACGGTTGTAGGGGAAGTGACCCCATCTGATTTCGGGTTCAGTTTGAGCGACCCTGTGCACTTTGAGTGATTCAGGCTCATCCGTAAACGCCCAATACATCCTCCTCGGTACTTGGATTGGGACTTTCTGGCAGAATTGGGGTTGAGGGATGAGCTTAGGAAATGTGAGATTGACCAGCACTTGCGATTTTCTCCACCTACAGCAGCCCGCATACAAGGGTCTTGTGTTGGAATTTCTGAGCACTCTGGACACACATATTCTTTCCGGTCCAAATTCCAAAGTGGGGGAGTGTACCTTCCAGCTTGGGGGAGTGGGAAGGAGAATCACACTGAATGAGGTCAATGCAGCATTTGGGTTCTCTATTTTTGGTGAGCAGGTGGAGAGATGGGAAAGCCAAGCCTATTGGCTCGGTGATTCTCAATGGCAGAGTATGACAGGCAAAGAAGAGTACAAGGCCTCTAGAGCAAAAGCTTCTTCTCTTACACACCCTGTACTCCGTGTGCTGCAGCGCTACTATGCTCTTTCTATTACAGGAAGGGGAGAAGGAGAGGGTAATGCACCAAGGAAAGATGTGATGCTCTTGGCTGCGTTCTTAGAGAGGAGAAGGGTGAACTATGGAGCGGTCCTGATGAACAATCTGGCTCATATCAGTAGGAAGGGTACAGGACCGATCACTATTGGAGCCCTTGTCACTGTTTTGGCTCAGTATTACCAGCTTGATTTGACTCGGTTTGGTGGGAGGATTGAGCCTGCACCGATGGATTTCGCTTTCCTCAACAAGATGGGTGCCCTGCATTTCCACTATGGTCACTATTTCTGGAGGATTGGAGACACCAAGAGGGTGATGCAGCTTCCGGATGCACAGAGAGTTGTCTTAGCCATCGGACGAGATCATGCTGCTACTTGGATGATCACTCCTCAGGATGGTGATCTCCCGCTTGAGACAGTTGAGAGCCATCGGGGCAAGAGGCGTCGGGTGCAGAGGACTGTTGAGGAGTCTGAGGAGGAGGCCACAGCTGATGATGATTCTGAGGGTGATGAGGATTTTATTGCTGAGGAGGAGCTCGAGCCCGAGCTTGGTGGTCAGGATGAGGATGCTGTCGCACAGGATGTTCAGGATGTGGGTGGTTATCCTCAGGGCCAGTTTGATCAGTTGGTGAGCATGATGGGAGGGCTCACCACTCAGATGACTCAGTTCAAGGCCCATGTCGATCAGAGATTTGATTATCAGGAGCAGAGGTTAGACCATTACCGGCAGTATCATGACGAGCAGCTCCATCAGCTTCACGCTCGCATGGATGGGTGGACTCAGGAGGGTGGATTCCCAGCATATCAGTATTACCCATATCCGGGCTATCCATAGCAGTTCCCACCACCACCACCACCGGAGTAGATGCCACTTCCTTCCTATCTGGATGACTCGGTTAGTATTTTCTTCTTCTTTCTTTTCTTTTACATTGGGGACAATGTAAAGTTTAAGCTTGGGGGAGGGGATTGTTGGTTGAGTCATCTCATCCTGCATTCATATAGTTGCATTTGCATGTTTAAATTTTAGTTTTGCATCGATTAAAATTGAAAAAAAAAAAATTGAAAAATCAATCTAAAATCACAAAAAAATATTGCATTTTAGGAACCAAATTTCCTTACTTGACCATTTGTCTCTCTAAGTTAAGAGTATTATCTAACCCATGACTAGCTTGTTGGTTGAAGTTTCCTTGGAGTGAAGCATGATTCTTAAGTTATTAATCTTGATTATAGGATTGAGCATGCATAAGAAGTTTAAATTTTGAATTGTTTATGAAGTTCTAGACATTTATGCCTTGTGAGATTATTTTGAGCCTTTATTGCATATTTGCATCTTTTCTTGAGTGTATCACTTTGATTGCTAGCTCTAGAACTTGCGTTTAGATATCTTTTTCAAGGCTACATTTACATGATTCGAATGCATGACATTAAAATGATTGAGGCATTCTTATTAGCTCATTATATCCTTATCTACCTTATGCATGATCCTTTGTTTGATAGCCCACTTGTTGAGCCTATAGCCTTATTTTGTAGCTCCACAAAAATTTTCCTAGCCTATATGAGCCTGACCCTTTCCGGGAATTAGGATTTAGCTAGGGTGTTCTTGTGTAGTTGGAGAATGATTCTTGGGAGAGTTGGTTGATAAGAAAGGATTTGTGTTGAGTTGAAAGAAAAAAAAAATAAGGAGTTGAAAAAAAAGTGATGAAAAGAAAAAAAAAAAAAAAAGTGTTTGATTGAGGTAAATTATAGTGAGCAATCAAGTTGAAAAACCTCAAAGTGAGTTGGAAAAGAAAAAATGAGCAAAAGTGTAGAAATAAAAGTGATGGAGAAGAGGTGAATCAAGTTGGTGAACATATGAAGTGAAGTGGTTAAAGGTTGGGTAGTTAGCTAGTTCTAGTTCCCGGTTTTAGCACCACATGACCAAATATTTCCTCACCTACTTGTGTATACCTTGGCGCCATTACAACCCTTTGAAAAGTCCTCATGATTTTTGTTGTGTGTTTGATCATTCGTAGTGGAGATTTAGAACACTGATGCAAGCCTATGGTAGTCTAGCTTTCAAAGTTGATTTTGAGTGAAATACATTCCTTAAACACTTGAGTGAAGAGTGTAAAACACATTACCTTGGTGAGGTCTAGAATGGATGAATGATTTGATTTTGAAAGCTTCTCATACATGTGTGCAATGATGTCTTGGTCAAGGTTTAGCTTTTTGATGAAATGTGGATTGACATTGAGATGGATGCTTTAACTTGCTAGTTGTGGTGTGATCTCGATTTTATTTCTTGCTTGAGGACAAGCAAGGTTCAAGCTTGGGGGAATTTGATAGAGCATATAGGTTGTAGTATTTAGGACATGTTTTGATTAGTTTTTCATGCATTTTTAGGTAGATTTTCCTTTATTTCGTAGTGTAGCGTGTTGGAAGTTTCGGAATCTACACTCGTTTGGTTGATATTTGCAGATATGAGTGATCGAGTGCCGGATCATGGTGATGGTGAACATGGAGGTGAGCTTGAAGGTGCCTAAGGAGTGTGCAAGGATGAAGGCCAAGGAAGAAATCAAGTGCCCAAAGTGTTAGAAGAGTCTCGAGCTTCAGGTGTTGAAACGCGGGCAGATCTTCAGGAACTCGGCCGCACTTCAGAGCATCATACCGCGCTTTGACATCTGGGCTTCAGGAGTGAAAACGCAGGGTGACAAGCAAAGCGCGACCGCGCTTTGGTGCATGACCGCGCTTCTGTTCGCGTGTCCGAAAAATGATATTTTGTATTGGGCTTGGGCTTTTGGGCAAAGACTTGTTTTGGTTGTTATTTTTAGAAACCTTTTAGATATATTTTTGGATATTAGCTTCTAGGTTTATATTCTCATAACTCTTGACTTTGAGAATGATTATCGTTGTTGTTAAAGCTTGAGAAGAACAAGAAACCTCTTTGGAGAATTGTAAGCTTTTCAATGTCTTTGAACAACTAAACCTCTTTTGCTTAACTAGTTAATTGAAGTTGTGGATTAAGAATTATTGTGAGATTTGATTGTTCTTAATTTGCCTTGATTAGATTGTTTTCCCTATGCTTGATTGAATAAGTTTGATTTAGGGTTTTGTTAGATTGGCCATCTAATTGAATCTCTAGGTTGAATTACAACTAGATCTTTCTAATTACCGGTAGGTGTTAATTAGATCATAAGTAGAACCTTTAATCAATCTAGGACTGGTATGACTAATTGATTAGAGAAGAGAATTCAATTGCATGTTATTTAGATGTCTGGTTGCTCTGAATGCATGTTTCTATTGATACTTGAATCTTAATGCTGTTGTCAAATTGAATCTAGGAGGTCTCTTAGGTTATTTGATAATTAGGGTTGTTAGTACCGGTCGGGCTAATAACTAGAATTGAAGTAGGATTAATAATTCCATGAAGTTGGGTTATTAGAATTCCGCAATAGATTGGTCAAGGTAAAAAGAGAATTTTGATGATCAATGATCAATAATCGAATTCGCAATGGATATTAACTAGTTGAGCATACTTCTCCCATATTTGATTACTCAATCTTAATTTTGCATGTTAAACTTCTTAGTTAATAGAATCACCTATAAAAACCCCCGTTTTACATTCATCTGAGTATCCAAGTTAAATACATAAAAACACAAGTCTCTGTGGGATCGACCCTTACTTCCCTACTACATTCCTAGTAGGTAGTTTGGATTATTTTGATAGGTATTAAGGCGACTAAAATACCTCTATCAAGCACAGGGATAATAGGAAATCAAATCATGCAATCAAGCTATGAGTCTCATGCATAATTTAACCATTGAATACTCTTCCCTAAACTAGCCCACGGTCCTAGAATAGAGTTGTTTCGAGAATAGGAAAGATGCATAGACAACAACCAATCCTAATTTAAACAATAGATCTAAGTCAATCAAACAAGTTGATCAGGCTCATAAAATCAAACATAGATCATGGGATGAAGCACAAGAGTATCAATAAAGACCTAAGGATAAAGAGATTACCAGAATTTCACAACTTCATAATAAAGCTTCCTTGATTGAATAAACTCCAGAGGAGAGTTAGTTCTCCATTACAAAGAAAACTCTAATCTTTATTTGAAAGACAATTGATTGACAAGTATTGAATTCTCTAAAAGCCTAGAAAGGTTCCCCTTATATAGCCCCAAAGATCAACCTTTTCGGACTAAATAAGATAGGAAACCGCAAGATAAGAAAGGAAACAAGATAGAAACGCCAAGATCTCGTTAGCTCCGAAGTCGGCTACCACCGCGCCCGAGGCACCAGATCCGCGCCCGCGGCACCAGATCCGCGCCCGCGGCGGCCTTCAAATGGTCAAACCGGGTTAAGCTTCTACCGCGACCGCGCCGGAAGCAACGCGTCCGCGGCCTTCACGGTTTAGGTTGGTTCGCTCCTCCCCGCCACCGCGCCCGCGCCAGGGGTAACGCGTCTGCGGTAACCATGCAGTGGCGATTCTTCGTCTTTAAGCTCTTTAACTCTTGATTCTTCAAATCTTGTGTCTTCGGTCTTGATATTACAATAACGCTCAAAACTAACCTAAACACTCTCAATATAGCTCTAAAATACAAGAGTTAACCCATACAAAGTAGAGCGAATCATTTGCCTAGGCTATGGTTTGGGAACTGTTGGTTTCCATTCTTCCTCTCGTCAAAAAATCTTTGAACTAATAGAACTTGATAGAAAGATCACCAAACAACACCAACACAAGCATACGAATCATGCGATTCCGAATGTTTCTCAAATTCTCAATAACACAACGTTTCTTATTGATTGGTTTGATTTGCCTCGGCTATGGTTTCGGAACCGTTGGTTTCCATTCTTTTTCTTGTCCAAAAATCTTTGAACTAATAGAACTGGATAGAAGGATCACCAAACAACACAAACACAAGCATACGAATCATGCGATTTTGAATGTTTCTCAAATTCTCAATAACACAACCTTTCTTATTGATTTGTTTGATTTGCCTAGGCTATGGTTTGGGAACCGTTGGTTTCCATTCTTTTTCTCGCCCAAAAATCTTTGAACTAATAGAGCTGGATAAAAAGATCACCAAAGAACACAAACACAAGCATACGAATCATGCGATATCGAATGTTTGTCAAATTCTCAATAACACAACATTTCTTATTGATTGGTTTGATTTGCCTAGGATATGGTTTGGGAACCGTTGGTTTCCATTCTTTTTCTCGTCCAAAAATCTTTGAACTAATAGAACTGGATAGAAGGATCACCAAACAACACAAACAAAAGCATACGAATCATGCGATTTTGAATGTTTCTCAAATTCTCAATAACACAGCCTTTCTTATTGATTGGTTTGATTTGCCTAGGCTATGGTTTGGGAACCGTTGGCTTCCATTCTTTTTCTCGCCCAAAAATCTTTGAACTAATAGAGCTGGATAGAAGGATCACCAAACAACACAAACACAAGCATATGAATCATGCGATTTCGAATGTTTGTCAAATTCTCAATAACACAACCTTTCTTATTGATTGGTTTGATTTGCCTAGGCTATAGTTTCGGAAACGTTGGTTTCCCTTCTTTTTCTCGTCCAAAAATCGTTGAACTAATAGAACTTAATAGAAAGATCACCAAACAACACAAACACAAGCATACGAATCATGCGATTCCGAATGTTTCTCAAATTCTCAATAACACAACCTTTCTTATTGATTGGTTTGATTTGCCTAGGCTATGGTTTTGGAATCGTTGGTTTCCATTCTTCTTCTCGTCAAAACACCTTTGAACTAATAGAACCTGATAGAAAGATCACCAAACAACACCAACACAAGCATACGAATCATGCGATTCCGAATGATTCTCAAATTCTCAATAACACAACCTTTCTTATTCATTGGTTTGATTTGCCTAGGCTATGGTTTTGGAACCGTTGGTTTCCATTCTTTTTCTCGTCCAAAAATCTTTGAACTAATAGAACTGGATAGAAGGATCACCGAACAACACAAACACAAGCATACGAATCATGCAATTTTGAATATTTCTCAAATTCTCAATAACACAACCTTTCTTATTGATTGGTTTGATTTGCCTAGGCTATCGTTTGGGATCCTTTGGTTTCCATTCTTTTTCCCGCCCAAAAATCTTTGAACTAATAGAGCTGGATAGAAGGATCACCAAACAACACAAACACAAGCATATGAATCATGCGATTTCGATTGTTTGTCAAATTCTCAATAACACAACCTTTCTTATTGATTGGTTTGATTTGCCTAGGCTATAATTTCGGAACCGTTGGTTTCCATTCTTTTTCTCGTCCAAAAATCATTGAACTAATAGAATTTAATAGAAAGATCACCAAACAACACAAACACAAGCATACGAATCATGCGATTCCGAATGTTTCTCAAATTCTCAATAACACAACCTTTCTTATTGATTGGTTTGATTTGCGTAGGCTATGGTTTCGGAACCGTTGGTTTCCATTCTTTTTCTCGTCCAAAAATCATTGAACTAATAGAACTGGATAGAAAGATCACCAAACAACACAAACACAAGCATACGAATCATGCGATTCGGAATGTTTCTCAAATTCTCAATAACACAACCTTTCTTATTGATTGGTTTGATTTGCCTAGGCTAATGTTTGGGAACCGTTGGTTTCCATTCTTTTTCTCGTCAAAAAATCTTTGAACTAATAGAACTGGATAGAAAGATCACCAAATAACACAAACACAAGCATATGAATCCTGCGATTCCGAATGTTTCTCAAATTCACAATAACACAACCTTTCTTATTGATTGGTTTGATTTTATTAGGCTATGGTTTGGCAAGTCTTGGTTTCCATAATTTTTCTAGTCCAAAAATCTTTGAACTAATATACCTTGATAGAAAGATAACCAAACAACACAAACACAAGCATACGAATTATGCGATTCCGAATGTTTATCAAATTTTCAATAACAGAACCTTTCTTATTGATTAGTTTGATTTACCTCGGCTATGGTTTAGGAACGGTGGTTTCCATTCTTTTTCTCATCAAAAAATCTTTGAACTAATAGAACTTGATAAAAAGATCACCAAACAACACCAACACAAGCATACGAATCATGCGATTCCGAATATTTCTCAAAATGTCAACCACACAACCTTTGAATTTGTTTGGTTAGATTATCCTAGGCTATGGTTTTGCAAGTGTTGGTTTCCATTCTTTTTCTAGTCCAGAAATCTTTGAACTAATATACCTTGATAGAAAGATAACCAAACAACACAAACACAAGCATACGAATCATGCGATTCCGAATGTTTATCAAATTTTCAATAACAGAACCTTTCTTATTGATTAGTTTGATTTACCTAGGCTATGGTTTGGGAACGTTGGTTTCCATTCTTTTTCTCATCAAAAAATCTTTGAACTAATAGAACTTGACAGAAATATCACCAAACAACACAAACACAAGCATTAGAACCATTCGATTCCGAATGTTTCTCAAATTCTCAATAACACAACCTTTAAAATTGATTTGTTTGATTTGCCTAGGCTATGGTTTGGCAAGTGTTGGTTTCCATTCTTTTTCTAGTCCAAAAATCTTTGAATTAATAGAACTTGATAGAAAGATCACCAAACAACAAAAACACAAGCATACGAATCAAGCGATTCTGAATGTTTCTCAAATTCTCAACAACACAACCTTTCGTATTGATTGGTTTGATTTGCCTAGGCTATGGTTTGGCAAGTGTTAGTTTCTATTCTTTTTCTAGTCCAAAAATCTTAGAACTAATAGACCTTGATAGAAAGATGACCAAACAACACAAACACAAGCATACGAATCAAGCGATTCCTAATGTTTCTCAAATTCTCAATAACACAACCTTTCTTATTGATTGGTTTGATTTGCCTAGGCTATGGTTTGGCAAGTGTTGGTTTCCATTCTTTTTCTAGTCCAAAAATCTTAGAACTAATAGGCCTTGATAGAAAGATGACCAAACAACACAAACATACGAATCATGCGATTCCGAATGTTTCTCAAATTCTCAATCACACAGCCTCTCTTATTGATTGGTTTAATTTGCCTAGGCTAATGTTTGGGAACCGTTGGTTTCCATTCTTTTTCTCGTCCAAAAATCTTTGAACTAATAGAACTTGATAAAAAGATCACCAAACAACACCAACACAAGCATACGAATCATGCGATTCCGAATGTTTCTCAAAATGTCAATCACACAACCTTTCATATTGTTTGGTTAGGTTATCCTAGGCTATGGTTTTGCTAGTGTTGGTTTCCATTCTTTTTCTAGTCCAAAAATATTTGAACTAATGTACCTTGATAGAAAGATAACCAAACAACACAAACACAAGCAATCGAATCATGCGATTCCGAATGTTTATCAAATTTTCAATAACAGAACCTTTCTTATTGATTAGTTTGATTTACCTAGGCTATGGTTTAGGAACGTTGGTTTCCATTCTTTTTCTCGTCAAAAAATCTTTGAACTAATAGAACTGGATAGAAAGATCACCAAATAACACAAACACAAGCATTTGAATCCTGCGATTCCGAATGTTTCTCAAATTCACAATAACACAACCTTTCTTATTGATTGGTTTGATTTTATTAGGCTATGGTTTGGCAAGTGTTGGTTTCCATAATTTTTCTAGTCCAAAAATCTTTGAACTAATATACCTTGATAGAAAGATAACCAAACAACACAAACACAAGCATACGAATTATGCGATTCCGAATGTTTATCAAATTTTCAATAACAGAACCTTTCTTATTGATTAGTTTGATTTACCTAGGCTATGGTTTAGGAACGGTGGTTTCCATTCTTTTTCTCATCAAAAAATCTTTGAACTAATAGAACTTGATAAAAAGATCACCAAACAACACCAACACAAGCATACGAATCATGCGATTCCGAATATTTCTCAAAATGTCAACCACACAACCTTTCATATTGTTTGGTTAGATTATCCTAGGCTATGGTTTTGCAAGTGTTGGTTTCCATTCTTTTTCTAGTCCAAAAATCTTTGAACTAATATACCTTGATAGAAAGATAACCAAACAATACAAACACAAGCATACGAATCATGCGATTCCGAATGTTTATCAAATTTTCAATAACAGAACCTTTCTTATTGATTAGTTTGATTTACCTAGGCTATGGTTTGGGAACGTTGGTTTCCATTCTTTTTCTCATCAAAAAATCTTTGAACTAATAGAACTTGACAGAAATATCACCAAACAACACAAACACAAGCATTAGAACCATTCGATTCCGAATGTTTCTCAAATTCTCAATAACACAACCTTTAAAATTGATTTGTTTGATTTGCCTAGGCTATGGTTTGGCAAGTGTTGGTTTCCATTCTTTTTCTAGTCCAAAAATCTTTGAATTAATAGAACTTGATAGAAAGATCACCAAACAACAAAAACACAAGCATACGAATCAAGCGATTCTGAATGTTTCTCAAATTCTCAACAACACAACCTTTCGTATTGATTGGTTTGATTTGCCTAGGCTATGGTTTGGCAAGTGTTGGTTTCCATTCTTTTTCTAGTCCAAAAATCTTAGAACTAATAGACCTTGATAGAAAGATGACCAAACAACACAAACACAAGCATACGAATCAAGCGATTCCTAATGTTTCTCAAATTCTCAATAACACAACCTTTCTTATTGATTGGTTTGATTTGCCTAGGCTATGGTTTGGCAAGTGTTGGTTTCCATTCTTTTTCTAGTCCAAAAATCTTAGAACTAATAGACCTTGATAGAAAGATGACCAAACAACACAAACATACGAATCATGCGATTCCGAATGTTTCTCAAATTCTCAATCACACAGCCTCTCTTATTGATTGGTTTGATTTGCCTAGGCTAATGTTTGGGAACCGTTGGTTTCCATTCTTTTTCTCGTCCAAAAATCTTTGAACTAATAGAACTTGATAAAAAGATCACCAAACAACACCAACACAAGCATACGAATCATGCGATTCCGAATGTTTCTCAAAATGTCAATCACACAACCTTTCATATTGTTTGGTTAGGTTATCCTAGGCTATGGTTTTGCTAGTGTTGGTTTCCATTCTTTTTCTAGTCCAAAAATATTTGAACTAATGTACCTTGATAGAAAGATAACCAAACAACACAAACACAAGCATTCAAATCATGCGATTCCGAATGTTTATCAAATTTTCAATAACAGAACCTTTCTTATTGATTAGTTTGATTTACCTAGGCTATGGTTTAGGAACGTTGGTTTCCATTCTTTTTCTCATCAAAAAATCTTTGAACTAATAGAACTTGATAGAAATATCACCAAACAACACAAACACAAGCATTAGAACCATTCGATTCCGAATGTTTCTCAAATTCTCAATAACTCAACCTTTAAAATTGATTTGTTTCATTTGCCTAGGCTATGGTTTGGCAAGTGTTGGTTTCCATTCTTTTTCTCCAAAAATCTTTGAATTAATAGAACTTGATAGAAAGATCACCAAACAACAAAAACACAAGCATACGAATTAAGCGATTCTGAATGTTTCTCAAATTCTCAATAACACAACCTTTCTTATTGATTGGTTTGATTTGCCTAGGCTATGGTTTGGCAAGTGTTGGTTTCCATTCTTTTTCTAGTCCAAAAATCTTAGAACTAATCGACCTTAATAGAAAGATGACCAAACAACACAAACACAAGCATACGAATCAAGCGATTCCGAATGTTTCTCAAATTCTCAATAACATAACCTTTACAATTGACTGGTTTGATTTGCCTAGGCTATGGTTTGGCAAGTGTTGGTTTCCATTCTTTTTCTAGTCCAAAAATCTTTGAATTAATAGAACTTGATAGAAAGATCACCAAACAACAAAAACACAAGCATACGAATCAAGCGATTCTGAATGTTTCTCAAATTCTCAATAACACAACCTTTCTTATTGATTGGTTTGATTTGCCTAGGCTATGGTTTGGCAAGTGTTGGTTTCCATTCTTTTTCTAGTCCAAAAATCTTAGAACTAATAGACCTTGATAGAAAGATGACCAAACAACACAAACACAAGCATACGAATCAAGCGATTCCGAATGTTTCTCAAATTCTCAATAACACAACCTTTCTTATTGATTGGTTTGATTTGCCTAGGCTATGGTTTGGAAAGTGTTGGTTTCCATTCTTTTTCTAGTCGAAAAATCTTAGAACTAATAGACCTTGATAGAAAGATGACCAAACAACACAAACATACGAATCATGCGATTCCGAATGTTTCTCAAATTCTCAATCACACAGCCTCTCTTATTGATTGGTTTGATTTGCCTAGGCTAATGTTTGGGAACCGTTGGTTTCCATTCTTTTTCTCGTCCAAAACTCTTTGAACTAATAGAACTTGATAGAAAGATCACCAAACAACACAAACACAAGCATACGAACCTTATGATTCCTAATGTTTCTCAAACACCTTTCTTATTGATTGGTTTGATTTGTCTATGCTATGCTTTGGAAAGTGTTTTTTTCCATTCTTTTTCTCTTCCAAACATCTTAGAATTAATAGACTTGATAGAAACATCACCAAACAAAACACAAGCATACAAACTTGCGATTCCTAATGCTTCTCAAACACCTTTCTTATTGATTGGTTTGATTTGTCTATGCTATGCTTTGGAAAGTGTTTGTTTCCATCCTTTTTCTCTTTCAAACATGTTAGATCAAATAGAACTTGATAGAAAAAACATCAAACAACACCAACATAAGCATACGAACCTTGCGATTCCAAATGTTTCTCAAACACCTTTCTTATTGATTGGTTTGGTTTGTCTATGTTGTGCTTTGGCAAGTGTTTGTTTCCGTTCTTTTTCTCTTTCAAACATCTTAGAATTACTAGAACTTGATAGAAACATCACCAAACAACACAAACACAAGCATCGATTCCAAATGTTTCTCAAACACCTTTCTTATTGATTGGTTGGATTTGTCTATCCTATTCTTTGGAAAGTGATTTTTCCATCCTTTTTCTCTTCCTAAAATCTTAGATTTAATAGGGCTTAAAAGAAACAACACCAAACAACACAAACACAAACATACGAACCTTGCGATTCCTAATGTTTTTCAAACATCTTTTGTTGGGACGCTATCATGGACGCTTGCATACTTGATAGTGTGCCCACACAAACCGTCCCTTAGTTTTGATATGACAAACTCAATTTAATTCTAATAAAATTGTCCAAGTGTTCAGGAACGCCAGTGACAAAAGGACAACAAGTGTGTGAAGCATTCCCTAGGCTTAGGGACGCTAGCTAACAGGAAGTAAGGACCAGCAAGAGACTACTTGAGCAAGGACGGAGTCCCAAAGCAAGTAGGAACGCATGAAGAGCGTCCTTCCTCTCTAGCCGACAGGATGACATCACTCGACAACATTTGATCATCCAAGGACACGTGGAGACCGATCCTGTAGCGGAGTCCAACACTACGTGGCGGACGATCCTGTTGCAGAGTTCATCAACACGTGGCGGCCGATCCTGTAGCAGAGTCCATCACACACAGCTGGATACAGGAAGCTTCCTCATCACCGCCATCATACATGGAGGAAGATTCTGTAGCCAC
This sequence comes from Polygonum maritimum, assembly GCA_963924305.1. Lineage (NCBI taxonomy): Eukaryota > Viridiplantae > Streptophyta > Magnoliopsida > Caryophyllales > Polygonaceae > Polygonum > Polygonum maritimum. The sequence goes on along the minus strand of OZ002730.1, from coordinate 14,740,131 downwards.
GTCCACGAAGGGCATGATCGTCAGAAGAGAAAGACGCCCTTCCCAAGTCCTATAAATACCCCAAGGCATTTATTGTGACGTTAACGCTTTCAGAGAATATACAGAGAGAATCAGAGGAAAGAGACTCACTTAAGAACACGAAGAACTAGCTCAAGAACTCATGAATAGTGCTAAGACTTGTGCTAGATCGAGTGAGATTTGTAACCCAAACCATAAAACTGTTTGTACTCAGAAAAACCCAAAAAGAGAAAGAGAGTTCTACGAAGTACTGTAGAACGTAGGGATAGAGTCCTTTATAAGATTAAACTCGCTTAAGTTGTAGGCTTAGAGGAGTCCTTTACTAGTGGATTTGGAAGAACGCTAAGTACTAGAGAACTGTAAAGACTCGCCAGTACAACTGTAAGGACGTTTAATATAAAGGAAAAGCTATTCAAAAATCCTCAAAGGAGGTAGAGGTTTACACTCAAGGACTACTTGGTCTTGAGTGGTTCCTCAATAATTCACTGTGTTCATTACTTCCCTGTTTAGTATTTTATTCCGCTGCATTACCTAAGGACGCCCCTACTCCTCGTAGGGACGCCTGACCAAAGGACGCCTTTACCAAAGCAAAGGACGTCCCTCAGTACTTACGATCCAACAATTGGTATCAGAGCAGGCGCTCTAGATTCTTACTGAGTTGCAGGTGAAAATGGACATGGAACCTATTGGAATCTCTTTTGTGAAGCCTCCGCGCCTGACGGACGGCAACTTCAACCGCTGGAAAACTAGGTTTGAGAACTTCTGCAGGAGTCAGAATTATCAATGCTGGAACGTGATCAGGAAAGGCGACCTCAAGGTTCCCGCTGACAAAGCTGACAAAGAAGACGATTGGGGTCCCGATGAATTCAAATTGATGGAAACAAATGCTAAGGCAATCTGTTTTCTTCAAGTGTCCCTCTGCGAACGGGAGGCCACCAGGGTTAACAATCTCCCCACAGCAAAACAACAATGGGAAGCCCTTGAAAAATTCCATGTAGGTACAGCTGACATGAAAGAGAACGTCCAGCTGCAAATCAAAAGAGAGTTCTATGCTTTCAGAATGCTGCCAAATGAAACGGTCAATGATTACTCGTACCGTTTTGAAGCTCTTGTCACCAAGATGAAGAACTTGGGTATCCCAGAATCTGAGATCTCCATGAGGAACAGAGTCCAAGTAGTTATTGATGGGTTGACTGGTATCTGGAACTTTGATAGAACAACTTTCAAAGAGAATACAGCCAACAAAACTCTGGACATGGGAGAGATCTATGGGAAGCTCAAGTAGTACGAAGTGAGAAGGAACTCTGACATGGCTCAGCTAGGACGGAACCCTCAAACTGATCCTGCTTTGGCGTCCACAACGCCAGAGTACGCTGAGTACCTACGTCGTCAAAGAGATATGGCATTGATGATGCAGAGTCAAAATACAGATCAACTTGAGAACTTGCGTATTCAAAAGGAGAAAGAAAGTAAGGCAAAAGAACAACTTGATGAAGATGAAGATCTTTCTCTTCTCATTCACAAAACCCTTCGTTACTTTGGCAAAAACAAGAACAAGTACGCCAACAAGAACAAGGGGACTTACAAGAAGGAGAGTCCCAAGTACACAGAGGCAGAAATGAAGGAACTCACTTGTTACAAATGTAACAAGAAAGGACATTTTGCAAAGAAGTGTACCGTGGGAACGTCCTCCAAGGATAAGAAGAAAGCTCTTATTGGAGCATGCTCAGCCGCTTGGGATGATCTTAGTTCAAGTGATGATGAACAAGAAGAATAAGTGGCATACATGGCAATGGAGGACGTCACAGCTGTTGAAGAGAACGCCTTTGAGAATGAACAGGAGGTAACCCACGATTCCATTATGCGTTCTTTAGAGAAATTTTCAAAACCAAAACTTCTTAAACTCATTGGTAAAATCATGGAAGAAAGTCTTGCAATGAAACGTAGAATGGATGAACTTGAAGATGAAAATATAGTTGTTGAATGTGAGAACTGTGCTACAATATCCTCACAATTAGAGTCTTCCTATGATGAAAGTAAATCCCTAAAGACTGAAGTTATGTGTCTTAAGCTTCAGAGCGCTAAACTTAGGGAAGAAGTGAAAGTGTTAGGAAAGAATCCTGTTATTGAGGAAGTCAGGCCAATGATTTTTGTCCCAGCCAAAAGAGGACTAGGCTATGAATCTGATCCTAAGAACTCTCTCCCTAGCGACTTTGAGGCTAGCAAAACTTCAGAACTGGAATTAGAAAAGGAGAAAACTAAGATCCTTCTTGAGCGGATTAGAGTCCTAGAGAGTGGAGAAAAAGGTCAAGAGGACTACTACACTAACTCCACAAGTCATAGGATCTATATGAAAATTGCTAAGGGGGAAGGTTCAAAAGTGTGTAATCCACAACAAATGAAAAAGAAAAAAATCCAACGTCCCAACAAGAAGTACTACCTTAGTACGTACTACAGGACACGTTGGTACTGTGGACAAGGAGACCACTTCAAATATGATTGTTTAAAACTGAAGGAAGACATTGAAAGTGGAAAAGCTGCTAGGACTAACATTGAAAATGATAAGTCCGTCCCTAAGGCTAACACTAGGCGTCCTAGACGTTCTAGAAGTTCTTTCCGAAAGCATGCTATTTCAAATGATGTTAACTTGAATGACTATTTGCCAGAACCAGAGTTCTTCTATTGTAACGAACCAGGTAAAGAACACCTTCACCACTACATAATGATTTAAATACCCCCGGCGTTTCACCCCAAATACACCGGATGATGCCCGAGGTAAAGGTTGTTGAGGTATTTGATTACTGACCTAATACACCGGATCCAATCTGAGGTAAATGCTTCCCTTGAAAATTCTCTCTAATATTTAAGTCCGGTGTATTAGTAATTCAAATACACCAGGTAGATCCCTATCCGGGGTATATTTGATTTGTGTTTGATCCGGTGTATTAGTATTGTAAATACATCGGTTATGGATATCTGAGATATAAAGTTTAGGACATATACACCGGATATTAATGCCCGAGGTATAAAGTAAATGGAATTTACCCCGCTTATTGAAGTCCGGGGTATATTGATTAGATTATATATATTGATTAGATTATATACACCGGGTATTGAAGTCCATGGTATATTGATTAGGGTACCGGTATATACACCAGGTTAATATTTTCAAGATCTACAAGATTTCAATTTTAAATCACACTGTAATACCCAAAATTATATTGTAATTATATTAGATTAAAATGTCATTACATAATATGTTCATACCATACTAATATTAACTTCACTAGTACTTCACTACTTCTACATATATCAAACAAATATATACCACAAGAAACTTCCATTACATAATTTGTACCAAAGTAATACTCCCTAGCATGACCTTCTTCTACATAAGATCCCTTCCTCCTTCCAAAAGTTTGCTAGCTGGTCACCCACAAATCTGTAACTTGGAAATAAAACAAAACAGATCTTTAGCATATATACTTGAAATGAAATTAATTACCCACAACAAAGTACACGTATACATTAGTAGCTTACAACTTCATAAGTTACGCCCAAAAAAGAACAAGAAAAATGCTTCAAGAAACACCCATTTCAGATATACTCTTTGAAACTTGAAAGAACACATCTATATATGTAAGAAAAACAAAGTGCCCGGTTTGCTGACTAGGAAGAGCTGATCAAAACTGATATTACTTCCATGAAAACTAAGATCCTTGAAATCACACAACGAGACTTTCCTATGCAGTTACAAAGAGACATCCCTTATACACAACTCTCATGATCTTCAAAACAGTCATTGCAAAGAAAGAAAAACGATGCATGTAAGAGAAAATTGTATGAATTTAATTACCTCATATTTTGATAGATGCGGCACACAAGGTTTCACCTTTATCCTCTTGAAATCTATCAGAACATGCAAGTTTTCATAATATATAGAATTTTTCTTGTGACAGTCAATTTCAAACTAGAATATATTACACAAAAGATTGGCATTAAAGAAATGGAAGTGTCAACAAAAAGGTTATCCCATTAAGAATGATAGTTTCACATTTCCGTGCTTGGAAATAGGTTTAATTTAATCTCATCAAGTAATGGTTAAATCAAAATTTGTTAATATGCAATAAATAGAAAAACTCAAAAGCAAAATTATCGCATTATTAATTATGCATTCTCATCACTACATAATTATTGTTGTAAAGGCTAATCATACAAGCAATTGGTATTTGGTATCCAATCACAAAAGCCCTTTAATTTGAAAAAAGTGTAGGGTATTCGGACAGGAATTAAAAATTAAAACTTCAACTGGCTCCTATAGTAGGTACATGGTAATTTTAGCATTTAAACGGAATGCCTTGCATTTGAGGGGAATATAGAATCAGAAGAGGCAGAAGGGAAAAAGCTGATGTACCCAAGAACCTAATCCAAAGTCACAATTTACTGTAACGTTCTATATTTGGTTGAAGTTAAATTACATGATAGTCATTAGACAATGCAATCTAGGTGCTAAAGCAATGAGCAAAAATGAAACTCTTAATTAAGCCTTTAACATCATTTCATATGCATACTAACCACAATGTAACTTTGATCATCTGAAATGCCAAGCTGCCCATACCAGATGCATAGACACTTTAACAAATTATCCAAAAAAATCTCCATTCCCCCAGAGTGCAGCGAACCTCTTGCTCTCGGTTGTAGCAGCGGAGAAACAACGCTGCCTGAAAAACGCAAAACCTAATTCCGATCCTCCGGCGAGCTTCCAGAGTCCGGCGCCGGCGACCACCAGGCCGATGGCAGGGGCGGCAGAGAGGCGTGGAGAGGCGGGCGTGGATGTCTGGACGATGGACGAGGATTGGGAGAACGAGACCGAGAGGCAAGATGGGCGGAGATTATGTTGAGGAAAGAAGTTAGGGTTTTGGTTTAATTTTTTTATGGATTTCTCTCGTAAATTTTAATTTTTAATTTTTAAGTCGCCAAACATATTTTTCTTCCCACCAAAATGTATAAAATAAGATGTACTCTATTGATTTGATATATCTACATTTATTTCGATTTTTAAAAGTTATGGATTTTTATGGGTTAAATTTAGTTTAATTTTTATTTGTTATAAAAAGGACAAAAAAACTAATGAACTAATCATCATAACTTCATAACTATAAACTAAAACGGAGGTTAAAAATAATAATTAACACGACATGTGTCAACTTTACAATGAACCACATTACTCACCTTTATTAAAATACTTTAATTGGTTAAAATTTGATTGTGGGCCTCACATGTATATAATATATGAAAAAATATATATCATTGAAATTATATCTATAAAGTTTCCTTAAGGATATACTAGTGAACTCCATAAACTAATGAACTACACAATTGGTTAATCAAAGTCGATATCCAATAAACTATATACTACTTAAACTAATGAACAACATAATTGGTTAAATTTAGTTTAATCTAACCTTAATGAACTATAAAGTTCTGGACCAGGAATAAGTCATATATCATGAACTATGAATATAAAATGTCATATAACATAAAATATAAATAAACTTAATCATAATTATAATGCAAAAAAACTTTATGGTAATGTTGAGGAATTGAATTGCAAAAAAGTTGAATTCTTGAAGGAATTGATTTGAATACTTACATGGTAATGGATCACGGTCGAATTAATTGTAGTGACTATATTCATGTTCTAAGGGTTAAGAAAATAACCAATCAATATCTATCTATCTATCTATTACTATATACTAAATCAGAAGCAAATTCTGCCACCATATTGCGCCACATCACCCCTTATTAAAAAAAATCTATCTTATTAAATCTTTATTTTATCATAATCTTATACATACTTAATTAAGATATTAGGTCTATCTTAGAACTTCAGTTCATTAATTAATAATTCTACCCAAATATATAAATCTCTGTCTTATCATTATACACATTTAATTAATACATAAATCTATCGTAAATTTTTATTTAGAGAAATATTATTTCTTCATAATGTATAAATCATAATCATAATATTCAACCCATTTAATTAAATATCATATTAACTATAAATCATTTTTTCATAATTATATTTTAGTGTTTTTTTAATCATAAATGGTAGAAAATATTTCTTATATTAAAATTTTATACTAAATACATTGTTTTACTAGCATATCATATTGAAATATCAATAAAAAAATAAATTTTATATTTACCATATATATATATATCACTAATAATACATGTTGATTACACTTTAGAAAAAAAAGATAGATTTCTTAATTAACATATTGATTCGTTAACATGTTTACTAAATATTTATGTATTATTATTATTTTTTTTTTCAAAAAACATTAACAAGTATACAAGATAATTTAGTTTTGTAATTAACTTATTAAATATTGCCTATATCTTTAATACTATAATATATTAATCCAAGTTTTTATTTAAACTTATTGATTTTATTATATAAGTTAGTCTACACAATTTAATTTAAATGCCAAAAGATTTGTATCCGTTTTTAATAAAATGTGATAATGCATCTTATCTTAGGTCATTCTTCCTCAATTATTTAAATATATGTTTATGTATGTGTAAAAAGTAAATAAATAGATAAAATTTATATATATATATATATGATATACAAGAATTATTAATTTATAATCCAAAAAATAAGCGTTGTTTTAAAACAAAGTATGCATATTGATAATATTTTTAATCATTATAGTAAATTCATACAAAAAGTAATAAGTAAATTAAAAACCCCACCGTACAAGGTACGGGTCATTTACTAGTATATTATAAAAGCTGGTCATTTTCGAGCCACCACGTTTATTCTGACCCCACTTTTCTAACAATTTATATATATTTTTTTAATTATCTATAAAAACTCCTTAATTATCTAATCTTTAATTTTATCTTTTTATTACATATCTAACATATATCTTTGAAGGCGTATATATATATATATATCTAACATCAATCTCTAAAATTTTCTTAACTGTCTAATCTTTAATTTTATCCTCTTTCTTACTTATCTAATATCTATATTTTTAAAATGGAAGCCCCTTTTTCTAAATAACTTTTTTGAAATCTTTGATACTAATTCAATTTATATTAACTTTTACTTAAATTATATATTATCATGTTCCTAATAACTTAGCTTTTATCTCTCATAATCAAATAATTAAATTTTTTTCATGTTATTTTTAGTTAATCTAATTATATTCTTTATTATCAGTTTATGTAAAAGATATTTTTTGACTTTTGTTAAGATATTCTATCCTTTTTTTAATATTAGTTATCTTTTTAATCTTACAAGGAGTAATTTTTAAATATTGAATTTAAAATAATTTAAAAATAGAATCCCTTTTTATAATTAAATTATTATTCTTATCTTTAATATTAAATCAATTTATATTTACTATCTTTTACTTAACTTATATATTGTCATTTTTATAATCACTTAGCTTATATCTTTCATAATAAAATAAGTGTTGATTAATATATTCTATTTATTTCAATATATAAAATCATTATAATCATATTCTATTTATTTTATGATATATATTAACCATTAGAGACAAATAAGATCAAACCAAAATAATCAATTAAAACATCTCATGTTATATTATATTGACTTATCATGTCTCAAAATTGTGATAATAGGGACAATGATATATATTGACCATTAGAACAAATTTTAAACGATGAAAAAGAAAATAAATTTTATTTACGAAATTGTTCTATTATTAGGATATATTTTATAAGTTTATAATCTCATACGTGCGGTATTACAAATCTGAAAAAACATAATCTTTTTTGCCTAGAAAAAAATAACATTTTCATATGCTAAAATTTTCATTATATATTTTCACTTATTAACATCCTATTTATAATAAAAATATTAAACGTGAGTCATTTTCGTGCATGTCACGACGGGTACACCTAGTTACATTAAATTCGGTTGAATTATAAGCCCAAATTAATACACTGGATCATAAACGTCCGGGATGTTTATTAGACGTTTTAACCAAATACACCGGGTGTGTAAGCTCTGGTGTATTTATATTGAGCAAATACCCCGGATCCTTGACCATCCGGCGTATATACTCGTAATGTAGTATAAATACACCGGACGTTTGCAATCCGGTGTATTAGGTGTTGGGACGCTATCAAGGACGCCCTCGTACTTGGTAGCGCGCCCACAACCGTCCCTTAGTTTTGATATGACAAACTCACTTTGATTCTAATAAAGATTGTCCAAGTGTTCAGGAACGCTAGTGACAAAAGGACAACAAGTGTGTATGGGCGTCCCATAGGCTTTGGGACGCTAGCTAACAGGAAGTAAGGACCGACCAGAGACTACTTGCGTAAGGACGTAGTCCCAAGCAAGTAGGAACGCAAGCAGAGCGTCCTTATTCTATAGCCGACAGGATGACATCACTCGACAATATTTGATCATCCAAGGACACGTGGAGACCGATCCTGTAGCAGAGTCCAACACTACGTGGCGGACGATCCTGTTGCAGAGTCCATCAACACGTGGCGGCCGATCCTGTAGCGGAGTTCATCATACACAGCTGGATACAGGAAGCTTCCTCATCGCCGCCTTACTACGTGGAGGAAGATCCTGTAGCCACGTCCTCGAAGGGCATGATCGTCCCAGGAGAAAGACGCCCTTCCCCAAGTCCTATAAATAGCCCCAAGGCATTTATTGTGACGTTAACGCTTTCAGAAATATTCAGAGAGAATCAGAAGAAAGTGGCTCACTCAAGAACACGAAAAACTAGCGCAAGAACTCAAGAACAGTAACTAGAACTTGTGTTAGATCGAGTGAGAGTTGTAACCAAAAACCAAAAACTGTTTGTAACCAGAAAACACAAAAGAGAGAAAGAGAGTCCTACTAAGTACTGTAGGACGTAGGTATAGGAGTTCTTTATAAGATTGAACAAGCTTGAGTTGTAGGCTTAGAGGAGTTCCTTACTAGTGGACTTAGGGAAAAGCTAAGTACCAGAGAACTGTAAAGGCTCGCCAGTACAATTGTAAGAACGTTCAATATAAAGAAAAAGCTATTAAAAAATCCTCCAAGGAGGTAGAGGTTTACACTCAAGGACTACTTGGTCTTGAGTGGTTCCTCTATAAATCCCAGCGTTCACTTTAGCTTGTTTAGTATTTTATTCCGCTGCACTTCTTAAGGACGCCCCTACACCTCATAGGGACGCCAGACCAAAGGACGCATTTACTCCAGTAAAGGACGTCCCTCAGTACTAACGATCCAACAATTGGTATCAGAGCAGGCGCTCTAGATTCTTACTGAGTTGCAGGTTAAAGATGGACATGGAACCAATTGGAATCTCTTTTGTGAAGCCTCCGCGCCTAACGGACGGCAACTTCAACCGCTGGAAAATCAGATTTGAGAACTTTGTAAGGAGTCAGAACTATCAGTGCTGGAAAGTGATCATGAAAGGTGACCTTACCGTTCCTGCTGATAAGAAGGACAAAGAGGACGAGTGGGGTCTTGATGAATTCAAATTGATGGAAACAAATGCAAAGGCTATGTGCTTCCTTCAAGCGTCTCTCTGCGAGAGGGACGCCACCAGGGTTAGCAATTTGGCAACTGCCAAACTACAGTGTGAAGCTCTTGAAAAATTCCACGTAGGAACTGCTGAGATGAGGGAAGACGTTCAACTTGAAATCAAGAGAGAGTTCTATGCTTTTAGAATGCTCCCCAATGAAACTGTGAATGACTATTCATACCGCTTTGAACAACTTGTTACCAAGATGAGGAACCTGGGCGTTCCTGAAGCTGAAGTTTCAATGAGGAACAGAGTTCAAGTGGTCATTGATGGTTTAATAGGAAAGTGGAACTTTGATAGAACCACGTTCAAGGAGAATACAGCTAACAAGACTCTTGACATGGAAGAGATCTACGGGAAGCTAAGAGGATACGAAGCAAGGAGGAACTCCGATTTGGCTGAACTAGCAAGGAATCCTCAAACAGATCTAGCTTTGATGACATCAACACCAGAGTACGCTGAGTATCTTCGTCGTCAACAAGAACTCGCTATGATGGTGGAAGCTAATAAGAATGAGAACCGTGAAAGGATGCGCGTTCAAGCATTGAAAGAAAAAGAAAGCAAGACTAAGGAACAGCTTGAAGAAGAGGAAGGACTTGTTCTCTTTAACAAAGTTCTGCGTTCTTTTGGCAAAAGAAACAAACAATTCAACAAACACAAGATGCCTTACAAGAAGGAGTGTCCCAAGTATACTGAGGCAGAGATGAAAGAACTTACTTGTTATAAATGTAACAAGAAAGGACACTTTGCCAAAAAGTGTACAACGGGAATGTCCACAAAAGAAATGAAGACAAAAGCACTCATCGGAGCGTTCGCATCTGCATGGGATAATGGTAGCTCTTCTGATGATGATGATGAAGAACCTGATGAGCAAGTGGTGTACATGGCCATGGAGGACGCCACAGTTCTTGAGGAGGATGCTCCGAAATCTGAAAATGAGGTAACCCGTGAGTGTATGATGAGTTCCTTAGAAAATTGTTCTAAATCCAAGCTCATTAAACTTATTGGAAGAATCATGGAAGAAAGTGTTATCATGCAACATAGAATGGATGAACTTGAACTTGAAAATGAGAATATTGTGGTTGAATGTGAAAACTGTAGTTCTATGACCATTCAATTAGAGTCCTCATGTGAAGAAACTAAGTCCCTTAAAACTAAAATCATGTGTCTCAAACTTGAGAACGCTAAGCTTAGGGAAGAAGTGAAAATGATGGGCAAGAGTCCCATAGTTGAAGAAGTTAGACCAATGGTCTTCGTCCCAGCTAAGAGAGGTCTAGGTTTTGAATCTGACACTAAGAACGTACTCTCTTCCTAGCGATTTTGAGGCTAGCAAAACTTCTGAACTTGAACTTGAAAGAGAGAAAACTAAGAATCTCCTTGAAAGAATTAGAGTCCTAGAGAGTGGAGAGATAGGAAAAGAGGACTACTACACTAACTCCACTAGTCATAGGATTTACAAGAAAATTGCTAAAGGGGAAGGTTCTAAAGTCTGTGATCCTCAAAAGATGAAAGAAAACAAAATCCAACGTCCCAACAAGAAGTACTACCTCGGTACGTACTATAGAACGTGTTGGTACTGTGGACAAGGAGACCACTTCAAATTTGAATGTGAAAAACTGAAAGAAGATATTGCAAGTGGAAAAGCTGCTAGGACTAACATTGAAAACGATAAGTCCGTCCCCAAGATTAATCCTAGGCGTTGTAGACGCTCTAGGAACTCTTTCCGCAAGCATGCTACTTCAAATGATGTTAATTTAAATGACTACATGCCAGAACCAGAGTTCTACTTCTGTAACGAACCAGGTAAGGAACACCTTGCCTGGGTCGCCAAACACTAACTTTGTTTTGGCAGGTGGAAGTGAGGGGACGCCCATGGATCATTGATAGTGGCGCCTCAAATCATATGACAGGAAGCCAGATCCATCTCACTTCTATCCAAAGTAGTGCCACAGGAGGAACTGTCTCGTTTGGCAACAAGGGCAAGGGAAAGATCAAGGGGACGGGAACTGCTATTCTCAATCCGTCCATCAAAGCTATGAACGTAAGCCTTGTTGAAGGACTAGGTTTCAACCTCCTCAACGTTTCTCAGATGTGTGATCAAGGTGAAAACTTAGTGACTTTTGACTCAAAGGAGTGTCTCGTTATCAACAAGAAAACAAACAAAGTTGTTCTCAAAGGTGTTCGCAAGAACAACGTCTACATCTTCAATCAAGAGTTCAAGCCCAAATCTGAACTATGCCTAGCTGTTTCAAAGGAGGACGCTGATCTCTAGCATCGCCGCCTTGGCCATGCTGGACCAAGCACAATTCTTAAGCTACATCAAAGAAAACTTGTGAAATGACTCCCCCAAATTGATCCTGAGAAAATTGAACAGTGTGAAGCCTGTATCAAAGGGAAGCAAACAAGAACGTCTTTCAAGTCCAAAAACGAAGTAAGCACGAAGAAGCCGTTGGAACTTCTCCATATGGATCTTTGTGGACCAATGAAGACGCTAAGCCATGGTGGAAAGAGGTACATTTACGTTCTTGTAGATGATTTTTCTCGATTCACTTGGGTTCTTTTCTTGGCAACCAAAGCAGATTGTTTCAATGCGTTCAAAGTCTTCATCAAACAAGTGGAAGTTGCCCTGGAGACGCCTCTCAAAGTCATAAGATCAGACCATGGAATGGAGTTTCAAAATTCAGAGTTCCTGGCCTACTGTGATCAACATGGTGTCTCACACAACTTCTCAACTCCAAGGACTCCTCAACAAAATGGAGTTGTGGAAAGAAAGAATAGGGCACTGGAGGATATGGCAAGGACTATGCTCTTGGCTAATAGCGTTCCCACGTATTTCTGGGCGGAAGCTATTGCTACAGCATGCTATATTATCAATCGTGCAATGATCCGTCCTTTGCTGAAGAAGACATCTTATGAGTTGTTGAATGGAAGGAAGCCTCGCATTGACTATGTCCGAGTTTTTGGATGCAAGTGCTTTGTACACATCAACGACAAAGAACGACTTGGAAAGTTTGATGCAAGGAGTGATGAAGCTATATTCCTTGGGTACTCTCTAACCAGCAAAGCATATAGAGTTTTCAACAAAAGGACTCTAAAGCTTGAGGAGAGCATTCATATTGTGTTCAAGGAGAGCGTTTCTCACAAAGATAAACCAAGTAAGAAAGGACGCTCCTCCTCACAACAACAGGACGACTCTGAAGACGAAGCTGATGTTTGGTCCTCTGGAAAATACTATGTTCCCAAGGACACTACTTCAAATCCTGAAGAAGTCTCAGTAGACGTTCCTAGCATTGTTGAAGGAGTTCCCTCTCGTAGTGAGTCTCCAGTTCAACAAGATGTGGCAGAATCAAGTTTACAAGGTGAGCAAGGTCAAGGTATGGACGCTCTCTCTGAGGGGGAACACACTGAGGACGTTTCTCAAGAAAACAGTGATGATTCAGATGATGAAGTTGATCCAAGGTTTGTTCAATTGCTTCAAAGAGAGTCCCGCTTCTCAAAAGATCACCCAACTTCTCAGATAGTCTCAGATCCTTCTCAAGGTGTTCAGACAAGGTCAGCTGCCAGCAAGTCCCAAAGTGCAAATTTAGCGTTCTGTGCGTTCAATGCCTTTGTCTTTATGGTGGAGCCAAAAAATATCAAAGAAGCACTCCAGGACGCTGATTGAATTCAAGCGATGCAAGAAGAACTCATTCAGTTTGAAAGGAACAAAGTTTGGACTCTCGTCCCTCGTCCCAAAGGCAAAAATATCATAGGGACACGATGGGTGTTCAGAAATAAGCTTGATGAGAGTGGACGTGTGTCAAGGAACAAGGCAAGACTGGTGGCTCAAGGATTCAAGCAAGAGGAAGGCATAGACTATGATGAGACCTTTGCTCCTGTTGCTAGAATTGAGGCCGTTCGTCTGCTTATTGCCTTCGCCGCTCACAAAGGATTCAAGTTATTTCAGATGGACGTCAAGACTGCCTTTCTCAATGGAAAGCTAAAGGAGGAAGTGTATGTTGCTCAGCCGCCTGGCTTCGAGGACGCCTCTCACCCAGATCATGTGTACTACTTGGACAAAGCGCTTTATGGACTCAAGCAAGCCCCTCGTGCATGGTATGACAGGTTTGCGTCCTTTCTTTTGTCTCATGGGTACACTAGAGGTTCAATTGATAAAACTTTGTTCATAAAGAAAGTTCACAAGGACATTTTAATTGCCTAAGTCTATGTTGATGATATAGTCTTTGGTAGCACTAACATGAAACTTGTAGATGAGTTCAAGTCCTTAATGAGTAGTGAGTTTGAGATGTCCCTCATTGGAGAACTCAATTTCTTCTTGGGACTTCAAATCAATCAACTCAAGGACGGGACGCGGATTTACCAACAAAAATATGTCCGTGAAATGCTTGAGAAGTACGGGATGAATACGTCCAAGCCCATGGCAACACCTTGTTCTCCCAACTCGCGTCTTTACGCAGATGAACAAGGGAAAGACGTTGATCAAAAGCTCTACAGAGGAATGATTGGCTCTTTGCTCTACTTGACCGCAAGCCGTCCCGACATCATGTTTGCCGTTTGCTTGTGTGCACGCTTCCAGGCGAATCCAAAGGAGTCCCACATGCAAGAAGTAAAGAGGATCTTTCGCTACCTCAAAGGACGCGATGATCTTTGCCTTTGGTACCCCAGGAAGACGTCCTTCAAGCTTGTTGGCTACTCGGACGCTGATTATGCGGGTCATGTAATTGATAGGAAATGCACCTCAGGAATGGCATAGTTCCTTGGTTCATGCTTAGTCTCTTGGGGATGTAAGAAACAGAACTCTGTGGCGCTTTCAACCGCAGAAGCCGAGTACGTTGCTGCTGCTTCGTGCTGTTCACAAGTTATCTGGATCAAATATCAACTAGAGGACTATGGTATTAATCTTGAAACTATTCCCATTCGTTGTGATAACACAAGTGCTATTGAAATTTCTAAGAATCCTGTTTTTCATTCACGAACAAAGCATATTCATATAAGGCATCATTTCTTGCGTGATAATGTTGAACTAGGACTCATTAGTGTGGAGCATGTAAGGACTGAAGACCAAATAGCTGATATTTTCACTAAGGCGCTTGATAGACGTCCCTACGAGCATCTAAGGTTGCTCTTGGGGATGATAACTTTTAAGTAGGAAGTCCCATTCTACTATTCCCTCAATGATTGGCTATGTTTGGTAGATTCTAAGTGTTTAAGGACTGTTTTGCATTGAATTCATATTTGCAAGGACGCTAGTCTAAACTTCATATGTTTGCTACTTTGGAACGCCATTCAAATTTCTCTATTTGTCTTGAAAAGAGTATCCCTGATCACCCAACCCTCATTATAAGCTGAAATGATGGGAACTCTAAGCTTACCCTAGCCGAGAACTCTGCAAAAGCGTCCTATGAGCTTCATTTTTCTTTTGCGGGACGTACTTGCTTTGTTCTCAAACGGTTCGCAAGGTGGTCACATGGACGGTTGTCAAAGAATTGATTTTGCTTGAAGAGGTAAAATTTTGCTAAGTATGAGAGGACGCTCAGTGTTTGTTAGAAAGGACGCCAGTTCAGTAATTACGGAGAAGTTGAAGAGTCAGAAATTTGAACTTTTGAAAGTGTGAACAGTGACTGCTGCTTTTGCTCAAATCTTAAGGGGGAAGTTTTGCCACGTGTCGCACAGTGAAACAGTGATAATTACAGTTGTGCCACCGCTTCCTCTATATAAGGCCAGAACAGTCGCTATCAAATTTATTATTCTCAACCACTTCCTCGCTCTCAATTGTGCTTTGACTTCTCTCTAAAACTCCAGCGACTTTCTCTCACTAAAGCTCATTTGAAAAATGTCTCAAAGGCAGTTGAACGTGGCCGGATCTTCTACCGGCGGGAAGCGAAGAAAGTTGGTGAAGTCCCACTACATCGAAAAGCCCAAACCCATCGTTCTAAATGAATCGTTGGTGGACTTCATCAATAGGAAGCCAAGGACGCTATACAATCTCATCAGGGAACGTATGGACTTGCCAGAGGTCAAGAACGACCCCACAAAAACAAAGAACTATGAGAGGTTCATTGAACGCTTCGTCATGCCCAGTCTTCACAAAACAGACTACAAAGATCTACCAGGACGGATGGACGACGTTCTCTTCTTCTCTCAGTTTGGAGGTGAGAATCTGGGTCCTTTACTTGAACTTATTCCTGACCTCCACAACGCCGTCCTTCCCGAGTTCCCAATGTACCCTAGGGACTCTTTGGCCTACAAAATGTTAAAAAACCGTGTGCCAAGTCCCTCTCCCCCTCCTCCTCCAGTTCCCACAGTCACAACTAAAAATCTCCTTAAACGTCCAGCTCCTGCTTCCCCTCTCTCAAAATCATCCAAACCCTTCTCCTCCTCAAACCCAACAGAAATTGTGGACAAGTTTCCACCTCAAATCAAGGAGGGACGCTCCAAGAGAGTCCGTGACCCAAGGCCCCTCAAAAAGGCAAAAACTTCGAGCGTCCCATCCTCCAAAACCTCCTCAAAAAGGCCTAGCACCACAAAAAGGCCCTCCAACATTTCCAAGGAATCCACTCCTCCACCCTAAACCCATCTCCATCGTCCAACTACCAACTCCCCCACCGTCCCCTCAACCTTCACGAACAAATGCCCTAATCCCTTTTCCTCCCAAAACCCACTCTCCACTAAACTTGGCGAACTTCCCGTCTGCCCCGGCCCACATTTCCCCACCAAAGGATCCCGAGACCCCAAAGTCCCGTCGTCCATCCTCCGAAAGTGGCCCGGAGGAGACAGAACGCACGCTAGAGCACACCTTTCGCCGAAGGAAGGCTGGTGAAAAGCCCAGGGTTTTGCTCGCTAGGGACATTCCTGCTCAGGTTGAGCACGTTCCCTCCTCCTCATCCTCCTCTAGCTCTTCTAAGAGCCAAAGAGGAACGCCTCAACAAGTTGCTGGTCAAGTCTCCCCATATATAGATGTCGTTGGGGACTCTAATGACGAGGCTGAAGGAGTCGAGAACGCTCCAGCTGGGGACCAAGTACCTGAGGACGCTGGTGAGCACCAGGTTGCTCAAAAGGACGCCGAGCCCTCATTATTTGAGGAACTCGAGCATGATGCAAATGAGGTACCTCCCTACAACCAATCCCTTCCTATCCTTAACCCTCTCCCAACCCCTGAAGCAAATCCCCCTCAAGAAAACCCCTCCCCCACAATCCAAACAGATTCCACCCAAGTCCCCGAGGACGCTGAGCCAGAAACCTCACATCTTTTAGAGGCTCAGGACGCTGAAGGCGCGTCCCAAGGGCAGACTTCTTCTGGTGCCGTTCAATCCACAGTTGGTGGTAATGCTGAAAATGATCAAGGCACAGAGGACGCTGCTGAATAGGACGCTGAGAAAGATGAGTCAGGCGACTCCGCTGATGAGAATAGTTCCTCTGATGAAGAGGACTCTGAGTCCCCCAAGGGCAAGCGCAAGAGAAAGCCTGATGGCGCACCGGTCAAAGTTCTCAGCCCCTTGATCTACTCGGAAGAATGGCTCGCCTCTTTCCAAGATGAAGACGTCCAAGAATTCCTCGAGCTGCTAAGATTCCAAGGTTGGCTGAACGTTGGGCCTACACCAGCTACTGTTGACAAGGAACAGGTCAAGGCGTTCTACAGAGATTTGCGTTACAAAGCTAAAGATGGCTCTCTCCATTTCAAAATTGATGGTGAGAAAGCCATAGTCAATCAACGCCAGGTCAGAGCTTTCATGGGCCTTAGTTCTCAAAAGCCTCCGTCCAACGCGCTAAGCAGTCTTCCAGTGGGTGGATTTGAAACAACTGATGAAGAACTGCCTCTAGTTGAACACATCTTTCAGGGCAAAAGGCCGATAGGACTGGACAGGGTTGCTCATGTCTTGAGCAAGGTCGGCGCCATAGCCCATTACTTCATTTGTCGCGCCGTCCTACCCCGGCAAGAGAAGCGCTCCATCGTTCAGACGCATGACATTATACTTCTTGATGCACTGCTTGAACACCGCCCCATAAACCTTGCCAGGATTGCTATGCAACACATGGCTAAGTGTGGGAGGAAGCGCCACGCCTTGCCGTACCCTGGACTTGTCAAGCTCATCCTTCTGTCTCAGAACGCATACGACGAAAGCACACCTTCAGAAGAACTTGGTCTGAAGTGGAACGCCAAGAAAGGGCTTGTCGAGATAAGGCACAATGAAGAGCTGCCTTCAGTGATCAAACAGTTGGAAGCTAAGGCAGAGGAGGCAAGACAGAAAGCTGAAGAAGAACGCTTGGCTGCTGAGGCTGAAGCAGAACGCCTAGCGTCTATGACTCAAGACGGTACTCAGGAAGAAGAGCCTGCTGTGGACTTTTCTGCTCTTGACCAAGTATTGATGGCTCCTTCTCCCACTGGAGAACCTCCTTTGAACGCCCCTTCCTCGAGTTCTGGTCCCGTGCCCCGTTCGGCTCCCGCAAACATTGCCGAGCATCCTCCTGCAAAACTTATGGGCGCCATTATGGACAACCAGTGTCTTACCCTCTCTGCTCTAAAGGACTTGTCCTCTGCTTTCGTCAAGTCGGCTGAACTTCAGGAACAACTTCTTAGGTTTTATCAAGACAAGAGCCGTCCTCAGTGATCACCGTTCCCCATCTCTTTATCCCATAATTACTTTTGCCTGTGCTTCTTTTCTATTTTCAAAACTCTTGCCTCTTGGTCTGTAATATTCTACTTTTGTTTGAATGGAAGTTCCGTTGTTTGCTTGCATTATGATTGTTTAAGCGTTCCACTGCCTTTAGTTATGTTTTTGTGCTTAACGTTCTTATCACTTGTTATCCTTTTCGATGATGCCAAAAGGGGGAAGTGTAGTTTTGCAGAGATGCGCTATAAATTAGTTATCTAGAATAAGCAAGTGTTAAGGGGGAACTATTAAGTGAAAGGTCTAAGGAACGCCATGCTAGAATAAACTAGAGGACGTCTAGAAAATTCTAGGACGCTTTTCTCTCCTTAAAATCCAAAAGTTAGAGAATCAAAGAATGAAAACTTGTGCTAAATGAAATTTCTCTAAGTGTTAGAGGACACTTTTAAGTTTTCATGCATGCTAAGCTCAAACGCCAAAACTATTTTGCTGAAGAGTTTGTCATCATCAAAAAGGGGGAAATTGTTGGGACGCTATCAAGGACGCCCTCGTACTTGGTAGCGCGCCCACAACCGTCCCTTAGTTTTGATATGACAAACTCACTTTGATTCTAATAAAGATTGTCCAAGTGTTCAGGAACGCTAGTGACAAAAGGACAACAAGTGTGTATGGGCGTCCCATAGGCTTTGGGACGCTAGCTAACAGGAAGTAAGGACTGACCAGAGACTACTTGCGTAAGGACGTAGTCCCAAGCAAGTAGGAACGCAAGCAGAGCGTCCTTATTCTATAGCCGACAGGATGACATCACTCGACAATATTTGATCATCCAAGGACACGTGGAGACCGATCCTGTAGCGGAGTCCAACACTACGTGGCGGACGATCCTGTTGCAGAGTCCATCAACACGTGGCGGCCGATCCTGTAGCGGAGTTCATCATACACAGCTGGATACAGGAAGCTTCCTCATCGCCGCCTTACTACGTGGAGGAAGATCCTGTAGCCACGTCCTCGAAGGGCATGATCGTCCCAGGAGAAAGACGCCCTTCCCCAAGTCCTATAAATAGCCCCAAGGCATTTATTGTGACGTTAACGCTTT
Source organism: Polygonum maritimum (assembly GCA_963924305.1). Lineage (NCBI taxonomy): Eukaryota > Viridiplantae > Streptophyta > Magnoliopsida > Caryophyllales > Polygonaceae > Polygonum > Polygonum maritimum. The sequence continues at coordinate 14,720,833 of OZ002730.1, read as the reverse complement.
CAGGAATATTCAGAGAGAATCAGAAGAAAGCGGCTCACTCAAGAACACGAAGAACTAGCGCAAGAACTCAAGAACAGTAACTAGAACTTGTGTTAGATCGAGTGAGAGTTGTAACCAAAAACCAAAAACTGTTTGTAACCAGAAAACACAAAAGAGAGAAAGAGAGTCCTACTAAGTACTGTAGGACGTAGGGATAGGAGTTCTTTATAAGATTGAACAAGCTTGAGTTGTAGGTTTAGAGGAGTTCCTTACTAGTGGACTTAGGGAAAAGCTAAGTACCAGAGAACTGTAAAGGCTCGCCAGTACAACTGTAAGAACGTTCAATATAAAGAAAAAGCTATTCAAAAATCCTCCAAGGAGGTAGAGGTTTACACTCAAGGACTACTTGGTCTTGAGTGGTTCCTCTATAAATCCCAGCGTTCACTTTAACTTGTTTAGTATTTTATTCCGCTGCACTTCTTAAGGACGCCCCTACACCTCGTAGGGACGCCAGACCAAAGGACGCCTTTACTCCAGTAAAGGACGTCCCTCAGTACTAACGATCCGACATTAGGCCTCATACTTTTTTAAAGTGACACAATATACCCGGTAATATAAACGCCCGGGGTATATGTCACGAGGTATTAGACAAATTTTGTAGTAGTGCTTGCTTGGGTCGCCAAACACTAACTTTGTTTTGGCAGGTGGAAGTGAGGGGACGCCCATGGATCATTGATAGCGCCGCCTCAAATCATATGACAGGAAGCCAGATCCATCTCACTTCTATCCAATATAGTGCCACGGGAGGAACTGTCTCGTTTGGCAACAAGGGCAAGGGAAAGATCATAGGGACGGGAACTGCTATTCTCAATGCGTCCATCAAAGCAACAAATGTTAGTATTGTTGAAGGACTTGGCTTCAATCTCATTAGTGTCTCTCAAATGTGTGATCAAGGTGAAAACCTAGTCACATTTCACTCCAAGGAATGCCTTGTCACCAACAAGAAATCAAACAAAGTGGTTCTCAAAGGAGTACGCCAAAACAACATCTACATCTTCAATCAAGAATTCCAACCTACATCAGAATTGTGTCTATCTGTTTCAAAGGAGGATGCTGATCTCTGGCATCGCCGCCTTGGCCATGCTGGACCAAGCACAATCCTTAAGCTACACCAAAGAAATCTTGTGAAAGGACTTCCCCGAATTGATCCTGAAAAGGTTGAATAGTGCGAAGCCTGTATCAAAGGGAAGCAAACAAGAACCTCCTTCAAGTCCAAGAATGAAGTCAGTACAAAGAAGCCTTTGGAACTTCTCCATATGGATCTTTGTGGACCAATGAAGACGCTGAGTTACGGTGGAAAGAGGTACATTTACGTTCTTGTAGATGATTTTTCTTGATTCACTTGGGTTCTCTTTTTGGTGTCAAAAGCAGATTGCTTCAACGTGTTCAAAGTCTTTATCAAACAAGTGGAAGTTTCCATAGAGACGCCTCTAAAAGCTATAAGATCAGACCATGGGACGGAGTTCCGAAACTCAGAGTTCCTGGCCTACTGTGATCAACATGGCGTTTCTCACAACTTCTCAGCTCCAAGAACTCCTCAACAAAATGGAGTTGTGGAAAGAAAGAACAGGACGCTTGAGGATATGGTAAGAACTATGTTGCTAGCGAATAGCGTTCCCAAGTGCTTTTGGGCGGAAGCTATTGCTACGGCTTGCTACATCATTAACCGTGCCATAATCCGTCCTCTCCTGAAGAAGACGTCCTATGAGTTGTTGAATGGAAGGAAGCCTCGCATTGACTATCTCAGAATTTTCGGATGCAAGTGTTTTGTTCACAACAACGAGAAAGAAAGACTTGGAAAGTTTGATGCAAGAAGTGATGAAGCCATATTTCTTGGGTACTCTCTCTCTAGCAAAGCATATAGAGTGTTCAACAAAAGAACTCTAAAGCTTGAGGAGAGTATTCATGTTGTGTTCAAGGAGAGTTCTTCTCACAAAGAAAAACCAAGTAAGAAAGAACGCTCTTCTTCACAACAGCAGGACGACTCTAAAGACGAAGTTGAAGATTGGTCCTCTGGAAAATACTATGTTTCTAAGGACGCTTCTCCAAATCCTGAAGAAGTCTCAGTGGATGCTCCTAGTATTGTTCAGGGAGTTCTCTTTCGTAGTGAATACCCAGTTCAACAAGATGTGGCAGAATCAAGTCAACAAAGCGAGCAACGACACGGTGTGGACGCTCTCTCTGAGGGGGAACACACTGAGGAGGATGCTCAAGACAGTAGTGATGATTCTGATGGAGAGATTGATCCAAGATTTGCTCAATTGTTTCAAAGGGGAGTCCCGCTTCTCTAGGGACCACCCAACCTCTCAGATTGTCTCAGATATCTCTCAAGTAGTTCAAGCAAGGTCAGCTGCAAGCAAGTCCCAAAGTGCAAATCTAACTTTTTGTGCGTTCAATGCCTTTGTCTCTATGATGGAACCAAAGAACATCAAGGAAGCACTTCAGGACGCTGACTCGATTCAAGCAATGCAAGAAGAACTCAACCAGTTTGAAAGAAACAAAGTTTGGACCCTCGTCTCTCGTCCCAAAGGCAAAAATATCATAGGGACGCGATGGGTGTTCAGAAATAAGCTTGATGAAAGTGGACGCGTGTCAAGGAACAAGGCAAGCCTGGTGGCTCAAGGATTCAAGCAAGAGGAAGGCATAGACTACGATGAAACCTTTGCTCCTGTTGCTAGAATTGAAGCCGTTCGTCTCCTTATTGCCTTTACCGCGCACAAGGGATTCAATTTATTTCAGATGGACGTCAAGACTGCCTTTCTCAATGGAAAACTCAAGGAGGAAGTGTATGTTGCTCAGCCCCCTGGCTTCGAGGACGCCTCTCACCCAGATCATGTGTACTACTTGGACAAAGCTCTTTATGGACTCAAGCAAGCCCCTCATGCATGGTATGACAGGTTTGCGTCCTTTCTTTTGTCTGATGGGTACACAAGAGGTTCAATTGATAAAACTTTGTTCATCAAGAAAGTTCACAAGGACATTTTAATTGTTCAAGTCTATGTTGATGATATAGTCTTTGGTAGTACTAACATGAAACTTGTAGATGAGTTCAAGTCCTTGATGAGTAGTGAGTTTGAAATGTCCCTCATTGGAGAACTCAATTTCTTCTTGGGACTACAAATCAACCAACTCAAGGAAGGGACGCGTATTCATCAACAAAAATATGTTTGTGAAATGCTTGAGAAGTACGGGATGAACACGTCCAAGCCTGTTGCTACTCCTTGTTCTCCAAATTCGCGTCTTTACGCAGATGAACAAGGGAAGGACGTTGATCAAAAGCTTTACAGAGGAATGATTGGATCTTTACTCTACTTGACCGCAAGCCGTCCCGACATCATGTTTGCCGTTTGCTTGTGTGCTCGCTTCCAGGCGAATCCAAAGGAGTCCCACATGCAAGAAGTCAAGAGGATCTTTCGCTACCTCAAAGGACTCGACGATCTCTGTCTTTGGTACCCTAGGAAGACGTCCTTCAAGCTCGTTGGCTACTCAGACACTGATTATGCTGGTCATGTGATTGATAGAAAAAGCACTTCAAGAATGGCACAGTTCCTTGGATCATGCTTAGTCTCATGGGGATCTAAGAAACAGAACTCTGTGGCGCTTTCAACTGCGGAAGCCGAGTACGTTGCTGCTGCCTCGTGCTGTTCACAAGTCATCTGGATCAAATATCAACTTGAGGACTACGATATCAATCTTGAAACTATTCCTATTCGCTGTGATAATACAAGTGCTATTGAAATTTCTAAGAATCCTGTTTTTCATTCACACACAAAACATATTCATATAAGGCATCATTTCTTGCGTGATAATGTTGAACTAGGACTTATTAGTATGGAGCATGTAAGGACTGAAGACCAAATAGCTGATATTTTCACTAAGGCGCTTGATAGACGTTCCTATGAGCATCTAAGGTTGCTCTTGGGGATGATAACTTTTAAGTAACAAGTCCCGTTCTACTATTCCCTCAATGATTGGCTATGTTTAGTAGATTCTAAGTGTTTAAGGACTGTTATGCATTGAATTCATATTTGCAAGAACGCTAGTCTAAAACTTCATGTGTTTGCTACTTTGGAACGCCATTCAAATTTTCTCTATTTGTCTTGAAAAGAGTATCCCTGATCACCCAACCCTCATTATAAGCCGAAATGATGGGAACTCTAAGCTTACCCTAGCCGAGAACTTTGCAAAAGCGTCCTATGAGCTTCATATTTTCTTTTACGGGACGTACTTGCTTTGTTCTCAAAATGGTTCGCAAGGTGATCACAGGGACGGTTGTCAAGGTTATTGGTTTGCTTGATGAGGTAAAATTTTGCTAAGTCTGAGAGAACGCTAGTGGTTTGTTAGAGAGGACGCCAATTCAATTTTGAGAAGAAGTTGAAAAGTCAGAAATTTTGAACTTTTGAAAGTTTGAACAGTGACCGTTGTACTTTCTTAATTCTTAAGGGGGAAGTTATGCCACGTGGTGAACAGGAAATCATTGTTAATTACAGAATGTGCCACCGCTTCCTCTATATAAGGATACAATAGTCGCTCTCAGAAATTTATTGCTCTCAACCACTTTCTTGCTCTCAATTTTGCTCTGCCCTCTCTCTAGCATTCCGGCAACTTTCTCTCTCTAAACTCAGTCAGAAAAATGTCTCAAAGACAGTGGAACGCAGCCGGATCTTCTGCCGGCGGTAAGAGGAGGAAGTTAGTGAAGTCCCACACTATCGAGAAGCCCAAACAAATCGTTCTCAACGAATCTCTAGTGGACTTCATCAATAAGAAGCCCAAAACGCTTTACATGCTGATCAGGGAACACACGGACAAGCCCGAAGTAAAGCAGGACGCCGAGAAGACTAGGAACTATGAAACGTTCATAGAACGCTTCGTCATCCACGGCCTTCACAAAAACAACTATCACGACTTGCCTGGCCGAATGGAGGACGTGCTCTTCTTCCAACAATTCGGTGGTGAGAATCTTGCTCCCTTACTTCATCTCATTCCCGACTTGCATAATCAAACCCTTCCTGACTTCCCAATGTACCCAAGGGACTCCCCTGCCTTTCAAATGCTTAAAAACCGATTGCCGAGTCCCTCTCCCCCACCTCCTCAAATTCCCACAGTTACAACCAAAAAGCTGTTAAAGCGTCCCGCCCCATCGTCCCCTCTCTCAAAATCCTCAAAACCCTTCTCCACCTCCAAACGAACCGAGATTGTGGACAAGTTTCCACCTCATATTAAGGAGGGACGCTCGAAAAAGACTCATGACCCCAGGCCCCTCAAAAAGGCCAAATCTTCACGCGTCCCCTCCTCCACAAAAAGGCCATCCTCCACAAAAGGCCCCTCCAACCTCTCAAAGGAATCCACCCCTCCTCCTCAAAAAGCCCTAAAGATCGTCCAACTTCCTACTCCCCCTCCGTCCCCCAAACCCACCAAAGAAAACGCCCTCATACAATTCTGTCCCTCCCCTCCCAACTTTGCCATTTTTCCCTCCGCCCCGGCCCATATCTCACCTCCAAAGGACCTCGAGACTCCAAGGTCCCGTCGTCCCTCTTCAGAAAGTGGCCCGGAGGATGTTGAGCAGCGTTCCACCCTCGAGCACACTTTTCGCCGCCGAAAAACAGGTGAAAAGCCTAAAGTGTTGCTTGCCCAGGAAGTGGTAGCGCCAGAATCCGTCCCCTCATCTAGTTCCTCAAGCTTAAGCTCTTCTGAGAAGAGTAACCAAGGGACTCCTGCTGATGACTACTTTGTTGATATAACAAGGGACTCCCAAGATGAGGCTGACAATGTTGAGGCTACAAATGTTGAGACTGCTCCTACTCCAAAAGAAGCAGAAATTGTCGAAGTTGCTGAGGACGCTGGTGAGCACCAGGTCGCTCCAAGGAACGCTGAGCTCAGTCTGGATGATGAGCTTGAGCGTGATGCAAATGAAATCCCTCCCTATGACCAATCCCTCCCCATCCTCAATCCCATCCCAGCTCCACAAGAAAACCCCTCCCCCTCAATCCAAACTAGAAAACCAAGTCCTTGCGGATGCTAAGCCTAACACTGAAACTCAAACAGAAGCTCAAGACGCTGAGGAGACGTCCCAAGGCAGAGCGCCTTCAGAGACCGAACAAGCCCCTGCTGGTGGCAATCAAGAAAATGTACAAGGCTCTGAGGACGCCGCTGGACAGGACAATGCTGAAAATGAGTCCGAGGACAGTGCTGATGAAAGTTCAGATGATGAGGACTCTGAGTCCCCAAAAGGCAAAAAGAAGCGCAAGGACGATGGCGCCCCTGTAAACGTTCTAGGCCCCTTGGTCTACTCTGAGCAATGGCTTGCCTCCTTCACTAAAGAAAAAGAAGTTTTCGAGTTTCTTGAGCTTCTCAGATTTCAAGGATGGCTGAACGTCGGACCCGCTCCTACTGAAGTTGATAAAGAACAAGTCCGAGCGTTCTACAAGAGCTTGCGCTACAAGTCCAAGGACAGTTGTCTCCATTTCAAGATAGAGGACGAGAAAGCCTTTGTCAATGAACGCCAAGTCCGTGCCTTCATGGGATATAGCACTCAAAAGCCACCGTCCAACTCCCTAAGCTCTCTTCCAGAGAACGGCTTTGAGATGACAGAGGATGAAGAAGTAGCGATAATTGAAAGAGTGTTCCAAGGTAAAAGACCCTATGGACTTGACAGGGTTGCTCACGTGTTGAGCAAAGTCGGCACCATTGCACATTACTTTATCTGCCGCGCCGTCCTTCCCAGGCAAGAGAAGCGTTCTATAGTTCAAACACATGATATCATCTTAATAGACGCATTTCTCGACCGTTGACCCATCAATCTTGCCAAAATTACAATGTAACATATGGCTAAGTGTGGGAGGAAGCGACATGCTTTGCCGTACCCCGGGCTAGTCAAACTGATCCTTAAGTCCCAGAACGCCTATGATGAAAGTGCTCCCACAAAACTTCTAGGGTTGAACTGGAATATCAAGAAGGGACTTGTTGAAATAAGGCACAATGAGGAACTGCCCTCAATCAAGAAGCAGTTGGAAGCTGAAGATGAGGAAGCCAAGAAGAAGGCTGAGCAAGAACGCCTCGCTCAAGAAGCAGAACAAGCGCGTCTTGCCTCTATGCACCAAGAGCCCGTTCACGAAGAAGAGCCCGCAGTTAACTTTGCAGCTCTTGATCAAATGTTGATGGCTCCTTCTCCTCCTTCCTTGCCTCATGTGGACCCTCCCTCTTCTAGCTCTGGTCCCGCTCCGATTCCTGCTCCAGCTAATCCTGAATAGCATCCTCCTGCAGAACTTATGGGTGCTATTATGAACAATCAGTGTCTCATCTTCTCTGCTCTCAAGGACTGGTCTTCGGTATTCACCAAGTCGGCAGAACTTCATAAAAAGCTTCTCAAGTTTTACCAAGACCAAAGCCGTCCTCAGTGATCGCCGTCCTCAACCTCTTTATCCCTCATTGTTTTTGCCTTTGCTTCTTTTGTTTGAAAACACTTGATCTCGTTGGTCTGTAATGACATTTATTCTACTTCCTTTGAATGGCTATTACACTGTATGCTTGCATTGTGTTTGTTTAAGCGTTCCACTGCTTATAGTTGTGTGTATGTGCTAACGTCCTTATCACTTGTTATCCTTTTCGTTGATGCCAAAAGGGGGAAGTGTAGTTTTGCAGAGATGCGCTATAAAATAGTTATCTAGAATAAGCAAGTGTTAAGGGGGAATTGTTAAGTGAAAGGTCTAAGGAACGCCATGCTAGAATAAAAGAGGACGCTTAGAAAGTAGTCTAGGACGCGACTCTCTCCTTAAAATCCAAATGTTAGAGAATCAAAGAATGAAAACTTGTGCTTACTGAAATTTCGCTAAGTGTTAGAGGACGCTTCTAAGTTTTCATGCATGCTAAATTCCAATGCCAAAACTATTTTGCTGAAAAGTTTGTCATCATCAAAAAGGGGGAAATTGTTGGGACGCTATCAAGGACGCTTGCGTACTTGATAGTGTGCCCACACAAACCGTCCCTTAGTTTTGATATGACAAACTCACTTTGATTCTAATAAAATTGTCCAAGTGTTCAAGAACGCCAGTGACAAAAGGACAACAAGTGTGTGAAGCGTTCCCTAGGCTTAGGGACGCTAGCTAACAGGAAGTAAGGACCAGCAACAGACTACTTGAGCAAGGACGGAGTCCCAAATCAAGTTGGAACGCAAAGCCAAGCGTCCTTACTCTCTAGCCGACAGGATGACATCACTCGACAACATTTGATCATCCAAGGACACGTGGAGACCGATCCTGTAGCAGAGTCCAACACTACGTGGCGGACGATCATGTTGCAGAGTTCATCAACACGTGGCGGCTGATCCTGTAGCGGAGTTCATCACACACAGCTGGATATAGGAAGCTTCCTCATCACCGCCATCATACGTGGAGGAAGATCTTGTAGCCACGTCCACCAAGGGCATGATCGTCCCAGGGTCATGACGCCCTTCCCCAAGTCCTATAAATACCCCAAGGCATTTATTGTGACGTCAACACTTTCAGAGAATATTCAGAGAGAATCAGAGGAAAGCTAACAGGAAGTAAGGACCAACAAGAGACTACTTAAGCAAGGACGGAGTCCCAAAGCAAGTAGGAACGCATGAGGAGCGTCCTTACTCTCTAGCCGACAGGACGACATCACTCGACAACATTTGATCATCCAAGGACACGTGGAGACCGATCTTGTAGCGGAGTCCAACACTACGTGGCGGACGATCCTATTGCAGAGTTCATCAACACGTGGCGGCTGATCCTATAACAGAGTCCATCACACACAGCTGGATACAAGAAGCTTCCTCATCACCGCCATCATACGTGGAGGAAGATCCCGTAGCCACGTCTACGAAGGGCATGATCGTCAGAAGAGAAAGACGCCCTTCCCAAGTCCTATAAATACCCCAAGGCATTTATTGTGACGTTAACGCTTTCAGAGAATATTCAGAGAGAATCAGAGAAAAGCGACTCACTCAAGAACACAAAGAACTAGCTCAAGAACTCAAGAACAGTGCTAAGACTTGTGCTAGATCGAGTGAGATTTGTAACCAAAACCACAAAACTGTTTGTACTCAGAAAAACCCAAAAAGAGAAAGAGAGTTCTACGAAGTACTGTAGGACGTTGGGATAGAGTCCTTTATAAGATTAAACTCGCTTAAGTTGTAGGCTTAGAGTAGTCCTTTACTAGTGGACTTAGGAAGAACGCTAAGTATCAGAGAACTGTAAAGACTCGCCAGTACATCTGTAAGGACGTTTAATATAAAGGAAAAGCTATTCAAAAATCCTCAAAGGAGGTAGAGGTTTACACTCAAGGACTACTTGGTCTTGAGTGGTTCCTCTATAATTCACTGTGTTCATTACTTCCCTATTTAGTATTTTATTCCGCTGCATTACCTAAGGACGCCCCTACTCCTCGTAGGGACGCCTGACCAAAGGACGCCTTTACCAAAGTAAAGGACGTTCCTCAGTACTTACGATCCAACATCTTTCTTATTAATTGGTTTGATTTGTGTATGCTATGCTTTGGAAAGTGTTTGTTTCCATTTTGTTTCTCTTCCTAAAATCTTATAATTAATAGAACTTGATAGAAATATCACGGAACAACACAAACACAAGCATACGAACCTTGCGATTCCTAATGCTTTTCAAACGCCTTTTTATTAATTGGTTTGATTTGTCTATCCAATGCTTTGGAAAGTGTTTGTTTCAATTCTTTTTCTCTTCTAAACATCTAAGAATTAATAGAATTTGATAGAAACATCACCAAACAACACAAACAAAAGCATACGAACCTTGCGATTCCTAATGCTTCTCAAACACCTTTCTTATTGATTGGTCGGATTTGTCTATCCTATGCTTTGGAAAGTGTTTGTTTCCATCCTTTTTCTGTTCCAAACATGTTAGAATAAATAGAACTTGATAGAAATATCACTGAACAACACAAACACAAGCACACGAATCATGCGATTCCTAATGTTTCTTAAACACATTTCTTATTGATTGGTTTGGTTTGTCTACGGTATGCTTTCGAAAGTGTTTGTTTCCATCCTTTTTCTCTTCCAAACATCTTAGAATAAATAGAACCCGATAGAAACACCACCAAACAACTCAAACACAAGCAAACGAACCTTGCGATTCCTAATGCTTCTCAAACACCTTTCTTATTGATTGGTTTGATTTGTCTCGTCTATGCTTTGGAAAGTGCTTGTCTCAATCCTTTTTCTCTTTCAAACATGTTAGAATAAATAGAACTTGATAGAAACAACACTAAACAACACAAACACAAGCATACGAATCATGCGATTCCTAATGTTTCTTAAACACATTTCTTATTGATTGGTTTGGTTTGTCTACGGTATGCTTTCAAAAGTGTTTGTTTCCATCCTTTTTCTCTTCCAAACATCTTAGAATAAATAGAACCCGATAGAAACATCACCAAACAACACAAACACATGCATACGAACCTTGCGATTCCTAATGCTTCTCAAACACCTTTCTTATTGATTGGTGGGATTTGTCTATCCTATGCTTTGGAAAGTGTTTGTTTCCATCCTTTTTTTGTTCCAAACATGTTAGAATAAATAGAACTTGATATTAACACTGAACAACACAAACACAAGCATACGAACCTTGCGATTCCTAATGCTTCTCAAACACCTTTCTTATAGATTGGTTGGATTTGTCTATCCTATTCTTTGGAAAGAGTTTGTTTCCATCCTTTTTATGTTCCAAACATGTTAGAATAAATAGAACTTGATAGAAATATCACTGAACAACACAAACACATGCATACGAACCTGGTGATTCCTAATGTTTCTCAAACACCTTTCTTATTGATTGGTTCGGTTTGTCTATGCTATGCTTTGGCAAGTATTTGTTTACATTCTTTTTCTCTTTCAAACATCTTAGAATTAATAGAACTTGATAGAAACATCACCAAACAACACAAACACAAGCATACGGACCTTGTGAATCCTCATGTTTCTCAAACACCTTTTTTATTGATTGGTGGGATTTGTCTATCCTATTCTTTGGAAAGTGATTGTTTCCATCCTTTTTATCTTCCAAAAAGGTTAGAGTTAATGTAACTTGATAGAAACAACACCAAACAACACAAACACAAGCATACGAACCTTGCGATTCCTATTTTTTCTCAAACACCTTTCTTATTGATTGGTTTGATTTGTCTAGTCTATGCTTTGGAAAGTGCTTGGCTCAATCCTTTTTATCTTCCAAACAAGTTAGAATAAATAGAACTTGATAGAAACAACATTAAACAACACAAACACAAGCATACGAATCATGTGATTCCTAATGTTTCTTAAGCACATTTCTTATTGATTGGTTTGGTTTGTCTACGGTATGCTTTGGAAAGTGTTTGTTTCCATCCTTTTTCTCTTCCAAACATCTTAGAATAAATAGAACCCGATAGAAACATCACCAAACAACACAAACACAAGCATACGAACCTTGCGGTTCCTAATGCTTCTCAAATACCTTTCTTATTGATTGGTGGGATTTGTCTATCCTATGCTTTGGAAAGTGTTTTTTCCATCCTTTTTCTGTTCCAAACATGTTAGAATAAATAGAACTTGATAGAAATATCACTGAACAACACAAACACAAGCATACGAACCTTGCGATTCCTAATGCTTGTCAAACGCCTTTCTTATTAATTCGTTTGATTTGTCTATCCTATGCTTTGTCAAGTGTATGTTTCCATTCTTTTTCTCTTCCAAAATCTTAGAATTAATAGAATTTGAGAGAAACATCACTAAACAACACAAACACAAGCATACGAACCATGCGATTCCTAATGTTTCTCAAACACCTTTCTTATTGATTGGTTTGGTTTGTCTATGCTATGCTTTGGCAAGTTTTTGTTTACATTCTTTTTCTCTTTCGAAAATCTTAGAATTAATAGAACTTGATAGACACATCACCAAACAACACAAACACAAGCATAAGGACCTTGCGATTCCTAATGTTTCTCAAACACCTTTCTTATTGATTGGTGGGTTTGTCTATGTTATTCATTGGAAAGTGACTGTTTCCATCCTTTTTCTCTTCCAAAAACCTTAGAATTAATAGAACTTGATAGAAACAACACCAAACAACACAAACACAAGCATACAAACCTTGCGATTCCTATTATTTCTCAAACACCTTTCTTATTGATTGGTTTGATTTGCCTAGTCTATGCTTTGGAAAGTGTTTGTCTCCATCCTTTTTCTCTTCCAAACATGTTAAAATAAATAGAACTTGATAGGAACAACACCAAACCACACAAACACAAGCATACGAATCATGCGATTCCTAATGTTTCTAAAACACATTTCTTATTGATTGGTTTGGCTTGTCTATCCTATTCTTTGGAAATTGATTGTTTCCATTCTTTTTCTTTTCAAAAAATCTTAACATTAATAGAACTTGATAGAAACAACACCAAACAACACAAACACAAGAATACGAACCTTGCGATTCCTATTTTTTCTCAAGCACCTTTCTTATTGATTGATTTTATTTGTCTAGTCTATGCTTTGGAAAGTGCTTGTCTCAATCCTTTTTCTCTTCCGAACAGGTTAGAATAAATAGAACTTGATAGAAACAACACCAAACAACACGAACACAAGCATACGAATCATGCGATTCCTAATGTTTCTTAAACACATTTCTTATTGATTGGTTTGGTTTGTCTAGGTATGCTTTGGAAAGTGTTTGTTTCCATCCTTTTTCTCTTCCAAACATCTTAGAATAAATAGAACTTAATAGAAACATCACCAAACAACACAAACACAAGCATACGAACCTTGCGATTCCTAATGCTTCTCAAACACCTTTCTTATAGATTGGTTGGATTTGTCTATCCTATTCTTTGAAAAGAGTTTGTTTCCATCCTTTTTATCTTCCAAACATGTTAGAATAAATAGAACATGATAGAAATATCACTGAACAACACAAACACAAGCATACGAACCTGGTGATTCCTAATGTTTCTCAAACACCTTTCTTATTGATTGGTTCGGTTTGTCTATGCTATGCTTTGGCAAGTGTTTGTTTACATTCTTTTTCTCTTTCAAACATCTTAGAATTAATAGTTATTGATAGAAACATCACCAAACAACACAAACACAAGCATACGGACCTTGCGAATCCTCATGTTTCTCAAACACCTTTCATATGGATTGGTGGGATTTATCTATCCTATTCTTTAGAAAGTGATTGTTTCCATCCTTTTTATCTTCCAAAAACCTTAGAATTAATGTAACTTGATAGAAACAACACCAAACAACACAAACACAAGCATACGAACCTTGCGATTCCTATTGTTTCTCATACACCTTTCTTATTGATTGGTTTGATTTGTCTAGTCTATGCTTTGGAAAGTGCTTGTCTCAATCCTTTTTATCTTCCAAACAAGTTAGAATAAATAGAACTTGATAGAAACAACACTAAACAACACAAACACAAGCATACGAATCATGCGATTCCTAATGTTTCTTAAACACATTTCTTATTGATTGGTTTGGTTTGTCTACGGTATGCTTTGGAAAGTGTTTGTTTCCATCCTTTTTCTCTTCCAAACATCTTAGAATAAATAGAACCCGATAGAAACATCACCAAACAACACAAACGCAAGCATACGAACCTTGCGATTTCTAATGCTTCTCAAATACCTTTCTTATTGATTGGTCGGATTTGTCTATCCTATGCTTTGGAAACTGTTTTTTCCATCCTTTTTCTGTTCCAAACATGTTAGAATAAATAGAACTTGATAGAAATATCACTGAACAACACAAACACAAGCATACGAACCTTGCGATTCCAAATGCTTCTCAAACGCCTTTCTTATTAATTCGTTTGATTTGTCTATCCTATGCTTTGTCAAGTGTATGTTTCCATTCTTTTTCTCTTCCAAAATCTTAGAATTAATAGAATTTGATAGAAACATCACTAAACAACACAAACACAAGCATACGAACCATGTGATTCCTAATGTTTCTCAAACACCTTTCTTATTGATTGGTTTGGTTTGTCTATGCTATGCTTTGGCAAGTTTTTGTTTACATTCTTTTTCTCTTTCAAACATCTTAGAATTAATAGAACTTGATAGACACATCACCAAACAACACAAACACAAGCATAAGGACCTTGCGATTCCTAATGTTTCTCAAACACCTTTCTTATTGATTGGTGGGATTTGTCTATGCCATTCATTGGAAAGTGATTGTTTCCATCCTTTTTCTCTTCCAAAAACCTTAGAATTAATAGAACTTGATAGAAACAACACCAAACAACACAAACACAAGCATACAAAACTTGCGATTCCTATTATTTCTCAAACACCTTTCTTATTGATTGGTTTGATTTGCCTAGTCTATGCTTTGGAAAGTGTTTGTCTCCATCATTTTTCTCTTCCAAACATGTTAAAATAAATCGAACTTGATAGGAATAACACCAAACCACACAAACACAAGCATACGAATCATGCGATTCCTAATGTTTCTAAAACACATTTCTTATTGATTGGTTTGGCTTGTCTATCCTATTCTTTGGAAATTGATTGTTTCCATTCTTTTTCTTTTCAAAAAATCTTAACATTAATAGAACTTGATAGAAACAACACCAAACAACACAAACACAAGAATACGAACCTTGCGATTCTTATTTTTTCTCAAGCACCTTTCTTATTGATTGGTTTGATTTGTCTAGTCTATGCTTAGGAAAGTGCTTGTCTCAATCCTTTTTCTCTTCCGAACAGGTTAGAATAAATAGAACTTGATAGAAACAACACCAAACAACACGAACACAAGCATACGAATCATGCGATTCCTAATGTTTCTTAAACACATTTCTTATTGATTGGTTTGGTTTGTCTAGGGTATGCTTTTGAAAGTGTTTGTTTCCATCCTTTTTCTCTTCCAAACATCGTAGAATAAATAGAACATAATAGAAACATCACCAAACAACACAAACACAAGCATACGAACCTTGCGATTCCTAATGCTTTTCAAACACCTTTCTTATAGATTGGTTGGATTTGTCTATCCTATTCTTTGGAAAGAGTTTGTTTCCATCCTTTTTATCTTCCAAACATTGTTAGAATAAATAGAACTTGATAGAAATATCACTGAACAACACAAACACAAGCATACGAACCTGGTGATTCCTAATGTTTCTCAAACACCTTTTTTATTGATTGGTTCGGTTTGTCTATGCTATGCTTTGGCAAGTGTTTGTTTACATTCTTTTTCTCTTTCAAACATCTTAGAATTAATAGAACTTGATAGAAACATCACCAAACAACACAAACACAAGCATACGGACCTTGCGAATCCTCATGTTTCTCAAACACCTTTCTTATTGATTGGTGGGATTTGTCTATCCTATTCTTTGGAAAGTGATTGTTTCCATCCTTTTTATCTTCCAAAAACCTTAGAATTAATGTAACTTGATAGAAACAACACCAAACAACACAAACACAAGCATACGAACCTTGCGATTCCTATTATTTCTCAAACACCTTTCTTATTGATTGGTTTGATTTGTCTAGTCTATGCTTTGGAAAGTGCTTGTCTCCATCCTTTTTCTCTTCCAAACATATTAGAATAAATAGAACTTGATAGAAACAACAGCAAACAACACAAACACAAACATACGAATCCTGCGATTCCTAATGTTTCTCAAACACATTTCTTATTGATTGGTTTGGTTTGTCTACGCTATGTTTTGGAAAGTGTTTGTTTCCATCATGTTAGCTAAAATGACTCTGCACATTGAAGAATTGTATGAATGCTTATCAAATTATTATGTACTGTTATACTATTTATTTACTATCATATTATATATATATATGTGTGTGTGTGTTGAACTATTGATAGACTTTCAATATTAACAATATTTCTTGACTAATAATTAATTCAATCTTAGTTCCAAATATTAAATTTTTTTATTCGTTAAACTATTATATATATATATTTTTTTAATATACATAGGGATATTCTTTTAAGAAAATTTATCAAGGAAGTTCAAGTAATATATATTAAAAAGATTAGGTTTTTTATTGATGAGAATTCGAATTATGCATAGTTTGTTCAATTGAGAGTCTTATTGTATCATATTTATAAAAATATTCATTAAATAAAAAGTTCTCATAATATACATGTCCCGTACGTATTCATGAGCTTGTTTTCCTAGAATTAACAAAACTCCTGGAAATTGCCCGTCCCTCGCACGGGCCAAAGTATGTGATGGATCGTAAGTCTGTTAGAATGGGCGTCCTTAACTGGGTTAACGCTGTCCTTAAATGCAGCGGAAAATAGACTTAATAGGAAACATAATAAGATAGTGGACACGAGTATTTATAGAGGAACCCCACTAAGACTGACTCGGGCAAAGTCGTTGTTCCCTTATCAAAAATAAATCCCAAACATGCAAACAAAAGTATAGTAGGCAAGCAAGGGGTCGAACCCAAAGGAATCAGTTTTTATTCAGATTTTAGTGGTTTTCATGCAAGTAATCAAAAGGGGGTTTTGAAAGTTGGTTTCAATCAAAGTTATCAAGCAGAGTTTATCCAATCAATTCCACTTTATTAATTTGTTGATCATGAATTCATCCACCTCTTTATATGCCTAGGTCAATTCCAATCCCAATCATTAGAAATCGCAAGTCTACGGTCCAAGCAATTCTATAACCCTAGGCAAGGACGCTTAACCTAGAATTAGCATAGAGCACAGGGATAATAGGAAATCAAATCATGCAATCAAGCTACGAGTCTCATGCACAACTTAACCATTGAATACTCTTCCCTAAACTAGTCCACGGTCCTAGAATAGAGTTGTTTCGAGAAATAGGAAAGATGCATAGACAACAACCAATCCTAGTTCAAACAATAGATCTAAGTCAATCAAACAAGTTGATCAGGCTCATAAAATCAAACATAGATCATGGGATGAAGCACAAGAGTATCAATAAAGACCTAGGGATAAAGAGGTTACCAGAATTTCACAACTTCATAATAAAGCTTCCTTGATTGAATAAACTCCAGAGGAGAGTTATTTCTCCATTACAAAGAAAACTCTAATCAATATTGAAAGACAATTGATTGACAAGTATTCGATATCCTAAAAACCTAGAAAGGTTCCCCTTATATAGCCCCAAAGATCAACCTTTTCGGACTAAACAAGATAGGAAACCGAAAGATAAGAAAGGAAACAAGATAGAAACGGTGAAATCTCGTCCGTTTGGAAGTCGGTCACACCCGCGACCGCGGCACCAGAACCGCGACCGCGGCACCAGAACCGCGCCCGCGGCGGCCTTCAAATGGTCAAATCCGAGTCGGCTTCTACCGCGACCGCGCCACAGACAGCGCGACCGCGGCCTTCATGGTCTTGGTTGGCTCGCTCCTCCACGCCACCACGTCCGCGTCATAGACAACGCGACCGCGATATCCATGCAGTGGCGAATCTTCGTCTTTAAGCTCTTTAACTCTTGATTCTTCATACTTCGTGTCTTCGGTCTTGATATTACAATAACGCTCAAAACTAACCTAAACACTCTAAAAATAGCTCTAAAATACAAGAGTTATCCTATACAAAATAGGCCGAATCAAATTCCTCCATACTTAGATCTTGCTCGTCCTCGAGTAAGCTCAAACATATATAACAAGTAAGCACATCTAAGATCTCAGGAAATACAAGGGAAAATAAAAACACTCAACTCACAACTCGAACCCAAAGTATAGAGAAATCATGAGCATAAAACAATGAAGCTCAAACACGCACCTCACAACAAGATATAACACTCAAGCTCTAAAAAGATGAAAGAGAGCAACCTAGGATCTACCCAAATATAACATGTAAGCCCCAAAGTCCCCAAGCAAGAATGATCCTAAAACACTCGAATTTTTTCGCTCAATTCTGCTTAGGCGCCCTTTCAGGTTTTCACCTAACCGCTCTTTTCATTTTTCTATAGGTGTGCTCACAAAACTCACAATCACTCATAAACCTCATATTACCCCAGCCTAATGCTGGTCCGGGTTACCTGCTTATTACCTGAGCCGCCCTTTCGGGTTTTCGACTCATCCCAGGATTTAATATGCCTTTTTTCACTTTTTATGGCTCTTTCTATCTTTTTTCTTTTCTTTTCTTCCTTTATTATGCAAAAAGTATGGTGCAAGTGCTCCATGAAAAGAAGAAAATCCAAAATCTGAAGCAAATATCTAAATAAGCTAACTAGGATAACCGAATGCGAGTACTCCTTCCCCCATACTTAAATCCTTCATTGTCCTCAATGAAGGAAAGAGAAAGGATAGAAGCAAGGAGGAAGGTATATCAGAAGACTCACAAACGATGAAGAGGGGTGGAATGGAAGAACTCTTCATAGGTGGTAGAAAGAAACACTTCGTATTTCCACTCGGTGGGCATACCGCGGGCGCGGCACTAGGGGCGCGGGCGCGGAATTGATGCAGAGAGCGGAGTCATCGACGATGGTTACCGCGGGCGCGGCTGAGGAAGCGCGGGCGCGGGTCTTGTGCAGGGACATAGTCTCGACTTCGTCTCGAAAAATGTGATGTGTAAGCAACCTTCGTATCTTGGCTCGTTTTCTTGGAAGATGGACAAATACGTGAACTCGAGCCGTGGAGAAGAGAACTCCCAAGGGAACAAAGCTCCCCCATACTTAGGCTTTTACACATAGCCAAAGAATGGAAAGTACAAAGATGAATGGAAAGAAGAAATCGAAGATGGAAAGATAGAAGATGGATAGAATGGACATAGATGGATGGAAATTATAGAGGTAGAATGGGACCAAGAAGTCCTCTTTTTTTTTCTGTTTTTTCCTTTTTTTTTTCTTTTTTTTTCATGTTTTTTTTTTCTCTTTTTTTTTTTCAAAAATAAAAACGAGCTAAAACCGAGACGCAGTATGGTTGCCGCGAGCACGGGCTAGTACCTGTTCGTCGGGGCGCGCTGACGATCCACCGCGGGCGCGGCCAAGGCGGCGCGGGCGCGGTATCACGCCAGGCGTGTCCTTTCAGACCTAGTACCTGTATGTTAGCTAAAAACACAAGCAAATCCTAAGCTAGGAATGGAAAAACAATCTAACTAATCCTTGGGTTGCCTCCCAAGCAGCGCTTTTGTTTAACGTCGTTGGCTCGACGTGGATACGATCAATACGGGTCCTCATCAACATCAATGCGGACCGTGTTGCCACCATGAGATATGGAAAGAGATCCATTGACAACGTCGATGACCGTGTTGGCGGTTTTCATGAAAGGACGACCAAGTAAGAGAACCGGGTCGTACCGCCCTTCGCCTATCTCCATCACATAAAAATCTGCAGGAAAGATCAAACCCTGCACCTGCACTAGAACATCCTCAACTAACCTTTTCGGGCGCACATTAGAATGGTCAGCCAATTCAATAACAATATCTGATTCCTTCAAAGGACCAAGGCCTAACCTATCATACATGCAAGCTGGGAGAACATTAATGGAGGCACCTAAATCTAGCATAGCACGCTCAATTTTAGTTTCTCCAATAGTGACAGGGACGGTGAATCTTCCTGGGTCTGAGCATTTTTTAGGTAATTGTTTTTGGAGTAGGGAATTACAAGTCTCAATTTTGCTATCCTGCGTCTTTTCAACTAGAGCTACCTTTTCAATCTTAGGATTGGTCTTATTCTTTCTTTTTATGGTGCATAGCTCTTTCATAAACTTAGCAAAACGAGGGACACTTTGAATGAGATTAAGGAGAGGAACATTTACCCGACAATTGGCGAAGGTCTCGAAGAGTTCCTTGTCATGTGCCGGCTTCCTTGTGTCCTTGAGAGCATCGGGGAATGGAGGAGATGGTTTGAAAGAATCCAATGGTGGAAGGGGTTGAGCCACATAGCCATCGTCCTCTTCTGCTGCTGGAGCACGGGTTCCGTCTAGGGGAGCTTGGGCGAGGAGGCGAGTTATTCTTGAAAGCATAATCGATTAAAGCCTCGAAATTTCTCTCGGCCTCCTTACCGCGGGCGCGGTCCGGACTCCGCGGTCGCGGGTCGCTTCGCCTCTCGTGGTCCATGTGTTCTGTTGGAATTTCGCGGGCGCGGATGGGAGGGCGCGGGCATGGAATTCCCACAGAAGCTTGGTCTTCATGTTCTGTCGCCCCGGCACGGTCGCGGCCAGGGGATCGCGGGCGCGGTTCGTCACCAGTGGGTGATTCCCGACTCGCTAATACTCTACCGCTCCTCAAATTCATGGCACTCACATTCTCCTTGTGATTGAGCGGTTGAGAGGGAAGTTTCCCGAAATCCTTAGACTCGAGCCTATTGATCATAGTGGCAAGTTCGCTCAGCTGAGTCTCAAGATTCTTTACAGCAGCTCTCGTCTCTTGGTTCTCCTTCAAGAGGGCGGTAATAGCATCATTCTAAGACGGAGCAGGCGCTCTCGGGGCATAGTTGTTGGACCGGAATTGTTGTTGCTGGCCTTGAGGAGCGTACTGCTGCTGCTGTTGTGGTGGATCTTGCTGCTGCTGGTTGTTCCACCTTAGATTAGGATGGTTCGCCCACCCCGAATTGTACGTATTAGAGTAAGGATCATTCCGGGGCCGGGGCGCACCATAGTTGCCAATAGCGTTGACCGACTCCTCGGTCTCTTGAATAGTAGGGCACTGATCTGTGTGGTGGCTCACATCATAACATAAACCGCAAGCGTTGACTTGCTGGGCCGTCCTCTTCGTGAGGAGCTGCTTCATAAGATCCTTGAGCTCCCTTACTTCAGCATTCAGGGACTCATTCACCACACTAACGGACCTCACATTGGTCTTGGACCTCTGATTGCGGGCTTGTTCCGCCAAGATCTCAACTTTCTGAAAAGCTGCAGTGGGGGTCAAGTTCTCGTAACTACCCCCACAAGATGCATTCACGAGCCTCTTGTCATGAGCCTCTTGAAGCGCTCATAGTAGTCATAGAGGTTCTCGTCCTCCCCTTGCTCCAAACTGCTGAGCTACTTCTTAATAGATGTTTGTTTGGACGCGGGGAAGTACTTTTCAAGAAACGCCTTCTTCATGGCTGCCCAAGTAGTAGTAGAGCCCGTCACCAAATAAAGGAGCCAATCCTTGGCGGCGTCTTCAAGAGAGAAGGGGAAAGCCCGGAGCTTGATTTGATCCTCCGTCACATCAGTGGGCTTCGTACTCACGCACACCGCGTGGAATTCAGTGAGATGCTTGTTCGGGTCCTCACCACTCAACCCGTGAAATTTAGGTAAGTGGTGGATGAGGCCAGACTTCAATTCGAACTTCACACCCTCCCCGAGTTCGGGGAATTGAACAGCGAGCTGCTGTTGCTGGAGATCGGGTGCTGTGAGTTGGCGAATAGTTTGCTCCGCCATGGCGTCTTCTGGTTCAGAATCAGAGAGAGAGAGAGATTCAAGAAGGTTGTAAGATGTAGAGGGTCTTGGGGCACTCCTTATCTTCCGAAGAGTCCTGTCAATTTCTGGATCAAAACGAACAGGGGAAGTATTAGTAGACCGGGTATGGACCATGTGTTAGGCCCGCACCCAAAGGATGGATCTGCGCACGAACCGCGGGCGCGGTTTGGGCGCAGAACACGAAAAACGCACACAATCAGAACAAGAAAAAAAAGATTCCCCGACAACGGCGCCAAATTTTGACTCGGGCAAAGTCGTTGTTCCCTTATCAAAAATAAATCCCAAACATGCAAACAAAAGTATAGTAGGCAAGCAAGGGGTCGAACCCAAAGGAATCAGTTTTTATTCAGATTTTAGTGGTTTTCATGCAAGTAATCGAAAGGGGGTTTTGAAAGTTGGTTTCAATCAAAGTTATCAAGCAGAGTTTATCCAATCAATTCCGCTTTATTAATCTGTTGATCATGAATTCATCCACCTCTTTATATGCCTAGGTCAATTCCAATCCCAATCATTAGAAATCGCAACTCCACGGTCCAAGAAATTCTATAACCCTAGACAAGGACGCTTAACCTAGAATTAGCATAGAGCACAGGGATAATAGGAAATCAAATCATGCAATCAAGCTACGAGTCTCATGCACCACTTAACCATTGAATACTCTTCCCTAAACTAGTCCAGGTCCTAGAATAGAGTTGTTTCGAGAAATAGGAAAGATGCATACACAACAACCAATCCTAGTTCAAACAATAGATCTAAGTCAATCAAACAAGTTGATCAGGCTCATAAAATCAAACATAGATCATGGGATGAAGCACAAGAGTATCAATAAAGACCTAGGGATAAAGAGGTTACCAGAATTTCACAACTTCATAATAAAGCTTCCTCGATTGAATAAACTCCAGAGGAGAGTTAGTTCTCCATTACAAAGAAAACTCTAATCTTTATTGAAAGACAATTGATTGACAAGTATTCGATATCCTAAAAACCTAGAAAGGTTCCCCTTATATAGCCCCAAAGATCAACCTTTTCGGACTAAACAAGATAGGAAACCGAATGATAAGAACGGAAACAAGATAGAAACGGTGAAATCTCGTCCATTTGGAAGTCGGTCACACCCGTGACCGCGGCACCAGAACCGCGCCCGCGGCGGCCTTCAAATGGTCAAATCCGAGTCGGCTTCTACCGCGACCGCGCCACAGACAGCGCGACCGCGGCCTTCATGGTCTTGGTTGGCTCGCTCCTCCGCGCCACCGCGCCCGCGTCATAGACAATGCGACCGCGATATCCATGCAGTGGCGAATCTTCGTCTTTAAGCTCTTTAACTCTTGATTCTTCATACTTCGTGTCTTCGGTCTTGATATTACAATAACGCTCAAAACTAACCTAAACACTCTCAAAATAGCTCAAAAATACAAGAGTTATCCTATACAAAATAGGCCGAATCAAAGACCAACTAGTCTTATGGGTAAACCTCTACCTCCGTTAGAGGATTTTCAATATCCGTCCTTATCTTAATAAGAGAGAGTCCTTACAACTTAGGCGAGATGTTATAATCCCCTGAGCTAAGCGTGCATCCTTAGCTCTACTAGTAACACTCCTTTCAGCCTAACAAAGTAACCTAACTCTCTTAGCTTATAAGGGAGCTATCACTCACGTCTCTCACGGTTCGTTGTGAGAGACAAACTACAACTCTAACTATTTTGTGGTTTGATTTGGATTCGATGTGGTTGGACTTTCTTTCTCTTGCTTCAAGCTCACTTGATCTTCTTAATCTTCGTTCTTGAACTTGAATGCTTCGGGAGGGCTTGAGAGAAAGTCTTCAAAGTCCACACCGCTATGCATACCCCTTGGAGGGTATTTATAGCGGTATGAGTTCTTGTCCTCTAGCGTCCTCTGAAGCTTGGGCAGGATCTGTCGTCTTCCTTCAACTGTGCGATTTGCATCTTGAGAAAGTCAACTCTGTCGACGCTTGGGAAGCCTCCGCGTGGTCAGGGGACCATTGTTGGGAAAGCGACATCTTTGGAATTGTTCACACGTGCCCAGACATAGGAAGCTTCCTTCTGAGAACTACGGCCGAAGTTGATGTAATCATGCTGGGGCGGCCTTGGTTTGAATTTCTACTTCGTCCGTATTTTGGCGCGCATCCCTTCTTGATGAGGACGCCGTCCTATCTGCGTAGGGACTTCATTCTTTTCGTTCAGGTGTGGAAGTTCTGATGAAGTGCGTCCCTACAGCTTAGGGACTTACGTTCACTTGTTGTCCTTTTCGCTCATGTGCGTCCACTGGACTTACCTGAGATCAACACTTGGACAACTTATCAAATACCTTTGAGTTTGTCATTATCAAAACTAGGGACGATTATTATTGGTTTAGATATTAATGACTGGCGTCCTTAATATCGTCCCAACAATTTCCCCCTTTTTGATGATGACAAACTCTTTTAAGCAATGCACGGAAGTAAAGCTTTTAGCATGGAAGACTACACTTTGATTTTCTTTTCAGCTTAGGTTGGCATGCAACTCATTCATTTAAGTGCATCCTATTTTATTCTTTACTAGCGTCCTTTGGACTTGGCCGAAATTCCCCCTAAACACATGCTTTCTATGACGGCTTAGAAACAATTGCATCTCTGCAAAATTATACTTCCCCCTTTTGGCATCATCGAAAAGGAGAACAAGTTGAAAGGCATGCACACACAAAGTCATAACTAAAGAACGAACGCTTGGACACAATGAAATGCAAAGTAATGAACGTCGTTCAAAAAAAGATAGGGTGCGATCATTACAGACATGCACAAGAGATGTTCAAAAGGGGACAGCATCCCAAAGTCTTAACAAAAATATAAAGAAGAGATAAAAAATTTCAAGAGTTGGAAGGGGGAGGAGCGATCATTTGCGGGGACGCTTGCCAAGAGCTTTGAGAGTCTATTCCTGAAGATCATTGTTCTGCGCCAGGAGCTCATTATTGCGTTCTAAAAGCTCAGTGTGCTGATGGAGAGTGTCATGAACCTGTTGGATGAGATCTATCATCATGCATTGGTTCTCGATCATCATCCCAAGCAGGTATTTTTTAGAACACTTCTCAGCCTTAGCAGGAACGCTCATACGCTCTGTTTCATCATCAACGTCCTCAACATCCGCAACTGGTGTCCCTACCACTTGCAAATTTTCTTCAGTCTTGCCTTCTCCAGCTTTGGCGGCAGCAGCATGTTGGGACGCTATCAAGGACGCTTGCGTACTTGATAGTGTGCCCACACAAACCGTCCCTTAGTTTTGATATGACAAACTCACTTTGATTCTAATAAAATTGTCCAAGTGTTCAGGAACGCCAAATGACAAAGGACAACAAGTGTGTGAGTGTTCCCTAGGCTTAGGGACGCTAGCTAACAGGAAGTAAGGACCAGCAAGAGACTACTTGAGCAAGGACGGAGTCCCAAATCAAGTAGGAACGCAAAGCTAAGCGTCCTTACTCTCTAGCCGACAGGATGACATCACTCGACAACATTTGATCATCCAAGGACACGTGGAGACCGATCTTGTAGCGGAGTCGAACACTACGTGGCGGACGATCCTGTTGCAGAGTTCATCAACACGTGGCGGCTGATCCTGTAGCGGAGTTCATCATACACAGCTGGATACAGGAAGCTTCCTCATCACCGCCATCATACGTGGAGGACGATCCTATAGCCACGTCCACCAAGGGCATGATCGTCCCAGGAGAATGACGCCCTTCCCCAAGTCCTATAAATATCCCAAGGCATTTATTGTGACGTCAACGCTTTCAGAGAATATTCAGAGAGAATCAGAGGAAAGCGGCTCACTCAAGAACACGAAGAACTAGCTCAAGAACTCAAGAACAATGCTAAGACTTGTGCTAGATCGAGTGAGATTTGTAACCAAAACCACAAAACAGTTTGTATTCAGAAAAACCCAAAAAGAGAAAGAGAGTTCTACGAAGTACTGTAGGAGGTAGGGATAGAGTCCTTTATAAGATTGAACTCGCTTAAGTTGTAGGCTTAGAGGAGTCCTTTACTGGTGGACTTAGGAAGAAAAGCTAAGTACCAGAGAACTGTAAAGACTCGCCAGTACAACTGTAAGGACGTTCAATATAAAGGAAAAACTATTCAAAAATCCTCCAAGGAGGTAGAGGTTTACACTCAAGGACTACTTGGTCTTGAGTGGTTCCTCTATAATTCACTGTGTTCATTACTTCCCTGTTTAGTACTTTATTCTGCTGCATTACTTAAGGACGCCCCTACTCCTAGTAGGGACGCCTGACCAAAGGACGCCTTTACCAAAGTAAAGGACGTCCCTCAGTTACTAACGATCCAACAATTGGTATCAGAGCAGGCGCTCTAGATTCTTACTGAGTTGCAGGTGAAAATGGACATGGAACCTATTGGAATCTCTTTTGTGAAGCCTCCGCGTCTGACGGACGGCAACTTCAACCGCTGGAAAACTAGGTTTGAGAACTTCTGCAGAAGTCAGAACTATCAATGCTGGAACGTGATCAGGAAAGGTGATCTCAAAGTTCCTGATGACAAAGTTGACAAGGAAGATCAGTGGGGTCCTGATGAATTCAAGCTTATGGAAACAAACGCTAAGGCAATATGTTTTCTTCAAGCGTCCCTCTGCGAAAGGGACGCCACAAGAGTTAGCAATCTCCCCACAGCAAAACAACAGTGGGAAGCTCTTGAAAAATTCCATGTAGGAACCGCTGAAATGAAGGAGGACGTTCAGCTGAAAATCAAAAAGGAGTTCTATGCTTTTAGAATGCTGCCGAATGAAACGGTCAATGACTACTCGTACCGTTTTGAAGCTCTTGTCGCCAAGATGAGAAACTTGGGCATCCCAGAAACTGAGATCTCCATGAGGAACAGAGTCCAAGTAGTTATTGATGGGTTGACTGGAATCTGGAACTTTGATAGGACAACCTTCAAGGAGAATACAGCCAACAAAACTCTAGATATGGAAGAGATCTATGGGAAGCTCAGGCACTACGAAGAAAGAAGGATCTCTGATATGGCTCAGCTAGGAAAGAATCCTCATATTGATCTTGCTTTGATGTCCACAACACCAGAGTACGCCGAGTATCTACGCATCCAAAGAGATCTAGCATTGATGACGCAAAGTCAAGCAACAGAGAAACTTGAGAACTTGCACGTTCAAACTCCCAAAGAGAAAGAACGCAAGTCAAAGGAAGAGATTGACTCAGATGAAGAACTATCTCTTACTCACAAGGCTCTCAAGTACTATAATAAGAAGCACAAGTATAGTAACAAGAACAAGACTCCTTACAAAAAGGAGAGTCCCACGTACACAGAAGTTGAAATGAAGGAACTCACGTGTTACAAATGTAACAAGAAGGGACATTTTGCTAAAAAGTGTACTGTGGGAACGTCCTCCAAGGACAAGAAGAAAGCTCTCATTGGAGCATGCACAGCTGCATGGGATGATCTCAGCTCAAGTGATGATGAACGTGAAGATCAAGTTGCATACATGGCAATGGAGGACGCCTCAGCTGTTGAAGAGAACGCCTCCGAAAATGAGCAAGAGGTAACTCACGATTCCATGATGCGTTCTTTAGAAAAGTGTTCAAAACCAAAACTCCTTAAACTCATTGGTAAAATCATGGAGGAAAGTCTTGCTATGAAACGAAGAATGGATGAACTTGAAGATGAAAACATTGTAGTTGAATGTGAAAACTGTAGTTCCATGACCATTCAACTAGAGTCCTCATGTGAAGAAACTAAGTCCCTAAAAACCGAAGTAATGTGTCTCAAACTTGAGAACGCTAAGCTTGGGGAAGAAGCAAAAGTGTTAGGAAAGAGTCCTATAGTTGAGGAAATCAAACCAATGGTTTTTGTCCCAGCCGAGAGAGGACTAGGCTATGAGTCTGACACTAGGAACTCTCTCCCTAGCGACTTTGAGGCAAGTAAAACTTCAGAACTTGAACTAGAAAGGGAGAAGACCAAGAACCTTCTTGAGCGAATTAGAGTCCTAGAGAGTAGAGAGATAGGTAAAGAGGACTACTACACCAACTCCACAAGTCATAGGATCTACAAGAAAATAGCTAAGGGGGAAGGTTCTAAAGTTTGTAATCCTCAAAAGATGAAAGAGAACAAAATCCAACGTCCCAATAAGAAGTACTACCTTGGTACTTACTATAGGACGTGCTGGTACTGTGGACAAGGAGACCACTTCAAATATGATTGTGTGAAACTAAAGAATGATATTGAAAGTGGAAAAGCTGCTAGGACTAACAATGAAAATGCTAAGTCCATCCGAAAGGCTAACACTAGACGTCCTAGACGTTCTAGAAGTTCTTTCCGAAAGCATGCTATTTCAAATGATGTTAATTTGAATGACTATTTGCCAGAGCCAGAGTTCTATTACTATAACGAACCGGGTAAGGAACACCTTGCCTTGGTTGCCAAACACTAACTTTGTTTTGGCAGGTAGAAGTGAGGGGACGCCCGTTGATCATTGATAGTGGCGCCTCAAATCATATGACAGGAAGCTAGATCCATCTCACTTCTATCCAAAATAGTGCCACGGGAGGAACTGTCTCGTTTGGCAACAAGGGCAAGGGAAAGATCAAAGGGACGGGAACTGCCATTCTCAATCCGTCCATCAAAGCAACAAATGTGAGTCTTGTTGAAGGACTTGGCTTCAATCTTCTTAGCATCTCTCAAATGTGTGATCAAGGTGAAAACCTAGTCACATTTGACTCAAAGGAGTGCCTAGTCATCAACAAGAATTCCAACAAAGTTGTTCTCAAAGGAGTACGCAAGAACAATGTCTATATCTTCAACCAAGAGTTCAAGCCTAAATCAGAATTATGCATATTTGTTTCAAAGGAAGACGCTGAACTCTGGCATCGCCACCTTGGTCATGCTGGACCAAGCACAATCCTCAAGCTACACCAAAGAAATCTTGTGAAAGGACTTCCCCGAATTCATCCTGAGAAAGTTGAACAGTGCGAAGCCTGTATCAAAGGGAAGCAAACAAGAACGCCCTTTAAATCCAAAAATGAAGTTAGCACGAAGAAGCCTTTGGAACTTCTCCACATGGATCTTTGTGGACCAATGAGGACGCTGAGCTACGGTGGAAAAAGGTACATTTACGTTCTCGTAGATGATTATTCTCGATTCACTTGGGTTCTTTTCTTGGTGTCAAAAGCAGATTGTTTCAATGCATTCAAAGTCTTCAACAAACAAGTGGAAGTTGCCCTTGAGACGCCTCTCAAAGCCATACGATCAGACCATGGGACGGAGTTCCAAAACTCAAAGTTCCTGGCCTTTTGTGATCAACATGGTGTCTCTCACAACTTCTCAGCTCCAAGAACTCCTCAACAAAATGGAGTTGTGGAAAGAAAAAACAGGACGTTGGAGGACATGGCAAGGACTATACTCTTGGAAAATAGCGTCCCCAAGTACTTCTGGGCAGAAGCTATTGCTACAGTCTGCTACATCATCAATCGTGCCATGATCCGTTCTCTGCTGAAAAAGACGTCCTATGAGTTGTTGAATGGAAGGAAGCCTAACATTGACTATCTTAGAGTTTTTGGTTGCAAGTGCTTTGTCCACAACAACGACAAAGAAAGCCTTGGAAAGTTTGATGCAAGGAGTGATGAAGCCATATTTCTTGGGTACTCTCTCACCAGCAAAGCATATAGAGTTTTCAACAAAACGACTCTAAAGCTTGAGGAGAGTATTCATGTTGTGTTCAAGGAGAGTTCTTCTCACAAAGAAAAACCAAGTAAGAAAGAATGCTCTTCTTCACAACAGCAGGACGACTCTGAAGACGAAGTTGAAGATTGGTCCTCTGGAAAATACTATGTTTCTAAGGAAGCTTCTCCAAATCCTGAAGAAGTCTCAGTGGACGCTCCTAGTGTCGTTCAGGGAGTTCCCTCTCGAAGTGAATCTCCAGTTCAACAAGATATGGCTGAATCAAGTCAATAAGGTGAGCAACGTCAAGGTGTGGACGGTCTCTTTGAGGGGGAACACACTGAGGACGATGCACAAGATGATAGTGATGATTCTGATGGAGATATTGATCCAAGATTTGCTCAATTATTTCAAAGGGAGTCCCGCTTCTCTAGGGACCACCCAACCTCTCAGATTGTTTCAGATATCTCTCAAGGAGTTCAAACAAGGTGAGCTGCAAGCAAGTCCCAAAGTGCAAATCTAGCTTTTGTGCGTTCAATGCCTTTGTCTCTATGGTGGAACCAAAGAACATCAAGGAAGCACTTCAGGATGCTGACTGGATTCAAGCAATGCAAGAAGAACTTAACCAATTTGAAAGATACAATGTTTGGACCCTCGTCCCTCATCCCAAAGGCAAAAACATCATAGGGGCGCGCTGGGTGTTTAGAAACAAGCTTGATGAAGTGGACGCGTGTCAAGGAACAAGGCAAGACTGGTGGCTCAAGGATTCAAGCAAGAGGAAGGCATAGACTATGATGAAACCTTTGCTCCTGTTGCTAGAATTGAAGCCGTCCGTCTACTTATTGCCTTTGCCGCGCACAAGGGATTCAAGTTATTTCAGATGGACGTCAAGACTGCCTTTCTCAATGGAAAACTCAAGGAGGAAGTGTATGTTGCTCAGCCCCCTGGCTTCGAGGACGCCTCTCACCCATATCATGTGTACTACTTAGACAAAGCTCTCTATGGACTCAAGCAAGCCCCTCGTGCATGGTATGACAGGTTTGCGTCCTTTCTTTTGTCTCATGGGTACACAAGAGGTTCAATTGATAAAACTTTGTTCATTAAGAAAGTTCACAAGGACATTTTAATTGCCCAAG
Source organism: Polygonum maritimum (assembly GCA_963924305.1). Lineage (NCBI taxonomy): Eukaryota > Viridiplantae > Streptophyta > Magnoliopsida > Caryophyllales > Polygonaceae > Polygonum > Polygonum maritimum. Next base: position 14,690,584 of record OZ002730.1, on the reverse strand, counting down.
TCTATGTTGATGATATAGTCTTTGGTAGTACTAACATGAAACTTGTAGATGAGTTCAAGTCCTTAATGAGTAGTGAGTTTGAGATGTCCCTCATTGGAGAACTCAATTTCATCTTGGGACTTCAAATCAACCAACTCAAGGAAGGGACGCGTATTCACCAACAAAAATATGTCCGTGAAATGCTTGAGAAGTACGGGATGAACACGTCCAAGCCTGTTGCAACCCCTTGTTCTACCAACTCGCGTCTTTACGCTGATGAAAAGGGAAAGGCCGTTGATCAAAAGCTTTACAGAGGAATGATTGGTTCTTTGCTCTATTTGACCGCAAGCCGTCCCGACATCATGTTTTCCGTTTGCTTGTGTGCCCGCTTCCAGGCGAATCCAAAGGTGTCCCACATGCAAGAAGTCAAGAGGATCTTTCGCTACCTCAAAGGACGCGACGATCTTTGTCTTTGGTACCCTAGGAAGACGTCCTTCAAGCTTGTTGGCTACTCGGACGTTGATTATGCTGGTCATGTGATTGATAGAAAAAGCACTTCAGGAATGGCACAGTTCCTTGGTTCATGCTTAGTCTCTTGGGGATCTAAGAAACAGAACTCTGTGGCGCTTTCAACTGCGGAAGCCGAGTACGTTGCTGCTGCCTCGTGCTGTTCACAAGTCATCTGGATCAAATATCAACTTGAGGACTACGATATCAATCTTGAAACTATTCCCATTCGTTGTGATAATACAAGTGCTATTGAAATTTCTAAGCATCCTGTTTTTCATTCACACACAAAGCATATTCATATAAGGCATCATTTCTTGCGTGATAATGTTGAACTAGGTCTTATTAGTATGGAGCATGTAAGGACTGAAGACCAAATAGCTGATATTTTCACTAAGGCGCTTGATAGACGTTCCTATGAGCATCTAAGGTTGCTCTTGGGGATGATAACTTTTAAGTAGCAAGTCCCGTTCTACTATTCCCTCAATGATTGGCTATGTTTAGTAGATTCTAAGTGTTTAAGGACTGTTATGCATTGAATTCATATTTGCAAGGACGCTAGTCTAAAACTTCATGTGTTTGCTACTTTGGAACGCCATTCAAACTTCTCTATTTTTCTTGAAAAGAGTATCCCTGATCACCCAACCCGCATTATAAGCCGAAATGATGGGAACTCTAAGCTTACCCTAGTCGAGAACTCTGCAAAAGCGTCCTATGAGCTTCATATTTTTCTTTTACGGGACGTACTTGCTTTGTTCTCAAATGGTTCGCAAGGTGATCACAGGGACAGTTATCAAGGTTATTGGTTTACTTGAAGAGGTAAATTTTTGCTAAGTTTGAGAGGAGGCTCAGTGTTCGTAAGAGAGGACGCCAGTTCAGTTTTGAGAAGAAGTTGAAAAGGCAGAAATTTGAATTTTTGAACGTTTGCACAGTGACCGTTGTAATTGCTCAAATCTTAAGGGTGAAGTTATGCCACGTGTCGCACAGAAAATCAGTGGTAATTACAGTTTGTGTAACCGCTTCCTATATATAAGGATGCAACAGTCGCTCTCAGTCATTCAATGCTCTCAACAACTTCCCTGCTCTCAAATTTGCTCTACCTTCTCTCTAAGTTTTCCGACGAATTTCTCTCACTAAACTCATCAGAAAATGTCTCAAAGACTTGTGAACGTGGCCGGATCTTCTGCCGGCGGTAAGAGATGGAAGTTAGTGATGTCCCACACTATTGAGAAGCCCAAACAAGTCGTTCATAACGAATCTCTAGTGGACTTCATAAACAAGAAACCTAAAACGCTCTACATGTTAATCAGGGAACGTATGGACACGCCTGATGTGAAGGCGGACGCTGAAAAGACGAGGAATTATGAGAAGTTCATTGAACGCTTCGTCATCCATGGCCTATACAAAACCAACTACCACGACCTGCCTGGCCGGATGGAGGACGTGCTCTTCTTCCAACAATTTGGTGGTGAGAATCTTGCTCCCTTACTTGATCTTATCCCAGACCTACATAATCAAACCCTTCCCGACTTTCCAGTGTACCCAAGGGACTCTCCCGCTTACCAAATGCTAAAGAACCGTTTGTAGAGTCCCTCTTCCCCTACTCCTCAAATTCCTACCATCACCACAAAGAAGCTTTTAAAGCGTCCCGCTCCTTCGTCCCCCCTCTCAAAATCTTCTAAACCCTTCTCATCCTCCAAATCCACCGAAATTGTGGACAAGTTTCCACCCCATATTAAAGAGGGATGCTCCAAGAAGACCCATGACCCACGGCCCCTTAAAAAGGCCAAGTCCTCAAGCGTCCCCCCTACTAAAAGCTCTACAAAAAGGCCTAGCACCACAAAAGGCCCCTCAAATCTCTCCAAGCAATCCAGTTCTCAACCTCAACCTCTCAAAATCGTCCAACTCCCAATTTCTCCTGCGTCCCCCAAACCTTCAAGAGCAAATGCCCTTATTCCCTTTCAACCTAACCCTCATTCCTCACCTCTAAACTTTGCCAACTTCCCATCCGCTCCTGCCCACATATCACCTCCTAAGGACCCCGAGACTCCCAAGTCCCACCGTCCTTCATCCGAAAGCGTACCAGATGACGTCGAGAAATGTCCAGCACTTGAGCATACATTCAAATGCCGCAAAGCCGGTGAATCGCCCAAAGTGCTACTGGTCCAGGCAGCTACCGAGCCGGAGCACATCTCCACCTCTAGTTCCTCCTCATCAAGCTCTTCTTCAGAGAACAAACAAGGAACGCCCGCCGGTGAGTCCTCACCCTTTGTTGATATAACTGGGGACTCCAACGACGAGGCTGAAGGTGTCGAGAATGCTCCTGCTCCAAAAGAGGCAGAATTTGTTCAAGTTATTGAGGATGCTGGTGAGCACCAGGTCGCTCTAGGGAACGCTGAGCTTAGTCTGGACGATGAGCTTTAGCGTGATGCACATGAAATCCCTCCCTATGACCAATCCCTCCCCATACTCAATCCCCTCCCAACTCCACAAGAAAACCCCTCCCCCTCAATCCAAACAGAATCCCATCAAGTCCCTGCGGACGCTGAACTTGACACTGAAAAACAAACAGAGGCCCAGGACGCAGCAGAACCGTCCCAAGGCAGAACTTCCTCAGGAACCGAACAAGCCACAGCTGGTGGCAATGCTGAAAATTCGCAAGGCACTAAGGACGCTCCTGCTCAGGGTGATGCTGAATCTGATGAGGATGCTGAGGATAGCTCTGATGATGATGATGACGAGTCAGATTCCCCTAAGCGTTCCAAGAAGAGAAAAGATGACGGTGGTCCAATAAACATTCTTGGCCCCTTAGTCTACTCTGAGGAATGGCTCGCGTCCTTCTTTGACGACAAGGACGTTCAGGAATTTCTTGAGCTTCTTCGCTTCCAAGGGTGGCTCTATATTGGTCCAGCTCCAACTAAAATCAACAATTACCAGATAAGAGAGTTCTTCAAGTCTCTTCGATACAAGTCCAAGGCCGGGACGCTCAACTTCAAAATTGACGATAAGTCTACTTAAGTCAATGAAAGACAAGTCCGTGCCTTCTTGGGACTAAGCCCTCAGAAACCACCGTCCAACGCTCTCAATTCACTTCCTGAAAATGGTTTTGAGATGACGGAAGCAGAAGAAGTTGAGTTGCTTGAAAGGACTTTCCAAGGCAAAAGGCCTTATGGGACGGATAGAGTTGCTCATGTGCTTTCCAAGGTTGGCGCCATTGCTCACTACTTCATATGCAGAGTTGTTCTTCCTCGGCAAGAAAAGCGTTCTGTCGTTCAAACCCATGACATTATTCTGATAGACGCTTTTCTCAATCGCCGTCCAATCAATTTAGCCAGGATTGCTATGCAGCATATGGCTAAGTGTGGAAGGAAGCGTCACGCTTTACCGTACCAAGTGGTTGTCAAGCAAATCCTCCAGTCCCAGAATGCTTATGATGAAAATGCTCCCTCAGAACTGCTAGGCCTGAAATGGAATGCAAAGAAGGGACTGGTGGAAATAAGGCACAATGAGGAACTGCCTTCAATCAAGAAGCAGTTAGAAGCTGAAGCTGAGGAAGCTAGGATGAAAGCTGAGCAAGAACGCCTCACTGCTGAAGCTGAACAGGAACGACTTGGCTCTATGCATCAAGAGCCCGTTCACGAGGAAGAGCCACCAGTTAACTTTGCAGCTCTTGATCAGCTGATGAGGGCGTCATCTCCTCCTTCCTTTGTACCTCATATGGACGCTCCCTCTTCTAGTTCTGGTCCCGCTCCCATTCCTGCCCCTGCTAATCCTGAACAACATCCTCCGGCAGAACTTATGGGTGCTATTATGAACAATCAGTGTCTTATCTTCTCTGCTCTCAAGGACTTGTCTTCGGCATTCACTAAGTCGGCAAAACTTCATGAAAAGCTTCTCAAGTTTTACAAAGACCAGAGCCGTCCTCAGTGATCGCCGTCCTCAACCTCTTTATCCCTACATTGTTTTGCCTTTGCTTCTTTTGTTTGAAAACACTTGATCTTTTTTGATCGTTGGTCTGTAATGACATTGATTCTACTTCTTTTGAATGGCTATTACACTGTTTACTTGCATATGTTTGTTTAAGCGTTCCACTGCTTATAGTTGTGTGTTTGTACTAACGTCCCTATCACTTGTTATCCTTTTCGATGATGCCAAAAGGGGGAAGTGTAGTTTTGCAGAGATGCGCTATAAAATAGTTATCTAGAATAAGCAAGTGTTAAGGGGGAAGTCTTAAGTGAAAGGTCTAAGGAACGCCATGCTAGAATAAAAGAGGACGCTTAAAAAGTTTTCTAGGACGCGACTCTCTCCTTAAAATCCAAATGTTAGAGAATCAAAGAATGAAAACTTGTGCTTACTGGAATTTTTCTAAGTGTTAAAGGACGCTTCTAAGTTTTCATTCATGCTAAGTTCCAATGCCAAAACTATTTTGCTGAAGAGTTTGTCATCATCAAAAAGGGGGAAATTGTTGGGACGCTATCAAGGACGCTTGCGTACTTGATAGTGTGCCCACACAAACCGTCCCTTAGTTTTGATATGACAAACTAACTTTGATTCTAATAAAATTGTCCAAGTGTTCAGGAACGCCAAATGACAAAGGACAACAAGTGTGTGATTGTTCCCTAGGCTTAGGGACGCTAGCTAACAGGAAGTAAGGACCAGCAACAGACTACTTGAGCAAGGACGGAGTCCCAAATCAAGTAGGAACGCAAAGCCAAGCGTCCTTACTCTCTAGCCGACAGGATGACATCACTCGATAACATTTGATCATCCAAGGACACGTGGAGACCGATCCTGTAGCGGAGTCCAACACTACGTGGTGGACGATCCTGTTGCAGAGTTCATCAACACGTGGCGGCTGATCCTGTAGCGGAGTTCATCACACACAGCTGGATACAGGAAGCTTCCTCATCACCGTCAACATACGTGGAGGAAGATCTTGTAGCCACGTCCACCAAGGGCATGATCGTCCCAGGGTCATGACGCCCTTCCCCAAGTCCTATAAATACCCCAAGACATTTATTGTGACGTCAACGCTTTCAGAGAATATTCAGAGAGAATCAGAGGAAAGCGGCTTACTCAAGAACACGAAGAACTAGCTCAAGAACTCAAGTACAGTGCTAAGACTTGTGCTAGATCGAGTGAGATTTGTAACCAAAACCACAAAACAGTTTGCATTCAGAAAACCCAAAAAGAGAAAGAGAGTTCTACGAAGTACTGTAGGATGTAGGGATAGAGTCCTTTATAAGATTGAACTCGCTTAAGTTGTAGGCTTAGAGGAGTCCTTTACTAGTGGACTTAGGAAGAAAAGCTAAGTGCCAGAGAACTGTAAAGACTCGGCAGTACAATTGTAAGGACGTTCAATATAAAGGAAAAGCTATTCAAAAATCCTCCAAGGAGGTAGAGGTTTACACTCAAGGACTACTTGGTCTTGAGTGGTTCCTCTATAATTCACTGTGTTCATTATTTCCCTGTTTAGTATTTTATTCCACTGCATTACTTAAGGACGCCCCTACTCCTAGTAGGGATGCCTGACCAAAGGACGCCTTTACCAAAGTAAAGGACGTCCCTCAGTTACTAACGATCCAACACAGCAGCAGCTTTGGCTCTTCTCTCAACCTCTTTCTTCTCTTTGGCCAATTGTCTCTTTACAGAGGGGAGCGGCTCATTGTATCTCATTTTTCCAACCGGAGGCGCTGTGATTTGCCTCACTTCCCAATGAATACCGAAGGTCTTCTCCTCTTTTGGGACGTACAAGCCTTGCTGCTCTAGAATCTTTTTGACCAAGCCAAGGAAGGGGAGCGAGTGGCGTCCTCCTGTGCACTTTCCCATGTGCTCTAAGACAACCCGCGCCAAATTTATCGGCTGGCGATTCAGAAAAGCGTCCAAAATAATATTGTCGGTGATCTGGACAATGGACTTCTTTTCTTGGCGGGGGACGACCATGCGCACAATGAAGTGGTGCGCAAGGACGCCCGTCTTAGACAGATAGTGGGCGACTCTGTCCCTTACCAGAGGCTGCCTTCCACTAAAGATGTTGTTGAAAATGTCTTCTTGGGAGAAGCGGCCAAAGGACTTACAAGGAAAGTTGTGCAGAGCGTCAGCAGGGGAGAGGCGCATGCCAAGCATGTTTCGGACGGTACCCTCTGCAATAGAGTACTCGTCCCCATCTAATTCGAACGTCCCTTGAGGCTTCCCTTTTACTTCAGATACTTCGAATTTTGAGTAAAAGCGGAGAACCTGTTCAGGATCAACGACTGCAGCCTCTGCTCCCAGGTGCGTCCAACCTTGGAACTCAAGCAGCTTTATAAATTCTGTGCGGCCGTTCTCTTCTAGGAACTGAGCAGTAAATAGGAGCAGCGACAAAATCTTCTTGAGGCGTTTCTTCTTGTTACCATTGCCGAAAATGACGTCGTCGCCGGCATCTTCTACTTCTTCAGCGTCTCCCTCCTCTTCCTCATTTTCCTCATCTTGTTGAGGAGCATCATCATTATCTGAGGCCTCGTCCCCTTGGTCAAGGGACTCAGCCATTTCTTCATCCTCATCATGGGACGCCTGAGTTTGAGGAGGGGCGTCCACTGGAGTCCTGGCCAAGGACTCTGTGGGGCCTTCAGCAGAAGCCGTCCCCTGGACTTGCACAATTTCCTCAACCACCTTTGCCGGAGGATGAGGAGGAGGCTTTGCTCTTGGAGGAGAGGGAGAGGGGGTTCTTAGCTTTGCCTTTGGTGGGGGAGCAGCGAGGGAGGGGCTGGGCTTAACCATTGTGAGGGGAGTGGCGGCAATAGGGGCCGGAGGAGGAGGAGGCTGCTTGATAGGGGAGTCCTCTACTTCGATAACAGTGGGCACATCGTCCTTGGCCTGGACCTGTGTGGGAGGAGCGTCCCTTTGGACCTTTGGCATAGGCTTTGCTAGGTCCGCCTCCATCTTCGCCTCGAGAGGATCAGCAACGACTACAGGAGCGTCCTCTACCCTTGGTGGAGGAGGAGGAAGTTGAGGCACCTCCTGCAGGCTCTTCTAGATCGCCTGAGAAATGGTGTTCTCCTCTGCTTTGGCCTGCCTCGCCTTTTCCTCTCTTTCTAATTGAAGCTCCGAGTGGCGAATGGCGGCCATTAGCTCTTCAGATACGCCCTCTAGTTGAGCGGACGTTTTGAGCCTTCTTTTGGGGGCGGGGGGAGGGGCGGATGGGAGTCGTTTGGTTGGGAAGAGGAAGGGGCTTTTATTGTGAGCTTTTGAGAGGGAGGAGGGTTGGGTTGCCTTTTTCTCTTTTGGGAGGGGACGGAAACCGCAGGAGCCACAAGAAACTCTATTATATCTGGCAGCATTTGGGCGAGCTTGTCCACCGTCCCTTTGAACATGTTAGAGATGATGGCAGGCCCCATGAAAGGAGGGTTTTTGTAGTTGGTCTCTTGGAGGCGGGGCTTGACATACGTCACCATAAAGTAGTGTAAGAGGCGTTGGACTTTAGGTGGGTAGTCTTGAATGGACGCCCGCTGGCAAATGTTGGCATGGGTTTTGGGCTCCCTTTCAAGCCAGTCCTCTACCAAAGGGTCAAGTTGAGGACGCCTTTTAGGTTGAGCGGGGAGTCCCATGAATTGAGACTTTTTGGGGCTTCCCTGCTCTGGCTCGGGGACATAGGGTTTCTCTAGAAATTGGAAACGATGTTGGGAAGGGGGTTTGGATTGAGATCGGGAAGATTGGGGTTTTTGTGGTTGAGGTTGGGATCTTTGTGGCTTGGGAGGGGTGGTGGAAGGGTGGCGCTGGGAGGATGACTGGTGGCGGGATTGGTCTGGTCGCGCAACATGTCGTCCTCAAGAATCCATGAGCGACCGGCCTTTCATCGGAGAAGTGGTTCTCGCCGGGTTAGGGTTTCTCGCCGCCAAAGAAGACGACGGAGAGGGCTGTGTGTTCTTTGTGGCTCTTGTGTTGCCCATTGATGAGAAATTTGGGTTTTTATAGGAAGAATTAGGGTTGAGGAAAGGGAGTTTCGAGATCTGGGATTTGGGAGATTTGGCAAGATTTCCGGATTTGTGTAAACAACGAAGAAGGTAAAGAGGTTTCTCTGATGGCACAGGGACATATTTATAGGAAGAAGACGAAGGGAAACGGTCAAGGGTAGCAGGGACATTTCCTATGGCTTCCTCCACCCGTGTTCCCACACGTGGCATACTTCTTTGCTAAGTAAACAGCTGTTTTGCACCCGTGACACGGATCCCGAGATTTGCGTTCAACTTCTCTTAGACGGTTCACCTTCCTTTTTCAAAATTCACTACTACAAAGGACTCTGTCTTGGCGTCCTTTCAACACACAACACTGCATCACTGAGAACTGAACCACTGCGTCCCAAAAACTGATCACAACCACTGATTCTTAGAACTCTGCCTTGACGTCCATCAGACTTTAACAAGCATCCCTTTGATCACTTAGCACCGTTTTTTAAAATCAAGCAAGTACATCCCGTAAAGATAAAACAAAGAACGCTCATAGGACGCATTTGCAAGATTCTCGGCTTAGGTAAGCTTAGAGTTCCCATCATTTCGGCTTGTAATGAGGGTAGGGTGATCAGGGATACTCTTGAGGCAAAAAGAGAAATGAATAGCGTTCAAAACACAAGCAAAACAAATGTCTTAGACTAGCGTCCTTTAAAGATGACTTTAAATGCATGAAATACTTTAAACAAGTTCTCAACAAGACATAGCCAATCACAAAGGGAACGGGACTTGATCTGTTCAAAGTTATCATCCCCAAGAGCAACCGGAGGTGCTCATAGGGACGTCTATCAAGTGCTTTTGTGAAAATATCGGCCACTTGGTCCTCCGTCCTAACATGATCCACTTTAACTAGTCCAAGTTCAATGTTATCACGAAGAAAATGATGTCTTATTTCAATATGCTTGGTTCGTGAATGATGAACAGGATTTTTGGCATACTTATATCACTGGTGTTATCACACAAGATGGGGACTGTGTTGAGGAACGTACCATAATCTTCAAGTTGCTACATGATCCATAGGACTTGGGAGCAGCACGAAGCAGCAACAACGTACTCAGCTTCCGCGGTTGAAAAGGCCACGGAGTGTTGCTTCTTGGAACCCCAAGAAACAAGGGCATGATCCTATGAATTGAGCCATTCCTGAGGTGCTCTTCCTATCCACAACATGGCCAGCGTAGTCTGCGTCAGAGTACGCTACTAGGTTTAGGGACGTCCTTTTGGGATACCATAGGCATAGGTCGTCTCGTCCCTTGAGGTATCTGAAGATTCTTTTGACCTCTTGCATGTGGGAATCTTTTGGATTTGGTTGGAAGCAAGCACACAAGCACACATCGAACATGATGTCGGGATGACTTGCCGTTAGGTATTGCAAGGATCCTATCATTCCTCTGTAGAGCTTTTGATCTACACTCTTGCCTTCTTCATCGGCATAAAGGCGAGTGTTAAGGGAGATGGGAGTGGCAATGGATTTGGACGAATTCATTCCGTACTTCTCAAGCATTTCACGAATGTACTTTTGTTGGTGAATGCGCATCTCATCTTTGAGTTGTGTGATTTGGAGTCCGAAAAAGAAATTGAGTTCTCCTATGAGGGACATCTCAAACTCACTACTCATCAAGTTCTTGGATTCCTCTACAAGTTTAATATTAGTGCTTCGAAATACTATGTAATCGACATAGACTTGGACAATCAAAACATCTTTAAGGACTTTCTTTAAGAACAGGGTTTTGTCAATATTACCTCGAGTATGCCCGTTGGTCAAAAGAAAGGACGCAAACCTATCGTACCATGCACGAGGGGCTTGCTTTAGTCCGTAGAGCGCTTTGTCCAAGTAGTACACATGGTCGGGGTGATCTACGTTCTCAAAGCCAGGAGGCTGAGCAATGTACACTTCTTCCTTTAGCTTGCCATTGAGGAAGGCCGTCTTGACGTCCAGTTGAAAGAGCTTGAACCCTTTGTGAGCGGCGTAGGCAATGAGGAGGCGAATAGCTTCAATTCTAGAGACAGGAGCGAAGGTCTCATTGTAATCGATCCCATCCTCTTGCCTATAGCCTTGAGCCACAAGCCTTGCTTTGTTTCTTGAAACTCTGCCACTCTCATCCAGCTTGTTCCTGTAGACCCACCTCGTCCCTATGATGTTTTTGTTCTTGGGACGAGGGGCGAGGGCCCAAACTTTGTTTCTTTCAAATTGATTGAGTTCTTCTTGCATAGCTTGGATCTAATCAGCGTCCTGAAGTGCCTCCTTTATGTTCTTAGGTTCGATTAAGGACACAAAGGCGTTGAATGCACAGAACGCCATGTTGGCGCTATGGGACTGATTCACAGCTGATCTGGTTTGGACTCCTTTGGAAATGTCTGAGATGATCTGATCTGTTGAATGAAGTCTAGAAAGGTTGGATTCCCTATGAGTAGTGTCCCTTGCAGGAGTACATCTAGGGTCCGTCTAATCAGAATCATCAGAGTCAAACCCATTTTCTTCATCAACAGGCTCAGTGTGTTCCCCTTGAGAGTAAGCGTCCACACTTTGCCTCGATTGATGATGTAGGTTGCTGTGGCCACGGCTTCTGCCCAAAAGTGTTTGGGGACGCCGCTGGCCAGGAGCACCGTCCTTGCCATATCTTCTAGCGTCCTATTCTTTCTTTCAACAACGCCATTTTGTAGAGGAGTTCGAGGACAAGAGAAGTTGTGGGAGACTCCTTGTTGGTCACAGAAATCGAGGAACTTTGAGTTTTTAAACTCCGTTCCATGATCTGACCTTAGGGCTTTCAAGTTCGTCCCAAGAGCAACTTCTACTTGCTTGATGAAAATCTTAAACATTTGGAAAGCTTCTGCTTTTGACACCAAGAAAAGAATCCAAGTGAATCTTAAAAAATCATCTACAATAACGTACATGTACCTCTTTCCACCATAGCTTTGGGTCTGCATGGGTCCACACAAATCTATGTGAAGGTGTTCCAAGGGCTTCTTTGTGCTCACTTCATTTTCGGATTTGAAGGACGATCTTGTTTGCTTCCCCTTTATGCAAGCTTCGCATTGCTCAATTTGATCAGGATCAATTCGGGGAAGTCCTCTTACGAGCTCTTGTTGATGAAGCTTAAAGATTGTGCTAGGTCCGGCATGCCCAAGACGTCATGCCAGAGATCGGCGTCCACAGCGGAGACGGATAAGCACAACTTGGATGTAGGTTTGAACTTTTGGTTGAAAATGTAGACATTGTTTTCGCGAGTCCCTTTGAGAATGACTTGATTTGTTTTCTTGTTGATGACTAGGCATTCATTAGAGTCAGATGTGACTAGGTTTTCACCTTGATCACAGATTTGAGAGACACTAAGGAGATTGAAACCAAGTCCCTCAACAAGACTAACATTGGACGCTTTGATGGACTGATTCAATTTTGCGGTGCCCGTCCCTTTGATTCTTCCGTTGCCCTTGTTGCCAAACGAGACAGTTCCTCCCGTGGCACTAGATTGGATTGAAGTGAGATGGATCTGGCTTCCAGTCATATGGTCTGAGGCGCCACTATCAATGATCCACGGGCCCTCTCACTTCCACCGAAAAAGAAGAGTTAGTTCTTTGCGACCCAGGCAAGGTGGCCCTTACCTGGTTCGTTACATGGGTACAACTCTTTCATAGGCAGGTAATCATACACATTTACATCATTTGTTCTTCTAGCATGCTTCATGGGAAATTGATTTTTTGCATTAGACACACTAGCATGCGTCCTATTAGCAGATTTAGGCTTAGCGTTCTTATTACCACTTCTAGCCTTTCTTTCATTCTCAAGATCTTGTTTTAGCTTAAGACACTCATACTGGTAGTGACCACCTTTTCCACAATGCCAGCAAGTCCTATAATAGTTTCCAAGGTAGTACTTCTTGTTAGGACGTTGAATTCTATTCTCTTTCATTTTCTCAAGATCAACTACCTTAGATCCTTCTCCCTTTGCAATCTTTTTGTAGATTTTATGACTAGTGGAATTTGTATAATAGTCCTTCTTTCCTTTCTCACCACTCTCAAGGACTCTTATGCGTTCCTCTAGATTCTTTGTCTTTTCTCTCTCAAGTTCTAGCTCAGTGGTTTTGCTAGCTTCGAAGTCACTAGGGAGAGAGTTCTTAGAACTAGATTCATACCCTAGTCCTTTCCTAGCTGGAACAAAGACTATGGGATTCACAGTTTCGGTCATAAGACTCTTTCCTAGGACCTTTACTTCGTCCCTAAGATTTGCATTTTCAAGCTTTAGGCACACAATCTGACTCTTAAGGGACTTTATCTCTTCCTGAGAGGACTCTAGTTGAACAGACATGGTGTTGCAATTTTCACATTCTACAATAATGTTCTCCGATTCAAGTTCATCAAAACGTTGTTTCATAGCATAGCTTTCTTGCATGATCTGAGTGATTAATTTGATGAGATTGGGCTTAGAGCACTTGTCAAGGGAACTTAGCATGGATTCATGAGTTACCTCTTGCTCAGCTTCAGAAGCGTCCTCTAGACCGTCTGAAGCGTCCTCCATGGCCGTGTAAGCCACTTGGTTCTCAGGTTCTTCATCATCTGAATCGATGCTGTCCCATGCGGCTTCATAGGCTCCAATCAGGGCCTTCTTCTTGATATCTTTTACTGAGAGTCCTGTAGTGCAGTTCTTGGCAATGTGTCCCTTTTTGTTACACTTGTAACAGATTATTTCTTTCATCTCAACATCTGAAATCTTGGGACTTTCCTTCTTGTAGGGCATCTTCAACCTTGAACTTTGTTCCTGAGAGCCCATGATCGAAGGGTTTTGTGCAAAAGGGCTAGCTCGTCCTCTTAAGATATTTGATCTTCCGACTTTCCTTGTCGTTCTTTCAATGTCTGAAGACGAAGATTCTCTCGATGCTTCTGAGTTTTGCCTTCTAGCAACAATGCCAATTCCCTTGGCCTTTGATGGTATTGTTCATGTTCTGGCGTCGACGACGCAAGGGTCAGAGCCAATTCATTTTGAGAACTCTTTCCCATTTCTAGCAAATCTTAATTTCTCCTAGCCTCGTACCCTTTGAGCTTTCCATAGATTTCCTCCATGGACAGTCCTTTGTTGGCTTGGTTTGAAAGTCATCCTATCAAAGTTCCATAGTCCCGTGAGTCCATCAATCAAGACTTGAACCTTCATTCTTTGGGTGATCTACGTTTCTTTGACACCCAAGTTTTTTAACTTTGTTAGCAAAGCTTCAAAACGGAAGGAGTAGTCGGTGATGGTTTCATTTGTGAACATCTTGAATTTGTAGAAGTCCCTTTTTGCTTCAAGCTGGACGTCCTCTTTCATCTTGGGCGTCCCAACGTGGTACTTGATGTCTCTCATTTTGGTGGTGTTTTAGTGGTTAATTCCCCTTGTAAATATGTGTCTTTTGTTCCTTTCTTTGTTAGTTTTGTCTCTTTTTAGCTTAGATTCCGATTTTCTATGAGATTCAGAGACTATGCGAATTTGTTGTGTTTTGTAGGTAAATTGACACGTTTTGAGGACGTTTGGAAGGAGTTTCTAAGGAGGAGCAAAGCTAGGAGCAAAGCAGCGGAAGAGCCAAGCAAGGAACGAAAAGGAACTCAAGGAAAACCAAGAAGAGAAGAGGATCGAGGCCCCGGAATGACATGCCAGCAAGTCGGGCCCGAGTTGGCACTTTGGAGGCTCGGACCGAGGTTGGTGACGTCGGGCCCGAGGTGCATCCGTGTCGGTCCAAGTCGGCAAAATGAGGATTGGGCTCCAAGGCACATAATTGTGATCTACTACTTTTGCCCTTCTTCTATTTATGGAAATCCTTGGTCCCTAATTAAAAGGAGAAGACAATTAGAGAGAGAGGGAGGGGGCTAATCCACACATCTAATCACTCTCAAAGGCTCAAGGAAGACTTGGAGAGCAAGGAGGAGGAAGGAAGAGGAGAAGAAGAGAGGAAATCGTTGGAGAGTAGGAGGAATTTGTGAGTTTGAACTTGTTTTGCTTGTGTTTAGTGGATTTGAGATTTGGATCTTGTGAACCCCTTTGATTTGAATGCAATTTAGCTTTGATTTGAGTTGGATGGTTGAGATTTGCTTGCTTTGTCCATAGATTGCTTTTTACTTTTACTTCATGGAGTAGATTCCATAGTCTTGGGCTATGGGGGAAACCCCTAGCTAGGTTAGGGTGTGAACCCCTAATTCCATAGCCTTGAGTGCTTGATCTATGAATCCTCTCTACATTGAGCTTCAATTCTCTTATGAGAACAAGGGATCAAGGGCTTGTGGTTGGTAAGAGTAAGCGAAAGCGATCTCGAGCCCATCACTTGACCTTGCATCGAAGGGTAGGTGAAAACCCCCTATGGTCGATGTGTAGAGTGGAGGGATCGAAGGCAAACAACCTCGATCTCAGAAGGAGTAACACTTATTGGCTGAATTGGGGTGGAATTACCCAAGTCTAGTTAGGGAAGGAACCCAAAAACCCAAGACCGATCTACTAATTTGACAAGACCGAGTTACCCAGACCTCGGGCCCGACGTCCTCTGTGTCGGTCCCGTGCCAACTCTCGTCGATCCTCCTCGGACCGAGGTGACGAAAGTCGGTCCCGAGGAGTTCCCTTTGATTTTCCTTGTTTTTGCCTTTCTTTTCCCCTTTTTTAGTCTTTTTGGTACACTCAACGCACGAACTCCCGTGTGTTCGACACCCTACCATTGAACTACAATAAGGGTTCGGTTTATAAATTTAAATTTTGACCCTGCGATCCGGAACCCATCAGTACTTCTCAAGGGCTTCCCATTGGAGCTTAGCAGTTGGAAGATTGCTCACACGGGTAGCGTCCCTTTCACAGAGGGACGTCTGTAGGAAACAGATAGCTTTGGCATTCGCTTCCATGAGTTTGAATTCTTCGGGACCCCACTCTCCTTCTTTGTCATTCTTAGCGGCAGGGACTTCAAGGTCACCGTTCTTTATCACCATCCAGCATTGGTAATTTTGACTTCGCAAAAAGCACTCAAACCTTGTCTTCCAACGGTTGAAGTTTCCGCCCGTGAGGCGAGGACGATTCGCACTTGAGATACCTATAGGTTCCATCTCCATGTTTCTTGCAACTCAAACTGAATCTAGAGCGCCCGCTCTGATACCAATTGATGGATCGTAAGTCTGTTAGAATGGGCATCCTTAACTGACTTAATAGGAAACGTAATAAGATAGTGGACACGAGTATTTATAGAGGAACCCCACTAAGACCAACTAGTCTTATGGGTAAACCTCTACCTCCGTTGGAGGATTTTCAATATCCGTCCTTATCTTATTAAGAGAGAGTCCTTACAACTTAGGCGAGCTGTTACAATCCCCTGAGCTAAGCGTGCGTCCTTAGCTCTACTAGTAACACTCCTTTCAGCCTAACAAAGTAACCTAACTCTCTTAACTTATAAGGAAGCTATCACTCACGTCTCTCACGGTTCGTTGTGAGAGACAAACTACAACTCTAACTATTTTGTGCTTTGATAATTTGATGTGGTTGGACTTTCTTTCTCTTGCTTCAAGCTCACTTAATCTTCTTGATCTTCATTCTTGAACTTGAATGCTTCGGGAGAGCTTGAGAGAAGGTTTTCAAAGTCCACACCGCTATGCATACCCCTTGGAGGGTATTTATAGCGGTATGAGTTCTTGTCCTCTAGCGTCCTCTGAAGCTTGGGCAGGATCTGTCGTCTTTTTTCAACGGTGCGATTTGCATCTTGAGAAAGTCAACTCTGTCGATGCTTGGGAAGCCTCCGCGTGGTCAGGGGACCATTGCTGGGAAAGCGACATCTTTGGAATTGTTCACACGTGCCTAGACATAGGAAGCTTCCTTCTGAGGACTACGGCCGAAGGTGATGTAATCATGTTGGGGCGGTCTTGGTTTGAATTTGAACTTCGTCCGTATTTTGGCGCGCGTCCCTTCTTGATGAGGACGCCGTCCTATCTGCGTAGGGACTTCATTATTTTCGTTCAATACTGGAAGTTCTGATGAGGGGCCTCTCAATTTCCATGTCCTTGAACCCTAACAACTCCCCAACCCTGGCCGCCGACCGCCTGATCTCCGTTGTGGGCTACTGCCTCCTGCTCTTCAATGACCTCTAATATGGCTGATTTCTCTTCACACAATACCCATCCATGACAGTCTTCCTGCAGCCCATCCTCCCGATCCTCTCGCTCTACCACTCCTTCCCTTACGCCAGCTTTCTTGGCTTCTTCGCCCTCTACCTGGCGGTCGTCCGAAACCCTTGCTTCTCCCACCATGTTCTTCGAAAAAAGCCCTAATTGACAGACCTTCAAAGCTTCGAAGTCTCTCTTCTCAGCCCCCATCAGTGAAATCCAGTCTCCTTCTCCACCATCTTCCATCGACCTCTACGAGCCACCATCGCGCTCCGGAACACCGCCGAGCTCTTCTCATTGACGAATTTCTCACATTTCCCCTTCGACTCCTCGAGCCGATCTTGACGCTGGCCTCGCACTCTTCTAAAAGCTTCAATCGACAGAATCTATAGGCGGAGAAGAAGGAGTTTGGGTTTCGGAAAGTTTTAGGTAAAGATTTCACCCTTTCTCTCGGCCGAAATTAGTACTGTTTGGTGCTGGAATCAAGTTCTTTGGTGCAATTGTTCGAATTTGTTGTGAGATACTTGATCTGATTTTGTGATTTTCAGGTCAAATTTCGAAATTGCTTCTAATCTTTACCCCTACACTTGTAATCATTTATTAGTAATTGAATTGAGATGGCGTCGTCTATGGTAAGTTATATCTACTTGATCAGTTCGTTTATCAGTAATTGAGTTCAGCCTCTACACCAACTGCTGTTGATGATTTGACAAAATCCAGTGGATTTCGGCAGATTAGAAGCAGAAGGAAAAGTACGCTGCACCAGGCAGCTGAAGTGGGCATCCGAGGAACCATTTTTCTTGGTCTTGAGGCTTCTCATCAACTAGCTGGAATCAGCAGTAATGTCTGAGCTCTGTATGGTTTTTTTTTCGGGTCGATTTTCCTCCATAGTTTCATTGGATTTTGCAGCTAATTTGTCTTTTTATTTTTGTTCTTTGTTGATGATATTGTTGGCCTTCATAACGCAATTTTACTTTGATGGTGGTAGATTCTTTGAACTTCTTTCATGACCTTTCAACATGGGTTAAAGCTTCATGGTTCTTGTCTTGAGAAACATTGCTAGTGTGAACAAATTGACTAGGCTTCAAAAAGGTGACCCATCCCACCTACCTGCTTTGCCTCTTCTGTGTTTGAATTGCATTGCCCCGTAATTTTAATTACATGCATTTTTACTTTTGAGATTTTAGTGGTAGTCAGTAGTAGCCTTTTAGTTGAACAACGTAAATTGTGAATTTCCCAATACTTTGTGGAAATCAAGATCGATTTCTCTTCGTGATTATGCTAATAATTTCATTGACTTGCATTACACGCAGTTGTTAAAAAGTACTACAACTTGAAAAAAAGTGGCCACTTGTTTAAAGGTATTTCAAGTATCTCCTTATCTTTGCTCAAAAAACTTATTGAAGGTGGAATCTACATGTGACCTCCTGTTTGGTAGCTTAAGTTGATATTACAAGCTGTTATTAGTATTTCGAATTTTGATCTTATTTTTTAGATAAGCTACTAATTCGGTATATTCTGAGATTAGGATGAACTACTTGGCGAGACTGGCCTTCACGTTTTCAATTTTATATTTCTACTGAAAGTTTGAATGGTTATGCAACAACTTATACTTGGATTTAATTTAATTTGAAGTGTGTGCTTATTTACCCTTTATCTCTCATAATACAATTATCAATCTATTTCATTCCTCATTGCATTCTCCATTATCTTTAGTCTTCTACGGTTGTTATCAACCTCAATATTCTAATTATCAAATCATATACTTCTCTAATCTTCTGCTATTTTTCTGGTCCTGTACAACTTCTTAGCATACTATAGCAAATTTGACTGGGAAGATTTTTGTGTAGCTATAGATGGTCCAGTGCAAGTTCGCTTCCACAAGTAAAGGGTAATTAATCAAATAAATCCCTCTATTTTCTGATTATCGAATTCTTTGTTAATCCATATTGTGCCATTGCTTCTGAGTTGATGAGCACCTAAAAGATGCATCAACAAGAAGGCTAGTAGATTATAGGTGCATTTGGATTACCCAATTTAATATAGCATTTCTTTGTGCATTGAATGGTCAATTTTTAATGCACTGTTTCCTGTCAACTATTGTTTATCATAAAAGAGTTCTCCTATCATTTTCCTATATGAAGCTATTGTTTATCCATAAAAGTGAGGTTTGTATTCTATTATCTTCTTACACACTTGTACTTTTATAGTCATTAGGTTAATGCTTGTTCTTCTGCAAGTATTATTCGTCTGAAATCATTAGATAGGGGAACTCTTGATGTGATAACATCTAGGTTGTTCTATTATTCATTAAGCTATGAGCATGTCAGGGAGCTATCTGAAATTCATGGGAGAGTTTCTCAATTATATTATGTACTTACTTCTTAGAGCATACAGGAAAATTTGTAGTGATTTTTGACAGGAAAATTTGCCTAATGATGTTAATCGGATCATGAATTTATGGTAGGTATCGTTTTTTGGCCATCTTTGTGCTTGCGAATTGGTACTTAGTGCATTTCTTTAATTACCTTATGACAGGAAGATGGTGATGCCCAAGAAGATGATGTAGATTGTAATGGAATGTCGGTGTTGATGATTGGAATATTAATTGGCCGGTTGCATCTAGTGTATGTAATAGAATGTTAGCTTTTGTATGTATACTTAAGGATATATGTAGCTAAACTTGCACTAGGATGCATTTAGCACTTTTGTATGTACTTTCTAAAAAAATTAAAATGCAAGCTTACTTCATTTAAATGTTGTTATGTATTTCTTACACGTTAATTAATAAATAATTTTGAATATTAAAACATGATATATGTTATACTAAGGTAACACTTATACTATTTAAACTTACGGATGTAAAGCGGTAACGAACAACTAAATAATGTAATGGTTGTACCATAGGTAACAGATTTTGCTCAACTGTAACGGTTTATCAACTGTAATGGATTTCGAAGCTATGGTAACGGTTGAGTTACGGGAATATGGAACCATTACCATAGGTAAGACATTTGTTACACTAGATCTATGGTAACGGTAGCGGATGTAATGGTATAAAATTTCCAAATAAGTGTTACCGTAGACCTGTTGTAACACATTTTTGGCTTATTGTAATAGTATACGACGTTACAATAGGCCTGGTTATTTCCATGCTTGGATCCATGATTCTACCGGTCTTCCCTGGTGAGTTTCTATAGAGATTCTGGTGAGTCAGATCCTTCTCAATGGCAATTTTTCCTCACCTATATATGTGAGATGAACTGATTATGGCCGACGATTACAAGTGGATGACGATCATGGCTTCAACGTTGATGCTTAGAGTCTCCCTGTTTCCGATTTATATCTCTCAGCAACACAAATTGAAAAGAATTGGCGAATGTGTTCCAAAGTGTACGCACTTCATTGGTTTTTTATTGGGGGATTTTGCCTGTTTCTGTGTGCTATGATTATTGATTCCTTCTTCTAACAATTGTTGATTTCTTTGCTTAGATTTAGTTTTTCATTTGCTTTTTATGTCAACTTGTAGTGCCTCCTCCGTTCCCACCACTTTTCTCAAGAAAGAGTTATGCCAATCACTTATCCAATTTTACAAAGGAAAGAAAGGCCATCGGTCGCCCCTCCTTTAATGGATTTTGGCCAACTTCTCTGTCCAGGTGAAAATTAAATAAAATTTATTTGTTGTTATATATATTTTCATGGAGAAAAGAAAGTAGGATGAAAATGATTTATAAGGAAAACAGAGTCACTACAGGGCAAGTGAGGACACTACAGGGCGTGTCTCGGGGCGTCGACTTTGTGTTAGGTCACTGACTCGGTTAAAATCGTCATGTCAAGATCAAAGATAAATAACCCAAACAAACAAACAAACTAGTATAGTATGTGATCGGTCCGGGATCGGAGGGTCTCACAATTTAAATTTATAAAAACCGAACCTCAATTGTAGTAAAGAGGTAGGGTGTCGAACACACGGGAGTTCGTGCGTCGAGAGTACCCGAAAAGACTAAGAAAAGATGGAAGAAAGGCAAAACAAAGGAAAACAAAAGAGATCACCTCGGACCGACACAAGTCACTTCGGTCCGAGGGTGGATCGAGGTTGAGTTTGGCCGGGACCGACACACACTACGTCGGGCCCGACTTGCTGAGTAACTCGGTCTTGCACAATAAGTAGATCGGTCTTGGGTTTTTGGGTTCCACCCCTAACTAGACTTGGATATTCTTCCCCAATTCAGC
Source organism: Polygonum maritimum (assembly GCA_963924305.1). Taxonomy (NCBI): domain Eukaryota; kingdom Viridiplantae; phylum Streptophyta; class Magnoliopsida; order Caryophyllales; family Polygonaceae; genus Polygonum; species Polygonum maritimum. The sequence continues at coordinate 14,669,786 of OZ002730.1, read as the reverse complement.
CAATAAGTGTTTGATCCTTGTGAGATCGAGGTTGCTAGCCCCGGATCCCTCCACTCTACACCTCGACCCAAGGGAGTTTTCCCTCACCTTCGATGCTAGGAACTTGTGACGGGATCGAGATTGCTTTCGCTTACTCTTACCAATCTCAAGCCCTATATCACTTGTTTTCACAAGAGAATTGAAGCTCAATGTAGAGAGGATTCACAAATCAAGCACTCAAGGCTATGGAATTGGGGTTTTCTACCCAATCCTAGCTAGGGGATTCCCCCATCGCCCAAGACTATGGAATCTACTCCATAAGATAAGAGAAAAACACAATCAAAATGGAAATCAAGCAAATCTCAATCATCAACATCCAATCAAACTTCAATTGCATTCAAATTCAAGGTGTCAACAAAATCCAAGTCTCAATTCTACTAGATCAAAGCAAAACAAAGTACAAAACTCACTAATCCTCCTCTCTTCTCCACCGATCTTCTCTTCTCTTCCTCCTCCTCTCTTCTCCTTGCCCTCCAAGTCTTCCTTTGAGCCTTTAGAGAGTGATTTGGGTTGTGGGTGTGTGTTCTATCTCCTAATCACCTCTAATTATCCTACTCTATTGATTGGGGACCAAGGAATTCCCAATTTAGAAAAGGGCAAATGTGGAAAGTTACTAAAAATATGCCTTGGGGAACAATCATCTCAAATGCCGACTTGGACCGACAAGCTGGGGACCTCGGGCCCGACGTTGGGAACGCCGGTCCTAGGCTCTGGTTGCTCGATCTCGGGCCCGACGTGGTGGTACTCGGTCCTGGGCATCGATCCTTGTCCTTTTCTTGGGTTTCCTTTGGTTCCACTTCATTCTTGACTTGGCTCTTGCATTCCTTGATTTGGCTCCTTCATTAGCTCCTCCAAAATGTCCTCAATCTTGCCATTTTACCTACAAAACCAAGCAAACTCGCATAGTTTCCGAATCCCAAAGAAAACCGGGAACTAAGCTAGAAAGGAACAAAACTAACAAAGAAAGGAATGAAAAACACATATTTACAAGGGAAATTAACTACTAAAACACCTCCAAAATGAGAGACGTCAGAATACCCCATACTTAAACTTGCTTGTCCTCAAGTAATAACAATGTAAGCAAGACCGAAGCATAATCTTCAAGTAAAGCCTCTTATGAAAAACTCAAGTAAGCACAAGTGATAGACATGCTAGCAAGATTACGTCATCACACATGATCAAGTATTCAAGGAATAGAGTCTAATGCAACAAAGCCTCACTTTAGGTATGTGAAATGTGTATCACTCATCATGTGTTTAGGCTTGATAATGAACACTCAAACTCAAAAATCATGCTAGTAAAGGACTTTACTATTGAAGCTAATATCACCAATTCCTCCACCTAGAGATGCCTATTACAATGCACATAAAGAATATGAACTTGGCTCAATGGAAGTCCTCAAAGAGGTTCCGTTCGGCCGGGTTGTAATGGGGCTTTTGGTATTTCTCAAGGTGGGAATCATTTTGGTCTTGTGGTGCTTACAATGGGGATTGAACTTTCTAGTCTCTCACCAAACTTACCAAATTATTCCACTTTCAACTTCACACTCCCAAAAGACTTTGAATTTTCTCCTTTCAACCCACTTTTCACTTAACATTCCACTTCATCTTTGCACTACACTTTTTGTTGGATTTTTCACACTTTTTTTTTCACTAGGATCGACTTGCACTATAACTCGGGCCCGAAGTGCACTTATCCTCGGTCGGTGCCCTTTTTTTTCACTTAAGCACTTTGCTTTCAATCCACTATTTTTTCCAACTTTTCTTTCTTTTCTTTTTCACTTTATACTTCACAAAGATGCACTACCCACTTGATTTATAACTCCATTTCTTCTCCCTTCACCAAAGAGAATCTCAACTCTCCAAATACTCTTCCAAAACCTCTCACTAAAGTCCAATCCCATAAGGGTCAAGTCATATAGGCTAGGAATCATATTTTTGAGGAGTTTCAAACAAAGGTCTAAGGCTAAAACGGGGCTACAAACAACGGTTTATCTTCAAGGTAGGATATGGAACATTTTATGACTAAATGAAATAAAGTTCAAATCAATGCGACAATGCATAGAACAAATCTCATATTGGTCTTGGAAAATAGATAAACACCACAATAGCAAGTTTTACTAAGCATGCATGAGCTAATTCACACAAGAAAATGAGGGATATGCAATATGAATAAGCATCCCTAAAATGGCCAAAAACATCATCTCACAAGGTTCACTCTAGCTTAGTTGCATCAAAACTCATCCTAGAACTCATGTGCTCAATAAAAACATGCAAGATATCATACCATATCAAAAACAACATTCATTTAGAGGCTAAACTATCCAAAAATATGCAAAGGACTTTACATGCTCACATCATCATTAGCTTTCATATGGACATCTAAGATGGGATTTCCTAGTCCAAAAACAAAATCTTTTTGTTCTTTTTTCACACAATTTTCGAATTTTTATAGATTTTTGCAAAAATTTTCTCACACAAAACAAAAGAAACTCATCCATTCATACCATATCAAACATCATCATCATTCATGCAACATCCTTTTCATCATGCCACTATCCAAAATTAAACATCCCATAAACAAACACAAACACAAACACACTAAACATGGAACTATGAGCTACTAACCCACCCCATACTTAAAATTTTGATGTCCTCATCAAAAGAAATCAAAACTCAAAAGTAAAGAGAAGAGTAAAGAGAAAGCTCACAATTTTCCTTATTCTTGAATGGCTTGTTGAGGCTTAGTTGGGAGGGTGGCCACGGCGTTGTCTCCTTTGGAGCCGGGCGTGCCAATCACGATCATACACATGGTCGTGGAAAGGGTCTTGACTTGGCGGTTGGATTGGTGGGGCGGGACGCATCCATTGGTCTTCACGGGATGAGAAATTCCCGGACATCCACTCATTGAAACTCTCTTGGACGGTCCACCTTTGATCCTCGGCCGCCCTCAAGTCATCCACATCACGTCTTATGTAGGCCATGTGGCGGTTCACCTCATCAAATTGCTCTTGGAAGTCTTCTTGGTGGTGGAAAAGTTGTTGTTGTTGGAAGTTGAGGTTTTGTTGTTGAAGGTTGATTTGGTGCGCCTCTTGAAGCATTGTTGATTGTTGAAGTTGGAGATGTGCCATTTGGTTGGCCAAAAAGTTCATGTCCACCGATTGGTTTAGCTCGGGGAACACCATTCCGGGGCCGTACCATTGGGCATACCCCTCATATCCTCCATAGCTTGGTGGTGCTTGCTGTGCTCCACTTCCCTCACCCCTCTCAAATCGGCTCGGGACCGGATCGGGCAAGTATGCATCGGACCGACGTTGGTGGATGTCGGGCCCGACTTGTGAAGTACCTCGGTCCAAGAGTGTTGGGGCGTGGTCGGTGAGCAAATTGTGGTAACCACCGTCACAAACAACTCATCATGCAAAGAGATGACCCCATACTTGCACTTAACACACTCACTTCACAAAATCCAATCATGCATGAACAAGGAATCACATATCAATGGTCAAGCTACAAGATATATCATGATAAACATGCTATAACCAACAATCAAGCTCATGAATCCCTAAATTCACACAAGAGAAACTCGAAAAGCATAGGATCGACATGCAAAAGACAACGGGTCCGAGGTTGGGGACCTCGGTCCGAGTGTCTGGACCGACATGCAACATCGGTCCGAGGATCTGGGTACCTCGTTCCGATTGTATTTCGACTTCTCTACTTCGAAACACCCATAAAACACACTATCATGCTCCTAAAACTCAAAATCAACCAATTCTCATCACCAATCGAAGTTCTAAGTGGGATTTATCAACAATTAAGCACATTTTCACAATGCATGCAAATCACCATGGATGCTCAAAGTCCAAGCTCACTCAATCATGGCACATCTCAAATCTAGCAATGAAAACATGAAATTCACAAAGAATCAAGTAAAGATTGAGATTCACATACCAAATGTTGAAGAAACAAAGACTTCTAGCAAACAACTTCTTAGAACCCAAATTTTCTTTTCTAGATCTAGAAGAGAGATGAAGTTCTATGGGATTTTGGTTGGGATTTTGGCTTGAGGATCGATGCTTGGGGATGCTAGGGGTTGGATCGAGATCTTGTGGGTGGGATTGCTTGAGGTTCGAGTATGGTGGAGAATGGGGATCGAATTGGGAGTTTTTGAAGGGATTGGTATTTTAGGAAGGTAGTTATGGAGGTAAGGGGTGTTAGGTAAGGGAAAGGGGGCTTAAATGGGGTAGAAGACAAAGATAGGTCAGAAGGGCAAAGTAGGAATTTCCACCAAAATCAAGGCCAAGGTAATCGGCAAGCTTGGACCGACGTTGGAACCTCGGGCCGGAGGTACTGGGTACCTCGGTCCTACACGTTTTGGCTTCCTAAAATTCCCTCGTCTTGGTATTTTCTACCCACAAGTCATTGCATCATTTCCACAAATACCACACATGATCATGAAGCTCACATAACACATATATCCACAAAATACATGCTAAAGAAGAGATTAGGAAGAATCTAAGCTAAAGCAAAGAAAGGCAAACTAGAAACTACGAAAATGAATCTACTAAACCCGGGTTGCCTCCCGAGGAGCACTTCTTTTAAGTCACTAGCTTGACTTCTAACCTCTACCCTTCAAGGAGGGTGAAAAACGGTGAATTGATCCTCCTTGTCATATGCATCTCCATTCTCCTCATAGCCAAAGTGCCACCATTTGTGTTTGATGAAAGTGGGACATTCTACATCTCCTTTGTCCTCCAAAGTGTAGGTTGGCATCTCTTGCATCTTCTCGACTTGCTCTTCATCACCTACATCACAAAAGTCTAAAGAATTTCTAGGGGACTCTATGACATTATAACTCAAGTCTTCTTGCAAATCATCCAAGCAAAGATAGTCATCATCTAAATCCTCTTTCAAATCACTTAAGCAAATGTAAGAATCTCCCACATCAAAAGGATATAGATTAGGATACTCTTCATGGCTTGGTGGGCTATCTCCATCCCTTGACTCTTCATGGATTCGATCATGGTCTCTCAATGGTACTTCTTCCTCTCTTGTGGGTTCCAACTCCTCCCTCTTGCGTTTGGCATTTTCCTCTAGCTTCAAAATCGCCAATGCATCCGGTTCATTAAGGGCCTTGTTGAAATGGAACTCCACTTTTTCCTCTCCAATCTCGAAAGTGACCTTCCCATTCCTCACATCAAACTGTGCAGCCGCCGTAGCTAGAAACGGCCTCCCGAGAATAATGGGCACCATCGGATCCTCTTTCATGTCTAAGATCACGAAATCATCGGGCACAAAATATCTTCCAACTCTAACCGGGACGTCATCTAGAATTCCAGTGGCCTTTGTTGATGAACCATCGGCCATGGTAAGACTCATATCAACCGGTTCCATATCTCCGATGTTAGCCCTTCTCCATATGCTCATGGGCATAACCGATATGCTTGCTCCTAGATCACAAAGAGCCTTGAATTGTTGGGATCCAATTCCCACGGTGATGGCAAATCTTCCGGGATCACCTAGCTTTTGAGGTAGCTCTAAGATCTTCACCTCATCTTGCATCTCAACAATTGACCTCTTCTTGCTCAAGATTTCCTTCAAGAACTTTGCATAGGATGGCATCTCACTTAGAGCATCGGTGAATGGAATAGTGATGCTCAAGCCTTGCAAAAGCTTCAAGAACCGCTTGAACTTGCCCTCAACAATCTCCTTGGGCTTCTTCATAGGATATGGAAGAGTAGTAGCACCATGCTTCTTGCTTGGATCCACCTCCTTGGATCGATCTTAGCTTCTCTCCACGATCTCAGCCTGGACCCACTTAGGATCAACGTCGGGACCGACGTCAAGCATCTCGGACCGGGGGCAGGGGCTTTCTGGGCACGTCGAGCCACCTTCAGGGCAAGTCGGACCGACTTCAGGGCAAGTCGGGCCCGAGTTGCTGGGTATCTCGGTCCACTTCAGAGGGCTTCCTTCATTCACCGGATCGATGTCTGGGCACGTCGAGCCCGAGGTGCTGGGAACCTCGGTCCGACTCTCTTCTCTTGTTCTTGGAACTTGTGGCTCGGGCAAACTCCGTCCACTCCTCAATCCTATGGCACGAACTTCATTTTGTTGTTGTGGTGCACGGGGATTCTCCTCGGGTCGGCCCGGGAGTCTCCCTTCCTCTCGTGGAAGTTGATTTGCCATATGAACAATTTGGTTGTCCACTTGTCTCCTACAAACACCTAACTCTTTGAATTGATCATCAAATTTCCTCTCCATGTTGATGACGTGATTCTTCAAATCTTGAGCCTGTGGTGGTGTTTGCTCATAGAATCCGGGAGGTCGGTAGGGTGGTTGTTGGGCCCTTAGCTCGTTTTGGTTGAAGTTGTTGTTGTAGCCACTAGCTTGGCCTTGGTTCCACCTTCCTCCATTGTTGTTGAAGTTGGCTCTCCCTCCGTAGTTCCTTTGAACATAGTTGGCCTCTTCAATTTGTTCGGCCAATCGGACTTGGCGCTCATTTGGGCACTCTTGGGCTCCATGCTTCAAAGAACCACACTCTTCACATGCTCTTGTGTTTTGTTGGAGATGACCCATCTTCCTCCTCATCTTGTTCAACTCATCCTCCAAGAATTGGATCTTCACATCTTTGTCCACCTCTTCACTTTTGGGATCGTAGAGCCTCTTCGGACCTTCTCCATGGATTCTCACTTCCTTGCTCACTTGATTGACACCATACATGGCTTCATAATCCGAGAGCTTGTCTAGCAACTCCCATGCTTGCTCCGGTGGCAAGTCAATGAACCCACAATCGGTATGGAGGTTCAATTTATCCTTGGTGGCGGGGTTGATTCCTTGGAAGAAAATGTCTTGAAGGACATAAGGTTGTTGACCATGTGTTGGACACGCCCTTAACATCTCTTTGAACCTATCCCATGCCTCGAAAAGTGGCTCGTGAGCTCCTTGTTGGAAACTAGCAATCTTCCTTCTAAGCTCCGTCGTCTTGGTGGGCGGGAAGAACTTCATCAAGAATGAGTCGTTAAGAGCCCTCCATGATGTGATAGAACGAGGTGCTTGGCTCTCCAACCAATGCAAAGCTTTGCCTCCCAAAGACCACTTGAAGGCCTTGCGTAGCACATACTCAAGTGTCTCATCGTCCGTCGAGATGGTGTCACATAGATCTTTGAATTGCTTGACATGCTCGATCGGGCACTCGTTCGGTCTCCCTTGGAATTGCTCTCTCTTGATGAGTGAGATAAATTGAGTTTTTATCTCAAAATTCTTTGACACCTCCGGCAAGACGATAGCCGGCTCGGGCACCTTCAACTCCAGATGCATGTATTGTCTAGCATTCCGGGGTTGGGTGTTGATTTGAGCTTCCAACCTTATCCTTTGCTCCCTCTCTCTACGGGCCTCGGCATCTCGGTTCGCCATTTCAAGTTGCATTCGAGCCATGTCGGCTCTCATCCTCTCAAACTCCTCATCTCGGGCTTGGTCCGCCATCCTCTTCTTCTTTCGGGCTTGCCTTAGAATACTTTCTGGGTCATACACAAAGTCAAGCTCAAGAGTTCCTCGGGCGGAACTAGCTCGCATACACCTATAACCAAAGACACAAACAAAAACCGAATCAAAACAAACAAGGGGTTTGGGCTAGTCCCTCACCCAAATCACTACCAAAATCAAAGACTCAACAAAGAGGGTACCTCGAACAAATAGAACTCCCCGGCAACGGCGCCAAAATTCTGATCGGTCTGGGATCGGAGGGTCTCACAATTTAAATTTATAAAAACCGAACCTCAATTGTAGTAAAGAGGTAGGGTGTCGAACACACGGGAGTTCGTGCGTCGAGAGTACCCGAAAAGACTAAGAAAAGATGGAAGAAAGGAAAAACAAAGGAAAACAAAAGAGATCACCTCGGACCGACACAAGTCACTTCGGTCCGAGGGTGGATCGAGGTTGAGTTTGGCCGGGACCGACACACACTACGTCGGGCCCGACTTGCTGAGTAACTCGGTCTTGCACAATAAGTAGATCGGTCTTGGGTTTTTGGGTTCCACCCCTAACTAGAATTGGATATTCTTCCCTAATTCAGCCAATAAGTGTTTGATCCTTGTGAGATCGAGGTTGCTAGCCCCGGATCCCTCCACTCTACACCTCGACCCAAGGGAGTTTTCACTCACCTTCGATGCTAGGAACTTGTGATGGGATCGAGATTGCTTTCGCTTACTCTTACCAATCTCAAGCCCTATTTCTCTTGTTTTCACAAGAGAATTGAAGCTCAATGTAGAGAGGATTCACAAATCAAGCACTCAAGGCTATGGAATTGGGGTTTTCTACCCAATCCTAGCTAGGGGATTCCCCCATAGCCCAAGACTATGGAATCTACTCCATAAGGTAAGAGAAAAACACAATCAAAATGGAAATCAAGCAAATCTCAATCATCAACATCCAATCAAACTTCAATTGCATTCAAATTCAAAGTGTCAACAAAATCCAAATCTCAATTCTACTAGATCAAAGCAAAACAAAGTACAAAACTCACTAATCCTCCTCTCTTCTCCTTGCCTTCCAAGTCTTCCTTTGAGCCTTTAGAGAGTGATTTGGGTTGTGGGTGTGTGTTCTATCTCCTAATCATCTCTAATTATCCTACTTTATTGATTGGGGACCAAGAAATTCCTAATTTAGAAAAGGGCAAATGTGGAAAGTTACTAAAAATATGCCTTGGGGAACAATCCTCTCAAATGCCGACTTGGACCGACACGCTGGGGACCTCGGGCCCGACGTTGGGAACGTCGGTCTTGGGCTCTGGTTGCTCGATCTCGGGCCCGACGTGGTGGTACTCGGTCTTGGGCCTCGATCCTTGTCTTTTTCTTGGGTTTCCTTTGGTTCCACTTCATTCTTGGCTTGGCTCTTGCATTCCTTGATTTGGCTCCTTCATTAGCTCCTCCAAAATGTCCTCATTCTTGCCATTTTACCTACAAAACCAAGCAAACTCGCATAGTTTCCGAATCTCAAAGAAAACCGGGAACTAAGCTAGAAAGGAACAAAACTAACAAAGAAAGGAATGAAAAACACATATTTACAAGGGAAATTAACTACTAAAACACCTCCAAAATGAGAGACGTCAGTATGCAAGTAGGGGTCGAACCCAAGAGAACTATGGTATCTAGTATCAAGATAATTATCAACTAAAGATATTGAGGGAAATCAAAGAGATATCTAAACTAAACTAAACTAACCTAGGAAAGCATATAACAAACAACTAAACAAATAGATAAGAGGCAGGTTCATTCAAAAGATCCACTCATGAAATAATCACTCGATCATAGATTCATCCATTGATTTCATTCATACCTATGATTAATTGTTATCCTGATCATTAACAATCGCAAGTCCACGGTCCAAGCAATTCTATAACCCTAGGCAAGGACGCTTAAACCTAGAATTAGCATAGAGAACAAGGATATGCAGGATATAATATCAAGCAATCAAGCTACGAGTCAATTGCAACATAAAACAATCAATTCTCTCTCTTAATCCTAGTCCACGGTCCTAGAATCAAGTTGTCTTCTAGAAAAGAGATGCTCGCACAAACAATGAAACAAATCAATTCAGACTATAATACAATGATAATTCAACAAGTTGGCCAGGCTCAAAGAATCATGCAAAGCTCATGTAATTAAGCACAAAGAGAAGAGATATTAACCAAAGGATAGAAATCAATTACCAAAACCTCACGAGTTCATACATCAGAGCTTCTCCCTTGAACAAACCCAGGGAGACTAGCTCTCCATAACTAAACTAAAAGAAAAGAATTGGAAATAATAATGGATACCTAAAACATAGGGATGACTCCTGCTTATATAGCCCAAGGAATAAGCTCCCCGAGATAGATAAGAAAAGAGGCAAAAGATAGAAAAGGAAAATAGATAGAAAGATTTCGGCCCGCTTCGGATCCGGCATCAACGCGGTCACGTCGTCTCCACCACGCCCGTGCTTTCATGACAGAAAAGAATAGGTCGTCTCGGCAGCCACCGCGGTCGCGGTATTCGGACAGAAATTTTGGCGTCACTTCGGAGGCTGTTTTGACTATCATTGGCTTGGAATCTTACATCGGTGTCAAAAGATGTATTGAAGCTCTTCGAGTTAGCTTTGCAATGGCACCAGAATCAGCTCAATCCGACCACCCTAGCTCCAGATATAGCCTTCGCAAGCAAGTGGTGTCGCGCAGACAGCTCAAAACGCCTTAAAACTCTTGAATCTTGCATCCTTGTGTCTTCGGCCTAGATATTACAATCACGCACAAATCTAACCTAAACACACTCAATATAGCCCTAAAATACAAGAGTAAACCTATACAAAATAGCCCGAATCATATTCCCCCATACTTAGATCTTGCTCGTCCTCGAGTAAGCTTAAACAAATATGAGAAGATAGCACATCTAAGATCTCAGGAAATAAAAGGGAAAATAAGAACACTCAGCTCACAACCCAAACCCAAAAATTAATTAATCATGGACATAAAATAATAAAGCTCAAACACACACCTCACAACATGATATAGCACTCAACTCTAAAAACATGAAAGAACAACCTAGGATCTACCCAAATCTAACATGTAAGCCCCAAAGTCCCCAAGAAAGAATGAACCTAAAACACTCGAATTTTACCGCTCAATTCTGCTTAGGCGCCCTTTCGGGTTTTCACCTAACCGCTCTATTCATTTTTCAATAGGTGTGCTCACAAATACTCACAACTCTCATGAACCTCATATTACCCCAACCTAATGCTGGTCCGGGTTACCTGCTTATTACCTAAGCCGCCCTTTTGTGTTTTCAACTCATCCCAGGATTTATATGCCTTTGTTTCAATCTTTATGGCTTTTTCTATCTTTTTCTTTTTCTTTCTTTCTTTATTATGCAAAAAAAATGGTGCAAGTGCTCCATGAAAAGAAGAAAATCAAAAATCTGAAGCAAGTCATTAACTAAACTAACTAGGATAAGCGAATGCGAGTACTCCCTCCCCCATACTTAAATCCTTCATTGTCCTCAATGAAGCTGAGAGAAAGGATAGAAGCAAGGAGAAAGGTATATCAAAAGACTCACAAACGATGAAGAGAGGTGGAATGGAAGAACTCTTCAAATGTGGTAGAAGAATGGAAGAAGAGGACTTCGGAATACCGTTCTGATGGCTAACCGCGGGCGCGGGTGATCAGGCCGCGATCGCGGAATCAACACAGCGAGAATAGTTAGCCTCGGGTGGACCACCGCAGGCGCGGCCAGTGTGGCGCGGGCGTGTTCTTCGTGCAGACGTGAACTGTTGACTTCAGCTCGAACCGGATGATGTGCAAGGAACCTTCGTATCTTGGCTCGTCTCTTGGAAGATGAACAAATACTTGAACTCGAGCCTTGGAGAAGAGAACTCTCGGGGGAACAAAGCTCCTTCATACTTAGGCTTTACACATAGCGAAAAAAATGGAATTACAAAGGTGGATGAAAAGAAAAGAAATAGAAGGTATGGAAAGATAGAAGATGGAAAATAATGGAATAGGTAGATGAAAGATATAGATATAGAATGGACCAAAAGGTCCTCTTTTTTTTTCTCTTTTTTTTGTTTTTTTCCCTTTTTTTTCTTTTTCTTGTTTTTCTTTTTTTTTTGTTTTTTTTTCCATTTTTTTGTTTTTTTTTTCAAACCAACTCCATCACCACCGCGGGCGTGGTTTGTGGACCGCGACCGCGGTATCTAGTACCTGTACGTCGGGAGTTTCTGTGTTCGAAACGCAATCGCGGGCGCGGTTCACCCACAGAATGTTCTTTCGAACCTAGTACCTGCATGTTAGCCCGAATTTTTTTTTGGATAGACAGTTAATAAAAATAATAATACGAGAAAGAAACCTAAGTTCCCCTACAATGGCGCCAAAATTTGACTCGGCTAAAGTCGTCGTGCCAAGATCAAAGATAAATAACACAAACAAACAAACAAACTAGTATAGTATGCAAGTAGGGGTCGAACCCAAGAGAACTATGGTATCTAGTATCAATATAATTATCAACTAAAGATATGGGGGGAAATCAAAGAGATATCTAAACTAAACTAACCTAGAAAGCAAATAACAAACAAATAAACAAATCGGTAAGAGGCAGGTTCATTCTAAAGATCCACTCATGAAATACTCACTCGATCATAGATTCATCCATTGATTTCATTCACACCTATGGTTAAGTCCACGGTCCAAGCAGTTCTATAACCCTAGACAAGGACGCTTAAACCTAGAATTAGCATAGAGAACAAGGATATGCAGGATATAATATCAAGCAATCAAGCTACGAGTCAATTGCAAGATAAAACAATCAATTCTCTCTCTTAATCCTAGTCCACGGTCCTAGAATCAAGTTGTCTTCTAGAAAAGAGATGATCACACAAACAATGAAACAAATCAATTCAGACTATAATACAATGATAATTTAACAAGTTGGCCAGGCTCAAAGAATCATGCAAAGCTCATGGAATTAAGCACGAAAAGAATAGATATTAACCAAAGGATAGAAATCAATTACCAAAACCTCACGAGTTCATACATCAAAGCTCCTTCCTTGAACAAACCCAAGGAGACTAGCTCTCCATAACTAAACTAAAAGAGAAGAATTGGAAATAATAATGGATAATGGATACCTAAAACCTAGGGCTGACTCCTCCTTATATAGCCCAAGGAACAAGCTCTCCGAGATAGATAAGGAAAGAGGCAAAGGATATAAAAGGAAACAAGATAGAAAGATTTCGGCCCTCTTTAGATCCGGCATCACCGCGGTCGCGTCATCTCCACCGCGCCCGCGCTTTCACAATAGAAAAGAATAGGTCGTCTCGGCAGCCACCGCGGTCGCGCTTCTCCTCCCGCGGTCGCGGTATTCGGACAAAAACTCTAGCGTCATTTCGGAGGCTGTTTTGACTATCATCGGCTTGGAATCTGACTTCGGTGTAAAAAGATGAATTAGAGCTCTTCGAGTTAGCTTTCCAGTGACACTGGAATCAGCTCAATCAGACCACCCTAGCCCCAGATATATCCTTTGTAAGCAAGTGGTGTCGCGTAGACAGCTCAAAACGCCTTAAAACTCTTGAATCTTGCATCCTTGTGTCTTCGGCCTAGATATTACAATCACACACAACTCTAACCTAAACACACTAAATATAGCCCTAAAATACAAGAGTAAACCTATACAAAATAGCCCGAATCAGTCACCGTTGGCCGTCCGTGTCGGAGCCGTTCGGTGCCAGAGTCGGGGCTTCTCGTCTCATGATGGTTTAGCAGCCAACAATCGGCGAATTTGGCGTCGTCTCGAGGTTGAGTGAAAGGTCGGAGGAGATCGTTGATGTTGTCCACGAGAGCGAGCGAGAGAGAAAGGTTAGGGAAGGAGGTATTGCAAGTCGGGCGGGTCGTTGAGGGACTGTTGGAATGGTAATTATGATCCGCAGTGATGATATTTGGAAAAGATTGCATTCCACGTCTAGCACTGATTTTTGATGCTTCTTTCTTTTGGGTTTAGTATTTGATTTGATCATTATTCTTTCTTTCCACTATACTTCATTTTTCATAATATTTAGGGCTTTTATGATATTTAGATGTGCGAGCTTATTTTGTAATTACCTATTCATATAAATATCAATATATTTTTCTCTATAAAGTAGGTGAATCAGGTGAATCATAACGCTTTCTCATTACCTTTGTATAGATGATGAACATGGTTTTCCTCATCTATATTATGTGTTTGATTCAATAAAAATTGAAATTTCATAACCTTTAACATTCTTCTTGGGCAAACACTTCTAAAGAATTAAATTTTATATATGGACCTAAGAGATGGTCGGTGTAAGGGTCCAATAAATTATTGTAATATTATTTCTTACTAAGAAATTTATATTTTTAAAAAATACTTTTGAAAAAGGTTATGCTTTGTGAAAGTCTGAAATACAATTTTTATCTTCATTTAGACGGTTGTATGGGTTGGAGATTCATGAGATTGGAATTTTGTATAGTGTTATATAGGAAAAAAAATCCACCTTTCCATCCTTCCTGCAATGATTTATGGGAAAATGGAAAACTTCCTCATTTTGTTGGTGACTTTTATGGAAATTCTGGAGATATCTAGTTTTATAAAACTGATTTCGTCCATGGGTGTGGCCTTTCAATTCAATCTGGTGGTTTGCACCAAACTTAGAATTAATTTAGTTAAGACTTTGGAGTTTTGGTAACATATGCATAACTCAATTTATACACTTAGCCCGTTTATACTTATTTATGCTTTCATCATAAGCTTTATTAAAATTTACACCTATCAGTTTATAATTAAACCATAAAACATAACTATAATTAATCAATCAAATTATTCAGCCTTATCCTGTGCTTAGCACGGGACTAAGACAGCTAGTTAACATTGAACCAATGATCTCCGTCCCTGGTTTTGATAATAACAAACTTTATGAGATTTAATGTTTTTCCAAGTGTTACTCCCAAGAATGTTTCCAAGGATGCTCATCATCAAAAAAGGACAACAAGCATTTGTCATCCCTATGGTATAGGGATGCCCATGACTTCAATAAACAAACGAACAAGAATGAGTTTCCTCCGAGATAGGGAAGTCGTCCCTTTCAAGAAGGAAACTCGTTGTTGGATCGTTAGTACTGAGGGACGTCCTTTACTTTGGTAAAGGCGTCCTTAGGTTAAGCGTCCCTACGAGGAGTAGGGGCGTCCTTGAGTAATGCAGCGGAAATTAAGTACTAAACAGATAAAAGATGAACGCAGAGAATTATAGAGGAACCACTCAAGACCAAGTAGTCCTTGAGTGTAAACCTCTACCTCCTTGGAGGATTTTTGAATAGTTCTTTCCTTTCTATTGAACGTCCTTACAGTTGTACTGGCGAATCTTTACAATTCTCTGGCACTTAGCTTTTCCCTAAGTCCACTAGTAAAGGACTCCTCTAAGCCTACAACTTAAGCGAGTTCAATCTACTAAAGGACTCTATTCCTACGTTCTGCAGTACTTCGCAGAACTCTCTCTCTCTCTTTTTGGGTTTTTTGTTACAAACTATTTTTGTGATTTGGTTACAAGTCTCACTCGATCTAACACAAGTTCTAACACTGTTCTTGAGTTCTTGAGTTAGTTCTTCGTGTTCTTGAGTGAGTCGCTTTCCTTTGATTCTCTCTGAATATTCCTGAAAGCGTTAGCGTCACAATAAATGCCTTGGGGGTATTTATAGGACTTGGGGAAGGGCGTCTTTTCACTGGGATGATCATGCCCTTCATGGACGTGGCTACAGGATCTTCCTCCACGTAGTAGGGCGGTGATGAGGAAGCTTCCTGTATCCAGCTGTGTATGATGAACTCCGCTACAGGATCGGCCGCCACGTGTTGATGGACTCTGCAACAGGATCGTCCGCCACGTAGTGTTGGACTCCGCTACAGGATCGGTCTCCATGTGTCCTTGGATGATCAAATGTTGTCGAGTGATGTCATCCTGTCGGCTAGTGAGTAAGGACTCCTTTCTTGCGTTCCTACTTGCTTAGGACTCCGTCCTTGCTCAAGTAGTCTCTGGCTGGTCCTTACTTCCTGTTAGCTAGCGTCCCTAAGCTAATGGGACGCCCATACACACTTGTTGTCCTTTTGGTCACTAGCGTTCCTGAACACTTAGACAACTTTATTAGAATCAAAGTGAGTTTGTCATATCAAAACTAAGGGACGGTTGTGTGGAACACTAACAAGTACGCAAGCGTTCTTGATAGCGTCCCAACAATTTCCCCCTTTTTGATGATGACAAACTCTTCAGCAAAATAGTTTTGGCGTTTGAGCTTAGCATGCATGAAAACTTGAAAGCGTCCTCTAACACTTAGAGAAAATTCATTTAGCACAAGTTTTCCTTCTTTGATTCTCTAACTTTTGGATTTTAAGGAAAGAGTCGCGTCCTAGAAAAGATTTTCTAAGCGTTCTCTTTTATTCTAGCATGAGCAGCGTTCCTTAGACTTTTCACTTAATAGTTCCCCCTTAACACTTGCTTATTCTAGATAACTATTTTATAGCGCATCTCTGCAAAACTACACTTCCCCCTTTTGGCATCATCGAAAAGGATAACAAGTGATAAGAACGTTAAGCACAAAAACATAACTAAAGGCAGTGGAACGCTTAAACACACACAATGCAAGCAAACAGTGGAATTGCCATTCAAACAAAATTACAGTTATTACAAGCCAAGATCATAGTGTTTGAAGTTCAAAAGAAGCAAAGGCAATTTAATAGGGGATGAAAGGGGTGGTGGCAATCACTGAGAACAGCTGTTGTCTTGATAAAACTTGAGCAATTGCTCTTGAAGTTCAGCAGCCTTGGAGAACGCAGATGATAAGTCCTTTAAGGCGGAGAAGATGAGGCACTGGTTGTCCATAATTGCTCCCATGAGTTCTGCTGGAGGATACTGAGCTATGTTTGCAGGGGCAGAACGGGGCAAAGGACCTGAACTCGATGAAGGAGCGTCCGTGGGAAGAGCTGGAGAAGAGGGAGTCCCTAAGAGCATTTGATCAAGGGTTGTAAGATCTACTGCGGGCTCTTGATCTTGAGGGGACTCATGAGGCGTGGAATTAAGCCTTGCGGCCTCAGCCTCAGCAGCTAGGCGTTCTTCTTCTGCTTTCAGTCTAGCTTCCTCAGCCTCAGCTTCTAACTGTTTCAGAACGGACGGGAGCTCTTCATTATGCCTTATCTCAACAAGTCCTTTCTTGGCATTCCATTTTAAGCCAAGTTCTTCAGAAGGAGCGCTCTCATCGTAAGCGTCCTGGGACTGCAAGATTGCCTTTACGACTCCAGGGTAGGGCAAGGCGTGCCTCTTCCTTCCACACTTGGCCATATGTTGCATAGCAATTCTGGCTAAGTTGATTGGGCGACGTTCGAGGATAGCGTCAATTAGGATTATATCGTGTGTTTGCATAATTGAACGCTTTTCCTGCCTTGGAAGAATGGCGCGACAAATGAAGTAGTGGACGATTGCGCCAACTTTGCTCAGAACATGAGCTACCCTGTCAAGTCCCATAGGCCTTTTGCCCTGAAATATGTGCTCAACCAGAGGCAGTTCTTGATCTGTCGTTTCAAAGCTGCCTTCAGGGAGTGAGCTAAGAGCATCGGACGGTGGCTTGCGTGGACCTAGACCCAAGAAGGAGCGCATTTGGCGTTCTGTCACTGAGGCTTTCTCACCTTCAATTTTGAAGTGGAGGGAGCCATCTTTTGCCTTGTAGCGCAAATCCCTATAGAACGCCTTTACCTGTTCTTTGTCAACAGTGGTCGGCGCTGGTCCAACGTTCTGCCATCCTTGAAATTTCAGAAGCTCGAGGAACTCCTGAACGGCTGCATCGTCAAATGAGGCTAGCCACTCTTCAGAGTAAATGAGAGGGCTCAGGACTTTAACGGGCACATCAGCGTTCTTCCTTTTGCGCTTGCCCTTGGGGGACTCAGAGTCCTCATCATCATCTGACTCGTCCTCAGCTTTCTCCGAGTCACTGTCAGAAGCGTCCTCTGTGCCTTGTTCTGTTTCAGCGTCGCCACCAGCTGTGGCTTGATCGGCACCTGAGGTTTGTCCTTGGGACGTGCCCTCAGCGTCCTGAGCCTCTGTCGGATTTTCTGTTGTGGTTGGCTCAGCGTCCGCTGGGACTAGATGGGATTCTGTTTGGATTGTGGGGGAGGGGTTTTCTTGTGGAGCTTGGGAAGGGTTGAGGATTGGGAGGGACTGGTCATAGGGAGGGACTTCCTGAGCATCACGCTCGAGCTCGTCAGAAAGGGTTGGCTCGGCGTCCTTTTGAGGAACCTGGTGCTCGCCAGCGTCCTCAACCACTTGTGTCTCAGCTGGAGCATGCTCAACTCCTTCAGCCTCATCATCAGAGTCCCCAACGACGTCAATAATAGGGGAGACTCCTTCAGCAGTTTCTTGAGGCGTTCCTCTGTGGCTCTCAGATGAGCTAGAGGAGGAGGAGGAGATGTGCTCGGGCTCTGGAGCAGCTTGAACCATGAGCACCTTTGGAGATTCGCCAGCTTTGCGGCGTTTGAAGGTGCGCTCAAGGGCTGGACGCTTCTCAACGTCCTCTGGTCCACTCTCAGATGAGGGACGGCGAGATCTGGGGGTCTTGGGGTCTTTGGGGGGAGAGATGTGGGCCGGGGCTTTGGGGAAGATGGCAAGGTTTAGGGGGGAGTAAGGTTTGGGAGGAAATGGAATGAGAGCATTTGTTTTGGAAGGTTGGGGGGACGGAAGAGGAGTAGGAAGTTGGACGATTGAGATTGGTTGTGGAGGAGGAGTGGATTCCTTAGAAAGGTTGGAAGGCCTTTTAGTGGTGCTAGGCCTTTTTGAGGGTTTGGAGGATGGGACACTAGAAGTCTTGGCCTTTTTGAGGGGCCTAGGGTCGTGAACTTTCTTTGAGCGTCCCTCCTTTAAATGAGAAGGAAACTTATCTACAATCTCCGTTGGTTTTGAGGAGGTTTTGGTTGTTTTTGAGAGGGGAGATGAAGGGGTTGGACGCTTGGATGGAAGGATTGATTTGGTGGTGATGGTAGGGACTTGAGGTGGTGGTGGAGAAGGACTTGGTACTCTTGCTTTAATCATTTTATAAGCCAAAGAGTCCTTTGGGTACATCGGGAAATCGGGAAGAACGGCGTTATGGAGGTCGGGGATAAGATCAATTAAAGGACCCAGATTCTCACCTCCAAACTGTGAAAAGAAGAGAACGTCGTCCATCCGTCCTGGCAAGTCCTTGTAATTGGTGTTGTGGAGGCCTTGAATGGCGAACCGTTCGATGAACCGCTCGTAGTTCCTTGTTTTGACGGCGTCATTCTTTACATCAGGTTTGTCCATGCGTTCCCTTATCAAGTTGTACAGCGTCCTTGGCTTTCTGTTGATAAAGTCCAGAAGCGACTCATTGAGAACGATAGGCTTTGGCTTCTCGATGTAGTGGGACTTCACCAGCTTTCTACGCTTCCCGCCGGTTGAAGATCCGGCCACGTTCAACTGTCTTTGAGACATATTTTCAGATGAAGCTTAGAGAGAGAAAGTCGCCGGAGTTCTAGAGAGAAGTCAGAGCAAATTTGAGAGCGAGAAAGTGGTTGAGCGTAATAAATTTGATTGCGACTGTTCTGGCCTTATATAGAGGAAGCGGTGGCACAAATGGTAATTAACACTGTTTTACTGTGCGACACGTGGCAAAACTTCCCCCTTAAGATTTGAGCAAAAGTAACGGTCACTGTTCACACTTTCAAAAGTTTAAAAATCTGACTCTTCAACTGCTCCTCAAAACTGAACTGGCGTCCTTTGCAACAAACACTGAGCGTTCTCTCATACTTAGCAAAAATTAACCTCTTCAAGCAAACTTCTTTAAGCAAACCAACAACCAACTTACCGTTCTTGTGATTACCTTTCGAACCAGTTGAGAACAACGCAAGTACGTCCCGTAAAAGAAAATATGAAGCTCATAGGACGCTTTTGAGGAGTTCTCGGCTAGGGTAAGCTTAGAGTTCCCATCATTTCGGCTTATAATGAGGGTTGGGTGATCAGGGATACTCTTTTCAAGACAAAATAGAGAAAATTTGAATGGCGTTCCAAAGTAGCAAACACATGAAGTTTTAGACTAGCGTCCTTGCAAATATGAATTCAATGCATAACAGTCCTTAAGCACTTAGAATCTACAAAACATAGCCAATCATTGAGAGAATAGTAGAACGGGACTTGCTACTTAAAAGTTATCATCCCTAAGAGCAACCTGAGATGCTCATAGGGACGTCTATCAAGCGCCTTAGTGAAAATATCAGCTATTTGGTCTTCAGTCCTTACATGCTCCATACTAATGAGTCCTAGTTCAACATTATCACGCAAGAAATGATGCCTTATATGAATATGCTTTGTGCGTGAATGAAAAACAGGATTCTTTGAAATTTCAATAGCACTTGTGTTATCACAACGAACGGGTATAGTTTCAAGATTGATACCGTAGTCCTCTAGTTGATATTTGATCCAGATAACTTGTGAACAGCACAAAGCAGCAGCAACGTACTCGGCTTCCGCAGTGGAAAGCGCCACAGAGTTCTGTTTCTTAGATCCCCAAGAGACTAAGCATGAACCAAGGAATTGTGCCATTCCTGAGGTGCTTTTCCTATCAATTACATGACCCGCATAATCAGCGTCCGAGTAGCCAACTAGCTTGAAGGACGTCTTCCTGGGGTACCAAAGGCAAAGATCGTCGCGTCCTTTGAGGTAGCGAAAGATCCTCTTGACTTCTTGCATGTGGGACTCCTTTGGATTAGCCTTGAAGCGTGCACTTAAGCAAACGGCAAACATAATGTCGGGACGGCTTGCGGTCAAGTAGAGCAAAGAACCAATCATCCCTCTATAAAGCTTTTGATCAACGTCCTTTCCCTGTTCGTCTGCGTAAAGACGCGAGTTTGGAGAACAAGGAGTGGTAACAGGTTTGGACGTGTTCATCCCGTACTTATCAAGCATTTCACGGACATATTTCTGTTGGTGAATGCGCGTCCCTTCCTTGAGTTGATTAATTTGAAGTCCCAAGAAGAAATTGAGTTCTCCAATGAGGGACATCTCAAATTCACTACTCATTAAGGACTTGAACTCATCTACAAGCTTCATGTTAGTACTACCAAAAACTATATCATCAACATAGACTTGGGCAATTAAAATGTCCTTGTGAACTTTCTTTAACAACAAAGTTTTATCAATTGAACCTCTAGTGTACCCATGAGACAAAAGAAAGGACGCAAACCTGTCGTACCATGCACGAGGGGCTTGCTTGAGTCCATAGAGCGCTTTGTCCAGGTAGTACACATGATCTGGGTGAGAGGTGTCCTCGAAGCCAGGCGGCTGAGCAACATACACTTCCTCCTTTAGCTTTCCATTGAGAAAGGCAGTCTTGACGTCCATTTGAAATAACTTGAATCCTTTGTGAGCGGCGAAGGCAATGAGAAGACGAACGGCTTCAATTCTAGCAACAGGAGCAAAGGTCTCATCATAGTCTATGCCTTCCTCTTGCTTGAATCCTTGAGCCACCAGTCTTGCCTTGTTCCTTGACACACGTCCACTCTCATCAAGCTTATTTCTGAACACCCATCGTGTCCCTATAATATTTTTGCCTTTGGGACGTGGGACGAGAATCCAAACTTTGTTCCTTTCAAACTGATTGAGTTCTTCTTGCATTGCTTGAATCCAGTCAGCGTCCTGGAGTGCTTCTTTGATATTCTTTGGCTCCACCAGAGAAACAAAGGCATTGAATGCACAGAAAGCTAAATTTGCACTCTGGGACTTGCTTGCAGCTGACCTGGTTTAAACTCCTTGAGAAGGATCAGATACAATTTGAGAAGTTGGGTGGTCCCTAGAGAAACGGGACTCCCTTTGAAACAAATGAGCAAATCTTGGATCAATGTCTCCATCAGAATTATCACTGTCACTTTGAGCATCGTCCTCAATGTGTTCCCCCTCAGAGAGAGCGTCCACAATTTGATGTTGCTCGCCTTGTTGACTTGATTCAGCTACATCTTGTTGAACTCGGGATTCACTGCGAGATGGAACTCCTTGAACAACACTGGGTGCGTCCACTGAGACTTCTTCAGGATTTGGAGACGCGTCCTTAGAGACATAGTATTTTCCAGAAGTCCAATCCTCAGCTTCATCTTCAGAGTCGTCCTGTTGTTGTGACGCAGAGCGTTCTTTCTTACTTGGTTTTTCTTTATGAGATGAACGTTATTTGAACACAACATGAATACTCTCCTCAAGCTTTAGAGTCCTTTTGTTGAAAACTCTATATGCTTTGCTGGTAAGAGAGTACCCAAGGAATATGGCTTCATCACTCCTTGCATCAAATTTTCCAAGTTTTTCTTTATCATTGTTGTGAACGAAACACTTGCATCCAAAAACTCTGAGATAATCAATGCGAGGCTTCCTTCCATTCAACAACTCATAGGACGTCTTCTTCAGCAGAGGACGGATCATGGCACGATTGATGATATAACATGTTGTAGCAATAGCTTCCGCCCAAAAGTACTTTGGAACGCTATTTGCCAAGAGCATAGTCCTTGCCATATCCTCCAGCGTCCTGTTCTTTCTTTCCACAACTTCATTTTGTTGAGGAGTCCTTGGAGCGGAGAAGTTGTGCGAGACACCATGTTGATCACAGTAGGCTAGGAACTCTGAATTTTGGAACTCTGTTCCATGGTCTGATCTTATGGCTTTGAGAGGCGTCTCAAGAGCAACTTCCACTTGTTTGATGAAGACTTTGAACGCATTGAAATAATCTGCTTTTGACACCAAGAAAAGAACCCAAGTGAATCGAGAAAAATCATCTACAAGAACGTAAATGTACCTCTTTCCACCGTAGCTCAATGTCTTCATTGGTCCGCAAAGATCCATATGGAGCGGTTCCAAAGGCTTCTTTGTACTGACTTCGTTCTTGGATTTGAAAGACGTTCTTGTTTGCTTCCCTTTAATACAGGCTTCACATTGTTCGACTTTCTAAGGATCGATGCGGGGAAGTCCTTTCACAAGATTTCGCTGATGTAGCTTAAGGATTGTGCTTGGTCCAACATGGCCAAGTCGGCGATGCCAGAGATCAGCGTCCTCCTTTGATGCAGATAGACGCAACTCTGATTTAGGTTTGAACTCTTGATTGAAGATATAGATATTGTTCTTGCGAACTCCTTTGAGAACAACTTTGTTGGACTTCTTGTTGATGACTAGGCACTCCTTTGAGTCAAATGTGACTAGATTTTCTCCTTGATCACACATCTGAGAGACGCTAAGAAGATTAAAGCCAAGTCCTTCAACAAGACTAACATTTGTTGCTTTAATGGACGGGTTGAGAATAGCAGTTCCCGTTCCTTTGATCTTTCCTTTGCCCTTATTGCCAAACGAGACAGTTCCTCCCGTGGCACTACTTTGGATAGAAGTGAGATGGATCTGGCTTCCTATCATATGATTTGAGGCGCCACTATCAATGATCCATGGGCGTCCCCTCACTTCCACCTGCCATAACAAAGTTAGTGTTTGGCGACCCAGGCAAGCTGTTCCTTACCTGGTTCGTTACAAAAGTAGAACTCTGGTTCTGGCATGTAGTCATTAATATTCACATCATTTGAAATAGCATGCTTGCGGACAGAGTTCCTAGAGCGTCTAGAACGCCTAGGATTAGCCTTAGGAACGAACTTATCATTTTCATTGTTAGTCCTAGCAGCTTTTCCATTTTCAATATCTTCCTTGAGTTTTAAGCAGTCATACTTGAAGTGATCTCCTTGTCCACAGTACCAACACGTCCTATAGTAAGTACCAAGATAGTACTTCTTATCGGGACGCTGAATCTTGTTTTCTTTCATCTTTTGAGGATTACAAACTTTTGAACCGTCCCCTTTAGCAATCTTCTTGTAAATCTTATGACTTGTGGAATTAGTGTAGTAGTCTTCCTTTCCTAATTCTCCACTTTCTAGAACTCCAATTCTTTCAAGAAGGTTTTTAGTTTTCTCTCTTTCAAGTTCCAGTTCAGAAGTTTTGCTTGCCTCAACGTCACTAGGAAGAGAGTTCTTAGTGTTAGATTCATACCCTAGACCTCTCTTAGCTGGGACAAAGACCATTGGTCTCACTTCTTCAACTATGGGACTCTTACCTAAAACTTTAACTTCTTCCCTAAGATTAGCGTTCTCAAGTTTGAGACACATGATTTCAGTTTTTAGGGACTTAGTTTCATCACATGAGGACTCTAGTTGAATAGTCATTGTACTACAATTTTCACATTCAACTACAATGTTTTCATCTTCAAGTTCATCCATTCTTCTTTTCATAGCAAGACTTTCCTCCATTATTTTACCAATGAGTTTAAGTAGTTTTGGTTTTGAACATTTTTCTAAAGAATGCATCATGGAATCATGAGTTACCTCTTGTTCATTGTCGGAGGTGTTCTCTTCAACAACTGGGGCGTCCTCTACTGCCATGTATGCAACTTGATCGTCACGTTCATCATCACTTGAACTGAGATCATCCCATGCAGCTGTACATGCTCCAATGAGAGCTTTCTTCTTGTCTTTGGAGGACGTTCCCATAGTGCACTTTTTGGCAAAGTGTCCTTTCTTGTTGCATTTGTAGCATGTGAGTTCCTTCATTTCAGCCTCTGTGTACTTGGGACTCTCCTTTTTGTAGAACTTGCTCTTACTACTATGCTTGTTCTTCTTGTTATAGTACTTGAGAGCCTTGTGAATAAGAGAAAGTTCCTCATCTGAGTCAATCTCTTCCTTTGGCTTTCTTTCTTTTTCTTTGGGACGCAAGTTCTCAAGTGTTTCTTTGTTTTGCATCATCAATGCTAGATCTCTTTGGCCACGTAGGTACTCGGCGTACTCTGGTGTTGTGGACGCCAAAGCAAGATCAGTTTGAGGATTCTTTCCTAGCTGAGCCATGTCAGAGACTCTTCTTTCTTCGTACTGCCTGAGCTTCCCATAGATCTCTTCCATGTCTAGAGTTTTGTTGGCTGTGTTTTCTTTGAACGTTGTCCTGTCAAAGTTCCAGACCCCGGTCAAACCATCAATGACCACTTGAACTCTATTCCTCATGGAGATTTCTGTTTCTAGGATGACAAGGGCCTCAAAGCGGTATGAGTAGTCGTTCACCGTTTCATTTGGCAGCATGCTAAAAGCATAGAACTCTTTCTTGATTTTCAGCTGGACGTCCTCCTTCATTTCAGTGGTTCCCACATGGAACTTCTCAAGAGCTTCCCACTGTTGTTTCACTGTAGGCAAGTTGCCAACTCGAGTGGCGTCCCTTTCGCACAAGGACGCTTGAAGAAAACAGATAGCTTTTGCATTGGTTTCCATCAGCTTGAACTCATCAGGACCCCACTCGTCCTCCTTATCAGCTTTGTCAGCAGGAACCTTGAGATCTCCCTTCAAAATAACCTTCCAGCATTGATAATTTTGACCTCTACAGAAATTTTCAAACCTAGTCTTCCATCGGTTGAAGTTGCCGTCCGTTAGGCGCGGAGGCTTTACAAAAGAGATTCCAATAGGTTCCATGTCCATCTTTACCTGCAACTCAGTAAGAATCTAGAGCGCCGGCTCTGATACCAATTGTTGGATCGTTAGTACTGAGGGACGTCCTTTACTTTGGTAAAGGCGTCCTTAGGTTAGGCGTCCCTACGAGGAGTAGGGGCGTCCTTGAGTAATGCAGCGGAAATTAAGTACTAAACAGATAAAAGATGAACGCAGAGAATTATAGAGGAACCACTCAAGACCAAGTAGTCCTTGAGTGTAAACCTCTACCTCCTTGGAGGATTTTTGAATAGTTCTTTCCTTTCTATTGAACGTCCTTACAGTTGTACTAGCGAGTCTTTACAGTTCTCTGGCACTTAGCTTTTCCCTAAGTCCACTAGTAAAGGACTCCTCTAAGCCTACAACTTAAGCGAGTTCAATCTACTAAAGGACTCTATTCCTACGTTCTGCAGTACTTCGCAGAACTCCCTCTCTCTCTTTTTGGGTTTTCTGTTACAAACTGTTTTTGTGATTTGGTTACAAGTCTCACTCGATCTAACACAAGTTCTAACACTGTTCTTGAGTTCTTGAGTTAGTTCTTCGTGTTCTTGAGTGAGTCGCTTTCCTCTGATTCTCTCTGAATATTCCTGAAAGCGTTAGCGTCACAATAAATGCCTTGGGGGTATTTATAGGACTTGGGGAAGGGCGTCTTTTCACTGGGACGATCATGCCCTTCATGGACGTGGCTACAGGATCTTCCTCCACGTAGTAGGGCGGTGATGAGGAAGCTTCCTGTATCCAACTGTGTATGATGAACTCCGCTACAGGATCGGCCGCCACGTGTTGATGGACTCTGCAACAGGATCGTCCGCCACGTAGTGTTGGACTCCGCTACAGGATCGGTCTCCACGTGTCCTTGGATGATCAAATGTTGTCGAGTGATGTCATCCTGTCGGCTAGTGAGTAAGGACTCCTTTTTTGCGTTCCTACTTGCTTAGGACTCCGTCCTTGCTCAAGTAGTCTCTGGCTGGTCCTTACTTCCTGTTAGCTAGCGTCCCTAAGCTAATGGGACGCCCATACACACTTGTTGTCCTTTTGGTCACTGGCGTTCCTGAACACTTGGACAACTTTATTAGAATCAAAGTGAGTTTGTCATATCAAAACTAAGGGACGGTTGTGTGGAACACTAACAAGTACGCAAGCGTTCTTGATAGCGTCCCAACACTCGCACTCAAACTGAAAAGTTCAAATATTCAAACAAAGTCAACGATGCTCCACAAGATGACATCATGGCCGGCCACAATCCTCAGAAACTTCATCTGTCAGAAGAGAAAAATGCATGAAGCCATGATGTAGCTATCTTAGACTCATCCCAAAAAATACGTGGATGCTCACTAGCAAAGGAAGAACTGACTTTCGAATGAAGATAAACTTTCATAGTTGTCCAACATAGCTGAAAGCGACAACAAGACAAACTCTGAGGACACCAGAAGGCTAAAAGCGTCCAAGGAAGAACTACCAATACATCCACATATTTTTATTGTAATGTGACTTCTCCTGAGCTTTCTCTCCCAAAACTCTCAAGAACACCGAGAACACCAAAGAAAAAAAGTGAGTGAGAGTTAACTTGATCAAGAAGGAAAATCCCACCAAGAACTAAATCACGTGTTTCCTAGTCCCTAGGAAACACGTGAGATTTGAGTTCATGTACTTATGATTATTGAGTTAGGCTACATATAGCTAGGGTTGAAAATGAATACACTAGTAAACTATAAGGACCACTACCAATAATTGGGCCTATTTTAACAGAAAAATCGTAATGGTTTTTGGTGGCGTTACAATAGACAATCTAGGGTAATGGTTTTATTTAAATGGTATGGGTTCCAAATAAAAATAACGAAGGTAACGATTGTTGGTAACAGTAGTATACTAATGTAACATATAAAAATAACAAAGGTAACAGTTTTGAAATGAAAATAAATGCAAAATGTAATTTAACAGATAATATTGGAACGGTAACAAATCTTGTAAAAGGCGCAAATTAATTTTAGCAAGCGCAGGGTATTTCAGATCTGCCTCCAAAATTTTTGGGTCAAAAATCAAAATTGCCTCCAATTTTTTATTAGGGCTTTCTTTTTGTATTAAAAAATTAAAAGTTACACTTGTGACCTACCGGCTCTCGCTCGATTCATCTCTCCAGACTGCCCTCTCTCTCTCAATCTCATCATCTCTCCCTCCAGACTGGCTCTCGCTCTATCTCTCATTCTCTCAATCTTCGTCTGCTAACATCCGTCGCCGCCACAACCACCAATCACCAACCACGCCACCTCCACCCGCTCTCCACCTTTGTTGGATCGCTAGTATAACAGTGGGACGTCCTTTACTTGGTGAAGGCGTCCCTAGGTGAGGCGTCCTTACGAGGAGTAAGGGCATCCTTAGGTGAGGCGTCCTTACGAGGAGTAAGGGCGTCCTTTAGATGTACGGCGGAAATGTAAACTAAACAGGTGAACTTAGCAGATAATGAACACAATGAATTATAGAGGAACCACTCAAGACCAAGTAGTCCTTGAGTGTAAACCTCTACCTCCTTGGAGGATTTTTGAATAGATTCTTCCTTTTTATTAAACATCCTTACGTTGTACTGGCGAGTCCTTTACACTTCTCTGGCACTTAGATGGCGTCCTAAGTCCACTAGTAAAGTCCTCCTTTAAGCCTACAACTTAAGTGAGTTTAATCTTTTAAAGGACTTCTATCCCTACGTCTTACAGTGCGTTGTAGGACTCTCTCTTTCTTTTTGGGTTTTCTAAGTTACAAACAAGTTGTGGTTTGGGTTACAATTCTCACTCGATCTAACACAAGCCTAGAACGGTTCTTGAGTGTTCTTGAGCTTGTTCTTCGTGTTCTTGAGTGAGTCGCTTTCCTCTTATTCTCTTTGAATATTCTCTGAAAGCGTTGATTTCACAATAAATGCCTTGGGCTATTTATAGGACTTGGGAAGGGCGTCTTTCCTCCTCGGACGATCATGCCATTCGTGGACGTGGCTACAGAATCTTCCTCCACGTAGTATGGCGGTGATGAGGAAGCTTCCTGTATCCAGTTGTGTGTGATGGACTCCGCTACAAGATCTGCCGCCACGTGTTGATGAACTCTAATACAGGATCGTCCGCCACGTAGTGTTGGACTCTGTACAGGATCGGTCTCCACGTGTCCAGGATGATCAAATTAATGTTGTCGAGTGATGTCATCTTGTCGGCTAGTGAGTAAGGACGCTCTGCTTGCGTTCCTACTTGCTTGGGACTCCGTCCTTGCTCAAGTAGTCTATTGTTGGTCCTTACTTCCTAGTAGCTAGTGTCCCTAAGCCTAGGAACGTCCACACACACTTGTTGCCCTTTTGTCACTGGCGTTCCTGAACACTTGGACAAATTTATTAGAATCAAAGTGAGTTTCTCATATCAAAACTAAGGGACGGTTGTATGGTACACTAACAATTACGCAAGTGTCCTTGATAGCGTCCCAACAATTTCCCCCTTTTTGATGGTGACAAACTCTTCAGCAAAATAGTTTTGACATTGGAACTTTAGCATGCATGAAAACTTAGAAGCGTCCTCTAACACTTAGAAGAATTTCTGTAAGCACAAGTTTTCATTCTTTGATTCTGTAACTTTTGGATTTTAAGGAGAGAGTAGCGTCCTAGAATACATTCTAGGCGTTGTTGGGCCCTGGTTCAAAACCAGTACGCATATCCAGATAGGCCCATGAGAAACGAGCAGCTCAAGGGAATCCGAAGTTGTTACACGGAACATTCCACCATATTGAAGAACATCTTATCTTATCTAGCCAAATATTCTATCTATTGTATCATATTTGTTGTTATACGGAACCTCCGTTCGGGAGTCAAACTGCGACCGCGGGTCCATCACCCGCGACCGCGGGTCAGCGATTGACAAGGTTACGGATCGTGCTTCCGACTCACTTTTCGGGAGCTACGCTTATCGGATTTGGACGATCCACATATCGCCAGAAAGAGGAGGAGATAAGCTACAAATTATCTTCAAAAGTCGAAGCAAGAATCCTACTCGAAGTCAGTCGAAACTGGGCACGAACAGCGCAGCCCATGAGGAGCCCGTAAAGCTGAGCAACGAGCTTCTAGAAGGCAATCTGAGTAATGAGCTACGAAATCAGCATATTTGCCCGCCAAGATATAAGATAGACTTAAAATCTTGTAGGGATTTCTTTTATCTTATGTAACCGAATTTATACCATACTTAGGGGAATTCTATCTAGTAGATGCGTATCTATCTAGTTAGTATTCTATCTTGTACACACTCTATCTTTTAGGTGTCCCCTATATATACATAAAGGGGGGTCACGAAATCACACACGATGTACGCATATCACCACATGTACACATTCACATACATCAATACAAATTTACACGTTTTTCTCTTCAATTCTTTCGTTCTATTTACTTTGTTCAGGCTCGATCTAGGCCAAGGGGTCACCAATCTTGCTTGGTTGATTTCTGGCTCTAACAGGCATCCTCTTGTTTATTCTAGCATGGCGTTCCTTAGACTTTTCACTTAATAGTTCCCCCTTAACACTTGCTTATTCTAGATAACTATTTTATAGCGCATCTCTGCAAAACTACACTTCCCCCTTTTGGCATCATCGAAAAGGATAACAAGTGAATAAGGACGATAGCATAAAAACACAACTATAGGTAGTGGAACGCTTAAAGAAACACATGCAAGCAAACAGTGGAATTGCCATTCAACAAAAGTAAAATTATTACAGACCAAAAGTCAAGTGTTTTGAACAAAAGAAGCATAGGCAAAAGAGATGTTGGATTAAAGGTGGGGACGGTGATCATTCAAGACGTCTGCTGGTGGACTCTTGAAAGAACTTAAGATGTTGTGCATGAAGTTCCGCAGACTCCTTGAGAGTTTGTATCAGGACGCATTGATTGTGCATGATGGCGGCCAGGAGCTCTTGCGGCGGATACAACTCAGGATGAGCAAGAGGAGGAATGGGGGCTCCAAAGCTTGAAGATGGGGCGTCCATATGAGGCAAGGAAGCAGGAGGAGAGTTCGCCATCAATAACTGATCTAGAGCTTCATAGTTGACGGCGGGCTCTTGTTCAGAAGCTGGCGCTTTACCCATAGAAGCAAGGCGTTCTTGTTCGGCTTCCCGTGCGAGCCGTTCTTGCTCTTTCTGCTTTGCCTCGACTTCAGCTTCCAACTGTTTCAGAATGGACGGAAGTTCCTCATTGTGCCTTATCTCAAGCAGTCCTCTTTTCTTATCCCAGTTAAGTCCCAGTATCTCAGCATCAGTAGAGTCATCATAAGCATTTTGGGACTTGAGAATGAGCTTTACCAGTCCTGGGTAAGGAAGGGCGTGCCTCTTCCTCCCACACTTATCCATATGTTGCATCGCTATTCTGGCTAAGTTGATGGGACGGCGACGGAGAAAGGCGTCCAGCAAAATGCAGTCGTGTGTTTGGATGACAGACCTTTTCTCATGCCTCGGAATAATAGTTGGGCATATGAAGTAATGAGCTATGGCACCAACCTTTGTCAGCACATGAGCAACCCCATCAGTCCCGTAGGAACGCTTTCCCTGAAAGATGCGTTCCAGCAGCTCAACCTCTTTATCAGCATCCATCTCAAAACCATTTTCCGGAAGAGAGCTAAGAGCATCGGATGCTGGCTTTTTAGCAGAGAGACCAAGGAAGGCACGCACTTGGCGTTTTGTAACAGACGCACGCTCATCATCTATTTTGAATTGCAGTGTGCCATCCCCGGTCCTGAAGCGTAAATCTTTGAAGAACGCTCGGATTTGCTCTTTATCTACCTCTGTTGGCGCTGGCCCGACATCCAACCATCCTTGAAAGCATAAGAGCTCAAGGAATTCTTGTACGTCCTCATCATCAATGGACGCAAGCCATTGTTTGGAATAAACCAAGGGACCGAGAAGGTTTACGGGCTCGCCATCGTCCTTCCCCTTTTTCTTTGAACGCTTCGGGGACTCATAATCCTCATCATCATCATCTGCGTCCTCAGATTCTCCAGACTCATTTTCATGTCCGTCCTTGGCACCAGCGTCCTCTGTGCCTTGGGCGGATTCATTATTGCCACTAGTTGCGGTCTGTTCAGATTGAGAAGGAGCTTGGCTTGGGGACGGCTCTCCTGCGTCCTGAGCTTCTGTTTCTTTGTCATTGGAAGGCTTAGTGTCCGTAGGGATTTGGGACTCTGTTTGGATTGTGAGGGAGGGTTGATTTTGAGGGGTTGGTTGGGGGTTGAGGATGGGAAGGCTTTGGTCATAGGGAGGGACCATCACGCGCAAGCTCATCGTCCAGATTGAGCTCAGCGTCCTTTTTCTGAGCGACCTGGTGCTCACCAGCGTCCTCAATAACTTCAACTTCATCATCATCTTTTTCTTGAGCGGGAGCATTCTCGACTCCTTCAGCCTCGTCATATGATCCCCAATGATGTCAGCAAAGGGTGAGGACTCACCGGCTGGCGTCCCTTTCTTGCTCTCAGATGAGCTCGAAGAGGAGGAGGGGATGTGCTCGGGCTCAACAACTTCTTTTACCAGCACTTTCGGAGCTTCACCAGATTTCCTTCTTTTGAAGGTGTGCTCTAGGGCAGGACGGTCAGCATCGTCCTTTGGTGCTGATTCTGATGAAGGACGGAGGGACCTGGGAGTCTCGGGGTCCTTAGGAGGTGATATGTGAGCTGGGGCCGACGGGAAGTTGGCAAGATTTAAAGGTGAGGGACAAAATTGGATAAGGGCATTTGATTTTGAGGGTTTTGGGGAAGGTGGAGGAGTTGGGAGTTGGACAATCTTTAGAGAGGGTTGGGGAGCAAGATTTGATTTCTTGGAGGGTTGGGACGGTTTCTTTTTGGAGCTTGGCCTTTTAGTGGAGGGGATGTTTGAAGACTTGGCCTTTTTGAGAGGCCTTGGGTCATGCTTTCTTTTGGAGCGTCCCTCCGACAAGTCTTTGGGGAACTTGTCCACTATTTCTGTAGGTTTGGAAGATTTTGGCTTTGAGGATTTTGAGAGGGGGGACTGAGGAGCAGGGCGTTTGGTTGGCAGAATTGATTTGGTTGAAATTTGAGGAGGAGGTGGAGAAGGACTTGGCAATCTATTTTTAAGCATACGGAAGGTCATGGAGTCCTTTGGGTACATAGGAAAGTACGGAAGGACTGCATTATGTAGTTCAGGGATAAGATCAAGGAGGTTACCCAAATGTTCACCGCCGTACTGTGTGAAGAAAAGAATGTCCTCCATTCTTCCTGGCAAGTCCTTGTAGTTATTCTTGTGGAGGCCACGAATAACAAACCTTTCCAGGAACTTCTCATAGTTCCTTGTCTTTATGGCGTCCTGCTTGACGTCCTCTCTGTCCATCCTTTCCCTGATAAGTTTGTACAGAATCTTGGGCTTCTTGTTGATGAAGTCCACAAGCGACTCGTTCAAAACTATCTGTTTAGGCTTTTCAATAGTATGGGACTTCACCAGCTTTCTCCTCTTGCCGCCGGCAGAAGATCCGGCCACGTTCCCAAGTAGTTGAGACATATTCTGGCTGACTTTTAGAGTGAGAAAGTCGTCGGAAAGCTAGGGAGAAGGCAGAGCGATTTGAGAGCAGGGAAGTTGGTGAGAGCAATAAATGAATGAGAGCGACTGTTGCGGCCTTTTATAGAGGAAGCGGTGGCACAAATCGTAAATAAAACTAATATCCTGTGCGACACGTGGCAAAACTTCCCCGTTAAAATTTGAGCAAGTACAACTGTCACTGTTTAAAAGTTCAAAATTCCAAATTTTTTACTCTTCAACTTCTTCTCAAAACTGAACTGGCGTCCTCTCTTAGAAACAACTAGCGTCCTCTCATACTTAGCGAAGATAAACCTCTTTAGCAAACCAAGAGCCTGAGCAACCGTCATTGTGATCACTTTGCGAACCATTTGAGAACAAAGCAAGTACGTCCCGTAAAAGAAAAATATGAAGCTCATAGGACGCTTTTGCAGAGTTCTCGGCTAGGGTAAGTTTAGAGTTCCCATCATTTCAGCTTATGATGCGGGTTGGGTGATCAAGGATACTCTTTTCAAGATAAATAGAGAAATTGAATGGCGTTCCATAGTAGCAAACACATTAAGTTTTAGACTAACGTCATTGCAAATATGAATTCAAAGCATGATAGTCCTTAAACACTTAGAATCTACTAAGAATAGCCAATCACTAAGGGAATAGTTGGGACTTGCTACTTAAAAGTTATCATCCCCAAGAGCAACCTTAGATGCTCATAAGGACGTCTGTCAAGCGCCTTAGTGAAAATATCAGCTATTTGGTCTTCAGTCCTTACATGCCCTATACTTATAAGTCCTTGTTCAACATTATCACGCAAGAAATCATGTCTTATATGAATATGCTTTGTGTGTGAATGAAAAACAAGATTCTTAGCAATTTCACTAGCACTTGTATTATCACAGAGAATGGGAATAGTTTCAAGATTGATACCGTAGTCCTCAAGTTGATATTTGATCCAGATGACTTGTGAAAAGCACGAAGCAGCAGCAACGTACTCAGCTTCCGCAGTTGAAAGCGTCACAGAGTTTTGTTTCTTAGATCCCCATGAGACAAAGCATGAACCAAGGAACTGTGTCATTCCTGAAGTGCTTTTTCTATCAATCACATGACCTGCGTAATCAGCGTCCGAGTAGCCAACAAGCTTGAAGGACGTCTTCCTTGGGTACCAAAGGCAAATATCATTGCGTCCCTTGAGATAGCGAAAGATTCGCTTGACTTCCTTCATTTGGCACTCCTTTGGATTCGCTTAGAAGCGTGCACACAAGCAAACGGCGAACATGATGTCGGGACGACTTGCGGTCAAATAGAGCAAAGAGCCAATCATTCCTCGATAAAGCTTTTGATCAACGTCCTTCCCTTGTTCATCTGCGTAAAGACGCGAATTGGGACAACAAGGAGTAGCAACTGGTTTGGACGTGTTCATCCCATACTTCTCAAGCATTTCACGAACGTACTTCTATTGGTGAATGTGCGTCCCTTCCTTGAGTTGATTTATTTGAAGTCCCAAGAAGAAATTGAGTTCTCCACTAAGGGACATCTCAAACTCACTACTCATTAAGGACTTGAACTCATCTACAAGTTTCATGTTAGTACTACTAAAGACTATATCATCAACATAGACTTGGGCAATCAAAATGTCCTTGTGAACTTTCTTAATGAACAAAGTTTTATCAATTGATCCTCTTGTATAAACATTAGACAAAAGAAAGGACGCAAACTTGTCGTACCATGCACGAGGAGCTTACTTGAGTCCATAGAGTGCTTTGTCTAAGTAGTACACATGGTCTGGGTGAGAGGCGTTCTCGAAGCCAGGGGGCTGAGCAACGTACACTTCCTCCTTGAGTTTTCCATTGAGAAAGGCAGTCTTGATGTCCATCTGAAATAACTTGAATCCTTTGTGAGCGGCGAAGGCAATAAGGAGACGGACGGCCTCAATTCTGGCAACAGGAGCAAAGGTCTCATAATAGGTAATGCCTTCCTCTTGCTTGAATCCTTGAGCCACCAGTCTTGCCTTGTTCCTTGACACGCGTCCACTTTCATCAAGCATATTTCTGAACACCCAGTGCGTCCCTATGATGTTTTTGCCTTTGGGACGAGGGTCCAAACTTTATTCCTTTCAAACTGATTGAGTTCTTCTTGCATTGCTTGAATCCAGTCAGCGTCCTGAAGTGCTTCCTTGATGTTCTTGGGTCCCACCAAAGACACAAAGGCATTGAAAGCACAGAAAGCCAAATTTGCACTTTGGGACTTGCTTACAGCTGACCTTGTTTGAACTCCTTGGGAGATATCTGATACAATCTGAGAAGTTGGGTGGTCTCTAGAAAAGCGGAACTCCCTTTAGAATAATTGAACAAATCTTGGATCAATATCTCCATCAGAATCATCGCTATCATCTTCAGCATCGTCCTCAGTGTGTTCCCCCTCAGAGAGAGTGTCCACACCTTGACGTTGCTCACCTTGTTGACTTGATTCAGCCAGATCTTGTTGAACTGGGGATTCACTACGAGAAGGAACTCCCTGAACAACACTAGGAGCGTCCACTGAGACTTGTTCTGGATTTGGAGTAGCGTTCTTAGGAACATAGTATTTTCCAGAGGACCAATCTTCAACTTCGTCTTCAGAGTCGTCCTGTTCTTGTGAGGAAGAGCGTTCTTTCTTACTTTGTTTTTCTTTGTGAGAAGAACTCTCTTTGAACACAACATGAATACTTTCCTCAAGCTTAAAAGTCCTTTTGTTGTAAACTCTATATCCTTTGCTTGTGAGAGAGTACCCACGGAATATGGCTTCATCGTTTCTTGCATCAAACTTTCCAAGTCTTTCTTTGTCGTTGTTGTGGACGAAGCACTTGCAACCAAAAACTCTGAGATAGTCAATACGAGACTTCCTTCCATTCAACAACTCATGGGACGTCTTCTTCAGCAGAGGACGGATCATGGCACGATTGATGATGTAGCATGTTGTAGCAACAACTTCCGCCCAAAAGTATTTGGGGATGCTATTCGCCAAGAGCATAGTCCTTGCCATATCCTCCAGCGTCCTGTTTTTTCTTTCCACAACACCATTTTGTTGAAGAGTTCTTGGAGCTGAGAAATTGTGACAGACGCCATGTTGATCACAGTAGGCCAAGACCTCTGAGTTTTGGAACTCCGTCCCATGGTCTGATCGTATGGCTTTCAGAGGCATCTCAAGAGCAACTTCCACTTGTTTGATGAAGACTTTGAATGCATTGAAACAATCTGCTTTTGACACCAAGAAAAGAACCCAAGTGAATCGAGAAAACTCATCTACGAGAACGTGCATGTACCTCTTTCCACCGTAGCTCAGCGTCTTCATTGGTCCACAAAGATCCATATGGAGAAGTTCCAATGGCTTCTTCGTACTCACTTCGTTTTTGTATTTGAAGGACGTTCTTGTTTGCTTCCCTTTGATACAGGCTTCGCACTGTTCAACTTTTTCAGGATCAATTCGGGGAAGTCCTTTCACAAGATTTCATTGGTGTAGCTTAAGGATTGTGCTTATTCCAGCATGGCCAAGGTGGCTATGCCAAAGGTCAGCGTCCTCCTTTGAAACAGATAGACACAACTCAGATGCAGGCTTGAACTCTTGGTTGAAGATATAGACATTATTCTGGCGTACTCCTTTGAGAACAACTTTGTTTGATTTGTTGTTGATGACAAGGCACTCCTTTGAGTCAAATGTGACTAGGTTTTCACCTTGATCACACATTTGAGAGACACTAAGGAGATTGAAGCCAAGTCCCTCAACAAGACTGACATTTGATGCTTTGATGGATGAGTTCAGAATAGCAGTTCCCGTCCCTTTGATCTTTCCCTTGCCCTTGTTGCCGAACGAGACAGTTCCTCCCGTGGCACTACTTTGGATAGAAGTGAGATGGATCTGGCTTCCTGTCATATGATTTGAGGTGCCACTATCAATGATCCATGGGCGTCCCCTCACTTCCACCTACCAAAACAAAGTTAGTATTTGGCGACCCAGGCAAGGTGTTCCTTACCTGGTTCGTTACAGAAATAGAACTCCGGTTCTAGCAGGTAGTCATTTATATTAACATCATTTGAAGTAGCATGCTTGCGGAAAGAATTTCTAGAACGTCTAGGACGCCTAGCATTAGCCTTAAGGACAGACTCAGCATTTTCATTGTTAGTCCTAGCAGCTTTTCCATTTTCAATGTCTTCTTTTAACTTGACACAATCATATTTAAAGTGGTCTCCTTGTCCACAGTACCAACACGTCCTGTAGTAAGTACCAAGATAATACTTCTTATTGGGACGTTGGATTTTGTTCTCTTTCATTTTTGTGGATTGCAAACTTTAGAACCTTCCCCCTTAGCAATTTTCTTATAGATCCTATGACTTGTGGAGTTAGTGTAGTAGTCCTCTTGACCTTTCTCTCCACTCTCTAGGACTTTAATTCGCTCAAGAAGGTTCTTAGTTTTCTCCCTTTCTAATTCAAGTTCTGAAGTTTTGCTTGCCTCAAAGTCGCTTGGGAGAGAGCTCCTAGAGTCAAACTCATAACCTAGTCCTCTTTTGGCTGGGACAAAAACTATTGGCTTGACTTCCTCAATGATAGGACTTTTTGCTAACACTTTCACTTCTTCCCTAAGCTTTGCGTTCTCTAGTTTAAGACACATCACTTCAGTTTTTAGGGATTTATTTTCTTCATAGGAAGACTTTACTTGTAAAGATACTGTAGCACAGTTCTCACATTCAACTACTATGTTTTCATCTTCAAGTTCATCCATTCTATGTTTCATTGCAAGACTTTCTTGCATAATCTTACCAATGAGTTTAATAAGCTTTGGTTTTAAACAATTTTCTAAGGAACGCATCATGGAATCGTGAGTTACCTCTTGCTCATTTTCTGAGGCGTTCTCTTCAACAGCTAGGGCGTCCTCCATTGCCATGTACGCGACTTGATCTTCAGGTTCTTCATCATCAGAACTAAGATTGTCCCAAGCAGCTATGTACGCATTTATGAGATCTTTCTTCTTCATATCCTTGGAGGACATTCCCGTGGTACACTTCTTGGCAAAGTGTCCTTTCTTGTTACATTTGTAACAAGTGAGTTCCTTCATTTCTGCTTCAGTGTACTTGGGACTCTCCTTTTTGTAAGACATCTTGTGCTTGTTGAAGTATTTGTTCCTTTTACCATAGGAACGGAGAGCTTTGTGAATGAGAGAAAGTTCTTCTTCTTCATCAAGCTGTTCTTTTGACTTGCTTTCATTCTCTTTCAAGGTTTGGATACGCAAGTTCTCACGATGTTTTGTTGTTTTAGCTTGCATCATCAATGCTCGTTCTCTTTGGCGACGTAGGTACTCTGCGTACTCTGGCGTTGAGGATGCCAAAGCAAGATCTGTTTGTGGGTTCCGTCCTAGCTCAGCCATGTCAGAGTTCCTCCTTGCTTCGTACTGCCTCAACTTCTTGTAGATCTCTTCCATATCTAGAGTCTTGTTAGCTTGATTCTCCTTGAAGGTACTTCTATCAAAGTTTCAGATTCCAATCAGCCCATCAATTACTATTTGAACTCTATTCCTTATGGGACTTCAGCTTCTGGGATACCCAAGTTCTTCATCTTGGTTACAAGGGCTTCGAAACGGTAAGAGTAGTCCTTGACTGTTTCGTTTGGCAACATTCTGAAGGCATAGAACTCTGTTTTAATTTCCAGCTGAACATCCTCCTTCATCTCAGCAGTTCCCACGTGGAACTTCTCGAGAGCTTCCATCTGTAACTTGGTTGTTGCCAAATTGCTAACTCTGGTGGCGTCCCTTTCGCAGAGGGACGC
Organism: Polygonum maritimum; assembly: GCA_963924305.1. Taxonomy (NCBI): domain Eukaryota; kingdom Viridiplantae; phylum Streptophyta; class Magnoliopsida; order Caryophyllales; family Polygonaceae; genus Polygonum; species Polygonum maritimum. Next base: position 14,631,362 of record OZ002730.1, on the reverse strand, counting down.
TTGAAGAAAGCAAATTGCCTTAGCTTTGGTTTCCATTAATTTGAATTCATCGGGACCACACTCGTCCTCTTTGTTAGCTTTGTCAGCAGGGACCTTGAGGTCACCCTTCATGATCACTTTCCAGCATTGATAATTCTGACTTCTGCAGAAGTTCTCAAACCTTATCTTCCAACGATTGAAGTTGCCGTTCGTCAAGCGCGGAGGCTTCACAAAAGAGATTCCTATTGGTTCCATGTCCATTTTTCAACTGCAACTCAACAAAATCTAGAGCGCCTGCTCTGATACCAATTGTTTGATCGTTAGTAAAACAGACGGACGTCCTTTACTTGGTAAAGGCGTCCTTAGGTGAGGCATCCTTACGAGGAGTAAGGGCGTCCTTTAGATGTGCAGCGGAAATGTAAACTAAACAGGTGAACTTAGCAGATAATGAACACAATGAATTATAGAGGAACCACTCAAGACCAAGTAGTCCTTGAGTGTAAACCTCTACCTCCTTGGAGGATTTTTTAATAGATTCTTCCTTTTTATTAAACATCCTTACGTTGTACTGGCGAGTCCTTTACACTTCTCTAGCACTTAGACGGCGTCCTAAGTCCACTAGTAAAGTCCTCCTTTAAGCCTACAACTTAAGTGAGTTTAATCTTCTAAAGGACTTCTATCCCTACGTCCTACAGTGCATTATAGGACTCTCTCTTTCTTTTTGGGTTTTCTGAGTTACAAACAAGTTGTGGTTTGGGTTACAATTCTCACTCGATCTAACACAAGCCTAGAACGGTTCTTGAGTCTTCTTGAGCTTGTTCTTCGTGTTCTTGAGTGAGTCGCTTTCCTCTGATTCTCTCTAAATATTCTCTAAAAGTGTTGATGTCACAATAAATGCCTTGGGCTATTTATAGGACTCGGGAAGGGCGTCTTTCCTCTTCGGACGATCATGCCCTTAGTGGACGTGGCTACAGGATCTTCCTCCACGTAGTATGGCGGTGATGAGGAAGCTTCCTGTATCCAGTTGTGTGTGATGGACTCCGCTACAGGATCTGCCGTCACGTGTTGATGAACTCTGCTACACGATCGTCCGCCACGTAGTGTTGGACTCTGCTACAGGATCGGTCTCCACGTGTCTAGGATGATCAAATGTTGTCGAGTGATGTCATCTTGTCGGCTAGTGAGTAAGGACGCTCTGCTTGCGCTCCTACTTGCTTGGGACTCCATCCTTACTCAAGTAGTCTCTTGTTGGTCCTTACTTCCTGGTAGCTAGCGTCCCTAAGCCTAGGAACGTCCACACACACGTGTTGTCCTTTTGTCACTGGCGTTCCTGAACACTTGGACAAATTTATTAGAATCAAAGTGAGTTTGTCATATCAAAACTAAGGGACGGTTGTATGGTACACTAACAAGTACGCAAGTGTCCTTGATAGCGTTTCAACAACCTTAAAAACCCTCTCGAATCCCAAAAGGGGCCTCTCAATTTCCATGTCCTTGAACCCTAACAACTCCGCAACCCCGGCCGCCGACCGCCTGATCTCCGCCGTGGGCTACTGCCTCCCGCTCTTCAATGACCTCTAATATCGCTGATTTCTCTTCAAACAATACCCATCCATGACCGTCTTCCTGCAGCCCATCCTCCCGATCCTCTCGCTTTACCACTCCTTCTCTTACGCCAGCTTTCTCGCCTTCTTCGCCCTCTACCTGAGCGTCATCTGAAACCCTTGCTTCTCCCACCATGTTCTTCGAAAAAAGCCCTAATTAATAGACTTTCAGAGCTTCGAAGTCTCTCTTCTCAGCCCCCATTAGCGAAATCCGGTCTCCTTCTCCACCATCCTCCATCGACCTCTACGAGCCACCCTCTCGCTCCGGAACACCGCCGAGCTCTTCTCATCGACGAATTTCTCACATTTCCCCTTTGACTCCTCGAGGCAATCTGCCATCTCTGTCTCCTCGCACCTTGCCCTCTCCTTGAAATCGGCGTCTCCACCAAGGCGGCTTGCACTTGCCGGAGGCGACGAGGGAGCAGCCGATCCTGACGCTGGCCTCGCACTCTTCTAAAAGCTTCAATCGACAGAATCTATGGGCGGAGAAGAAGGAGTTAGGGTTTCGGAAAGTTTTAGGTAAAGATTTCACCCTTTTTCCTGGCAGAAATTAGTACTGTTTGGTGTTGGAATCAAGTTCTTTGGTGCAATTGTTCGAATTTGTTGTGAGATACTTGATCTGATTTACTGATTTTCAGGTCAAATTTCAGAATTGCTTCTAATCTTTACCCCTAGCGTCCTCGGCACCTTTTTCACCAGCGTCCTCTGTGCCATGGACATTTTCTGCTTCTTCATTGCCACCTGAAGCGGCATTCTTAATCTCAGCAGGTGGAGTCTGTTAGTGTTAGGACGACTGTTCTGTGTCCTAAGCGTCCTGGACAACGTCGATAAGTTCGACTTCAATGGGCTCAGCGTTCACAGTTTCAGCTGTTTCTTGGAGGGGTTGGGGTTTGTTTTGAGAGAGGGGTTGGAGTTAGGGTATTGGGAGGTTGGAAAGTTCATATGGTGGGACTTCAAGAGCATCACGCTCGAGCTCCTCTTCCAGACTGAGCTCGGCATCCTTGGCTTGAGGGACTTGTTGCTCAACAGCATCCTCAATAACTTGAACATTTTCAGCAGCTGCCACGTTCTCCACTGCTTGCTCAGTGCCCTCGGCCTCATCGTTCGAGTCCCCTGTATTTTCAATTATGGGGGAGGACTCAACGTTGGGCGTCCTTTTCTTGCTGCTCTCTGAGGAGGAGCTGGAAGAAGATGAGCTAGAGGACGACACTTTCTCTGGCTCGGCTGTCTCAGAGACAATCACCCTAGGAGCTACTCTAGCCTTCCTTCTTTGGAAGGTGTGCTCATGGGTTGGATGGGCCTCAGCGTCCTCTGACGCGGACTGAGCGTCCCTTTTTGATGATGGACGGCGAGACCTTGGGGTTTCAGGGTCCTTGGGAGGGGAGATATGAGCTGGGGCAGATGGGAAGTTGGCAAAATATAAGGGTGAGGGGCAGAAGGTGATAAGAGCCAAATCTTTGGGGTCTTTTGAGAGAGAGGGTGGAGGAGTTGGGAGTTGTTCAATGCGGATGGATGTCTTGGGAGGGGGAGAAGGAGCAAGATTTGATCTTTTGGAGGTGGGGCCTTTTGTGGAGCTTGGCCTTTTTGTGGGAGGGACGGTTGAGGTTTTGGCCTTTTTGAGGGGCCTTTTATCATGATGCTTCTTACTGCGTCCCTCAGATAGATCACGTGGAAACTTGTCCACGATTTCTGTTGGTTTTGAAGAGGAGGGTTTTGATGATTTTGAGAGCTGGGACGGTGGGGGAGGAGGTCTTTTAGCGGGGAGGACTCTTTGAGGAGCTTTTTATGGAGGAGGGGAGGGTCTAGATGATTCTATCATCATGAAGGCCGGGGAGCTTTTGGGATAGAGAGGAATGTCCGGAAGGACGGCGTTATATAAGTCAGGGACGAGGTCAAGCAGAGTGGAAAGGTGCTCAGCGCCATAAGTTTAGATAAAGAGCAAATCACTTGTGTGGTAGGGCTGATCCTTGTAATTGTACTTGTGAAGAGAAGGGAGAATGAACCTGTTTATGAACGTCTCATAGTTTTTGTGCTTCTGAGCGTCCCTTTTGACATCAGGTTTTCCCATGCGTTCCCTGATTATCCTATAAAGCATCCTTGCCTTCTTATCGATGAATTCCACAAGAGATTCGTCCAACTTGATTTGCCTGGGCTTTTCGATTGTATAGGACTTCACCAATTTCCTCTTCTTGCCGGCGGTAGAAGTTCCGGCCACATCCCTTAGCATTTGAGACATTTTTCTGATGGGATTTTAGTGAGAGAAAGTTGTCGGAGTTGTAGAGAGGGCATAGCAAATTGAGAGTAAGGAGATTGTGAGAGCAGTAAACTTCGAATGAGAGCAAGAGTTGGCTTATATACGGAGCCAGGGGCACGCTGGTAAATAGTACACTAAATCCCTGTGCAACACGTGGCATAACTTCCCCCTTAAGAATTGAGCGGTTACAACTGTCTTCCACACACGAAGTTCAAAATTCAAATCTCACGTCGCTTCACCTTCCTCAACAACCTAATCAAATCTCAACAACTAGCGTCCCATACTGAACGATTCTGAACAACTGGCGTCCTTTCTGACTTGACACAATTACCTCTTTAGCAGAATAAGAGCCTGAGCAAACGTCCCTGTGATCACCTTTCGAACCATTTGAGAACCAAGCAAGTACGTCCCGTAAAGAAAACATGAAGCTCATAGGACGCTTTTGCAAAGTTCTCGTCTAGGGTAAGCTTAGAGTTCCCATCATTTCGGCTTATGATGTGGGTTGGGTGATCAGGGATACTCTTTTCAATACAATAGAGAAATTGAATGGCGTTCCAAAGTAGCATACTTATTAAAGTTTTAGACTAGCGTCCTTGCAAAGGTGAATCACTGATTCGGGCTATTTTGTATGGGTTAATGATGTGATTCGCCATAAGATCGGACTCGATTCTGGCTCGAGGGAGTTCATGGGCTTCTTGAAAACGCCTAGGTCGTGAGCTCGTGCTCAGTCTTGCGAAATTCGAGTGAAAAATGCAACACTTCGGTCGTGTGGAATTGTTGAATCAACAAACTCTTTTGTAGGCTTTTTACTAATAAGGGATAAGTAGTCGAGCCCTCACTTCGGTCCACTCACCGAGAGGGATCGACTGAGGGATACAAGGGGTGCGGAACCGAACCCTAACAACCCATGTGACCCTAAGGATAGGTAGGCGCCTCGCTCGGAGTGAACCAAGCTAGGACGCCTAAGGAGGGACAGCGAGGCCCGAGTCACACGAGCCAAGCCGCCCTCCGAGCCCTCGATTACCCGAAGGCCGGGGTTTGATAGAAAAATAAGAACAGCGGGGCCATGGCTCGAGTCACACGAACCCTAGCCCGCCGCCCGGCTCTCGCGTCTCACGAGAGCCCTACGGCTTGAATCCCACAAGCCGGGAAAGCCCGAAACCTAACTAGGACAAAAGTCTCTTAGTAAGTTCAAGCTCAAAAAAACATTCTAAATTCTATTACATCCCCTCTTTATTTATAGGGAAAAATGAGGGAATTCTTAAGCTAAGACTTCGGCTCCAAGGCGAAAACATTGATGGTGGTTGCTTGGCGCGGAAGTCATCCGATCTTTAAGGTTCAAACTTTGCCGTCAAGGAATGGTTGAGGAGGTGGACTGGCGGCATGGCTTGGAGCATAGGAGGGACGACTGGGCCTGGGCCCAAGTTTCTTGTCTTGAAAGTTGTGGACGAGCCCGCTTTGTGTTGCATGGGAGCTTGTGGACTTCACTCCAAGATAGGCTTGTCTTGAAAGCTCGGGACGCGGGCTAATAGGAGGCTCAGAAGCGGCTCCCGCCCTTAGGCGCGCGCGCTCTCGGAAGGCACCGGCGCCGCGGCTTCGGTGCCAAAGCGAGGCACCGGCGCCGACGGCCGCGTGAGCGGGGCACCCGGCGCCGACCCTCTCGAACTCGGGTGCGCCTCTCGGAACGCGGGGCATGATCACATCAGTTAACTCTTGTATTTTAGGAGTATTATTGTGAGTGTATAGGTTAGATTTGAGTGTTAATGTAATACGAAGACCGAAGACACGAATGTGAAGAATCAAGAGTTCTTAGAGCATAATTGAAGACAAGTTCGCTACTGCATCATTTCCGCGGTCGCGTTATATATGACGCGGGCGCGGTGGCGTAAAGAGACGACCCTTGAAGACCATGAAGGCCGCGGTCGCGCTGTCGATGGCGCGGTCACGGTAGAAGCCGCTCAGCATAATGACAAACAGAGACCGCCGCGGGCGCGGCAGGAGCGACGCAGTCGCGGTGGATAGCTAGAGACGACTTGTTTTTCTCTGTTGCGAAAGCGCGGGCGCGGCGGTGTCGACGCGGTCGCGGTGCGGGCCGACTTCCAAACGGACGAAATCTTTTCCTTTCTATCTTATTTCCTTTTCTATCTTTTGCCTATTACCTTATCTATCTCGAGGAGCATGTTCCTTGGGCTATATAAGGAGGAGCCAGCCTTATGTTTTTAGCATCTTCTTTCTCATCACCAATTCTCTCAATTAATTCTTCTTTAGTTTAGTTATGGAGAGCTAGTCTCCTTGGGTTTGTTCAAGGGAGAAGCTCTAATGTATGAACTCGTGAGGTTTTGGTAATTCATTTCTATCCTTTGGTTAATATTGATTCTCTTGTGCTTCATCTTATGAATGTTTATTGTTTCTCTAGGAGTCATGAACCTATTGAATTAATTAATGTTCTATTGTTGGATTAAGTTTGGACCGTGAACAAAACTAATCTGTGAAAACAACTTAACCTAGACCTGTTGTCTATGCAACTAGGATTAAGAAGAGAATTGATTGTTTTATCTTGCAATTGACTTGTAGCTTGATTGTTTGATATTATATCCTGCATATCCTTGTTCTCTATTGTAATTTTAGGTTTAAGCGTCCTTGCCTAGGGTTGTAGAATTGCTTGGACCGTGGACTTGCGATTTTTAATGATCAGGATAGGAATTAACCATAGGTGTGAATGAAATCAATGGATAAATCTATGATCGAGGGATTATATCATGAGTGGATCTTTGGAATGAACTTGTCTCCTTATCAATTGTTTCCCCATATTTGTATGTTTGTTTATTTGTTTGTTCTTTGTTTCTTAGATTAGTTTAGTTTAGATCTTCTTCCTAAATTCCCCCCTTTCTTTAGTTGATAATTATATTAATACTAGAAGCCATAGTTCTCTTGGGTTCGACCCCTTACTTGCTTACTATACTAGTTTGTTTGTTTGGCTTATTTATCTTTGATCTTGGCACGACGACTTTAGCCGAGTTAGATTTTGGCGCCGTTGCCGGGGAACTTTGGTTTCTTTCTAGTATTAATATTTTTATTGACTTTGTGTGGACCTATCTTACGGTCCACACATGAATATTCTAATAGCTTCCTATGAGTTTAAACAGTTTCAGGGTGAACCATTCTGTGACTATTCCAAGAGAGTTCGAGATGAGACAACTGCCTTGGTTGCTCGTGGAGTCTATGTTTGTGCATTTGATTTTTATAGAGAAATCTACTACGGAATGACATCGGAGACGCAGCTTGAGGTGGACCGCAAGACTAAGGAAAGATTTTTTTGGTTGACACCGGAGGAACAGTTGGCTGTTTACAACACCATGTGCGCAGAGAGTCGGTTGCTGCAAGACAAGCTCAAGGCTGAAACGCTTTCTGACCAAGAACCGCGCCCGCGGGATGCATACCGTGCCCGTGGTTCCGATGCAGAAACGAAGGAGCTCCCCCTTGAGGAGAACCGCGACCGCGGCCCACATGCCGCGCCCGCGGCCTCTAACGAGGATCACCCATCGGTATTGCTAGACCAAGCTTCCGAGCCTGAGCCTGAGGAGGAACGATATGTAATGACAGAAGAGGAGTATTTCCTTCAGTATGGTGACCCTTGGAGTGACAACGACGAGCCTGATGACACGTCGAAGGAGCCACATGCTGTTATGGAGATTTCTTCTTCACCGTCAGAAACTTTCGTATCCCCTTCCATGGAGATTCCTGATGTCAGCCTTGATGATCCCTATATCCTTTATTCCACCTCTTCTCTCTCTCTCTCTTGATCCTTGTTTTGTGCTTATATGTCAATCTTTCATGAAGGATTCTATCTTTGAGCATGCTAGGGTAGTTAATAACTTTTCGTTCTTTTTATTTGATGAAAGTGATAATTCAAATAGGAGATTTGCATGCTTTGCTAAATACTTTGAAAAATCAAATAAATCACCTAATTGGTTTCACTCTAGAAAATGTCACCCTAATTGTTCAAGCATGTTTGATATATTAAAAAGGAGTTTGAACTCTTTCTTATTTCTTGATAATTTGTCAATATGCTATGTGTCCTGTTTTAAGATAGCTGTGCAGGACTTTGATTTGATGCTCAGGGCATTGACGATGTCCGATCATGAAGATGTCGAGCTAATGACGTTAAACAACAGCGCTACTTGGGAGGCAACCCAAGGCTTAGATAGATTGTTTTTCCATTACTAGCTTAGGTTTATTCTCGTTTTCGGACTAATGTGCAGGTACTAGGTCCGAAAGGACGTTTCTGGTGCAAATCCGCGGTCGCGGCAACCACACCGCGCTCGCAGCCGAGCACCAGAACCCACCCCGGTGTACAAGTACTAGACCCCCGCGGTCGCGGTCCTCCCGCCGCGCCCGCGGAGGCCCCTTGGTTCGAAAAAAAAAGAGAGAGAGTAAAAAAAAATGCAAAAAAAAAAGAAAAAAAAAGAAGAGAAAAAAGAAAGAAAAAAAAGAGGACTTTTGGTTCCATTCTATCTCTATATCTTTCATCTATCTATCCCATTCTTTTCCATCTTCTATCTTTCCATCCCTTCTATATTTTCTTTCCATCCAACTTTGTAATTCCATTCTTTTGGCTATGAGTAAAAGCCTAAGTATGGGGGAGCTTTGTTCCCCCGAGAGTTCTCTTCTCCTCGGCTCGAGTTCAAGTATTAGTTCATCTTTCAAGAGACGAGTTAAGATACGAAGGTTGTTTGCACATCACATTTTTCAAGACGAAGCAGAACTCGTCCCTGCACGAGTACCGCGCCCGCGCCACATCAGCCGCGCCCGCGGTATGCCTCCAGAATGGTGATTCCAAAGCTTTTCGTCCATTCTTCTACCACCTTAATTTGTTCTTACTTTGGTGATATACCACCTTTGAAGAGTTCTTCCATTCCACCTCTCTTCATCGTTTGTGAGTCTTCAAATATACCTTTCTTCTTGCTTCTATCCTTTTTTTTTTGCTTCATTGAGGACAATGAAGGATTTAAGTATGGGGGAGGGAGTACTCGCATTCGCTTATCCTAGTTAGTATAGTTAGTGATTTGCTTCAGATTTTTGACTTTCTTCTTTTCATGGAGCACTTGCACCATACCTTTTTGCATAATAAAGAAAGAAAGAAAAAGAAAAAAACATAGAAAAAGCCATAAAAATTGAAAAAAGGCATATAAATCCTGGGATGAGTCGAAAACCCGAAAGGGCGGCTCAGGTAATAAGCAGGTAACCCGGACCAGCATTAGGCTGGGGTAATATGAGGTTCATTAGAGTTGTGAGTTTTGTGAGCACACCCTTGAGAAAAATGAAAAGAGTCGTTAGGTCAAAACCCGAAAGGGCGCCTAAGCAGAATTGAGTGGTAAAATTCGAGTGGTTAGGATCATTCTTGCTTGGGGACTTTGGGGCTTACATGTTAGATTTGGGTAGATCCTAGGTTGCTCTCTTTCATGTTTTTAGAGCTTGAGTGATATATTGTTGTGAGGTGTGTGTTTGAGCTTTATTGTTTTATGCTCATGATTTCTCTACTTTGGGTTCGGGTTGTGAGTTGAATGTTTTCTCTTCCCTTGTATTTCTTAAGATCTTAGATGTGATGACTTGTTATATTTGCTTTGAGCTTACTCGAGGACGAGCAAGATCTAAGTATGGGGGAATTTGATTCGGGCTATTTCGTATGGGTTAACTCTTGTATTTTAGGAGTATTATTGTGTGTGTTTAGGTTAGATTTGAGTGTTATTGTAATACGAAGACCGAAGACACGAATGTGAAGAATCAAGAGTTTTTAGAGCATAATTGAAGACAAGTTCGCCACTGCATGATTTCCGCGGTCGCGTTGTCTATGACGCGGGCGCGGTGGCGTGAAGAGACGACCCTTGAAGACCATGAAGGCCACGGTCGCGCTGTCGATGGCGCGGTCGCGGTAGAAGCCGACTCAGCATAATGCCAAACGGAGACCGCCGCGGGCGCGGCAGGAGCGACACAGTCGCGGTGGATAGCTAGAGACGACTTGTTTTTCTCTGTTGCGAAAGCGCGGGCGCGGCGGTGTTGACGCGGTCGCGGTGCGGGCCGACTTCCAGACGGACGAAATCTTTTCCTTTCTATCTTATTTCCTTTTCTATCTTTTGCCTATTACCTTATCTATCTCGAGGAGCATGTTCCTTGGGCTATATAAGGAGGAGCCAGCCTTAGGTTTTTAGCATCTTCTTTCTCATCACCAATTCTCTCAATTAATTCTTCTTTAGTTTAGTTATGGAGAGCTAGTCTCCTTGGGTTTGTTCAAGGGAGAAGCTCTGATGTATGAACTCGTGAGGTTTTGGTAATTCATTTCTATCCTTTGGTTAATATTGATTCTCTTGTGCTTCATCTTATGAATGTTTATTGTTTCTCTAGGAGTCATGAACCTATTGAATTAATTAATGTTCTATTGTTGGATTAGGTTTGGACCGTGGAGAAAACTAATCTGTGAAAACAACTTAACTTAGACCTGTTGTCTATGCAACTAGGATTAAGAAGAGAATTGATTGTTTTATCTTGCAATTGACTCGTAGCTTGATTGTTTGATATTATATCCTGCATATCCTTGTTCTCTATGCTAATTTTAGGTTTAAGCGTCCTTGCCTAGGGTTATAGAATTGCTTGAACCGTGGAGTTGCGATTGTTAATGATCAGGATAGGAATTAACCATAGGTGTGAATGAAATCAATGGATAAATCTATGATCGAGGGATTATATCATGAGTGGATCTTTTGAATGAACTTGTCTCCTTATCAATTGTTTCCTCATATTTGTATGTTTGTTTATTTGTTTGTTCTTTGTTTCTTAGATTAGTTTAGTTTAGATCTTCTTCCTAAATTCCCCCTTTTCTTTAGTTGATAATTATATTAATACTAGAAGTCATAGTTCTCTTGGGTTCGACCCCTTACTTGCTTACTATACTAGTTTGTTTGTTTGGGTTATTTATCTTTGATCTTGGCATGACGACTTTAGCTGAGTCAATCACTGAGGGAATAGTAGAATGGGACTTGCTACTTAAAAGTTATCATCCCTAAAAGCAACCTCAGATGCTCAAAGGGACGTCTATCAAGCGCCTGAATGAAAATATCAGCTACTTGGTCCTCAGTCCTCACGTGTCCCATACTAATAAGTCCTAGTTCAACATTATTATGCAGGAAATGATGTCTTATATGAATATGCTTTGTGCAAGAATGAAAAACGGGATTCTTAGAAATTTCAATAGCACTGGTATTGTCACAGAGAATAGGAATGGTTTCATGAGATATACCATAGCCCTCAAATTAATATTTGATCCAGATGACTTGTGAACAACACGAGGCAGTAGCAACGTACTAAGCTTCCACAGTTGAAAGCGCCACAGAGTTTTGTTTCTTTGATCCCCAAGAGACTAAGCATGAACCAAGAAATTGATCCATTCCCGAACTGCTTTTTCTATCAATCACATGACCAGCATAATCAGCGTCCGAGTAGCCAACAAGCTTGAGGGACGACTTCCATTGATACCAAAGACAAAGATCATCGCGTCCCTTAAGATATCTGAAGATCCTCTTGACTTCTTGCATGTGGAACTCCTTTGGATTCGCTTGGAGGCGTGCACACAAGCAAACAGCAAACATGATGTCTGGACGGCTTGCGGTCAAATAAAGCAAAGAACCAATCATTCCTCTATAGAGCTTTTGATCAACGTCCTTCCCTTGTTCATCTGCGTAAAGACGCGAGTTGGGAGAACATGGAGTAGCAACAGGCTTGGAAGTATTCATGCCGTACTACTCGAGCATCTCGCGAACGTACTTTTGCTGGTGAATGCGTGTCCCATCCTCGAGTTGATTTATTTGAAGCCCCAGGAAGAAGTTAAGTTCTCCTATGAGCGACATCTCAAACTCGCTACTCATCAAGGACTTGAACTCATCTACAAGTTTCATGTTAGTACTACCAAAGACTATGTCATCAACATAGACTTGGACAATCAAAATATCTTTGTGGACTTTCTTTATAAACAAAGTTTTATCAATTGAACTTCTTGTGTAACCATTTGACAAAAGAAAGGACGCAAACCTGTCGTACCATGGACGAGGAGCTTGCTTGAGTAAATAGAGAGCTTTGTCGAGGTAGTGCACATGATCTGGATGATTGGCGTCCTCAAAGCCAGGGGGCTGAGCAACATACACTTCCTCCTTCCATTTTCCATTAAGAAAGGCCGTCTTGACGTCCATTTGAAATAACTTGAATCCTTTGTGAGCGGTAAAGGCAATAAGGAGACGGACGGCCTCAGTTCTAGCAACAAGAGCAAAAGTTCTTCTAAACACGCAACGCGTGTTTAGAACAACTTTTGTTTCTAAACACGCAACGCGTCCCTATGATATTTTTTCTTTTGGGACGAGGGACGAGGGTCCAAACTTTGTTTCTTTCAAACTGATTAAGTTCTTCTTGCATTGCTTAAATCCAATCAGCGTCCTGGAGCGCTTCCCTTATGTTTTTAGGTTCCACCATAGACACAAAGGCGTTGAAAGCACAAAAAGCCAAATTTGCACTCTAGGACTTGCTTGCAGCTGATCTCGTCTGAACTCCTTTTGAGATATCTGAAACAATCTGAGTACTTGGATGATCCTTGGAGAAGTGGGACTCTCTTTGGAAGAGTTGAGCAAACCTTGGGTCAATATCACCATCAGAATCATCATCTTCATCCTAAGCATCGTCCTCAGTGTGTTCCCCCTCAGAGAGATAGTCCACATTGTAATATCCGCAAATTTTATAAAATGGATCATGAAATTCTCCTTAGTTTTATGACTCAATTTTGTCTTTGGAACGACAAGAGAAAGGCCAATGGTCACCCGATTAACCGAGTAGCGTTGGATAATGCTAAACGGACACCTTAACTTCAAAAATTCATAAAACCTTCATTAAAGCTCGGAATTGAGTAATTCCAAAGCCTAATGGTAGATAAAGAAGTCTAGTTTCATCCCTCAAAATGTGAGGCAATTCCAATAAGTATCCAAAAAGTTATGCCAATTTTACTGAAATGTTGCCCAGTCCCCAGAAGGCAGCGACCGCCGCCTTGCTGCAGATGCAAGTGGCCGACGGGACGTTTTTCTTGTGGGCGCCGGGGTTTTGGGAGCTGTTGTAGTATGGCTTGGGGACCAATCATAGCACCTTTGGGCAATGTCAACTATGGTTTGTCAACCCCTTTTGGCTTGTTAGGCTTGATGTCAACTCTCTTTCTTGGATTATTAGGAAGATAGAACACTATAAATAGGGGTTGAAGCTGATGGATTAAGGCATCCAAATCTCTCCTCTCTCCCTTTGAAACCTCTTCCATTATAAAGTTCAAGTGTTCTTCTTGCTACTGTTGGCAAAAGCTCGTCGAAAGGTGGCCGGAGTTGATCGGAGGAAGCTTGCAAAGTCGCGCCGTCGTCACTGCAGTAGGCAGCGACCGCCGCCTACAGGGGCAGCGACCGCCGCCAGGGGCAGCGACCGCCGCCAAGGGGCCAGCGCCCGCCGCCAGTGTCCTAGCTTACGTTTCGTCCCGGGCCGTTGCCTAGCCGTTGCTCGGGCCGTGCCTTGCCTTTGCCTTGCCTCTTGCCTTGTCTTAGGCCTTGTCTAGGGCCTTGCTAGCCTCGACTTCACGCCTCGATTAACGTTTTTAAGAACGTCTTAAGGCAAGTGGATGGTTCTTCGTTTCCTTACTCGATAATCGTGAAATTGCTTTCCGTTATCAAAATAATCGTTGGGATCAAACTTGTTTGCTAATAATTTGATTAGGATTATTATGCTTAGAAATAATGACCATTGTTATTATTTATTATTATTATTATTATCGAATAATAGACTTGGACTTAGGACTCCGATGATGTGTGGCCTTTGATAGTCTCTTTTCGAGACTTTGCTCTAGATTAGCTTAAGTTAGGGATTGCCGGTTTAGTGATCCGCTGTCTCTCTATAACGTATTAGGAGGTATATCTCGTTATCGGCTCCTGATACTGGGTCATGACTCTACCTCTCTCCGAATAGAGAGGTGAACACTCTTGCAAAGTGTTGAGGATTAGGTTCCTCACTTCGGTTCGTCCCTCATTAGGGCTTGCCTATCTCTAAAAGTCACTAAGTGAAGTGCATTGATTTATAACTAATGAAAGATTAGTGCTTCGTGCATAGTAATCAATGAACGCGGGGTGATTAGTACAACTTGGAAAATCACTTCGGGTCCACATTATTGACAATCGCCTATCCAATCTGAATGCATGACTCGAGTTGTTAAAACGCCTATAAAATGGCAAGATGGGTTCAGGTGTTTAAGCGTCCTTGTGGCCACCTCCCTGTCGGCATCTTCGAGCTGTGATGAGGTTGATACGATTTGATTTATGTTGGATGCTTTTCAAACTCTTGAATGATTAAAGTTCCCAACAAATCAATAAACACATTTCTTTCTTAGGCGTTATCTCCTAATAACGTCCTATTCCAAGGAAGTTTTATCTTCTCTCGTTACCCTTCGTACACCGTGCCAAACACTTAAACCTCTCGCTGAAAAAGGCCTTATGCGTTCCACTACAAAAAACCCCTTGACTGTTAGGCATCAGTCGGTTTTCCGTTGGTCTATGATGCCCTCATGTCTAAACCTTTCTGAGAACCGAACTTTATTCTACCACTTGCTTAGTCTCGCGTTAGACTAACATCCCTTCTTTCTTTCCCAACTTTGTTGGCTGGTATTCCTTGCCTTTATGGGGATATCAGATAGGAAAGGGAAGGCTGTTCAGAAGGAAGCCGGGGACATCAAGATCTGCAGGAAGGAAGGAAGACAAGAAGGAAGGAAGGAAGAAGTCTTTAAAACGTCTTTTGTTTTGACCATACTTTATGGTTCCCACATGCTTTCGTCTCTCTTCGAGACTTATCTTTTCCGCTGCAACTCTTTACTTTTGTATTATCAAACAACTAAGGATGTAAGTGCCTTTGTAACCCAATCCAACTTTTGTCATAAAAATAAGATTTGGTTTTGTTATTCTCGTGTTATGATACTCAAGCCTTAAACGGCTTCGGACCGTGAAATCCGAGATCGTTGGCGGTAATGCCCTTATGCTTGTGAAAACGGGGTGTCCCTACAAGCATAAGGGCATACATCAAGGACGCCCCTACACCTCGTAGGGACGCCTGACCAAAGGACGTCTTTACCAAAGTAAAGAGCGTTCCTCAGTACTAACGATCCAACAATTGGTACCGAGGTCGTTGGCGGTAATGTCCTTTGGTCAGGCGTCCCTACACCTCGTAGGGACGCCTGACCAAAGGACGTCCTTACCAAAGTAAAGAGCGTTCCTCAGTACTAACGATCCAACAATTGGTATCAGAGCAGGCGCTCTAGATTCTTACTGAGTTGCAGGTAAAAATGGACATGGAACCTATAGGAATCTCCTTTGTGAAGCCTCCGCGCCTGACGGACGGCAATTTCAACCGCTGGAAGATTAGATTTGAGAACTTTGTAAGGAGTCAGAACTATCAGTGCTGGAAAGTGATCATGAAAGGCGACCTTGCCGTTCCTACTGACAAGAAGGATAAAGAGGACGAGTGGGGTCCTGATGAATTCAAGTTGATGGAAACAAATGCAAAGGCTATTTGCTTCCTTCAAGCGTCTCTTTGTGAAAGGGACGCCACCAGAATTAGCAATTTGGCAACTGCCAAACTACAGTGGGAAGCTCTTGAAAAATTCCACGTAGGAACTGCTGAGATGAGGGAAGACGTTCAGCTTGAAATCAAGAAAGAGTTCTATGCTTTCAGAATGCTACCCAACGAAACTGTCAATGACTATTCATACCGCTTTGAGCAACTTGTTACCAAGATGAGGAACTTAGGCGTTCCCGAAGCTGAAGTTTCAATGAGAAACAGAGTTCAAGTGGTTATTGATGGTCTAACAGGAAAGTGGAACTTTGATAGAACCACGTTCAAAGAGAATACAGCTAACAAGACTCTCGATATGGAAGAGATCTACGGGAAGCTAAGAGGATATGAAGCACGAAGGAACTCCGATTTAGCTGAGCTAGCAAGGAATCCTCAAATAGATATAGCATTGATAACATCAACACCAGAGTACGCTGAGTATCTTCGTCGTCATCAAGAACTTGCTTTATTGATAGAAGACAACAAAAATGAGAACCATGAGAAGATGCGCGTTCAAGCGTTGAGAGAGAAGGAAAGCAAATCTAAGGAACAGCTTGATGAAGAAGAAGAACTTGCTCTTTTTCACAAAGTACTTCGTTCTTATGGCAAAAGGAACAAATATTTCAACAAACACAAGATGCCCAAGAAAGAAAGTCCCAAGTACACTGAAGCAGAAATGAAAGAACTTACCTGTTACAAATGTAACAAGAAAGGACACTTTGCTAAAAAATGTACAACGGGAATGTCCTCAAAGGAGATGAAGACAAAAGCCCTCATTGGAGCGTTCGCATCTGCATGGGATAACGTCAGTTCTGATGATGAAGAACCTGATGAACAAGTAGCATACATGGCTATGGAGGACGTCGAAGTTGTTGAGGAGGACGCTCCGAAATCTGAAAATGAGGTAACCCGTGAGTCTATGATGAGTTCTTTAGAAAATTGTTCCAAGTCCAAGCTTATTAAACTCATTGGAAAAATCATGGATGAAAGTGTGATCATGCAAAATAGAATGGATGAACTGGAACTTGAAAATGAAAATATTGTGGTTGAATGTGAAAACTGTAGTTCAATGACCATTCATCTAGAGTCTTCATGTGAAGAAACTAAATCTCTGAAAACTGAAATTATGTGTCTTAAACTTGAGAACGCTAAGCTCAGGGAAGAAGTGAAAGTGTTGGGTAAGAGTCCCATGGTAGAAGAAGTTAGACCTATGGTCTTTGTCCCAGCCAAAAGGGGACCAGGCTATGAATCTGACACTAAGAACTCTCTTCCTAGCGACTTTGAGGCAAGCAAAACTTCAGAACTTGAACTTGAACGGGAGAAAACTAAGAATCTTCTTGAGCGAATTAGAGTCTTAGAAAGTGGAGAGTTAGGTCAAGAGGACTACTACACTAACTCCACAAGTCATAGGATCTACAAGAAAATTGCTAAGGGGGAAGGTTTTAAAGTTTGTAACCTTGAAAAGATGAAGAAGAACAAAATCCAGCGTCCCAATAAGACGTACTATCTCGGTACTTACTATAGGACGTGTTGGTACTGTGGACAAGGAGACCACTTTAAATATGATTGTGTAAAACTGAAGGAAGACATTGAAAATGGTAAAGCTGCTAGGACTAACATTGAGAATAATAAGTCCGTTCCTAAAGCTAACACTAGGCGTCCTAGACGTTCTAGGAGTTCTTTCCGCAAGCATGCTATTTCAAATGATGTGAATATAAATGACTACATGCCAGAACCAGAGTTCTATTATTGCAACGAACCAGGTAAGGAACACCTTGCCTGGGTCGCCAAACACTAACTTTGTTTTGGCAGGTGGAAGTGAGGGGACGCCCATGGATCATTGATAGCGGCGCCTCAAATCATATGACAGGAAGCCAGATCCATCTCACTTCTATCCAAAGTAGTGCCACGGGAGGAACTGTCTCGTTTGGCAACAAGGGCAAGGGAAAGATCAAAGGGACGGGAACTGCTATTCTTAATGCGTCCATCAAAGCATCAAATGTCAGTCTTGTTGAAGGACTTGGCTTCAATCTTCTTAGCGTCTCTCAAATGTGTGATCAAGGTGAAAACCTAGTCACATTTGATTCAAAGGAGTGCCTTGTTATCAACAAGAAATCAAACAAGGTTGTTCTCAAAGGAGTACGCCAGAACAATGTCTACATCTTCAACCAGGAGTTCAAGCCTAAATCAGAGTTGTGCCTATCTGCTTCAAAGGAGGACGCTGACCTCTGGCATCACCGTCTTGGCCATGTTGGACCAAGCACAATCCTTAAGTTACATCAAAGAAATCTTGTGAAAGGACTTCCCCGGATTGACCCTGAGAATGTTGAACAGTGTGAAGCCTGTATCAAAGGGAAGCAAACAAGAACGTCCTTCAAGTCTAAAAATGAAGTAAGCACGAAGAAGCCTCTGGAACTTCTTCATATGGATCTTTGTGGACCAATGAAGACGCAGAGCTACGGTGGAAAGAGGTACATTTACGTTCTCGTAGATGATTTTTCTCGATTCACTTGGGTTCTTTTCTTAGTGTCAAAAGCAGATTGTTTCAATGCGTTCAAAGTCTTCATCAAACAAGTGGAAGTTGCCCTGGAGACGCCTCTCAAAGCTCTAAGATCAGACCATGGGACGGAGTTCCAAAACTCAGAGTTCCTGGCCTACTGTGATCAACATGGAGTCTCTCACAACTTCTCAGCTCCAAGAACTCCTCAACAAAATGGAGTCGTTGAAAGAAAGAATAGGACGTTGGAGGATATGGCAAGGACTATGCTTTTAGCAAAAAACGTCCCTAAGTATTTCTGGGCAGAAGCTGTTGCTACAGCTTGCTATATTATCAATCGTGCCATGATCCGTCCATTATTGAAGAAGACGTCCTATGAGTTGTTGAATGGAAGGAAGCCTCGCATCGACTATCTCAGAGTTTTTGGGTGTAAGTGTTTCGTCCACAACAACGACAAAGAACGACTTGGAAAGTTTGATGCAAGGAGTGATGAAGCCATATTTCTTGGATACTCCCTCACAAGCAAAGCATATAGAGTTTTCAACAAAAGGACTCTAAAGCTTGAGGAGAGTATTCATGTTGTGTTCAAAGAGAGTTCTTCTCACAGAGAAAAACAAAGTAAGAAAGAACGCTCTTCCTCACAACAGCAGGACGACTCTGAAGACGAATTTGAAGATTGGTCCTCAAGAAAATACTATGTAGCTAAGGACGCTTCTCCAAATCCTGAAGAAGTTTCAGTGGACGCTCCTAGTGTTGTTCAAGGAGTTCCCTCTCGAAGTGAATCTCCAGTTCAACAAGATGTAGCTGAATCAAGTCAACAAGGCGAGCAAAGTCAAGGTGTGGACGCTCTCACTGAGGGGAACACACTGAGGACTATGCTCAAGGCGATAGTGATGATTCTGATGGAGACATTGATCCAAGATTTGTTCAGCTATTCCAAAGGGAGTCCCGCTTCTCTAGGGACCACCCAACTACTCAGATTATCTCAGATCCTTCTCAAGGAGTTCAAACCAGGTCAGCTGCAAGCAAGTCCCAGAGTGCAAATTTAGCTTTTTGTGCTTTCAATGCCTTTGTCTCTATGGTGGAACCAAAGAACATCAAGGAAGCACTCCAGGACGCTGACTGGATTCAAGCAATGCAAGAAGAACTTAATCAGTTTGAAAGGAACAAAGTTTGGTCCCTCGTCCCACGTCCCAAAGGCAAAAACATTATAGGGACGCGTTGGGTGTTCAGAAATAAACTTGATGAGAGTGGACGTGTGTCAAGGAACAAGGCAAGACTGGTGGCTCAAGGATTCAAGCAAGAGGAAGGCATAGACTATGATGAGACCTTTGCTCTTGTTGCTCGAATTGAGGCCGTTCGTCTTCTTATTGCCTTCGCCGCTCACAAAGGATTCAAGTTATTTCAAATGGACGTCAAAACTGCCTTTCTCAATGGAAAACTCAAGGAGGAAGTGTATGTTGCTCAGCCCCCTGGCTTTGAGGACGCCTCTCACCCAAACCATGTGTACTACTTAGAAAAAGCTCTCTACGGACTCAAGCAAGCCCCTCGTGCATGGTACGACAGGTTTGCGTCCTTTCTCTTGTCTCATAAGTACATAAGAGATTCAATTGATAAAACTTTGTTCATTAAGAAAGTTCACAAGGACATTTTGATTGCCCAAGTCTATGTTGATGATATAGTCTTTGGTAGTACTAACATGAAACTTGTAGATGAGTTCAAGTCCTTAATGAGTAGTCCTTTTGCCCTTTTTCTCAACTTTCAAGGACTCTAATACGTTCAAGAAGGTTCTTAGTTTTCTCCCTTTCAAACTCTAACTCAGAGGTTTTGCTAGCTTCAAAATCACTAGGAAGAGAGTTCTTTGAGTCCGACTCATATCCTAGTCCTCTTTTGGCGGGGACAAAAACTGCAGGTTTTACAGCTTCAGTTATAGGTTTCTTTCCTAAAACTTTAACCTCATCCCTAAGATTGGCATTCTCAAGTTTGAGACACAGAACTTCAGTTTTTAGGGACTTTGTTTCTTCAATTGAGGACTCTAGGTAAAAAGTCATAGTACTACAATTCTCACATTCAACTAAGATATTTTCAGCCTCAAGTTCATCAAGCTTTTGTTTCATTGAATAGCTTTCTTGCATGATTTGAGCAATAAGTTTAATCAGCTTTGGTTTTGAACACTTATCTAAAGAACTTATCATAGAATTATGGGTTACCTCTAGTTCAATTTTAGAGGCGTTCTTCTGAACAACTGGAGTATCTTCCATAGCCATATAAGCATGATGTTCAGCTGGCTCTTCATCCTCTGAATCAATGTCGTCCCAAGCACTTGTCAAAGAAGCAGCCTCAAAGGCACTTAGCAAAGCCTTCCTCTTCATATCTTTGGAGGCAAGTCCCGAGGTACACTTTTTAGCAAAATGACCTTTCTTGTTGCATTTGTAACAAGTGGGTTCTTTCATTTCAGCGTCAGTGTACTTTGGACTCTCTTTCTTGCAAGGCATTTTTGGTTTTGATGAGGCTTTGTTCCTTTTAGCCTAGGAACGGAGAGTGTTGTGCAAAAGAGCAAGTTCTTCTTCTTCATCGAGTTGTTCCTTTGACTTTCCTTGATTTTCTATTAACTCTTGAAGACGCAAGTTTTCACAATGCTCCTTTGTCTTGGCGTCCATCATCAAGGCTAGTTCCCCTTGCCGACGAAGATACTCAGCATACTCTGGCGTCCTTGAAGCCGTAGCCAAAGCTAGATCAGTTTGAGGGTTCCTTCCTAATTCAGCCATGTTTGCATTCCTCCTTGCTTCATACTGCCTTTGTTTTCCATAAATCTCTTCCATTTCAAGACTCTTGTTGGACTGATTCTCTTTTAAGGTAGTCCTGTCAAAGTTCCACACTCCAGTTAATCCATCGATTAACACTTGGACTTTGTTCCTCATTGAGATTTCAGCTTCAGGGATTCCCAAATTCTTCAACTTGGTAATGAGAGCTTCAAAACGGAAGGAGTAGTCCTTGACTGTTTCATTTGGCAACATTTTGAGTGCATAGAAGTCCCTCTTGACTTCTAACTGGACGTCCTCTTTCATTTCTGCTGTTCCAACGTGGTACTTTTCAAGTGCTTTCCACTGTTGTTTAGTTGTAGCCAAGTTGCTTACTCTGGTGGCGTCCCTTTCGCAGAGAGCCGTCTACAAGAAGCATATCGCTTTCGCGTTTGTCTCCATCAGCTTAAACTCATCGGGACCCCATTCTTCTTCCTTGCCTTCCTTGGCAGCAGGAACTTTGAGATCACCGTTCTTAATCACTCTCCAGCATTGATAGTTCTGACTCCTTACAAAGTTCTCAAACCTTGTCTTCCAGCGGTTGAAGTTGTCATCCGTTAGGCGCGGAGGCTTCCTGCTATTGATTCCAATAGGTTCCATGTCCATTGTCACCTGTAACTCAACACAAATCTAGAGCGCCTACTCTGATACCAATTGTTGGATCGTTAGTATTAAAGGGGACGTCCTTTACTCTGATAAAGGCGTCCTTGAGAGAGGCGTCCTTAACAAGTATTAAGGGCGTCCTTAGATTTGCAGCGGAAATTAGAAACTAAACAGGTGAAGTAATAAGCAAGGAATGCGTCAATTTATAGAGGAACCACTTAAGAGCAAGTAGTCCTTGAGTGTAAACCTCTACCTCCTTGGAGGATTTTCGAATAGACTTTTCCTTTCTTGTTAAGCGTCCTTACAGTTATACTGGCGAGTTGTTTACACTTCTGTAGCACTTAGAGTACGTCCTAAGTCCACTAGTAAAAACTCCCTTAAGCCTATAACTGAAACCTCGCTTAATGTTCTAAAGGACTCTACTCACACGTCCCACAATACTTCGTAGGACTTCTCTTTTTCTTTTTGTTTTCTGCTTACAAACATTTTGTGATTTGATTACAAACTTCCTCTCGATCAAACACCTAGTCTAGAAGAGTTCTTGACTTGTTCTTGGTGTTCTTGATCGAAGTTGCTTTCACTCTGATTCTCTATGAATATTCTCTGAAAGCTTAAGTCACAATATATGCCTTGGGGCTATTTATAGGACTTCAGGAAGGGCGTCATTTCCTCTGACGATCATGCCATTCATGGACGTGGCTACAGGATCGGCTTCTACGTGGTATGGCGGTGATGAAGGGAAGCTTCATGTATCCAGCTGTTGAACTCCGCTACAGGATCGGCCTCCACGTCGTGATGGACTGATCTACAAGATCGGCTTCCACGTGTCCTTGATGATCAAACATTGTCGAGTGATGTCATCCTGTCGTGTTCTAAGTAAGGACGCTTGGAGTTGAGGCTTGCGTTTCTACTTGCTTGTGGACTGCGTCCTTGGCTCAAGTAGTAACTTAGCTCGTCCTTACACATTGAAGTTGGCGTCCCTTCACCTCAGGGACGTCCACACACTTGTTGTCCTTTTCATCACTAGCGTTCCTGAGCACTTGGACAACTTTAGTAGAATCAAAGTGAGTTTGCCATATCAAAACTAAGCGACGGTTGTGTGGGCACAATATCAAGTACAAAGCAGTCCTTGATATCGTCCCAACAATTAAAAATTGGAATTCTTAAACAATTGAACTGTTTCAAACTTATACAATAATTTGATCAGGGCCGGCTAGAAGAGTGGGCGAGGAGGGGCGGTCGCCATGGGCCCTCGAAAACTAGAGGGCCCGTTTTAGAAAAAAATTAATATTTGTTAAATTATGTTCATTAAAATTAAAAAGGCTTAATTAAATATCTAATTTAAAAAATATATTTGAATTATAACATCATTCTTATTTAAGTGATACATTTTTGCAAATTTTAGCTACTCTCGTTCAATGCTCAAGAGAAGATAAATCAAAGATAGGCTTTTTTGTAATTGTTTATATATTATGTTAAATATACACCTTCTACATATGTATGCTTCTAAACAAATTGAGCTAAAATATTAATATCATATTTAGTCTATATTATTTTTTCAACGTAGTTGATTTTTCTAATTATAACTTGTTTATTTAGTTTTGAAAAAAGATGCTTGTAAATATAATGTAACGAGTCCCTAATTTAAAAACGTGGATTGTATCCCCTTAATATTAACAAGGTTTAATTATATCGTATTAAGTTAATATCTTTTTTATAAATTAATTAGATTATAATAATATTTAAAAACAATAAAATTATAACTTATATTAAAAGCCCTCTAATTTTATTTCGCCGTTGGGCCCCGAAAATATTTGAGACGGAATTGAATTTGATAGGACCTAATCCAAGATGATCCATAGCCTGATTAGGAACCCGTACTGAACCCTAACATAAAATAATCGAATCCGAATTAGACAAAACCGAGCTATCTTTCCGGTATGGATAAGCCTTAACGTCACTTTCTCTAAAGATGAAGGGAAGATATGAAAAGCCTTCACGTGTTGGGTTCTGAGGAAAGCGTGGCCCATGTGCTCCTTTCAGACTTTTACTTGGCATAATTTTAAATCTATTATATATATTTAACCACTAAGGATTGAAACCCTCTCATTGTGCCACCTAGGATTTAGCCACATGTCGTTCCCACATTACGCCACCTAAGATTTTGTCACGTGTCATCATATTATGAAACCACATCATTTATTTTTATTTATTAATTAAGCCATGTCATATAGATTTTGTACACATCATATCTATGCTTTTAAAAAATTCCACGTCATATTTGTCTAATTATTTTTAAGCAATGTTATATTACTAACAATTGGAATTAAAATGGTAAGATTTAGTTTAAAAATATCAATTGTTAGCAAATCAAATTTTATATTATGAATATACACTTTTTTGTTTAAAAAATATGTCATTTACACGTACTAAATTTAGTTTAAAACATATCAACATGTCATTTACACGTACTAAATCTTACCATTTTAATTCCAATTGCTAGTAAATCAAATTTAAAAATTAAATAAATAATGTACTGAAGATTAGTTTCCATAAATTGTGAGATCTTTATGACTAAATACTAGATAATATGATATCATTTTAGGTTAGAATAAATATGTATGATTTGTTTGGGCATTCTTGACTTGATTTCAACATTTTAAATACCAAATTTGTAATTAATCTTGATAAAATCTGTATTTAAAAAATATAAAATAAGTAATGGGAAGATTTGTTTTTATGTTGAGATTCCTTTTTGTACGTGGCTAACTCTAATTAGATCCAATTTTTTTTATAATCAAAATTCAGCAAATAGAACGTTTTGTTTGTTTCCATGTTTTGAGTATTTTGGATCGTCCATATCTAAATCATAATTAGTTCTGATTTAGATTTGATTTGCTATATTGTTATGAATATACACTTTTATTTTTAATAATTCTCTCATTTTCCAGCTATTTAACCCTATCAATTGAGTAAATAAGAAAACTTAACCATCTCTTTTTGTCATCAATCTATGGAACAGTTATTAATTTATTCTATTCTCATATCTCATCAATTGCATCTAAAATTAAAATCATGTGATACATTTGAAGAATATATTAGAATTTGGATAATTTATTTTCATTCTATACTATATATTAAAGTCGAGACCTTTTGAGCTTTCACGTTAATTTTGGTCTCACCTCATATCTATACTAATTATAAATCAATTACTCCATTTTAAAATTTATATATCCTTATTACTTTTACAATTAAAAAATTATCATATGTCTCTATCCAATTACCATATATCAATATATCAGAGTAATATATATATCCATCATCTATCAAAATAATATCTTAAATATATAAATTATCTAAATAATATCTATTTATTCAATCTAGATGCCGGTGCTCATTGATAGGCAAAAAAGTAGAGATTTTTGATTGCCCGGAAAGACTTGGTTTATTTCGATAAACTTTTTTATTTCTATCTCGATGAATCTCTGCAGCACAAGCATCTGGTACAAAGCATTGCATTCTTTAATCACAGTTGTGGCGTGAAAGAGTTCGTCACTGGATCAACTTTGTTAAATACATTACAAGATGTTTTTCCATACTTTCCGCATTCAGTTTTCGCTATTTCCGCACCTGCTAATCGATCATCCTAAAAAATTTGTAAATATTAACACATGAATAGATTATAAATTGAAAATCATATACAGAGGAGAGAAAAGAATAAAAAGAGAAAAGGTATTTGATCCACGTATGAGACGAATTTGTTTGATATGTGAATTTGCCAACATATGTGTTGGGACGATATTAAGGACGCCAGTCGTTAATATCTAAACCAATAATAATCGTCCCTTGTTTTGATAATGACAAACTCAAAGGTATTTGATAAGCTGTCCAAGTGTTGATCTCAGGTAAGTCCAGTGGACGCACATGAGCGAAAAGGACAACAAGTGAACGGCAGTCCCTAAGCTATAGGGATGCACGGTTCCAGGACTTCCAAGGATAAACGTAATTGGCGAAGTTCCTGCGCAGATAGGACGGCGTCCTCATCAAGAAGGGACGCGCGCCAAAATACGAACGAAGTTCAAATTCAAATCAAGGCCACCCCAACATGATTACATCACGTCCGGCCGTAGTCCTCAGAAGGAAGCTTCCTTTGTCTGGGCACGTGTAGACAATGCCAAAGACGTCGCTTTCCCAGCGATGGTCCCCTACCCACGCGGAGGCTTCCCAAGCGTCAACAGAGTTGACTTCCTCAAGAGGCTCATCGCACCGTTGATCAAAGGTCAAGGATCCTGCCCAATCTTAGAGGACGCTAGAGGACAAGAACCACTTCCGCTATAAATACCCTCCCAAGGGTATGCATAGCGTTGGTGGACTTTGAAGACTTTCTCTCAAGCTCTCCCGAAGCATTCAAGAACACCAACGAAGATCGAGAAGATCAAGTGAGCTTGAAGCAAGAGAAAGAAAGTCCAACCACATCAAATCCAATACAAACCACAAATCTGTTAGAGTTGTAGTTTGCCTCTCACAACGGACCGTGAGAGACGTGAGTGATAGCTTCCTTATAGCTAAGAGTGTTAGGTTACTTGTTAGGTTGAAAGGAGTGTTACTAGTGAGACTAAGGACGGACGCTTAGCTCAGAGAAGTGTAACGACTCGCCTAAGTTGTAAGGACTCACTCTCAATAAGATAAGGGACGGCTATTGAAAATCCTCCAACGGAGGTAGAGGTTTACCCACAAGACTAGTTGGTCTTAGTGGGGTTCCTCTCTAAATACTTGTGTCCACTTATCCTGTTAAGTCTTCTTTCCGCTGCACTAAAGGACGCCCTTAACCCAGTTAAGGACGCCCTCATTAACTGACTTACGATCCAACAATTGGTATCAGAGCCGGCGCTCTAGATTCTTACTGAGTTGCAGGTAAAGATGGACATGGAACCCATTGGAATCTCTTGCACAAAGCCTCCACGTTTGACGGACGGCAACTTCAACCGCTGGAAGATCAGATTTGAGAACTTCTGTAGAGGTCAGAACTATCAATGCTGGAAGGTGATCATGAAGGGTGACCTCAAAGTCCCTGAGGACAAGAAAGACAAAGAGGACGAGTGGGGTCCCGATGAATTCAAGCTAATGGAAACTAATGCTAAGGCTGTATGCTTCCTTCAAGCGTCCCTTTGTGAGAGGGACGCCACCAGAGTCAGCAACTTGCCAACGGCAAAACAGCAGTGGGAAGCTCTCGAGAAGTACCACGTAGGGACCGCTGAGATGAAGGAAGACATTAAGCTTGAAATCAAACGAGAGTTCTATGCCTTCAGAATGCTGCCTAATGAAACTGTCAAGGACTACTCGTACCGCTTTGAAGCCCTTGTGACCAAGATGCGAAACTTGGGCATCCCAGAAGCTGAAATTTCTATGAGGAACAGAGTTGGAGTAGTCATTGATGGACTCACAGGGAAATGGCATTTTGATAGGACTACGTTCAAGGAGAATACAGCCAACAAGACCCTGGATATGGAAGAGATCTATGGGAAGCTGAGAGGCTATGAAGCAAGAAGGGAAGCCGATATGGCTGAATTGGCTAGGAACCCTCAGACAGATCTTGCCTTAATGACATCAACACCAGAGTACGCCGAGTATATTCGTCATCAACAAGAACTCGCTATGATGGTGGAAGCAAATAAGAATGAGAACCGTGAAAGGATGCGCGTTCAAACTTTGAAAGAAAAAGAAAGCAAGTCTAAGGAACAGCTTGAAGAAGAAGAAGGACTTGTTCTCTTTAACAAAGTTCTACGTTCTTTTGGCAAAAGGAGCAAACATTTCAACAAGAACAAGATGCCTAAGAAAGAGAGTCCCAAGTACACAGAGGCAGAGATGAAAGAACTTACTTGTTTTAAATGTAACAAGAAAGGACACTTTGCTAAAAGATGTACAACGGGAATATCCTCAAAGGACATGAGGACGAAGGCTCTCATTGGAGCGTTCGCATCTGCATGGGATAATGTCAGTTCAGATGATGAAGAACCCGATGAACAAGAGGCATACATAGCTGTTGAGGACGCCTCTGATAATGAACATATAGCACTCATGGCTATGGAGGACGTCACAGTTGCTGAAGAGGACGCTCCGAAATCGGAAAATGAGGTAACCCGTGAGACCATGATGAAGTGTTTAGAAAAATGCTCTAAGTCCCAGCTTATTAAACTCATTGGAAAAATCATGGAAGAAAGTGTGAGCATGCAAAATAGAATGGATGAAATGGAACTTGAAAATGAAAACATTGTGGTTGAATGTAAAAGTTGTAGTCCCATGACAATTCAACTAGAGTCCTCTTGTGAGGAAATCAAGTCCCTAAAAACTGAAATGATGTGTCTCAAACTAGAGAATGCTAACCTTAGAGAAGAAGTCAAAGTGTTAGGAAAGAGTCCTATCATTGAGGAATTTAGACCAATGGTGTTTGTCCCAGCCAAGAAAGGACTAGGCTATGAGTCTGACTCTAGGAACTCCCTCCCTAGCGACTTTGAGGCAAGCAAAACTTCAGAACTTGAGTTGGAAAGGGAAAAGACCAAGAATCTTCTTGAAAGAATTAGAGTCCTAGAAAGTGGAGAGAAAGGTCAAGAGGACTACTACACTAACTCTACTAGTCATAAGATCTACAAGAAAATTGCTAAGGGGGAAGATTCAAAAGTCTGTGACCCCCAAAAGATGAAAAAGAACAAAATCCAACGTCCTAACAAGAAGTACTACCTTGGTACTTACTACAGGACGTGTTGGTATTGTGGACAAGGAGATCACTTCAAATATGAATGTTTGAAACTAAAGAAAGACATTGAACGGGGAGAAGCAGCTAGGACTAACGTTGAAAATAATGAGTCTGTCCACAAGGCTAACCCCAGACGTCCTAAACGTTCTAAGAGATCTTTCCGAAAGCATGCTATTTCAAATGATGTGAATATAAATGACTACATGCCAGAACCAGAGTTCTATTTCTGTAACGAACCAGGTAAGGAACACCTTGCCTGGGTCGCCAAACACTAACTTTGTTTTGGCAGGTGGAAGTGAGGGGACGCCCATGGATCATTGATAGTGGCGCCTCAAATCACATGACAGGAAGCCAGATCCATCTCACTTCTATCCAAAGTAGTGCCACGGGAGGAACTGTCTCGTTTGGCAACAAGGGCAAGGGAAAGATCAAAGGGACGGGAACCGCTATTCTCAATCCGTCCATTAAAGCTTCAAATGTCAGTCTTGTTGAAGGACTTGGCTTCAATCTCCTAAGTGTCTCTTAAATGTGTGACCAAGGTGAAAACCTAGTCACATTTGACTCAAAGGAGTGCCTCGTTATCAACAAGAAGTCCAACAAAGTTGTTCTCAAAGGAGTACGCCAGAACAATGTCTACATCTTCAACCAGGAGTTCAAGCCTAAATCTGAGTTGTGCCTATCTGTGTCAAAAGAGGAAGCTGACCTCTGGCATCGCCGGCTTGGCCATGCTGGACCAAGCACAATCCTTAAGCTACATCAAAGAAATCTTGTAAAAGGACTTCCCCAAATTGATCCGGAGAAAATTGAACAGTGTGAAGCCTGTATCAAAGGGAAGCAAACAAGATCGTCCTTCAAGTCCAAAAACGAAGTCAGTACGAAGAAGCCTTTGGAACTTCTTCATATGGATCTTTGTGGACCAATGAAGACGTTGAGCCATGGTGGAAAGAGGTACATTTACGTTCTTGTAGATGATTTTTCTCGATTCACCTGGGTTCTTTTCTTAGCATCAAAAACAGATTGCTTCAACGCATTCAAAGTCTTCATCAAACAAGTAGAAGTTGCTCTTGAGACGCCTCTCAAAGCCATAAGATCAGACCATGGGACGGAGTTTCAGAACTCAGAGTTCCTGGCCTACTGTGATCAACATGGTGTCTCACACAACTTCTCGGCTCCAAGGACTCCTCAACAAAATGGCGTTGTGGAAAGAAAGAATAGGACGCTGGAGGATATGGCAAGGACTATGCTGTTAGCTAATAGCGTCCCCAAGTACTTCTGGGCGGAAGCTATTGCTACAGCTTGCTACATTATCAATCGAGCCATGATCCGTCCTTTGTTGAAGAAGACGTCCTCTAAATTATTGAATGGAAGGAAGCCTCGCATTGACTATCTCAGAGTCTTTGGGTGCAAGTGCTTTGTTCACAACAATGATAAAGAAAGACTTGGAAAGTTTAACGCAAGAAGCGACGAGGCCATATTCCTTGGGTACTCCCTCACCAGCAAAGCATATAGAGTCTTCAACAAAAGAACTCTAAAGCTTGAGGAGAGCATCCATGTTGTGTTCAAAGAAAGCTCCTCTCACAAAGAAAAACCAAAGAAGAAAGAACGCTCATTATCCCAACAACAGGACGACTCTGATGATGAAGTTGACTTTGGGTCCTTAGGAAAATACTATGTTCCTAAGGACGCCTCTCCAAACCCTGAAGAAGTCTTAGTGGATGCTCCCAGTGTAGCTCAGGATGATGTGGGTGAATCAAGTTTGCAAGGCGATCCACGTCAAGGAGTGGACGCTCCACCTGAGGGGGAACACTCTGACCCTCTCAATGAAGAAAATGAGTATGACTCCGATAACTCTGATTGGACGGATCCTAGAAATACTCCTGCAAAGGACGCTACTAATAAGGGATCCAACCTTTCAAGACTTCATCCAACAGATCAAATCATCTCAGATATCTCAAAAGGAGTCCAAACAAGATCAGCTGTGAATCAGTCCCATAATGCCAACATAGCGTTCTGTGCATTCAACGCCTTTGTGTCCTTAATTGAACCAAAGAACATAAAGGAGGCACTTTAGGATGCTGATTGGATCCAAGCCATGCAAGAAGAACTCAATCAATTTGAGAGAAACAAGGTGTGGACCCTCGTCCCTCGTCCGAGGAACAAAAACATAATAGGGACAAGGTGGGTCTACAGGAATAAGCTTGATGAGAGTGGTCGTGTCTCAAGAAACAAAGCAAGGCTGGTGGCTCAAGGCTATAGGCAAGAGGAAGGAATTGATTATGATGAGACCTTCGCTCCTGTGGCCAGAATAGAAGCCATTCGCCTCCTCATCGCCTATGCCGCTCACAAAGGGTTCAAGCTTTTTCAGATGGACGTCAAGACAGCATTCCTCAACAGCAAGCTTAAAGAGGAAGTGTACGTTGCCCAACCCCCAGGATTTGAGGACGCTGATCACCCTGATCATGTGTACTTCTTGGACAAGGCACTCTATGGACTCAAGCAAGCCCCTCGTGCATGGTACGATAGGTTTGCGTCCTTTCTCTTGTCGAACGGGTACACACGAGGTAACATTGACAAAACCCTGTTCTTAAAGAAAGTCCTTAAAGATGTGTTGATTGTCCAAGTCTATGTCGATGACATAGTATTTGGAAGCACTAACATGAAACTTGTAGAGGAATTCAAGAACTTGATGAGTAGTGAGTTTGAGATGTCCCTCATAGGAGAACTCAACTTCTTCTTGGGACTCCAAATCACTCAGCTCAAGGAAGGGACGCGCATTCACCAACAGAAGTATATTCGTGAAATGCTCGAGAAATATGGGATGAACTCATCAAAGCCCATTGATACTCCCATCTCCCCCAACACTCGTCTTTATGCTGATGAAGAAGGCAAGAGTGTGGATCAAAAGCTCTACAGAGGAATGATAGGGTCCTTGCTTTACCTAACGGCAAGTCGTCCCGATATCATGTTTGCTGTGTGCTTGTGCGCCCGTTTCCAAGCAAATCCAAAGGAGTCCCATATGCAAGAGGTCAAAAGAATTTTCAGATATCTCAAGGGACGGGATGACCTATGCCTATGGTATCCCAGAAGGACGTCCCTAAACCTGGTAGCGTACTCTGACGCAGACTACGCTGGCCATGTGGTGGATAGGAAGAGCACCTCGGGAATGGCTCAATTCCTGGGCTCTTGTCTTTTGTCTTGGGGATCCAAAAAGCAAAACTCCGTGGCTCTCTCTACTACGGAAGCTGAGTACGTGGCTGCTGCTTCGTCCTGCTCACAAGTCCTATGGATCAAGTACCAACTTGAAGATTATGGTACGTTCCTCAACACAGTCCCTATCTTGTGTGATAACACTAGTGCTATAAGTATTGCCAAGAATCCTGTTCCACATTCTAGGACGAAGCATATTCATATAAGACAACACAGTCCCTATCTTTTGTCTAAGCGTTCCTTTCTTTAGTTATGACTTCGTGCATGCATGCTTTTCAACTTGTTCTCCTTTTCGATGATGCCAAAAGGGGGAAGTATAGTTTTGTAGAGATGCGATTATTATTAAGTTGTCATAGAAAGCATGTGTTTAGGGGGAATTTCGACCAAGTCCAAAGGACGCTAGTTAAGAACAAAATAGGACGCACTTAAAAGACAGTGTTGCTGCCAACCTAAGCTAAAAGAAAATCAAAGTGTAGTTCCTCATGCTAAAAGCTTTACTTCTGTGCGCATCATTTGAAAGAGTTTGTCATCATCAAAAAGGGGGAAATTGTTGGGACGATATTAAGGACGCCAGTCGTTAATATCTAAACCAATAATAATCGTCCCTTGTTTTGATAATGACAAACTCAAAGGTATTTGATAAGTTGTCCAAGTGTTGATCTCAGGTAAGTCCAGTGGACGCACATGAGCGAAAAAGACAACAAGTGAACGGCAGTCCCTAAGCTGTAGGGACGCACGGTTCCAGAACTTCCAAGGATAAACGTAATTGGCGAAGTTCCTGCGCAGATAGGACGGCGTCCTCATCAAGAAGGGACGCGCGCCAAAATACGAACGAAGTTCAAATTCAAATCAAGGCCGCCCCAACATGATTACATCACGTCCGGCCGTAGTCCTCAGAAGGAAGCTTCCTTTGTCTGGGCACGTGTAGACAATGCCAAAGACGTCGCTTTCCCAGCGATGGTCCCCTACCCACGCGGAGGCTTCCCAAGCGTCAACAGAGTTGACTTCCTCAAGAGGCTCATCGCACCGTTGATCAAAGGTCAAGGATCCTGCCCAATCTCAGAGGACGCTAGAGGACAAGAACCACTTCCGCTATAAATACCCTCCCAAGGGTATGCATAGCGTTGGTGGACTTTGAAGACTTTCTCTCAAGCTCTCCCGAAGCATTCAAGAACACAAACGAAGATCGAGAAGATCAAGTGAGCTTGAAGCAAGAGAAAGAAAGTCCAACCACATCAAATCCAATACAAACCACAAATCTGTTAGAGTTGTAGTTTGCCTCTCACAACGGACCGTGAGAGACGTGAGTGATAGCTTCCTTATAGCTAAGAGTGTTAGGTTACTTGTTAGGTTGAAAGGAGTGTTACTAGTGAGACTAAGGACGGACGCTTAGCTCAGAGAAGTGTAACGACTCGCCTAAGTTGTAAGGACTCACTCTCAATAAGATAAGGGACGGCTATTGAAAATCCTCCAACGGAGGTAGAGGTTTACCCACAAGACTAGTTGGTCTTAGTGGGGTTCCTCTCTAAATACTTGTGTCCACTTATCCTGTTAAGTCTTCTTTCCGCTGCACTAAAGGACGCCCTTAACCCAGTTAAGGACGCCCTCATTAACTGACTTACGATCCAACAATATGATATGAATTTGATTCACGCACATGGTGTATTTGATCTACGTTTGATCACAAAAATATGTGTAGTAGCCAATTGTTCTTTTATATATTACTTATCTTTTTAATTGTCTTCTTAATTTATTCAAATAAGAAGTAATTTCAGAAAATCAAATTTAAAAAATAATTGTAAAATCAAATCCCTTTTTCTCGATTAATTATTATTAATTTATATTTTATCTCTCATATTTAAACTAATAAATTTTGTTCATGTTATTTAAATTAATACAATTTCATTTCTTATTATCGATATTTGTAAAAGACATGTTTAAAATTTTGAATTTTTAAAAGATATTCTATCCTTTTTTATATATTAGTTGTGTTTTTAATTGTCTTTTTAATCTCTTTATGTAAGAAGTAATTAAAGTTTTCGATTTTAAAAATGGAAGCCCTTTTTTAATTAACTTATTATTTTTTATCTTTGATATTGAATCAACTTATATTTATTATCTTTTACTTAACTTATATATTATCATGTTTATAAGAACTTAGCTTTTATCTTTCGTAATAAAATAACGGTTGATTAATTTTATTTATTTATTTCAATATATAAAGGCATTAGAATCATATTAGACCCATTTTATATTTATAAAACTTATTTTACATTATTTCTTTATATATTTTATTTAAATAACAATTCATTGTAATTATATCTCATATCTCATATTAATAAAATATAGTATTAAAATAAAAGTATATGATCAACCAAAGATATCAGTTAAAAACATCTTATTTTGTATCACATTAACTTATAAGATAATGCCTCAAAATTATGATATTAGGCATAATGATATATATATATATATATATATTAATCATAAAGAATTTAGAGGATGAAAAAAATTTAGAGGATGAAAAAATAGTGAATTTTATTTAGTAAGGTATTCTATAGTTACAATATAATTTTATATTTTTATAATTTAATACGTGTGGTCATATAAATAAGATAAACAATCTCTTTTTTTGTCTAGGAAAAAAGAAACATTTTCATATTACATTAACATTTTCAGTATCTGTCCACTCATTAATATCCTATTTGAAATAAAAATAAGTTTAAAATGTGAAACTTGACTACGTTAGTAATAGTCGTGCCATGCACGACGGGTACCGCCAGTTATTAGTAATTACCCAATTTTAAAGTATTGTCTCATTTAAAACGATGCTATTACTATGCCTGCAATTGCATTGCCAATAGGTAAAGTCTATCCGTGCAAATAGGAAAATAAAGCTTACCCATCCATGATCCATCCGTCCTAAGCATAATCCGTACGTGCGTACAGAAAAGCAGTTAAACCAGCTTGATTAATAAAATAACCTCTAACTTCTTAATCGTGAGTCGTGACATGTGCCGACCGATTTCATTTCATTATACACCCACTACAAAGCTAATTGCTGATAAATATCATTCTCATTCTATATGATCAAATAATGTCATTTTAGTTCTAGCTAAAATGAGGTGGTTGATTACTTGAATTGTGTCGGGCAGTTGATTGCTCTTGCCGCCGTATATACGTTACCTCATTTCAAAAAAACTAAAACAGAACACTTGTTAATTTAGATTCTGTTCAGGGTAAATTAAAGCAGAACAATGCATTATCATACACGTACTATAATATGATTTATTGTCAAAATTCTAATGATGAACAATTAATTGATCACTTTTTTTTCAACTTCAGTTTTTATATATAGTACGGTGCTACATAGTAATTTGAAATTCCTGCATTTTTTTCCACCTAATAATATTAGTTATTCTGCTTTGTTTTTTCTATAAGTTAAGTTACTAATAATTTTGTCTTTAAAAATTAGAATCCTGATTGGGTTTCGAAAAACTCTATAAGCCATTTTTCCAAATAATAATTTAAGTAAAATTTATATAACCCAAGTAAAACTTGTTATTGCTGTGGTGGAAAATATCTTCCTTTTTGTTTGTGGTCGAAGTGGTAGAAAATATCTTGAATGCGCTAAAATATCAGCTTTGGTTGTTCATGTTGGGTAGAAACATGCATGAAAAGATTAAAAAAAAAGAGAAAAAGGAAAAAGAAAAGTCTTCCACGTTTGATTGCTTGGCTCAACTCACGGATGTTGCCGACCTCTTTCGTTCCTTTCCACCCTCTTCCACATTTATATTACTAAAATTTATTTAATGGGTAGAGAAAAGTTTTGAATAATTGGCCTACTTTATGTCGAAAGTAGTTAAGTACGTAATTGTGTATTGTACCATCACGCATTGGTTTTGGCTTTATTGAATGGAGCTACCCATAGACTTTTAGGCTCCAGATATAAATACGCAAGGAGGGGGCAAGTATACGGGGTTCAACTTCAAAACCCCATTGATGATCGAAGCACATCGAAGTTTTTTGTTAGTAATTAGTATATCTAGCTAGTTCGCATTGGTTTAAGAAGACCCGGCCCGTAGCTAGCTAGCTAGGTTAAGAAGAGCGACCGATCGAGATCGAGCGATCGATATATATAGAGAGAATGGCTACATCGTGGGTGAAGAGCATCGCATCTCCGTTTAAGAAGGCTTGCACCTTTCTCAACCAGCAACCTCCTAGAGAGAAGAAGTCCAAGGACCACGGTACATTCTCTTGGTCAATTTAGAGAAAGCTTGATTTTTCTTAATTTCTTGAATCAGATTAACTTGATCCATGTCAATCCTTAATTATTACCTCAATTAATTATTGATTGTGCCCATGTACGCTTAGAAAGTTCAGGGATAGTTTCGCCTAATCTATTTTAGAAAAACATTTTAAAATAGTTTCAAAACTTGGCATTCTAGCAGTTGTGTGCCCACATGAACGAACATACTCCTCCGTATTAATTAGCCGAACCATTCAGTAAAAGAACCTCATATATACAACAGACAAAGCAAAGAGATTAGCTCGGTTCATATAATTAAAAAGTATTGCATGATTATTTCAAAAATGCTAATTACTGTATAAAGTTTAGGCTTGTTCTAGCTAGAACAGTTTTATA
This sequence comes from Polygonum maritimum, assembly GCA_963924305.1. Classification (NCBI taxonomy): domain Eukaryota; kingdom Viridiplantae; phylum Streptophyta; class Magnoliopsida; order Caryophyllales; family Polygonaceae; genus Polygonum; species Polygonum maritimum. The sequence goes on along the minus strand of OZ002730.1, from coordinate 14,595,351 downwards.
CTCGTTTTTTAATTTTTACACTTCCGTATGAATCATTTCCGCCCACTGCGTTAGCCAAGGGTGTCCCCGTATCGTGATCCCTGGATTCCCCTAAAGGGAAGTTACGGTGGGTGGGATAGTATTGTTGTTGTTGCATTTGTTGAAATCTATCTGTAAAGTTATTATACATATGTGTGTGCGCCTGTATGGGGAGTGATTTGGAAGATTTAACTCCATATATAGGGTAATTGGTTGGGAAGTATAAAGGCAATAAGTGTTGATGATGTGTTGATGTATGTATATTAATTGGCAGGGGGGCATGAGGAGGAGAATAAGGGGGGGATGGACTTGCAAGGAGAGGTGATGGCATGTGCATATGCGGATGTACAGGTCATGTGGTCTTTGCTCGACAAGTCCAGGCCTACCACCTGCAATGTCAACTCATGATCCATCATGATATTACCATCATCATCACCCTCATCATCATCATCATGGGTTGTCGATGCGATGCCATGTGAACCACTCCTTGTAGATAACATTTGGATGCTGTTGATGGGATTTTTTAGATCAAGGGAGATGGAAAACCATTATCTCAAAAAAAAAAAAACTACATTTTCATGTTCCGCATTTTCAATTATGCCACGTATTTTCCCTCCACTAAAAGTTTTTTTTACTTGTGGCATATTTTAGAAATGGTAGGACATAAGTTTTACGTATTGGGTCTAGAACATCTTGTTAGTCATCTCAAAATATTCAGGGATTGTGGTTTGGAGTTTTCGCCCAATCGTTGTAACGTGGTGTATGTTTGAATTCATCGCAATCCACATGGTCTCTTGCTGATCATGGTGAGATTTTTATGCTGTATAATCTACGAAATCCATGACTTATATGTGCGTGTGTTTTTAACTGTCCTTGCGATTTTATGTTGATAACATTTTTATTGGCTCTACCTAGTGTTTATTTGAAAAGTATCTGGTTCAAATAAAAATCAATATTAACCTATAAACTAAAAATAAACGGTAGCCGTTAGATTCTATAAATGGATGGCTACGATTAAAAGATTGCCTCCTTTTAATTTTTGAGGACGCGGGGGTAAAATTGTCATTTTACACGTTTTATTTTTTTTCCCCATCTGAACACCATTCTTCTGAGATTTCTTTTGTTCGATCGGCTCTGTCCGAGAGAGTGTTGTCGCTCACGTTCTCCAGTTGGGTTGTTTGCAATCAAACAAGAAGATGAAAGGGTGAAGGAAGAAGAAGAAGAAGAGACCAACTTTCAATCCAAAGGAATTGAAAATGGTGAAGACAACGAAATCAACATGGTGTTGAAATGCTTTGATCTCGGTAACCCTAACCCTAGCGTTCTAGCGAAAATAACTTGTTCAATCCCTTACTTTTCGTCTATGGCATCTCCGTTTTCTCTCTAATTTGATTCCTCCCGCCGGAGCCGCTCGCAAATTCTGTCCACGGCCGCTTTCGGCTATTTTCCGAGAGGACTTCATGGTTTTGCGTTTGTTGGATCGTGAACGTTAGTAGTCAAGTAGGGACGTCCTTAGGTGGAGTCCCATGGGTACCGGAATATAAAACAAACTTAAGCAGGTAACACAAATAAGATAAGGACTCTGGAATTTATTAAGAAACCCCACTAAGACCAAGTAGTCTTATGGTAAACCTCTACCTCCGAGGAGGATTTTCGAATAGCCTTCCTTATTGATGCGGGTCCGAATCGGAGGGTCTCAAAATTGTAATTTATAACCGAACCCCGTAGTAGTACAAGGTAGGGTGTCGAACACTCGGGAGTTCATGCGTTGAGAGCACCAAAAAGTCTTGGAAAAGGGAAAGAAAAGCTAAAACAAAGGAAAAACAAGAGAAACCACTCGGAACCGACACAAGTCACTTCGGGCCCGAGGTGGATCGACAGAGTTTTGGCCGGGACCGACACTGATGTAAGTCGGGCCCGATGTCTGGGTAAGTCGAACCTTTGCAAAGTAGTAGATAGATCTCGGGTTTTTGGGTTCCTCCTCTAGTAGATGTGGGTAATTCCACCCCAATTCTAGCAATAAGTGTTGATCCTCGTAGGATCCAGGTTGTTCGCCTCGGCCCCGCCACTTCTACACATCGACCCTAGGGAATTTGACCTCCCTTTCGATGCAAGTTCAAGTGATAGGCAATCGATCACTTCCGTTCACTCTTGCCAATCACAAGCCCTTGATCCCTTGCTTCCACAAGAGATTGTAGCTCTATGTAGAGTGGGTTCCTAGATCAATCACTTAAGGCTATGGAATTGGGGGTTCAAACCCAACCTAGCTAGAGGTTTCCCCCATAGCCCAAGATCAATGGAATCTACTCCATATGGCGAGAGTAACAAGCAATCAAATCACAAAGCAAACAAGTCTCAATCATCCAAATCAAAGCAAAGCCAAATTTCATTCAACGCAAAGGAAATCCACAAACTCTAATCCAAATCCAAAAATTGCAAATCAAAACAAGAATAAACTCACAATTCCTCCCTAAATCTATCTCTTCTCCACCGATTTTCTCTTCCTTCTCCCCTCTTCTCCTTCTCCTTGCTCTCCAAGTCTTCCTTAAGCCTTTGAGAGTGATTAGTTGTGTGTAATGATCTCTAATTCCTTCTAATCTTCTCCCTTTTAATTAGAAGCTAAAAATACCCAAAATAGAAGAGGGGCAAAAGTGGTAGATCACATTTGTATGCCTTGGTGCCCAATCCACACTTCCGCCGACTTGGACCGACACGGAGGGAACCTCGGGCCCGACTTGTCACACCTCGGTCCGGGTCTCCATGAGTCGATCTCGGGCCCGAGTTGCTGAGGAACTCGGTCCTAGCCTCGGTCCACTCCTCTTCTTGGCTTTTCTTGTGCTTCTCTTCATGGATTTCTCGGCTCTTCCGCTCCTTTATGCTCGTGCTTTGCTCCTCCTTCGGGTTTCCTTCCAAAATCTCCACAAATCATGCGAAATCATCTACAAAATGCACCAAATTCGCATAGTCTCCGAATCTCATAGAAAATCGGAATCTAAGCTAAAAAGGAACAGAACTCACACGACAAGGAACAAAAGACACATATTTACATGGGAAATTAACCTATAAAACACCATTAATTTGAGAGACATCAGAATACCCCATACTTAAACTTGCTTGTCCTCAAGCAATAACAATGTAAGCAAGACCGAAACATAATCTTCAAGTAAAGCCTTATATGGAAAACTCATTTAAGTACAAGTGATAGATAATCAAGCAAGATTACATCATCACACATGATCAAGTGTTCATAGGAATAAAGTCTATGCAACCAAGCCTCACTTTAGGGATATGAAAATGTGTATCACTCATCATGTGTTTAGGTATAGCAATGAACACTCAAACTCAAACATCATGCCAGTAAAGACTTTAATATTAAAGCTAATATCACCAATTCCTCCACCTAGAGATGCCTATTACAATGTACACAAAGAATATGAACTTGGCTCAATGGAGGTCCTCAAAGACGTTCCATTCGGCCGGGTTGTAATGGGGCTTTTGGTATTTCTCAAGGTGGGAATCATTTTGGTCTTCCTAATCTCTCACCAACTTCACCAATATTCCACAATTAACTTTCACACTCATCCAAAAGACTTAACATTTTTCCTCTCAACCCACTCCACTTCATCTTTGCACTTAGACTTTTTGTTGGATTTTTCACACTTTTGCACTTTGGATCGACTTGCACACTAACTCGGGCCCGATGTACCTTGTAACTCGGTCGGACCCATTTTTCTTCACTTAAGCTCTTTGCTTTCAATCCACTTCTTTTTCCAACATTTTCTTTCTTTTCTTTCACTTTTGTACAACAAAGATGCACTACCCACTAGATTTATAACACCATTCATTTCCCTTAAACCCAAGAGAATCTCAACTCTTCAAATACACTCCAAACCTCTCTTCTAAAGTCCAATCCCATAAGGGTCAAGTCATATAAGGCTAGGAATTATATTTTTGAGGAGTTTCAAACAAAGGCTAGGCTAGAACGGGGCTACAAACAAAGGATTCACTTCAAGGTAGGATATGGAACATTTTGTGACTAGAAACATAAAGTTCAAAATCAATGTGACAATGCATAGACAAATCTCATGACGGTCTTGGAAGATAGATAAACACCACAATAGCAAGTTTTATCAAGCATGCATGAGCTAATCACACAAGAAACATGAGGGATAAGCAAATAATGAACAAGCATCCCTAAAATGGCCAAGAACAAATCTCACAAGGGTCACTCATACTTAGTTGCATAAGAACTCATCCTAGAACTCATGTGCTTAATACAAACAAGCAAGATATCATCATCACATCAAAAGCAACATCATTTTAGAGGCTAAACTATCCAAAAATATGCAAAGGAATTTACATGCTCACGTCATCATTAGCCTTCATTTGGACATCTAAGATGGGAATTCCTAGTCCAAAACAAAATCTTTTTGACATTTTCAACCGAAATTTTCAAATTTTTATGGATTTTTGCAAAAAAATTTCTCAAAACAAAACAAACTCATCCAATCAAACCAAATCAAGCTCAATCATTCATGTCTTTCATCAAACAAACCATACCACAATCCAAAAGCAAACATCCCAAAACATAAACTAAGAACAAACATCTTCAAACAAACACAAGAAACAAACACATGAAACTATGAGCAACTAACCCCCACCCCATACTTAGAATTTTTATGTCCCCATCAAACAGGGAAACCAAAACTAAAAGCAAGAGAGAAGAGTTTGAAAAGCTCACAATTTCTTATTCTTGAGTGGCATGTCAACATCCATAGCCTCTCTTCTAGCAAACTCAAAGTTGTTTGGCTCTTCGTCGGAATCCGGAGAGGATTGGGGAGTGGTAAAGCGAATGTGTTGAGCTCGTCGCCGACACTCCCTTGTCCCTTCCGGTTCACCGAATGAGTTTTCCTTCCCGGCCCATACGTGAAACCAATTGTAGTAGCATGAAAGATCATAGAGCTTGGGCCCCAAAGGAATTGCCACTTTGTCAAAGTTCGAGTGAGGCGCTAGACGGGTGATGCGGACCTTTTCTTTGATGATGGTTGCCTTTTTGAAGTACTTGAGATTCATGTACTCTACTCCGTTAGGTGCCGGTGTGTACTTGGAAAGGTCGACCTCGAGACGACTAGCTAGGCGAGCTATCATCCCACCAAAGTAGATCCAAGAGGTGCTTTGGAAATCTCGCACCATATTGACCCACTCCTAAGTGAGGTTCAAGGGCTTGTCGGTTTGGAATAGCATCTCGTAGAGCAACATAGCTTCTTCTTTCATGGGTTTACTTAGCTCATGGCGCGCAAAGATAGCACACCCCAAGACACGAATCATAACCCGGAAGAGAGGGCTAGCAATCTCATTTGTAGAAGCTCCTTTCCTCATCTCACTCTTCCCCGCTACATGCTTCCATAGGTAGTTCACTTTCTCATTGTCCACGCCGGCCTCCTCTCTTGAAAAAGGAAACCCGAGATAGGTCGCCACGTTCCGAAGAGAAAGCTCTTGTGCCTCATTGCCCAATTGGAAAGTGATGATGCCTTCATTGTCCTCTACGCCTTCATAGGTGCAATTGAACGTGACAATGAATTCCGATGTCAAGGCGGGGTAGTGTGTGTTGTCCCACATTAATATAACATCACATCATGGCCTATGTAAGAGTAGCAACGGAGGAGAGTTACTTCCATCCCCATCTTCCTTATGGACTCCCAATCTAGCCACCTTGTGTGATGAGCTAGCTCCATGTACCGCGCATAACTCTCGGCTACATCATCATCATCAAATCTCACATCATCCATCTTCGGTGCTTTCTTTGACTTCTTTAACTTCTTAGAGGGCCTTTCTACATGAGAAGAAGATGCACGGGTTTCCATAGTACCTACACACACTCAAAGCAAAAGGCTACAAAATAAGATCCATATAACCTCAACTTCACATATATGCACAACTCACAACTCAACACACAAGAACTACCCCATACTTAGCCTCTAAACATCAATCTCACAAAATCCAATATGCATGACCATAGAATTCCTAAGCAATGACTAATCTAATGGATGAATCATATCATAATCAAGCTATAACCAACAATCAAACACATGAACTCTCATGACATCACAAGAAAAAGCCGAATAGAACAGGCTCGATACACTCTAGACGTCGGGCCCGATACACCCTCAAACTCGGTCCGAGGTGGTGGACCGACTTCCTATATCGGGCCTGAGGTACCTGGGTATCTCGGTCTTGTTCTAGGTTCGTCTTCTCCAATCAATCATCCCAAAATCAATTTATCATGTACCTAAAATCCAAATTCAACCATCTACCATCCCTAATCGAAGTTCTAAGGAGGTTCAATCATGCACAATCAACATTTAAGAACAATTTCACCAATTCATGCAAAACACCAATGTTGCTCAAGCTCCAATCTCAATCAAACATGGTAGCATCCAATCCAAGCAATGAAAGCATAAAATTCACAAGGAAATAGATAGGGATTGAGATTCACATACCAAATTTGAAGAGATTAAGACCTTTAGACAACAAATCTGCTTAAAACCCAAATTGCTCCACTTAGGTCAAGAGGAGGGATGAAGATCAATGAAGATTTTGAGGTTTTCTCTTTGGATTCGATGTTGGGGAGTGTTTGTGGTGTTGGATCGAGATGATTAAGGGCAAGTAGAGGTGGATCGAGTGTGGTGGAGGAGGGGGCCGATTTTGGTGAGGGAGATGGGTATTTTTGGTGTGGTTGTTATGAGGGAGATGGTAGGTAGGTAAGGGAAAGGGGTTTAAATGGGAAAGAGACAAATTCTAGGTCAAAGGGGTAAAATCGGGATCTTCCACAACTCTTGACCAAAGTTGACCGATATGTGGACCGAGTTACCCAAGTCGGGCCCGAGTTGCTGGGCACCTCGACCGGGTTTGGTTCGATCACCAAAAATTACCTCCATCCATTGATACCTCTTTTTCCATGAATCCATTTATTTTTCACCATTACCTCTACTCAATCATGAAGCACTAATAACACCACTAATCCACGAAAATACATGCTAGGGAAGATTAGAGAAAGTCTAAGCTAAGCTAGGAAAATCAAACTAAAATTACGAAAAGAAATCTACTCGCTCGGGTTGCCTCCCGAGAAGCGCTCGTTTAGAGTCATTAGCTTGACTTTCTAACCTCAATCTCATGGCGGATGAAATATGGTGTATTGCTCGCCATCATCATGTCCATTTCGATTTCCCTCGTATCCATAGAACCACCATTTATGATTGATGTAAGCATGGCTCTCGGGTTCTCTTGCACCATTCTCCTCCATGACATAAACTTGCATCTCTTGCACTTTCTCATCTTGATCCTTCTTTCCTACATCAAAAACATCCAAAGAATTCCTAGGAGATTCTATCAACTCTTCTTTCAAGTCACTCAAGCAAATATAGTTATCCCCTAAGTCATCTTTTAAATCACTCAAGCAAATGTGGGAATCAAATGTCTCAAATGAATTATGCTCATCACCAACATCAAAAAGATATGAGTAAGGATACTCTTCTTTGCTCCTTGGACTAGCATTGACCCTTGACTCATCTTGTTGCTCTACTTGTTCCCTCAACTCTCTAGCTTGGTCATTGATCCTTTCATTGCTCCTCAAAGGTACCTCTTCTCTTGTAGCTTCCACTTCTTCTCTCTTTCTCTTGGCATTCTCTTCTAGCTTCAAAATTGCCAAGGCATCCGGCTCATTCAAAGCATTGTTGAAGTGAAACTCAACTTTGTCTTCTCCGATCTCAAAGGACACCTTTCCATTCTTCACATCGAACTTTGCTCCCGCCGTTGCTAAGAACGGTCTCCCTAGAATGATAGGAACCAAAGGATCTTCCTTCATGTCTAGAATCACAAAGTCGTCGGGAACGAATTACTTTCCCACTCGAACTGGGACATCATCCAAAATTCCCGTAGCTTTGGTGGTGGAACCATCGGCCATAGTGAGAGACATGTCAACTGGCTCAATCTCGCCACGGTTAGCTCTCCTCCAAATACTCATAGGCATAACCGACACACTTGCTCCGAGGTCACATAGAGCTTGGAAACTTTGAGACCCTACGCCAACGGTTATTGCAAATCTCCCCGGGTCTCCTAACTTTTGAGGTAGTTCCAAAATCTTCACCTCATCTTGCATCTCCACTATAGACCTCTTCTTGCTCAAGATCTCTCTCAAAAACTTAGCATAAGAAGGCATCTCATTCAAAGCATCGGTGAATGGGATCGTGATGTTTAATCCTTGCAAAAGCTTGAGGAATCTCTTGAACTTGCCCTCTACCACGTCCTTCGGCTTCTTCAATGGGTAAGGAAGAGTTGTGCCACCTTGAATCTTGTTAGGATCGACCTTCTTGGACCGGCTTGACTCATTCACTACTTCCTCTGCCTGGACCGACATAGGCTCCATGTCGGGCCCGATGTCCTGGTCCTCGGTCTGGGGGCAGAGCAATGGCTGGGATGTCGGACCGACGTCAGGGCAAGTCGGGCCCGACACCCTCTTATCCTCGGTCCTAGGCAGGGGACCTTCTGTAATATCCGCAAATTTTATAAAATGGATCATGAAATTCTCCTTAGTTTTATGACTCAATTTTGTCTTTGGAACGACAAGAGAAAGGGCAATGGTCACCCGATTAACCGAGTAGCGTTGGATAACGCTAAACGGACACCTTAACTTCAAAAATTCATAAAACCTTCATTAGAGCTCGGAATTGAGTAATTCCAAAGCCTAATGGTAGATAAAGGAGTCTAGTTTCATCCCTCAAAATTTCAGGCAATTCCGATAGGTACCCAAAACGTTATGCCAATTTTACTGAAACGTTGCCCAGTCCCCAAAAGGCAGCGACCGCCGCCAAAATGGCAACGACCGCCGCCTTGCTGCAGATGCAAGTGGCCGACGGGACGTTTTTCTTGTGGGCGCCGGGGTTTTGGGAGCTGTTGTAGTATGGCTTGGGGACCAATCATAGCACCTTTGGGCAATGTCAACTATGGTTTGTCAACCCCTTTTGGCTTGTAAGGCTTGATGGCAACTCTCTTTCTTGGATTATTAGGAAGATAGAACACTATAAATAGGGGTTGAAGATGATGGATTAAGGCATCCAAATCTCTCCTCTCTCCCTCTGAAACCTCTTCCATTACAAAGTAGAAGTGTTCTTCTTGCTACTGTTGGCAAAAGCTCGTCGAAAGGTGGCCGGAATCGATCGGAGGAAGCTTGCAAAGTCGCGCCGTCGTCACTGCAGGAGGCAGCGACCGCCGCCAACAGGGGCAGCGACCGCCGCCAGGGGCAGCGCCCACCTCCAGTGCATATCTTGCACTTAGTGTCCGAGCATCGTCCTAAGCCGTTGCCCGGGCCGTTGCCTAGCCGTTGCTCGGGCCGTGCCTTGCCTTTGCCTTGCCTCTTGCCTTGTCTTAGGCCTTGTCTAGGGCCTTGCTAGCCTCGACTTCACGCCTCGATTAACGTTTTTAAGAACGTCTTAAGGCAAGTGGATGGTTCTTCGTTTCCTTACTCGATAATCGTGAAATTGCTTTCCGTTATCAAAATAATCGTTGGGAACAAACTTGTTTGCTAATAATTTGATTAGGATTATTATGCTTTGAAATAATGACCATTGTTATTATTTATTATTATTATTATTATCGAATAATAGACTTGGACTTAGGACTCCGATGATGTGTGGCCTTTGATTGTTTCAAGTCTCTTTTCGAGACTTTGCTCTGGATTAGCTTAAGTTAGGGATTGCCGGTTTAGTGATCCGCTGTCTCTCTATAACGTATTAGGAGGTATATCTCGTTATCGGCTCCTGATACTGGGTCATGACTCTACCTCTCTCCGAATAGAGAGGTGAACACTCTTGCAAAGTGTTGAGGATTAGGTTCCTCACTTCGGTTCGTCCCTCATTAGGGCTTGCCTATCTCTAAAAGTCATTAAGTGAAGTGCATTGATTTATAACTAATGAAAGATTAGTGCTTCGTGCATAGTAATCAATGAACGCGGGGTGATTAGTACAACTTGGAAAATCACTTCGGAACCACATTATTGACAATCGCCTATCCAATCTGAATGCATGACTCGAGTTGTTAAAACGCCTATAAAATGGCAAGATGGGTTCAGGTGTTTAAGCGTCCTTGTGGCCACCTCCCTGTCGGCATCTTCGAGCTGTGATGAGGTTGATACGATTTGATTTATGTTGGATGCTTTTCAAACTCTTGAATGATTAAAGTTCCCAACAAATCAATAAACACATTTCTTTCTTAGGCGTTATGTCCTAATAACGTCCTATTCCAAGGAAGTTTTATCTTCTCTCGTTACCCTTCGTACACCGTGCCAAACACTTAAACCTCTCGCTCAAAGAGCCTTATGTGTTCCACTATAAAGAACCCTTGACTGTTGGGCATCAGTCGGTTTTCCGTTGGTCTATGATGCCCTCATGTCTAAACCTTTCTGAGAACCGAACGTTATTCTACCACTTGCTTAGTCTCGCGTTAGACTAACATCCCTTCTTTCTTTCCCAACATTGTTGGCTGGTATTCCTTGCCTTTATGGGGATATCAGATAGGAAAGGGAAGGCTGTTCAGAAGGAAGCCGGAGTTATCAGGATCTAAAGGAAGGAAGGAAGACATGACGGAAGAAAGGAAGGAAGAAGTCTTTAAAACGTTTTTTGCTTTGACCATACTTTATGGTTCCCACATGCTTTTGTCTCTCTTCGAGACTTATCTTCTCCGCTGCAACTCTTTACTTTTGTATTATCAAACAGGAGGATGTAAGAGCCTTTGTAACCGAATCCAACTTTGTTATAAAAATAAAATAAGATTTGGTTTTGTTATTCTCGTGTTACGATACTCAAGCCTTAAACGGCTTCGGACCGTGGAATCCGAGGTCATTGGCGGTAATACCCTTATGCTTGTGAAATCGGGGTGTTACAGTTGTGGTATCAGAGCTAAAATGATTTATTTTAAACCCGAAGTTTTATCAAACTTCCTTAAAACGATTTAGTTTTTGAAATACTATTCCTATTGAAAAAGAATAGGAATAAATTTTTCTCGTGGTTGAGTTTTCTTCTTTTATAATTTTTAAAATTCGAAGTTTACATCTAAACGTTGTTTTAAAAGAAATATCACTCGTGATTTTTCTAATTTATTAAAATTCCTACTTTCAAGTAGTCATACAAAAAAAAATGTACATCCTTCAAATTTTCTAATCTCCTTGTAACAGAATTCAAGGAGTTGACTTTCTAAAAAAATCTTCTCGTAACAGAATTCAAGAAATTGATTTTATTAAAACCTTCTTGTAACAGACTTCAAGGAGTGGTTTTGTTTTATAAATAACTTCCTTCCAAGTACCTTCGTCAGGCAATATAGAATTACAGATATTCTACATCTACATCTAGAAGTTGTGCTCTTTCCTCGTCCTAGTGCAACAATTGTGATTAATGGAAACAATTGTTCTTCACTACAGATGGCGAACACTCGAACAAATATCAACCCGAATGTCAATGCCCCGGAGGGTGGTGGTGACAGAGGAATGGAGATTGGAGTTCGTGGAAACAACCAAGTACCAGTAGCAACTCCGCCTTTAACATTAGATGCTGCGAGCATTGCTATGATCAAAACCATGTTCCATCAAATGCTTCAAGAAGCGATGCCTGAGATTGTGGTTAATCAACAGAATGCCACAGAGGCGGTTCCCGTTGTGAACCTAGGAGCCGACCATGCTCGTTTTCATACATCTGAGTTCTACAAATCATTAAAGCTTTTTCTCTCTCTCAAGCCCGAGACCTTCAATGGTGCTGAAGAGCCTGCTAGCGCCCACTACTGGCTCTCTCACATAGAGAAGTTGCTTAGGAATACGCGTTGCACCGAAGCGGAAAAAGTGCATATTGCGGCCTTGCAACTGAGGGACGGAGCGAATGAATTGTGGGACTTCTTCTCTTAGCGGGGGACGACCATGCGCACAATGAAGTGATGCGCAAGGACGCCCGTCTTGGTGAGGCAATGAGCAACTCTGTCCTTAGCAGCTGGCTGTCTCCCATTGAATATTCTGTTGAGGATTTCATCTTGGGAGAAACGGCCAAAGTTCTTGCACGGCAGATCGTGCAGAGCATCTTGCGGAGAAGGACGCAGGCCTAGCATTCTGCGGACGGTGCCCTCAGCAACTGAGTACTCGTCCCCATCGATTTCAAAAGTCCCCTGAGGCTTCCCGTTTACTTCTGTGATTTCGAACTTTGAGTAGAAACGGAGAACCTCATCAGGGTCAACATCAGCGGCCTCAGCGCCCAAGTGCGTCCAACCTTGGAACTCAAGAAGATCCAAGAACTCTTGGCGCTGGTTCTCTGCCAGAAACTCGGCGGTGAAGAGGAGCGGCGATAGGATTTTCTTGAAGCGTTTCTGCTTGGAGCCATTGCTCACGATCACTTCATCACCAGCATCTTCTTCATCTCCATCTCCCTCCTCTTCCTCAGGTTCCTCATCCTGGGGAGGGGCGTCCTCGTCATCGGAGGCTTCGTTCCGTTGTTCTTGGAACTCAACCATTGCAGTGTCCTCAGCTGTGGACGCCTGTTCTGTGGGAGGCGCGTCCACCACTGGAGTCCTTGCCAAGGACTCTGTGGGAACGGATGGAGGAGACGTCCCTTGAACTTGAGCAGCTTCTTCGACGGCCGGAGCAGGCGGAGGAGGAGGAGGAGGTGAAGCTCTAGGGGGAGAGGGAGAGGGAGTGCGGAGCTTAGCTTTTGGGGGAGGAGCAGAGGAGGAGCTGGGCGGAACCACTGAGATCGGTTTCACCTTGAGCGGAGCAGAGGGAGGAGGCGGCAGAGTAGCAGGGGTAGCATCCTTGGCCTGGACCTGGACTTGTGGAGCGTCCTTGGCCTGGACTTGAGGAGCGTCCTCTACCCTTGGAGGAGGAGGAGGGAGTTGACGAAGGTCCTGCATACTCGCTTGGATCGCCTTCTCAACGGCTGCTTTCTCTGCTTTCTCTTGTTCTTGGCGCGCCTTCTCCTCTTTTGCCAGTTGAATTTCGGAGAGGCGAATGGCGGCCATTTCTTCATCCGTGACGCCCTCAAGCTGAGCAGAGGTCTTGAGGCGTCGTTTTGGGGCAGGAGGGGAGGAAGGGATTGGCTTTGGTGGGGAGGAGGAAGGGCCTTTAATTTGGAGCGATTTGGACGGAGGGGGAGAGGAAGGCCTTTTCCTTTTTTGAGAAGGGACGGAGCCCGTAGGAGCCACAACAAACTCCATTATATTAGGAAGTAGTTTGGCGAGCTCGTCCACGGTTCCACCAAAGGAGTCAGAAATGATTCCTGGCCCCATGAACGGAGGGTTGGTGTGATTGGTTTCTTGAAGGCGGGGCTTGACATATGTGATCATGAAATAGTGGAGGAGGCGTTGGATTTTAGGAGGATGTTCGTGAGTGGACGCCCTAAGACAAATGTTGGCGAGCGTCCTAGGCTCCTTTTCAAGCCAGTCCTCAATGAGAGGGTCAAGGGGAGGACGGCGTTTGGGTTGAGAGGGGAGCCGGCCAATGGAGCCACTGTAAACAGAGGCTTTGGTGATATTTTCTGGCTCAGGCTCGGGTTTGAAGGGCTTCTCCAGAAATGAGAACCTCTTCGGCTGGGTTTTGGATTGAGAGCGGGATGGTTGTTTTTGTTGAGGAGGTTGGGAGCGAAGGGGTTGAGGAGGGGTGTTGGAGTGGCGGCGCTGGGTGCTTTGAGAGGAGGAATGGTGGCGAGGGGGTTCTTGTCGGCCGGAAGGTCTGCCTCTCGACTCCATTAATGACCGGCCTTTCACCGGAGGAGATCTCGAAGAGCTAGTGTTTTTCGCTGCCGACGAGGGTGAGGGATTCTTTGAGGCTCTTGTGTTGGCCATTTTTGAGATGGTTTAAATAGGGGAGGATTAGGGTTTGGAGAGAGATTTTGGGATTCGGTTGAAGATTTGGAAGATCTTTGAGATTTCTAAAAGTGTGCAAACAGCAGATGAGCGAAGAAAGGTTTTCGGAGTGCACAGGTGGGTATATATAGGAAGAAGACGAAGTTGGACGGTCAGGGGTAACAGGGTCTTTACACACAGCTTCCTCCACCCGGCTTCCCACACGTGGCTTTCTTCTTTGCTAAGGAATACAGCTGTTGAGCACTGTTTGCGCATATCCCGAGATTTTCGCTGACGATTCGTTAAAACGGTTTACCTTCCCAATTTCAACCATTCAAACTTCTCACAACTGCAAAGGACTCTGACCTGACGTCCTTTCAACACACAACACTACACAACACAGAACTGAACCACGGCGTCCCATTCACTGATCTCAACTTCTGAAATTAGAACTCTGTACAGACAACTCTCAGCTCTTAGCACGCGTCCCTTTGATCACTTAGAACCATTTTTGAAAATCAAGCAAGTACGTCCCATAAAGGTGAAACAAGGAATGCTCATAGGACGCGTTTGCAAGATTCTCGGCTTGGGTAAGCTTAGAGTTCCCATCATTTCGGCTTATGATGAGGGTAGGGTGATCAGGGATACTCTTGAGATGAAAAGCGAAATGAATACCATTCAAGGACACAAGCGAATACACATATCTTAGACTAGCGTCCTTTAAAGATGACTTTAATGCATGACACACCTTAAAACAAGTTCTCAACAAGACATAGCCAATCATGGAGGGAATAATAGAACGGGACTTGATCATTTAAAAGTTATCATCCCCAAGAGCAACCGGAGGTGCTCGTAGGGACGTCTATCAAGTGCTTTTGTGAAAATATCGGCCACTTGGTCCTCAGTCCTAACATGATCCACTCTAATTAATCCAAGTTCAACATTATCACGAAGAAAGTGATGCCTTATGTGAATATGCTTCGTCCTAGAATGATGAACGGGATTTTTGGCAATACTTATAGCACTGGTGTTGTCACACAAGATAGGGACTGTGTTGAGGGACGTACCATAATCTTCAAGTTGGTACTTGATCCATAGGACTTGTGAGCAGCACGAAGCAGCAGCAACGTACTCAGCTTCCGCGGTTGATAGTGCCACGGAGTTTTGCTTTTTCGATCCCCAAGATACAAGGCATGAGCCAAGGAATTGTGCCATTCCTGAGGTGCTCTTCCTATCCACCACATGGCCAGCGTAATCTGCGTCAGAGTAAGCTACCAGGTTCAGGGACGTCCTTTTGGGATACCATAGACATAGGTCATCCCGTCCCTTGAGATATCTGAAGATTCTTTTGACCTCTTGCATATGGGACTCCTTTGGATTTGCTTGGAATCGAGCGCACAAGCATACAGCGAACATGATGTCGGGACGACTTGCCGTAAGATATAGCAAGGACCCTATCATTCCTCTGTAGAGCTTTTGATCTACACTCTTGCCTTCTTCATCAGCATAGAGGCGAGTGTTTGGGGAGATGGGAGTATCAATGGGTTTTGAAGAGTTCATCCTATACTTCTCAAGCATTTCACGGATGTACTTTTGTTGATGAATCCGCGTCCCATCTTTGAGCTGAGTGATTTGGAGTCCCAAGAAGAAGTTGAGTTCTCCTATGAGGGACATCTCAAACTCACTACTCATCAAGTTCTTGAATTCCTCTACAAATTTCATGTTAGTGCTTCCAAAGACTATGTCATCGACATAGACTTGGACAATTAAGACATCTTTATGAACTTTCTTTAAGAACAGGGTTTTATCAATGTTACCTCGTGTGTACCCGTTGGACAAGAGGAAGGACGCAAACCTATCGTACCATGCACGAGGGGCTTGCTTGAGTCCATAGAGTGCCTTGTCCAAGAAGTACACATGATCTGGGTGATCAGCATCCTCAAATCCTGGAGGTTGAGCGACGTACACTTCTTCTTTGAGCTTGCCGTTGAGAAAGGCTGTCTTGACGTCCATTTGAAAAAGCTTGAACCCTTTGTGAGCGGCAAAGGCGATGAGGAGGCGAATGGCTTCAATCCTGGCGACAGGAGCGAAGGTTTCATCATAATCAATCCCTTCCTCTTGCCTATAGCCTTGAGCCACAAGCCTTGCTTTGTTTCTTGACACGCGACCATTCTCATCAAGCTTGTTCTTGTAGACCCATCTCGTCCCTATTATGTTTTTGTTTCTCGGACGAGGGACGAGGGTCCAAACCTTATTTCTTTCGAATTGATTAAGTTCCTCTTGCATGGCCTGAATCCAATCAGCGTCCTGGAGTGCTTCCTTTATGTTCTTAGGTTCAACCAAGGACACAAAGGCGTTGAAGGCACAGAACGCTATGTTAGCATTAAGGGACTGATTCACGGCTGATCTTGTTTGAACTCCTTTTGACATATCTGAGATGATTTGATCCGTTGAATGAAGTCTCGAAAGATGGGATCCCTTATGAGTATCGTCCCTTACAGGAGTACATCTAGGGTCCGTCCAATCAGATTCATCTGAGTCAAACCCGTCGTCTTCATTGAGAGTTTCATAGAGTTCCCCCTCAGGTTGAGCGTCCTCTTCTTGACGCTGTTCTCCTTGTAGGCTTGATTCAGCGACCTCAAGTTGAGCTGGAGATTCACTTTGAGATGGAACTTCCTGAACAACACTGGGAACTTCTACTGAGACTTCTTCAGGATTTTGAGTAGCGTCCTTAGGAACATAGTATTTTCCAGAGGATCCGAAATCAACTTCATCATCGGAGTCATCCTGCTGCAGAGGAGATGAGCGTTCTTTCTTACTTGGTTTATCTTTGTGAGAAGAACTTTCTTTGAACACAACATGAATGCTCTCCTCAAGCTTTAGAGTTCGTTTATTGAAAACTCTATACGCTTTACTGGTGAGGGAGTATCCAAGGAATATGGCTTCGTCACTTCTTGCGTCAAACTTTCCAAGTCTTTCTTTATCATTGTTGTGAACAAAGCACTTGCATCCAAAGACTCTGAGATAGTCGATGCGAGGCTTTCTTCCATTCAGCAACTCATAGGACGTCTTCTTCAGCAAAGGACAGATCATGGCTCGATTGATAATGTAGCACGCTGTAGCAATAGCTTCAGCCCAGAAGTACTTGGGGACGTTATTGGCTAAGAGCATAGTCCTTGCCATATCCTCCAGCGTCCTATTCTTTCTTTCCACCACTCCATTTTGTTGAGGAGTCCTTGGAGCTGAGAAGTTGTGAGAGACTCCATGTTGATCACAGTAGGCCACGAACTCTGAGTTTTGAAACTCCGTCCCATGGTCTGATCTTATGGATTTGAGAGGCGTCTCAAGCGCAACTTCCACTTGTTTGATGAAGACTTTGAATGCGTTGAAGCAATCTATTTTTGAAGCTAAGAAAAGAACCTAGGTGAATCGAGAAAAGTCATCTACAAGGACATAGATATACCTCTTTCCACCATAGCTTAACGTCTTCATTGGTCCACAAAGATCCATATGGAGAAGTTCCAAAGGTTTCTTTGTGCTGACATCGTTCTTTGACTTAAAGGACGTTCTTGTCTGCTTCCCTTTGATACATGCTTCACACTGTTCAATTTTCTCAGGATCAATTTGGGGAAGACCTTTCACAAGATTTCTTTGATGAAGCTTGAGGATTGTGCTTGGTCCAGCATGGCCAAGTCGGCGATGCCAGAGGTCAGCGTCCTCCTTTGACACAGATAAGCACAACTCAGATTTTGGCTTGAACTCCTGATTTAAGATGTAGACATTGTTCTTTCGGACTCCTTTGAGGACGACTTTGTTGGATTTCTTGTTGATGACGAGGCACTCCTTTGAGTCAAATGTGACTAAGTTTTCACCTTGATCACACATTTGAGAGACGCTTAGGAGGTTGAAGCCAAGTCCTTCAACAAGGCTAACATTTGTCGCTTTGATAGACGGATTGAGAATAGCAGTTCCCGTCCCTTTGAT
Source organism: Polygonum maritimum (assembly GCA_963924305.1). Lineage (NCBI taxonomy): Eukaryota > Viridiplantae > Streptophyta > Magnoliopsida > Caryophyllales > Polygonaceae > Polygonum > Polygonum maritimum. The sequence goes on along the minus strand of OZ002730.1, from coordinate 14,577,480 downwards.
CTTTCCTTTGCCCTTGTTGCCAAACGAGACAGTTCCTCCCGTGGCGCTACTTTGGATAGAAGTGAGATGGATCTGGCTTCCTGTCATATGGTTTGAGGCGCCACTATCAATGATCCATGGGCGTCCCCTCACTTCCACCTGCCAAAACAAGGTTAGTGTATGGCGACCCAGGCAAGGTGTTCCTTACCTGGTTCGTTACAGAAATAAAACTCTGGTTCTGGCATGTAGTCACTTATATTCACATCATTTGAAATAGCATGCTTTCTGAAAGAACTCTTAGATCGTCTAGGACGTCTAGGGTTAGCCTTAGGGACGGACTTATCATTTTCAATGTTATTCCTAGCAGCTTTGCCACTTTCAATGTCGTTCTTCAGTTTCAGGCAATCATATTTGAAGTGATCTCCTTTTACACAGTACCAACACGTCCTATAGTAAGTACCAAGGTAGTACTTCTTGTTGGGACGTTGGATTTTGTTCTTTTTTATCTTTTGAGGGTCACAAACTTTTGAACCTTCCCCCTTAACAATCTTCTTATAGATCCTATGACTAGTGGAGTTAGTGTAATAGTCCCTTTGACCTTTCTCTCCACTCTCTAGGACTCGAATTCTTTCAAGAAGGTTCTTGGTCTTTTCCCTTTCTAATTCAAGTTCTGAGGTTTTGCTAGCCTCAAAGTCACTAGGGAGAGAGTTCCTAGTGTCAGACTCGTATCCTAGTCCTCTTTTGGCTGGGACAAACACCATTGGTTGAACTACCTCAGTTACCGGGCTCTTCCCTAACACTTTCACCTCTTCCCTAAGCTTAGCGTTCTCTAGCTTAAGGCACATCACTTCAGTTTTCAGGGATTTAACTTCGACATGCGAGGACTCTAGTTGTAACGAAACTGTAGCACAGTTCTCACATTCAACTAGCCTATTTTCACTTTCAAGTTCAAGATCATCCATTCTATGTTGCATAACAACGCTTTCTTCCATGATTCTTTTAATGAGCTTAATAAGTTTGGTTTTGGAACAATTCTCTAAGGAGTTCATCACGGATTCACGAGTTACCTCTTGTTCCTTTTCAGAAGCGTCCTCTTCAAGGACTGGGGCGTCCTCCACAGCCATGTACGCCACTTGCTCATCATCTGAGGCGTCCTCTACGGCTATGTACGCCACTAGTCCTTCTGGTTCTTCATCATCAGAACTCACATTATCCCATGCGGCTTCGCACGCTCCCAAGAGAGCTTTCATCTTCATTTCTTTTGAGTTTAGTCCCGTAGTACACCTTTTAGCAAAGTGTCCTTTCTTGTTACATTTGTAGCAAGTAAGTTCCTTCATCTCTGGCTCTATATACTTGGGACTCCCCTTTTTGTAAGGCATCTTGTGTTTCTTGGAATCTCTGGCCTTTTTACCCCATAAGCGAGCAACTTTGTGTAGAAGGGCAATCTCTTCCTCTTCTTCCAGCTGTTCCTTAGTCTTGCTTTCCTTTTCTTTCAAAGCTTGAGTACGCATCCTTCACGATTCTCATTTTTATTTGTTTCCACCATTAGGGCAATATCTCTTTGGTGGCGCAGATACTCAGCGTACTCTGGAGTTGACGTCATCAAGGCGAGATCTGTCTGGGGGTTCCTAGCCAATTCAGCCATATCGGCTTCCCTCCTCGCTTCATAGCCTCTCAGCTTCCCATAGATCTCTTCCATATCCAGGGTTTTGTTGGCTGTGTTCTCCTTGAACGTAGTCCTATCAAAATTCCATTTTCCTGTAAGCCCATCAATGACTACTCCGACTCTGTTTCTCATTGAGACTTCAGCTTCTGGGATGCCTAAATTTCGCATCTTGGTCACAAGAGCTTCAAAGCGGTATGAGTAGTCCTTGACAGATTCGTTAGGAAGCATTCTGAAGGCATAGAACTCTCGTTTGATTTCAAGCTTGACGTCTTCCTTCATCTCTGCCGTACCCACATGGTACTTCTCAAGAGCTTCCCATTGTAGTTTGGCTGTTGCCAAATTGCTAACTCGGGTGGCGTCCCTTTCGCAGAGGGACGCTTGAAGGAAGCATATAGCCTTAGCGTTCGTTTCCAAAAGCTTGAATTCGTCAGGACCCCACTCGTCCTCTTTGTCTTTCTTGTCATCAGGGATGGTAAGGTCACCCTTCATGATCACTCTCCAGCATTGACTTCTGCAAAAGTTCTCGAAGCGGATCTTCCAGCGGTTGAAGTTGCCGTCCGTCAGACGAGGAGGCTTTACAAAAGAGATTCCAATAGGTTCCATGTCCATCTTGTACCTGCAACTCAACAAGAATCTAGAGCGCCTGCTCTGATACCAATTGTTGGATCGTAAGTCAATTAATGAGGGCGTCCTTAACTGGGTTAAGGGCGTCCTTTAGTGCAGCGGAAAATAGACTTAACAGAATACAAGATAAGTGGACACGAGTATTTATAGAGGAACCCCACTAAGACCTCTACCTCCGTTGGAGGATTTTCAATAGTCGTCCCTTATCTTATTAAGAGCGAGTCCTTACAACTTAGGCGAGTCGTTACACTTCTCTGAGCTAAGCGTCCGTCCTTAGCCTCACTAGTAACACTCCTTTCAACCTAACAAGTAACCTAACACTCTTAGCTATAAGGAAGCTATCACTCACGTCTCTCACGGTTCGTTGTGAGAGACAAACTACAACTCTAATCTATTTGTGGTTTGTTTTGGATTTGATGTGGTTGGACTTTCTTTCTCTTGCTTCAAGCTCACTTGATCTTCTTGATCTTCGTTCGTGTTCTTGAATGCTTCGGGAGAGCTTGAGAGAAAGTCTTCAAAGTCCACTCTTGCACCCACATACCGCTATACATACTCCTTGGAGAGTATTTATAGTGGAAGTGATTCTTGTCCTCTAGCGTCCTCTGAGACTTGGCAGGATCCTCGATCTTTGATCAACGGTACGATGAGCGTCTTGAGGAGGTCAACTCTGTTGACGCTTGGGAAGCCTCCGCGTGGGTAGGGGACCATCGCTGGGAAAGCGACGTCTTTGGCATTGTCTACACGTGCCCAGACAAAGGAAGCTTCCTTCTGAGGACTAAGGCCGGACAATGATGTAATCATGTTGGGGCGGCCTTGATTTGAATTTGAACTTCATCCGTATTTTGGCGCGCGTCCCTTCTTGATGAGGACTCCGTCCTATCTTGCGCAGGGACTCCGCCAATTACGTTTAGCTTTGGAAGTTCTGGTAACATGCGTCCCTACAGCATAGGGACTACTGTTCACTTGTTGTCCTTTTCGCTCATGTGCGTCCACTGGACTTACCTGAGATCAAAACTTGGACAACTTATCAAATACATTTGAGTTTCTCATTATCAAAACAAGGGACGATTATTATTGGTTTAGATATTAACGACTGACGTCCTTAATATCGTCCCAACACAAACCAATCAATAAGAAAGGTTGTGTTATTGAGAATTTGAAAAACATTCGGAATCGCATGATTCGTATGCTTGTGTTTGTGTTGTTTGGTGATCTTTCTACCAAGTTCTATTAGTTCAAAGATTTTTGGACTAGAAAAAGAATGGAAACCAACGGTTCCCAAACCATAGCCTAGGCAAATCAAACGAATCAAAAAAAAAGGTTGTGTTATTGAGAATTTGAGAAACATCCGGAATCACATGATTCGTATGCTTGTGTTTGTGGTTTTTGGTGATCTTTCTATCAAGTTCTATTAGGTCAAACAATTATGGACTAGAAAAAGAATGGAAACCAACGGTTCCCAAACGATAGCCTAGGCAAATCAAATGAATCAATAAGAAAGGTTGTGTTATTGAGAATTTGAGAAACATTTGGAATCGCATTATTCGTATGATTGTGGGTTTGTGTTGTTTGGTGATCTTTCTATCAAGTTCTATTAGTTCAAAGATTGTTAGACTAGAAAAAGAATGGAAAACAACGGTTCCCAAACCATAGCCTAGGCAAATCAAACGAATCAATAAGAAAGGTTGTGTTATTGAGAATTTGAGAAACATTCGGAATCGCATGATTCGTATGCTTGTGTTTGTGTTGTTTGGTGATCTTTCTACCAAGTTCTATTAGTTCAAAGATTTTTGGACTAGAAAAAGAATGGAAACCAACGGTTCCCAAACCATAGCCTAGGCAAATCAAACGAATCAAAAAAAAAGGTTGTGTTATTGAGAATTTGAGAAACCTCCGGAATCACATGATTCGTATGCTTGTGTTTGTGGTTTTTGGTGATCTTTCTATCAAGTTCTATTAGGTCAAACAATTATGGACTAGAAAAGGAATGGAAACCAACGGTTCCCAAACGATAGCCTAGGCAAATCAAATGAATCAATAAGAAAGGTTGTGTTATTGAGAATTTGAGAAACATTCGGAATCGCATGATTCGTATGCTTGTGTTTGTGTTGTTTGGTGATCTTTCTACCGAGTTTCATTAGTTCAAACATTTATGGACTAGAAAAAGAATGGAAACCAACGGTTCCCAAACCATAACCTAGGCAAATCAAACCAATCAATAAGAAAGGTTGTGTTATTGAGAATTTGAGAAACATTCGGAATCGGATGATTCGTATGCTTGTGTTTGTGTTGTTTCGTGATCTTTCTACCAAGTTTCATTAGTTCAAAGATTTTTGGACTAGAAGAAAAATGGAAACCAACGGTTTCCAACCCATAGCCTAGGCAAATCAAACCAATCAATAAGATAGGTTGTGTTATTGAGAATTTGAGAAACATTCGGAATCGCATGATTCGTATGCTTGTGTTTGTGTTGTTTGGTGATCTTTCTACCGAGTTTCATTAGTTCAAACATTTATGGACTAGAAAAAGAATGGAAACCAACGGTTCCCAAACCATAGCCTAGGCAAATCAAACCAATCAATAAGAAAGGTTGTGTTATTGAGAATTTGAGAAACATTCGGAATCGCATGATTCGTATGCTTGTGTTTGTGCTGTTTGGTGATCTTTCTACCAAGTTCTATTAGTTCTAACATTTATGGACTAGAAAAAGAATGGAAACCAACGGTTCCCAAACCATAGCCTAGGCAAATCAAACGAATCAATAAGAAAGGTTGTGTTATTGAGAATTTGAGAAACATTTGGAATCGCATGATTCGTATGCTTGTGGGTTTGTGTTGTTTGGTGATCTTTCTATCAAGTTCTATTAGTTCAAAGATTGTTGGACTAGAAAAAGAATGGAAAACAACGATTCCCAAACCATAGCCTAGGCAAATCAAACGAATCAAAAAGAAAGGATGTGTTATTGAGAATTTGAAAAACATTCGGACTCGCATGATTCTTATGCTTGTGTTTGTGTTGTTTGGTGATCTTTCTATCAAGTTCTATTAGGTCAAACATTTATGTACTAGAAAAAGAATGGAAACCAACGGTTCCCAAACCATAGCCTAGGCAAATCAAGCAAATCAATAAGAAAGGTTGTGTTATTGAGAATTTGAGAAACATTCGGAATCGCATGATTCGTATGCTTGTGTTTGTGTTGTTTGGTGATCTTTCTACCGAGTTTCATTAGTTCAAACATTTATGGACTAGAAAAAGAATGGAAACCAACGGTTCCCAAACCATAGCCTAGGAAAATCAAACCAATCAATAAGAAAGGTTGTGTTATTGAGAATTTGAGAAACATTCGGAATCGCATGATTCGTATGCTTGTGTTTGTGTTGTTTGGTGATCTTTCTACCAAGTTCTATTAGTTCAAACATTTATGGACTAGAAAAGGAATGGAAACCAACGGTTCCCAAACCATAGCCTAGGCAAATCAAACGAATCAATAAGAAAGGTTGTGTTATTGAGAATTTGAGAAACATTTGGAATCGCATTATTCGAATGCTTGTGGGTTTGTGTGGTATGGTGATCTTTCTATCAAGTTCTATTAGTTCAAAGATTGTTGGACTAGAAAAAGAATGGAAAACAACGGTTCCCAAACCATAGCCTAGGCAAATCAAACGAATCAATAAGAAAGGTTGTGTTATTGAGAATTTGAGAAACATTCGGAATCGCATGATTCGTATGCTTGTGTTTGTGTTGTTTGATGATCTTTCTACCAAGTTCTATTAGTGCAAAGATTTTTGGACTAGAAAAAGAATGGAAACCAACGGTTCCCAAACCATAGCCTAGGCAAATCAAACGAATCAAAAAAAAAGGTTGTGTTATTGAGAATTTGAGAAACATCCGGAATCACATGATTCGTATGCTTGTGTTTGTGGTTTTTGGTGATCTTTCTATCAAGTTCTATTAGGTCAAGCAATTATGGACTAGAAAAAGAATGGAAACCAACGGTTCCCAAACGATAGCCTAGGCAAATCAAATGAATCAATAAGAAAGGTTGTGTTATTGAGATTTTGAGAAACATTTGGAATCGCATGATTCGTATGCTTGTGTTTGTACTGTTTGGTGATATTTCTACCAAGTTCTATTAGTTCAAACATTTATGGACTAGAAAAAGAATGGAAACCAACGGTTCCCAAATGATAGCCTAGGCAAATCAAACGAATAAATAAGAAACGTTGTGTTATTGAGAATTTGAGAAACATTCGGATTCGCATGATTCGTATGCTTGTGTTTGTGCTGTTTGGTGATCTTTCTACCAAGTTCTATTAGTTCAACCATTTATGGACTAGAAAAAGAATGGAAACTAACGGTTCCCAAACCATAACCTAGGCAAATCAAACCAATCAATAAGACAGGTTGTGTTATTGAGAATTTGAGAAACATTCGGAATCGCATGATTCGTATGCTTGTGTTTGTATTTTTTGGTCATCTTTCTACAAAGTTCTAATAGTTCAAACATTTATGGACTAGAAAAAGAATGGAAACCAACGCTTCCCAAACGATAGCCTAGGCAAATCAAACGAATCAATAAGAAATGTTGTGTTATTGAGAATTTGAGAAACATTCGGAATTGCATGATTCGTATGCTTGAGTTTGTGTTCTTTCGTGATCTTTCTACCAAGTTCTATTAGTTCAAACATTTATGTACTAGAAAAAGAATGGAAACCAACGGTTCCCAAACCATAGCCTAGGCAAATCAAACCATTCAATAAGACAGGTTGTGTTATTTAGAATTTGAGAAGCATTCGGAATCGCATGATTCGTATGCTTGTCTTTGTGTTGTTTGGTGATCTTTCTACCAAGTTCTATTAGTTCAAACATTTATGGACTAGAAAAAGAATGGAAACCAACGGTTCCCAAACCATAGCCTAGGCAAATCAAACCAATCAATAAGAAAGGTTATGTTATTGAGAATTTGAGAAACATTCGGAATCGCATGATTCGTATGCTTGTGTTTGTGTTGTTTGGTGATCTTTCTACCAAGTTATATTAGTTCAAACATTTATGGACTAGAAAAAGAATGGAAACCAACGGTTCCCAAACCATAGCCTAGGCAAATCAAAACAATCAATAAGACAGGTTGTGTTATTTAGAATTTGAGAAGCATTCGGAATCGCATGATTCGTATGCTTGTCTTTGTGTTGTTTGGTGATCTTTCTACCAAGTTCTATTAGTTCAAAGATTTTTGGACTAGAAAAAGTATAGAAACCAACGGTTCCCAAGTCATAGCCTAGGCAAATCAAACGAATCAAGAAGAAAGGTTGTGTTATTGAGAATTTGAGAAACATTCGGAATCGCATGATTCGTATGCTTGTGCTTGTGTTGTTTCGTGATCTTTCTACCAAGTTTCATTAGTTCAAAGATTTTTGGACTAGAAAAAAAATGGAAACCAACGGTTTCCAACCCATAGCCTAGGCAAATCAAACAAATCAATAAGATAGGTTGTGTTATTGAGAATTTGAGAAACATTCGGAATCGCATGATTCGTATGCTTGTGTTTGTATTGTTTTGTGATCTTTCTACCGAGTTTCATTAGTTCAAACATTTATGGACTAGAAAAAGAATGGAAACCAACGGTTCCCAAACCATAGCCTAGGCAAATCAAACCAATCAATAAGAAAGGTTATGTTATTGAGAATTTGAGAAACATTCGGAATCGCATGATTCGTATGCTTGTGTTTGTGTTGTTTGGTGATCTTTCTACCAAGTTCTATTAGTTCAAACATTTATGGACTAGAAAAAGAATGGAAACCAACGGTTCCCAAACCATAGCCTAGGCAAATCAAACGAATCAATAAGAAAGGTTGTGTTATTGAGAATTTGAGAAACATTTGGAATCGCATTATTCGAATGCTTGTGGGTTTGTGTTGTTTGGTGATCTTTCTGTCAAATTCTATTAGTTCAAAGATTGTTGGACTAGAAAAAGAATGGAAAACAACGGTTCCCAAACCATAGCCTAGGCAAATCAAACGAATCAATAAGAAAGGTTGTGTTATTGAGAATTTGAGAAACATTCGGAATCGCATGATTCGTATGCTTGTGTTTGTGTTGTTTGGTGATCTTTCTACCAAGTTCTATTAGTTCAAAGATTTTTGGACTAGAAAAAGAATGGAAACCAACGGTTCCCAAACCATAGCCTAGGCAAATCAAACGAATCAAAAAAAAAGGTTGTGTTATTGAGAATTTGAGAAACATCCGGAATCACATGATTCGTATGCTTGTGTTTGTGGTTTTTGGTGATCTTTCTATCAAGTTCTATTAGGTCAAGCAATTATGGACTAGAAAAAGAATGGAAACCAACGGTTCCCAAACGATAGCCTAGGCAAATCAAATGAATCAATAAGAAATGTTGTGTTATTGAGATTTTGAGAAACATTTGGAATCGCATGATTCGTATGCTTGTGTTTGTACTGTTTGGTGATCTTTCTACCAAGTTCTATTAGTTCAAACATTTATGGACTAGAAAAAGAATGGAAACCAACGGTTCCCAAACCATAGCCTAGGCAAATCAAACGAATCAATAAGAAAGGTTGTGTTATTGAGAATTTGAGAAACATTTGGAATCGCATTATTCGAATGCTTGTGGGTTTGTGTGGTATGGTGATCTTTCTATCAAGTTCTATTAGTTCAAAGATTGTTGGACTAGAAAAAGAATGGAAAACAACGGTTCCCAAACCATAGCCTAGGCAAATCAAACGAATCAATAAGAAAGGTTGTGTTATTGAGAATTTGAGAAACATTCGGAATCGCATGATTCGTATGCTTGTGTTTGTGTTGTTTGATGATCTTTCTACCAAGTTCTATTAGTTCAAAGATTTTTGGACTAGAAAAAGAATGGAAACCAACGGTTCCCAAACCATAGCCTAGGCAAATCAAACGAATCAAAAAAAAAGGTTGTGTTATTGAGAATTTGAGAAACATCCGGAATCACATGATTCGTATGCTTGTGTTTGTGGTTTTTGGTGATCTTTCTATCAAGTTCTATTAGGTCAAGCAATTATGGACTAGAAAAAGAATGGAAACCAACGGTTCCCAAACGATAGCCTAGGCAAATCAAATGAATCAATAAGAAATGTTGTGTTATTGAGATTTTGAGAAACATTTGGAATCGCATGATTCGTATGCTTGTGTTTGTACTGTTTGGTGATATTTCTACCAAGTTCTATTAGTTCAAACATTTATGGACTAGAAAAAGAATGGAAACCAACGGTTCCCAAATGATAGCCTAGGCAAATCAAACGAATAAATAAGAAACGTTGTGTTATTGAGAATTTGAGAAACATTCGGATTCGCATGATTCGTATGCTTGTGTTTGTGCTGTTTGGTGATCTTTCTACCAAGTTCTATTAGTTCAAACATTTATGGACTAGAAAAAGAATGGAAACTAACGGTTCCCAAACCATAACCTAGGCAAATCAAACCAATCAATAAGACAGGTTGTGTTATTGAGAATTTGAGAAACATTCGGAATCGCATGATTCGTATGCTTGTGTTTGTATTGTTTGTTCATCTTTCTACAAAGTTCTAATAGTTCAAACATTTATGGACTAGAAAAAGAATGGAAACCAACGCTTCCCAAACGATAGCCTAGGCAAATCAAACGAATCAATAAGAAATGTTGTGTTATTGAGAATTTGAGAAACATTCGGAATTGCATGATTCGTATGCTTGAGTTTGTGTTCTTTCGTGATCTTTCTACCAAGTTCTATTAGTTCAAACATTTATGTACTAGAAAAAGAATGGAAACCAACGGTTCCCAAACCATAGCCTAGGCAAATCAAACCAATCAATAAGACAGGTTGTGTTATTTAGAATTTGAGAAGCATTCGGAATCGCATGATTCGTATGCTTGTCTTTGTGTTGTTTGGTGATCTTTCTACCAAGTTCTATTAGTTCAACGATTTTTGGACTAGAAAAAGAATAGAAACCAACGGTTCCCAAGCCATAGCCTAGGCAAATCAAACGAATCAAGAAGAAAGGTTGTGTTATTGAGAATTTGAGAAACATTCGGAATCGCATGATTCGTATGCTTGCGTTTGTGTTGTTTGGTGATCTTTCTACCAAATTCTATTAGTTCAAAGATTTTTGGACTAGAAAAAGAATGGAAACCAACGGTTCCCAAACCATAGCCTAGGCAAATCAAACGAATCAATAAGAAAGGTTGTGTTATTGAGAATTTGAGAAACATTCGGAATCGCATGATTCGTATGCTTGGTTTTGTGTTGTTTGGTGATATTTCTACCGAGTTTCATTAGTTCAAACATTTATGGACTAGAAAAAGAATGGAAACCAACGGTTCCCAAACCATAACCTAGGCAAATCAAACCAATCAATAAGAAAGGTTGTGTTATTGAGAATTTGAGAAACATTCGGAATCGCATGATTCGTATGCTTGTGCTTGTGTTGTTTCTTGATCTTTCTACCAAGTTTCATTAGTTCAAAGATTTTTGGACTAGAAAAAAAATGGAAACCAACGGTTTCCAACCCATAGCCTAGGCAAATCAAACAAATCAATAAGATAGGTTGTGTTATTGAGAATTTGAGAAACATTCGGAATCGCATGATTCGTATGCTTGTGTTTGTATTGTTTTGTGATCTTTCTACCGAGTTTCATTAGTTCAAACATTTATGGACTAGAAAAAGAATGGAAACCAACGGTTCCCAAACCATAGCCTAGGCAAATCAAACCAATCAATAAGAAAGGTTATGTTATTGAGAATTTGAGAAACATTCGGAATCGCATGATTCGTATGCTTGTGTTTGTGTTGTTTGGTGATCTTTCTACCAAGTTCTATTAGTTCAAACATTTATGGACTAGAAAAAGAATGGAAACCAACGGTTCCCAAACCATAGCCTAGGCAAATCAAACGAATCAATAAGAAAGGTTGTGTTATTGAGAATTTGAGAAACATTTGGAATCGCATTATTCGAATGCTTGTGGGTTTGTGTTGTTTGGTGATCTTTCTGTCAAATTCTATTAGTTCAAAGATTGTTGGACTAGAAAAAGAATGGAAAACAACGGTTCCCAAACCATAGCCTAGGCAAATCATACGAATCAATAAGAAAGGTTGTGTTATTGAGAATTTGAGAAACATTCGGAATCGCATGATTCGTATGCTTGTGTTTGTGTTGTTTGGTGATCTTTCTACCAAGTTCTATTAGTTCAAAGATTTTTGGACTAGAAAAAGAATGGAAACCAACGGTTCCCAAACCATAGCCTAGGCAAATCAAACGAATCAAAAAAAAAGGTTGTGTTATTGAGAATTTGAGAAACATCCGGAATCACATGATTCGTATGCTTGTGTTTGTGGTTTTTGGTGATCTTTCTATCAAGTTCTATTAGGTCAAACAATTATGGACTAGAAAAAGAATGGAAACCAACGGTTCCCAAACGATAGCCTAGGCAAATCAAATGAATCAATAAGAAAGATTGTGTTATTGAGATTTTGAGAAACATTTGGAATCGCATGATTCGTATGCTTGTGTTTGTACTGTTTGGTGATCTTTCTACCAAGTTCTATTAGTTCAAACATTTATGGACTAGAAAAAGAATGGAAACCAACGGTTCCCAAACCATAGCCTAGGCAAATCAAATGAATCAATAAGAAAGGTTGTGTTATTGAGAATTTGAGAAACATTCGGAATCGCATGATTCGTATGCTTGCGTTTGTGTTGTTTGGTGATCTTTCTACCAAGTTCTATTAGTTCAAAGATTTTTGGACTAGAAAAAGAATGGAAACCAACGGTTCCCAAACCATAGCCTAGGCAAATCAAACGAATCAGTAAGAAAGGTTGTGTTATTGAGAATTTGAGAAACATTCGGAATCGCATGATTCGTATGCTTGTGTTTGTGTTGTTTGGTGATATTTCTACCGAGTTTCATTAGTTCAAACATTTATGGACTACAAAAAGAATGGAAACCAACGGTTCCCAAACCATAACCTAGGCAAATCAAACCAATCAATAAGAAAGGTTGTGTTATTGAGAATTTGAGAAACATTCGGAATCGCATGATTCGTATGCTTGTGTTTGTGTTGTTTGGTGATCTTTCTACCAAGTTCTATTAGTTCAAACATATATGGACTAGAAAAAGAATGGAAACCAACGGTTCCCAAACCATAGCCTAGGCAAATCAAACGAATCAATAAGAAAGGTTGTGTTATTGAGAATTTGAGAAACATTTGGAATCGCATTATTCGAATGCTTGTGGGTTTGTGTTGTTTGGTGAACTTTCTATCAAGTTCTATTAGTCCAAAGATTGTTGGACTAGAAAAAGAATGGAAAACAACGGTTCCCAAACCATAGCCTAGGCAAATCAAACGAATCAATAAGAAAGGTTGTGTTATTGAGAATTTGAGAAACATTCGGAATCGCATGATTCGTATGCTTGTGTTTGTGTTGTTTGGTGATCCTTCTACCAAGTTCTATTAGTTCAAAGATTTTTGGACTATAAAAAGAATGGAAACCAACGGTTCCCAAACCATAGCCTAGGCAAATCAAACGAATCAAAAAAAAAGGTTGTGTTATTGAGAATTTGAGAAACATCCGGAATCACATGATTCGTATGCTTGTGTTTGTGGTTTTTGGTGATCCTTCTATCAAGTTCTATTAGGTCAAACAATTATGGACTAGAAAAAGAATGGAAACCAACGGTTCCCAAACGATAGCCTAGGCAAATCAAACGAATAAATAAGAAAGCTTGTGTTATTGAGAATTTGAGAAACATTCGGATTCGCATGATTCGTATGCTTGTGTTTGTGCTGTTTGGTGATCTTTCTACCAAGTTCTATTAGTTCAAACATTTATGGACTAGAAAAAGAATGGAAACTAACGGTTCCCAAACCATAGCCTAGGCAAATCAAACCAATCAATAAGACAGGTTGTGTTATTGAGAATTTGAGAAACATTCGGAATCGCATGATTCGTATGCTTGTGTTTGTATTGTTTGGTCATCTTTCTACCAAGTTCTAATAGTTCAAACATTTATGGACTAGAAAAAGAATGGAAACCAACGGTTCCCAAACGATAGCCTAGGCAAATCAAACGAATCAATAAGAAATGTTGTGTTATTGAGAATTTGAGAAACATTCGGAATTGCATGATTCGTATGCTTGAGTTTGTGTTCTTTCGTGATCTTTCTACCAAGTTCTATTAGTTCAAACATTTATGTACTAGAAAAAGAATGGAAACCAACGGTTCCCAAACCATAGCCTAGGCAAATCAAACCAATCAATAAGACAGGTTGTGTTATTTAGAATTTGAGAAGCATTCGGAATCGCATGATTCGTATGCTTGTCTTTGTGTTGTTTGGTGATATTTCTACCAAGTTCTATTAGTTCAAAGATTTTTGGACTAGAAAAAAAATAGAAACCAACGGTTCCCAAGCCATAGCCTAGGCAAATCAAACGAATCAAGAAGAAAGGTTGTGTTATTGAGAATTTGAGAAACATTCGGAATCGCATGATTCGTATGCTTGCGTTTGTGTTGTTTGGTGATCTTTCTACCAAGTTCTATTAGTTCAAAGATTTTTGGACTAGAAAAAGAATGGAAACCAACGGTTCCCAAACCATAGCCTAGGCAAATCAAACCAATCAATAAGAAAGGTTGTGTTATTGAGAATTTGAGAAACATTCGGAATCGCATGATTCGTATGCTTGTGTTTGTGTTGTTTGGTGATATTTCTACCGAGTTTCATTAGTTCAAACATTTATGGACTAGAAAAAGAATGGAAACCAACGGTTCCCAAACCATAACCTAGGCAAATCAAACCAATCAATAAGAAAGGTTGTGTTATTGAGAATTTGAGAAACATTCGGAATCGCATGATTCGTATGCTTGTGCTTGTGTTGTTTCGTGATCTTTCTACCAAGTTTCATTAGTTCAAAGATTTTTGGACTAGAAAAAAAATGGAAACCAACGGTTTCCAGCCCATAGCCTAGGCAAATCAAACCAATCAATAAGATAGGTTGTGTTATTGAGAATTTGAGAAACATTCGGAATCGCATGATTCGTATGCTTGTGTTTGTGTTGTTTGGTGATCTTTCTACCGAGTTTCATTAGTTCAAACATTTATGGACTAGAAAAAGAATGGAAACCAACGGTTCCCAAACCATAGCCTAGGCAAATCAAACCAATCAATAAGAAAGGTTATGTTATTGAGAATTTGAGAAACATTCGGAATCGCATGATTCGTATGCTTGTGTTTGTGTTGTTTGGTGATCTTTCTACCAAGTTCTATTAGTTCAAACATTTATGGACTAGAAAAAGAATGGAAACCAACGGTTCCCAAACCATAGCCTAGGCAAATCAAACGAATCAATAAGAAAGGTTGTGTTATTGAGAATTTGAGAAACATTTGGAATCGCATGATTCGTATGCTTGTGGGTTTGTGTTGTTTGGTGATCTTTCTATCAAGTTCTATTAGTTCAAAGATTGTTGGACTAGAAAAAGAATGGAAAACAACGATTCCCAAACCATAGCCTAGGCAAATCAAACGAATCAAAAAGAAAGGATGTGTTATTGAGAATTTGAAAAACATTCGGAATCGCATGATTCTTATGCTTGTGTTTGTGTTGTTTGGTGATCTTTCTATCAAGTTCTATTAGGTCAAACATTTATGGACTAGAAAAAGAATGGAAACCAACGGTTCCCAAACCATAGCCTAGGCAAATCAAGCAAATCAATAAGAAAGGTTGTGTTATTGAGAATTTGAGAAACATTCGGAATCGCATGATTCGTATGCTTGTGTTTGTGTTGTTTGGTGATCTTTCTACCGAGTTTCATTAGTTCAAACATTTATGGACTAGAAAAAGAATGGAAACCAACGGTTCCCAAACCATAGCCTAGGCAAATCAAACCAATCAATAAGAAAGGTTATGTTATTGAGAATTTGAGAAACATTCGGAATCGCATGATTCGTATGCTTGTGTTTGTGTTGTTTGGTGATCTTTCTACCAAGTTATATTAGTTCAAACATTTATGGACTAGAAAAAGAATGGAAACCAACGGTTCCCAAACCATAGCCTAGGCAAATCAAAACAATCAATAAGACAGGTTGTGTTATTTAGAATTTGAGAAGCATTCGGAATCGCATGATTCGTATGCTTGTCTTTGTGTTGTTTGGTGATCTTTCTACCAAGTTCTATTAGTTCAAAGATTTTTGGACTAGAAAAAGTATAGAAACCAACGGTTCCCAAGTCATAGCCTAGGCAAATCAAACGAATCAAGAAGAAAGGTTGTGTTATTGAGAATTTGAGAAACATTCGGAATCGCATGATTCGTATGCTTGCGTTTGTGTTGTTTGGTGATCTTTCTACCAAGTTCTATTAGTTCAAAGATTTTTGGACTAGAAAAAGAATGGAAACCAACGGTTCCCAAACCATAGCCTTGGCAAATCAAACGAATCAATAAGAAAGGTTGTGTTATTGAGAATTTGAGAAACATTTGGAATCGCATGATTCGTATGCTTGTGGGTTTGTGTTGTTTGGTGATCTTTCTATCAAGTTCTATTAGTTCAAAGATTGTTGGACTAGAAAAAGAATGGAAAACAACGATTCCCAAACCATAGCCTAGGCAAATCAAACGAATCAAAAAGAAAGGATGTGTTATTGAGAATTTGAAAAACATTCGGAATCGCATGATTCGTATGCTTGCGTTTGTGTTGTTTGGTGATCTTTCTACCAAGTTCTATTAGTTCAAAGATTTTTGGACTAGAAAAAGAATGGAAAACAACGGTTCCCAAACCATAACCTAGGCAAATCAAACCAATCAATAAGAAAGGTTGTGTTATTGAGAATTTGAGAAACATTCGGAATCGCATGATTCGTATGCTTGTGCTTGTGTTGTTTCGTGATCTTTCTACCAAGTTTCATTAGTTCAAAGATTTTTGGACTAGAAAAAAAATGGAAACCAACGGTTTCCAGCCCATAGCCTAGGCAAATCAAACCAATCAATAAGATAGGTTGTGTTATTGAGAATTTGAGAAACATTCGGAATCGCATGATTCGTATGCTTGTGTTTGTGTTGTTTGGTGATCTTTCTACCGAGTTTCATTAGTTCAAACATTTATGGACTAGAAAAAGAATGGAAACCAACGGTTCCCAAACCATAGCCTAGGCAAATCAAACCAATCAATAAGAAAGGTTATGTTATTGAGAATTTGAGAAACATTCGGAATCGCATGATTCGTATGCTTGTGTTTGTGTTGTTTGGTGATCTTTCTACCAAGTTCTATTAGTTCAAACATTTATGGACTAGAAAAAGAATGGAAACCAACGGTTCCCAAACCATAGCCTAGGCAAATCAAACGAATCAATAAGAAAGGTTGTGTTATTGAGAATTTGAGAAACATTTGGAATCGCATGATTCGTATGCTTGTGGGTTTGTGTTGTTTGGTGATCTTTCTATCAAGTTCTATTAGTTCAAAGATTGTTGGACTAGAAAAAGAATGGAAAACAACGATTCCCAAACCATAGCCTAGGCAAATCAAACGAATCAAAAAGAAAGGATGTGTTATTGAGAATTTGAAAAACATTCGGAATCGCATGATTCTTATGCTTGTGTTTGTGTTGTTTGGTGATCTTTCTATCAAGTTCTATTAGGTCAAACATTTATGGACTAGAAAAAGAATGGAAACCAACGGTTCCCAAACCATAGCCTAGGCAAATCAAGCAAATCAATAAGAAAGGTTGTGTTATTGAGAATTTGAGAAACATTCGGAATCGCATGATTCGTATGCTTGTGTTTGTGTTGTTTGGTGATCTTTCTACCGAGTTTCATTAGTTCAAACATTTATGGACTAGAAAAAGAATGGAAACCAACGGTTCCCAAACCATAGCCTAGGCAAATCAAACGAATCAATAAGAAAGGTTGTGTTATTGAGAATTTGAGAAACATTTGGAATCGCATGATTCGTATGCTTGTGGGTTTGTGTTGTTTGGTGATCTTTCTATCAAGTTCTATTAGTTCAAAGATTGTTGGACTAGAAAAAGAATGGAAAACAACGATTCCCAAACCATAGCCTAGGCAAATCAAACGAATCAAAAAGAAAGGATGTGTTATTGAGAATTTGAAAAACATTCGGAATCGCATGATTCGTATGCTTGCGTTTGTGTTGTTTGGTGATCTTTCTACCAAGTTCTATTAGTTCAAAGATTTTTGGACTAGAAAAAGAATGGAAACCAACGGTTCCCAAACCATAACCTAGGCAAATCAAACCAATCAATAAGAAAGGTTGTGTTATTGAGAATTTGAGAAACATTCGGAATCGCATGATTCGTATGCTTGTGCTTGTGTTGTTTCGTGATCTTTCTACCAAGTTTCATTAGTTCAAAGATTTTTGGACTAGAAAAAAAATGGAAACCAACGGTTTCCAGCCCATAGCCTAGGCAAATCAAACCAATCAATAAGATATGTTGTGTTATTGAGAATTTGAGAAACATTCGGAATCGCATGATTCGTATGCTTGTGTTTGTGTTGTTTGGTGATCTTTCTACCGAGTGTCATTAGTTCAAACATTTATGGACTAGAAAAAGAATGGAAACCAACGGTTCCCAAACCATAGCCTAGGCAAATCAAACCAATCAATAAGAAAGGTTATGTTATTGAGAATTTGAGAAACATTCGGAATCGCATGATTCGTATGCTTGTGTTTGTGTTGTTTGGTGATCTTTCTACCAAGTTCTATTAGTTCAAACATTTATGGACTAGAAAAAGAATGGAAACCAACGGTTCCCAAACCATAGCCTAGGCAAATCAAACGAATCAATAAGAAAGGTTGTGTTATTGAGAATTTGAGAAACATTTGGAATCGCATGATTCGTATGCTTGTGGGTTTGTGTTGTTTGGTGATCTTTCTATCAAGTTCTATTAGTTCAAAGATTGTTGGACTAGAAAAAGAATGGAAAACAACGATTCCCAAACCATAGCCTAGGCAAATCAAACGAATCAAAAAGAAAGGATGTGTTATTGAGAATTTGAAAAACATTCGGAATCGCATGATTCTTATGCTTGTGTTTGTGTTGTTTGGTGATCTTTCTATCAAGTTCTATTAGGTCAAACATTTATGGACTAGAAAAAGAATGGAAACCAACGGTTCCCAAACCATAGCCTAGGCAAATCAAGCAAATCAATAAGAAAGGTTGTGTTATTGAGAATTTGAGAAACATTCGGAATCGCATGATTCGTATGCTTGTGTTTGTGTTGTTTGGTGATCTTTCTACCGAGTTTCATTAGTTCAAACATTTATGGACTAGAAAAAGAATGGAAACCAACGGTTCCCAAACCATAGCCTAGGCAAATCAAACCAATCAATAAGAAAGGTTATGTTATTGAGAATTTGAGAAACATTCGGAATCGCATGATTCGTATGCTTGTGTTTGTGTTGTTTGGTGATCTTTCTACCAAGTTCTATTAGTTCAAACATTTATGGACTAGAAAAAGAATGGAAACCAACGGTTCCCAAACCATAGCCTAGGCAAATCAAAACAATCAATAAGACAGGTTGTGTTATTTAGAATTTGAGAAGCATTCGGAATCGCATGATTCGTATGCTTGTCTTTGTGTTGTTTGGTGATCTTTCTACCAAGTTCTATTAGTTCAAAGATTTTTGGACTAGAAAAAGTATAGAAACCAACGGTTCCCAAGTCATAGCCTAGGCAAATCAAACGAATCAAGAAGAAAGGTTGTGTTATTGAGAATTTGAGAAACATTCGGAATCGCATGATTCGTATGCTTGCGTTTGTGTTGTTTGGTGATCTTTCTACCAAGTTCTATTAGTTCAAAGATTTTTGGACTAGAAAAAGAATGGAAACCAACGGTTCCCAAACCATAGCCTTGGCAAATCAAACGAATCAATAAGAAAGGTTGTGTTATTGAGAATTTGAGAAACATTTGGAATCGCATGATTCGTATGCTTGTGGGTTTGTGTTGTTTGGTGATCTTTCTATCAAGTTCTATTAGTTCAAAGATTGTTGGACTAGAAAAAGAATGGAAAACAACGATTCCCAAACCATAGCCTAGGCAAATCAAACGAATCAAAAAGAAAGGATGTGTTATTGAGAATTTGAAAAACATTCGGAATCGCATGATTCTTATGCTTGTGTTTGTGTTGTTTGGTGATCTTTCTATCAAGTTCTATTAGGTCAAACATTTATGGACTACAAAAAGAATGGAAACCAACGGTTCCCAAACCATAGCCTAGGCAAATCAAGCAAATCAATAAGAAAGGTTGTGTTATTGAGAATTTGAGAAACATTCGGAATCGCATGATTCGTATGCTTGTGTTTGTGTTGTTTGGTGATCTTTCTACCGAGTTTCATTAGTTCAAACATTTATGGACTAGAAAAAGAATGGAAACCAACGGTTCCCAAACCATAGCCTAGGAAAATCAAACCAATCAATAAGAAAGGTTGTGTTATTGAGAATTTGAGAAACATTCGGAATCGCATGATTCGTATGCTTGTGTTTGTGTTGTTTGGTGATCTTTCTACCGAGTTTCATTAGTTCAAACATTTATGGACTAGAAAAAGAATGGAAACCAACGGTTCCCAAACCATAGCCTAGGAAAATCAAGCAAATCAATAAGAAAGGTTGTGTTATTGAGAATTTGAGAAACATTCGGAATCGCATGATTCGTATGCTTGTGTTTGTGTTGTTTGGTGATCTTTCTACCGAGTTTCATTAGTTCAAACATTTATGGACTAGAAAAAGAATGGAAACCAACGGTTCCCAAACCATAGCCTAGGAAAATCAAACCAATCAATAAGAAAGGTTGTGTTATGAGAATTTGAGAAACATTCGGAATCGCATGATTCGTATGCTTGTGTTTGTGTTGTTTGGTGATCTTTCTACCAAGTTCTATTAGTTCAAACATTTATGGACTAGAAAAAGAATGGAAACCAACGGTTCCCAAACCATAGCCTAGGCAAATCAAACGAATCAATAAGAAAGGTTGTGTTATTGAGAATTTGAGAAACATTTGGAATCGCATTATTCGAATGCTTGTGGGTTTGTGTTGTTTGGTGATCTTTCTATCAAGTTCTATTAGTTCAAAGATTGTTGGACTAGAAAAAGAATGGAAAACAACGGTTCCCAAACCATAGCCTAGGCAAATCAAACGAATCGATAAGAAAGGTTGTGTTATTGAGAATTTGAGAAACATTCGGAATCGCATGATCGTATGCATGTGTTTGTGTTGTTTAGTGATCTTTCTACCAAGTTCTATTAGTTCAAAGATTTTTGGACTAGAAAAAGAATGGAAACCAACGGTTCCCAAACCATAGCCTAGGCAAATCAAACGAATCAAAAAAAAAAGGTTGTGTTATTGAGAATTTGAGAAACATCCGGAATCACATGATTCGTATGCTTGTGTTTGTGATTTTTGGTGATCTTTCTATCAAGTTCTATTAGGTCAAACAATTATGGACTAGAAAAAGAATGGAAACCAACGGTTCCCAAACGATAGCCTAGGCAAATCAAATGAATCAATAAGAAAGGTTGTGTTATTGAGATTTTGAGAAACATTTGGAATCGCATGATTCGTATGCTTGTGTTTGTACTGTTTGGTGATCTTTCTACCAAGTTCTATTAGTTCAAACATTTATGGACTAGAAAAAGAATGGAAACCAACGGTTCCCAAACGATAGCCTAGGCAAATCAAACGAATAAATAAGAAAGGTTGTGTTATTGAGAATTTGAGAAACATTCGGATTCGCATGATTCGTATGCTTGTGTTTGTGCTGTTTGGTGATCTTTCTACCAAGTTCTATTAGTTCAAACATTTATGGACTAGAAAAAGAATGGAACTAACGGTTCCCAAACCATAGCCTAGGCAAATCAAACCAATCAATAAGACAGGTTGTGTTTTTGAGAATTTGAGAAACATTCGGAATCGCATGATTCGTATGCTTGTGTTTGTATTTTTTGGTCATCTTTCTACCAAGTTCTTATAGTTCAAACATTTATGGACTAGAAAAAGAATGGAAACCAAAGGTTCCCAAAGGATAGCCTAGGCAAATCAAACGAATCAATAAGAAATGTTGTGTTATTGAGAATTTGAGAAACATTCGGAATTGCATGATTCGTATGCTTGAGTTTGTGTTCTTTCGTGATCTTTCTACCAAGTTCTATTAGTTCAAACATTTATGTACTAGAAAAAGAATGGAAACCAACGGTTCCCAAACCATAGCCTAGGCAAATCAAACCAATCAATAAGACAGGTTGTGTTATTGAGAATTTGAGAAACATTCGGAATCGCATGATTCGTATGCTTGTGTTTGTGTTGTTTGGTGATCTTTCTACCAAGTTCTATTAGTTCAAACATTTATGGACTAGAAAAAGAATGGAAACCAACGGTTCCCAAACCATAGCCTAGGCAAATCAAAACAATCAATAAGACAGGTTGTGTTATTTAGAATTTGAGAAGCATTCGGAATCGCATGATTCGTATGCTTGTCTTTGTGTTGTTTGGTGATCTTTCTACCAAGTTCTATTAGTTCAAAGATTTTTGGACTAGAAAAAGTATAGAAACCAACGGTTCCCAAGCCATAGCCTAGGCAAATCAAACGAATCAAGAAGAAAGGTTGTGTTATTGAGAATTTGAGAAACATTCGGAATCGCATGATTCGTATGCTTGCGTTTGTGTTGTTTGGTGATCTTTCTACCAAGTTCTATTAGTTCAAAGATTTTTGGACTAGAAAAAGAATGGAAACCAACGGTTCCCAAACCATAGCCTTGGCAAATCAAACGAATCAATAAGAAAGGTTGTGTTATTGAGAATTTGAGAAACATTTGGAATCGCATGATTCGTATGCTTGTGGGTTTGTGTTGTTTGGTGATCTTTCTATCAAGTTCTATTAGTTCAAAGTTTGTTGGACTAGAAAAAGAATGGAAAACAACGATTCCCAAACCATAGCCTAGGCAAATCAAACGAATCAAAAAGAAAGGATGTGTTATTGAGAATTTGAAAAACATTCGGAATCGCATGATTCTTATGCTTGTGTTTGTGTTGTTTGGTGATCTTTCTATCAAGTTCTATTAGGTCAAACATTTATGGACTACAAAAAGAATGGAAAACAACGGTTCCCAAACCATAGCCTAGGCAAATCAAGCAAATCAATAAGAAAGGTTGTGTTATTGAGAATTTGAGAAACATTCGGAATCGCATGATTCGTATGCTTGTGTTTGTGTTGTTTGGTGATCTTTCTACCGAGTTTCATTAGTTCAAACATTTATGGACTAGAAAAAGAATGGAAACCAACGGTTCCCAAACCATAGCCTAGGCAAATCAAGCAAATCAATAAGAAAGGTTGTGTTATTGAGAATTTGAGAAACATTCGGAATCGCATGATTCGTATGCTTGTGTTTGTGTTGTTTGGTGATCTTTCTACCGAGTTTCATTAGTTCAAACATTTATGGACTAGAAAAAGAATGGAAACCAACGGTTCCCAAACCATAGCCTAGGAAAATCAAGCAAATCAATAAGAAAGGTTGTGTTATTGAGAATTTGAGAAACATTCGGAATCGCATGATTCGTATGCTTGTGTTTGTGTTGTTTGGTGATCTTTCTTCCGAGTTTCATTAGTTCAAACATTTATGGACCAGAAAAAGAATGGAAACCAACGGTTCCCAAACCATAGCCTAGGAAAATCAAACCAATCAATAAGAAAGGTTGTGTTATGAGAATTTGAGAAACATTCGGAATCGCATGATTCGTATGCTTGTGTTTGTGTTGTTTGGTGATCTTTCTACCAAGTTCTATTAGTTCAAACATTTATGGACTAGAAAAAGAATGGAAACCAACGGTTCCCAAACCATAGCCTAGGCAAATCAAACGAATCAATAAGAAAGGTTGTGTTATTGAGAATTTGAGAAACATTTGGAATCGCATTATTCGAATGCTTGTGGGTTTGTGTTGTTTGGTGATCTTTCTATCAAGTTCTATTAGTTCAAAGATTGTTGGACTAGAAAAAGAATGGAAAACAACGGTTCCCAAACCATAGCCTAGGCAAATCAAACGAATCGATAAGAAAGGTTGTGTTATTGAGAATTTGAGAAACATTCGGAATCGCATGATCGTATGCATGTGTTTGTGTTGTTTAGTGATCTTTCTACCAAGTTCTATTAGTTCAAAGATTTTTGGACTAGAAAAAGAATGGAAACCAACGGTTCCCAAACCATAGCCTAGGCAAATCAAACGAATCAAAAAAAAAAGGTTGTGTTATTGAGAATTTGAGAAACATCCGGAATCACATGATTCGTATGCTTGTGTTTGTGATTTTTGGTGATCTTTCTATCAAGTTCTATTAGGTCAAACAATTATGGACTAGAAAAAGAATGGAAACCAACGGTTCCCAAACGATAGCCTAGGCAAATCAAATGAATCAATAAGAAAGGTTGTGTTATTGAGATTTTGAGAAACATTTGGAATCGCATGATTCGTATGCTTGTGTTTGTACTGTTTGGTGATCTTTCTACCAACTTCTATTAGTTCAAACATTTATGGACTAGAAAAAGAATGGAAACCAACGGTTCCCAAACGATAGCCTAGGCAAATCAAACGAATAAATAAGAAAGGTTGTGTTATTGAGAATTTGAGAAACATTCGGATTCGCATGATTCGTATGCTTGTGTTTGTGCTGTTTGGTGATCTTTCTACCAAGTTCTATTAGTTCAAACATTTATGGACTAGAAAAAGAATGGAACTAACGGTTCCCAAACCATAGCCTAGGCAAATCAAACCAATCAATAAGACAGGTTGTGTTTTTGAGAATTTGAGAAACATTCGGAATCGCATGATTCGTATGCTTGTGTTTGTATTGTTTGGTCATCTTTCTACCAAGTTCTTATAGTTCAAACATTTATGGACTAGAAAAAGAATGGAAACCAAAGGTTCCCAAAGGATAGCCTAGGCAAATCAAACGAATCAATAAGAAATGTTGTGTTATTGAGAATTTGAGAAACATTCGGAATTGCATGATTCGTATGCTTGAGTTTGTGTTCTTTCGTGATCTTTCTACCAAGTTCTATTAGTTCAAACATTTATGTACTAGAAAAAGAATGGAAACCAACGGTTCCCAAACCATAGCCTAGGCAAATCAAACCAATCAATAAGACAGGTTGTGTTATTTAGAATTTGAGAAGCATTCGGAATCGCATGATTCGTATGCTTGTCTTTGTGTTGTTTGGTGATCTTTCTACCAAGTTCTATTAGTTCAAAGATTTTTGGACTAGAAAAAGTATAGAAACCAACGGTTCCCAAGCCATAGCCTAGGCAAATCAAACGAATCAAGAAGAAAGGTTGTGTTATTGAGAATTTGAGAAACATTCGGAATCGCATGATTCGTATGCTTGCGTTTGTGTTGTTTGGTGATCTTTCTACCAAGTTCTATTAGTTCAAAGATTTTTGGACTAGAAAAAGAATGGAAACCAACGGTTCCCGAACCATAGCGTAGGCAAATCAAACCAATCAAATATGAAAGGTTGTGTTATTGAGAATTTGAGAAACATTCGGAATCGCATGATTCGTATGCTTGTGTTTGTGTTGTTTGGTGATCTTTCTACCGAGTTTCATTAGTTCAAACATTTATGGACTAGAAAAAGAATGGAAACCAACGGTTCCCATACCATAGCCTAGGCAAATCAAACCAATCAATAAGAAAGGTTGTGTTATTGAGAATTTGAGAAACATTCGGAATCGCATGATTCGTATGCTTGTGTTTGTGTTGTTTGGGGATCTTTCTACCAAGTTCTATTAGTTCAAATATTTTTGGACTAGAAAAAGAATGGAAACCAACGGTTCCCAAACCATAGCCTAGGCAAATCAAACGAATCAAAAAATAGGTTGTGTTATTGAGAATTTGAGAAACATCCGGAATCACATGATTCGTATGCTTATGTTTGTGGTTTTTGGTGATCTTTCTATCAAGTTCTATTAGGTCAAACAATTATGGACTAGAAAAAGAATGAAAACCAACGGTTCCCAAACGATAGCCTAGGCAAATCAAATGAATCAATAAGAAAGGTTGTGTTATTGAGATTTTGAGAAACATTTGGAATCGCATGATTCGTATGCTTGTGTTTGTACTGTTTGGTGATCTTTCTACCAAGTTCTATTAGTTCAAACATTTATGGACTAGAAAAAGAATGGAAACCAACGATTCCCAAACGATAGCCTAGGCAAATCAAACGATTAAATAAGAAAGGTTGTGTTATTGAGAATTTGAGAAACATTCGGAATCGCATGATTCGTATGCTTGTGCTTGTGTTGTTTCGTGATCTTTCTACCAAGTTTCATTAGTTCAAAGATTTTTGGACTAGAAAAAAAATGGAAACCAACGGTTTCCAACCCATAGCCTAGGCAAATCAAACCAATCAATAAGATAGGTTGTGTTATTGAGAATTTGAGAAACATTCGGAATCGCATGATTCGTATGCTTGTGTTTGTGTTGTTTGGTGATCTTTCTACCGAGTTTCATTAGTTCAAACATTTATGGACTAGAAAAAGAATGGAAACCAACGGTTCCCAAACCATAGCCTAGGCTAATCAAACCAATCAATAAGAAAGGTTATGTTATTGAGAATTTGAGAAACATTCGGAATCGCATGATTCGTATGCTTGTGTTTGTGTTGTTTGGTGATCTTTCTACCAAGTTCTATTAGTTCAAACATTTATGGACTAGAAAAAGAATGGAAACCAACGGTTCCCAAACCATAGCCTAGGCAAATCAAACGAATCAATAAGAAAGGTTGTGTTATTGAGAATTTGAGAAACATTTGGAATCGCATGATTCGTATGCTTGTGGGTTTGTGTTGTTTGGTGATCTTTCTATCAAGTTCTATTAGTTCAAAGATTGTTGGACTAGAAAAAGAATGGAAAACAACGATTCCCAAACCATAGCCTAGGCAAATCAAACGAATCAAAAAGAAAGGATGTGTTATTGAGAATTTGAAAAACATTCGGAATCGCATGATTCTTATGCTTGTGTTTGTGTTGTTTGGTGATCTTTCTATCAAGTTCTATTAGGTCAAACATTTATGGACTAGAAAAAGAATGGAAACCAACGGTTCCCAAACCATAGCCTAGGCAAATCAAGCAAATCAATAAGAAAGGTTGTGTTATTGAGAATTTGAGAAACATTCGGAATCGCATGATTCGTATGCTTGTGTTTGTGTTGTTTGGTGATCTTTCTACCAAGTTCTATTAGTTCAAACATTTATGGACTAGAAAAAGAATGGAAACCAACGGTTCCCAAACCATAGCCTAGGCAAATCAAACGAATCAATAAGAAAGGTTGTGTTATTGAGAATTTGAGAAACATTTGGAATCGCATGATTCGTATGCTTGTGGGTTTGTGTTGTTTGGTGATCTTTCTATCAAGTTCTATTAGTTCAAAGATTGTTGGACTAGAAAAAGAATGGAAAACAACGATTCCCAAACCATAGCCTAGGCAAATCAAACGAATCAAAAAGAAAGGATGTGTTATTGAGAATTTGAAAAACATTCGGAATCGCATGATTCTTATGCTTGTGTTTGTGTTGTTTGGTGATCTTTCTATCAAGTTCTATTAGGTCAAACATTTATGGACTAGAAAAAGAATGGAAACCAACGGTTCCCAAACCATAGCCTAGGCAAATCAAGCAAATCAATAAGAAAGGTTGTGTTATTGAGAATTTGAGAAACATTCGGAATCGCATGATTCGTATGCTTGTGTTTGTGTTGTTTGGTGATCTTTTTACCGAGTTTCATTAGTTCAAACATTTATGGACTAGAAAAAGAATGGAAACCAACGGTTCCCAAACCATAGCCTAGGCAAATCAAACCAATCAATAAGAAAGGTTATGTTATTGAGAATTTGAGAAACATTCGGAATCGCATGATTCGTATGCTTGTGTTTGTGTTGTTTGGTGATCTTTCTACCAAGTTCTATTAGTTCAAACATTTATGGACTAGAAAAAGAATGGAAACCAACGGTTCCCAAACCATAGCCTAGGCAAATCAAAACAATCAATAAGACAGGTTGTGTTATTTAGAATTTGAGAAGCATTCGGAATCGCATGATTCGTATGCTTGTCTTTGTGTTGTTTGGTGATCTTTCTACCAAGTTCTATTAGTTCAAAGATTTTTGGACTAGAAAAAGTATAGAAACCAACGGTTCCCAAGCCATAGCCTAGGCAAATCAAACGAATCAAGAAGAAAGGTTGTGTTATTGAGAATTTGAGAAACATTCGGAATCGCATGATTCGTATGCTTGCGTTTGTGTTGTTTGGTGATCTTTCTACCAAGTTCTATTAGTTCAAAGATTTTTGGACTAGAAAAAGAATGGAAACCAATGGTTCCCAAACCATAGCCTTGGCAAATCAAACGAATCAATAAGAAAGGTTGTGTTATTGAGAATTTGAGAAACATTTGGAATCGCATGATTCGTATGCTTGTGGGTTTGTGTTGTTTGGTGATCTTTCTATCAAGTTCTATTAGTTCAAAGATTGTTGGACTAGGAAAAGAATGGAAAACAACGATTCCCAAACCATAGCCTAGGCAAATCAAACGAATCAAAAAGAAAGGATGTGTTATTGAGAATTTGAAAAACATTCGGAATCGCATGATTCTTATGCTTGTGTTTGTGTTGTTTGGTGATCTTTCTATCAAGTTCTATTAGGTCAAACATTTATGGACTACAAAAAGAATGGAAACCAACGGTTCCCAAACCATAGCCTAGGCAAATCAAGCAAATCAATAAGAAAGGTTGTGTTATTGAGAATTTGAGAAACATTCGGAATCGCATGATTCGTATGCTTGTGTTTGTGTTGTTTGGTGATCTTTCTACCGAGTTTCATTAGTTCAAACATTTATGGACTAGAAAAAGAATGGAAACCAACGGTTCCCAAACCATAGCCTAGGAAAATCAAACCAATCAATAAGAAAGGTTGTGTTATTGAGAATTTGAGAAACATTCGGAATCGCATGATTCGTATGCTTGTGTTTGTGTTGTTTGGTGATCTTTCTACCGAGTTTCATTAGTTCAAACATTTATGGACTAGAAAAAGAATGGAAACCAACGGTTCCCAAACCATAGCCTAGGAAAATCAAGCAAATCAATAAGAAAGGTTGTGTTATTGAGAATTTGAGAAACATTCGGAATCGCATGATTCGTATGCTTGTGTTTGTGTTGTTTGGTGATCTTTCTACCGAGTTTCATTAGTTCAAACATTTATGGACTAGAAAAAGAATGGAAACCAACGGTTCCCAAACCATAGCCTAGGAAAATCAAACCAATCAATAAGAAAGGTTGTGTTATGAGAATTTGAGAAACATTCGGAATCGCATGATTCGTATGCTTGTGTTTGTGTTGTTTGGTGATCTTTCTACCAAGTTCTATTAGTTCAAACATTTATGGACTAGAAAAAGAATGGAAACCAACGGTTCCCAAACCATAGCCTAGGCAAATCAAACGAATCAATAAGAAAGGTTGTGTTATTGAGAATTTGAGAAACATTTGGAATCGCATTATTCGAATGCTTGTGGGTTTGTGTTGTTTGGTGATCTTTCTATCAAGTTCTATTAGTTCAAAGATTGTTGGACTAGAAAAAGAATGGAAACCAACGGTTCCCAAACCATAGTCTAGGCAAATCAAACGAATCAATAAGAAAGGTTGTGTTATTGAGAATTTGAGAAACATTTGGAATCGCATTATTCGAATGCTTGTGGGTTTGTGTTGTTTGGTGATCTTTCTATCAAGTTCTATTAGTTCAAAGATTGTTGGACTAGAAAAAGAATGGAAAACAACGGTTCCCAAACCATAGCCTAGGCAAATCAAACGAATCGATAAGAAAGGTTGTGTTATTGAGAATTTGAGAAACATTCGGAATCGCATGATTCGTATGCTTGTGTTTGTGTTGTTTGGTGATCTTTCTACCGAGTTTCATTAGTTCAAACATTTATGGACTAGAAAAAGAATGGAAACCAACGGTTCCCAAACCATAGCCTAGGAAAATCAAACCAATCAATAAGAAAGGTTGTGTTATGAGAATTTGAGAAACATTCGGAATCGCATGATTCGTATGCTTGTGTTTGTGTTGTTTGGTGATCTTTCTACCAAGTTCTATTAGTTCAAACATTTATGGACTAGAAAAAGAATGGAAACCAACGGTTCCCAAACCATAGCCTAGGCAAATCAAACGAATCAATAAGAAAGGTTGTGTTATTGAGAATTTGAGAAACATTTGGAATCGCATTATTCGAATGCTTGTGGGTTTGTGTTGTTTGGTGATCTTTCTATCAAGTTCTATTAGTTCAAAGATTGTTGGACTAGAAAAAGAATGGAAAACAACGGTTCCCAAACCATAGCCTAGGCAAATCAAACGAATCGATAAGAAAGGTTGTGTTATTGAGAATTTGAGAAACATTCGGAATCGCATGATTCGTATGCTTTTTGGTTTGTGTTGTTTGGTGATCTTTCTATCAAGTTCTATTAGTTCAAAGATTGTTGGACTAGAAAAAGAATGGAAAACAACGATTCCCAAACCATAGCCTAGGCAAATCAAACGAATCAAAAAGAAAGGATGTGTTATTGAGAATTTGAAAAACATTCGGAATCGCATGATTCTTATGCTTGTGTTTGTGTTGTTTGGTGATCTTTCTATCAAGTTCTATTAGGTCAAACATTTATGGACTACAAAAAGAATGGAAACCAACGGTTCCCAAACCATAGCCTAGGCAAATCAAGCAAATCAATAAGAAAGGTTGTGTTATTGAGAATTTGAGAAACATTCGGAATCGCATGATTCGTATGCTTGTGTTTGTGTTGTTTGGTGATCTTTCTACCGAGTTTCATTAGTTCAAACATTTATGGACTAGAAAAAGAATGGAAACCAACGGTTCCCAAACCATAGCCTAGGAAAATCAAACCAATCAATAAGAAAGGTTGTGTTATTGAGAATTTGAGAAACATTCGGAATCGCATGATTCGTATGCTTGTGTTTGTGTTGTTTGGTGATCTTTCTACCGAGTTTCATTAGTTCAAACATTTATGGACTAGAAAAAGAATGGAAACCAACGGTTCCCAAACCATAGCCTAGGAAAATCAAGCAAATCAATAAGAAAGGTTGTGTTATTGAGAATTTGAGAAACATTCGGAATCGCATGATTCGTATGCTTGTGTTTGTGTTGTTTGGTGATCTTTCTACCGAGTTTCATTAGTTCAAACATTTATGGACTAGAAAAAGAATGGAAACCAACGGTTCCCAAACCATAGCCTAGGAAAATCAAACCAATCAATAAGAAAGGTTGTGTTATGAGAATTTGAGAAACATTCGGAATCGCATGATTCGTATGCTTGTGTTTGTGTTGTTTGGTGATCTTTCTACCAAGTTCTATTAGTTCAAACATTTATGGACTAGAAAAAGAATGGAAACCAACGGTTCCCAAACCATAGCCTAGGCAAATCAAACGAATCAATAAGAAAGGTTGTGTTATTGAGAATTTGAGAAACATTTGGAATCGCATTATTCGAATGCTTGTGGGTTTGTGTTGTTTGGTGATCTTTCTATCAAGTTCTATTAGTTCAAAGATTGTTGGACTAGAAAAAGAATGGAAAACAACGGTTCCCAAACCATAGCCTACGCAAATCAAACGAATCGATAAGAAAGGTTGTGTTATTGAGAATTTGAGAAACATTCGGAATCGCATGATCGTATGCATGTGTTTGTGTTGTTTAGTGATCTTTCTACCAAGTTCTATTAGTTCAAAGATTTTTGGACTAGAAAAAGAATGGAAACCAACGGTTCCCAAACCATAGCCTAGGCAAATCAAACGAATCAAAAAAAAAAGGTTGTGTTATTGAGAATTTGAGAAACATCCGGAATCACATGATTCGTATGCTTGTGTTTGTGATTTTTGGTGATCTTTCTATCAAGTTCTATTAGGTCAAACAATTATGGACTAGAAAAAGAATGGAAACCAACGGTTCCCAAACGATAGCCTAGGCAAATCAAATGAATCAATAAGAAAGGTTGTGTTATTGAGATTTTGAGAAACATTTGGAATCGCATGATTCGTATGCTTGTGTTTGTACTGTTTGGTGATCTTTCTACCAAGTTCTATTAGTTCAAACATTTATGGACTAGAAAAAGAATGGAAACCAACGGTTCCCAAACGATAGCCTAGGCAAATCAAACGAATAAATAAGAAAGGTTGTGTTATTGAGAATTTGAGAAACATTCGGATTCGCATGATTCGTATGCTTGTGTTTGTGCTGTTTGGTGATCTTTCTACCAAGTTCTATTAGTTCAAACATTTATGGACTAGAAAAAGAATGGAACTAACGGTTCCCAAACCATAGCCTAGGCAAATCAAACCAATCAATAAGACAGGTTGTGTTTTTGAGAATTTGAGAAACATTCGGAATCGCATGATTCGTATGCTTGTGTTTGTATTGTTTGGTCATCTTTCTACCAAGTTCTTATAGTTCAAACATTTATGGACTAGAAAAAGAATGGAAACCA
Organism: Polygonum maritimum; assembly: GCA_963924305.1. Lineage (NCBI taxonomy): Eukaryota > Viridiplantae > Streptophyta > Magnoliopsida > Caryophyllales > Polygonaceae > Polygonum > Polygonum maritimum. The sequence goes on along the minus strand of OZ002730.1, from coordinate 14,545,664 downwards.
AAGGTTCCCAAAGGATAGCCTAGGCAAATCAAACGAATCAATAAGAAATGTTGTGTTATTGAGAATTTGAGAAACATTCGGAATTGCATGATTCGTATGCTTGAGTTTGTGTTCTTTCGTGATCTTTCTACCAAGTTCTATTAGTTCAAACATTTATGTACTAGAAAAAGAATGGAAACCAACGGTTCCCAAACCATAGCCTAGGCAAATCAAACCAATCAATAAGACAGGTTGTGTTATTTAGAATTTGAGAAGCATTCGGAATCGCATGATTCGTATGCTTGTCTTTGTGTTGTTTGGTGATCTTTCTACCAAGTTCTATTAGTTCAAAGATTTTTGGCATAGAAAAAGTATAGAAACCAACGGTTCCCAAGCCATAGCCTAGGCAAATCAAACGAATCAAGAAGAAAGGTTGTGTTATTGAGAATTTGAGAAACATTCGGAATCGCATGATTCGTATGCTTGCGTTTGTGTTGTTTGGTGATCTTTCTACCAAGTTCTAGTAGTTCAAAGATTTTTGGACTAGAAAAAGAATGGAAACCAACGGTTCCCGAACCATAGCGTAGGCAAATCAAACCAATCAAATATGAAAGGTTGTGTTATTGAGAATTTGAGAAACATTCGGAATCGCATGATTCGTATGCTTGTGTTTGTGTTGTTTGGTGATCTTTCTACCGAGTTTCATTAGTTCAAACATTTATGGACTAGAAAAAGAATGGAAACCAACGGTTCCCATACCATAGCCTAGGCAAATCAAACCAATCAATAAGAAAGGTTGTGTTATTGAGAATTTGAGAAACATTCGGAATCGCATGATTCGTATGCTTGTGTTTGTGTTGTTTGGGGATCTTTCTACCAAGTTCTATTAGTTCAAATATTTTTGGACTAGAAAAAGAATGGAAACCAACGGTTCCCAAACCATAGCCTAGGCAAATCAAACGAATCAAAAAATAGGTTGTGTTATTGAGAATTTGAGAAACATCCGGAATCACATGATTCGTATGCTTATGTTTGTGGTTTTTGGTGATCTTTCTATCAAGTTCTATTAGGTCAAACAATTATGGACTAGAAAAAGAATGAAAACCAACGGTTCCCAAACGATAGCCTAGGCAAATCAAATGAATCAATAAGAAAGGTTGTGTTATTGAGATTTTGAGAAACATTTGGAATCGCATGATTCGTATGCTTGTGTTTGTACTGTTTGGTGATCTTTCTACCAAGTTCTATTAGTTCAAACATTTATGGACTAGAAAAAGAATGGAAACCAACGATTCCCAAACGATAGCCTAGGCAAATCAAACGATTAAATAAGAAAGGTTGTGTTATTGAGAATTTGAGAAACATTCGGATTCGCATGATTCGTATGCTTGTGTTTGTGCTGTTTGGTGATCTTTCTACCAAGTTTCATTAGTTCAAAGATTTATGGACTAGAAAAAGAATGGAAACCAACGGTTCCCAAACCATAGCCTAGGCAAATCAAACCAATCAATAAGAAAGGTTGTGTTATTGAGAATTTGAGAAACATTCGGAATCGCATGATTCGTATGCTTGTGTTTGTGTTGTTTGGTGATCTTTCTACCGAGTTTCATTAGTTCAAACATTTATGGACTAGAAAAAAAATAGAAACCAACGGTTCCCAAACCATAGCCTAGGCAAATCAAACCAATCAATAAGAAAGGTTGTGTTATTGAGAATTTGAGAAACATTCGGAATCGCATGATTCGTATGCTTGTGTTTGTGTTGTTTGGTGATCTTTCTACCAAGTTCTATTAGTTCAAACATTTATGGACTAGAAAAAGAATGGAAACCAACGGTTCCCAAACCATAGCCTAGGCAAATCAAACCAATCAATAAGACAGGTTGTGTTATTTAGAATTTGAGAAGCATTCGGAATCGCATGATTCGTATGCTTGTCTTTGTGTTGTTTGGTGATCTTTCTACCAAGTTCTATTAGTTCAAAGATTTTTGGACTAGAAAAAGTATAGAAACCAACGGTTCCCAAGCCATAGCCTAGGCAAATCAAGCAAATCAATAAGAAAGGTTGTGTTATTGAGAATTTGAGAAACATTCGGAATCGCATGATTCGTATGCTTGTGTTTGTGTTGTTTGGTGATCTTTCTACCGAGTTTCATTAGTTCAAACATTTATGGACTAGAAAAAGAATGGAAACCAACGGTTCCCAAACCATAGCCTAGGCAAATCAAACCAATCAATAAGAAAGGTTATGTTATTGAGAATTTGAGAAACATTCGGAATCGCATGATTCGTATGCTTGTGTTTGTGTTGTTTGGTGATCTTTCTACCAAGTTCTATTAGTTCAAACATTTATGGACTAGAAAAAGAATGGAAACCAACGGTTCCCAAAGCATAGCCTAGGCAAATCAAAACAATCAATAAGACAGGTTGTGTTATTTAGAATTTGAGAAGCATTCGGAATCGCATGATTCGTATGCTTGTCTTTGTGTTGTTTGGTGATCTTTCTACCAAGTTCTATTAGTTCAAAGATTTTTGGACTAGAAAAAGTATAGAAACCAACGGTTCCCAAGCCATAGCCTAGGCAAATCAAACGAATCAAGAAGAAAGGTTGTGTTATTGAGAATTTGAGAAACATTCGGAATCGCATGATTCGTATGCTTGCGTTTGTGTTGTTTGGTGATCTTTCTACCAAGTTCTATTAGTTCAAAGATTTTTGGACTAGAAAAAGAATGGAAACCAACGGTTCCCAAGCCATAGCCTAGGCAAATCAAACGAATCAAGAAGAAAGGTTGTGTTATTGAGAATTTGAGAAACATTCGGAATCGCATGATTCGTATGCTTGTGCTTGTGTTGTTTCGTGATCTTTCTACCAAGTTTCATTAGTTCAAAGATTTTTGGACTAGAAAAAAAATGGAAACCAACGGTTTCCAACCCATAGCCTAGGCAAATCAAACCAATCAATAAGATAGGTTGTGTTATTGAGAATTTGAGAAACATTCGGAATCGCATGATTCGTATGCTTGTGTTTGTGTTGTTTGGTGATCTTTCTACCGAGTTTCATTAGTTCAAACATTTATGGACTAGAAAAAGAATGGAAACCAACGGTTTCCAAACCATAGCCTAGGCTAATCAAACCAATCAATAAGAAAGGTTATGTTATTGAGAATTTGAGAAACATTCGGAATCGCATGATTCGTATGCTTGTGTTTGTGTTGTTTGGTGATCTTTCTACCAAGTTCTATTAGTTCAAACATTTATGGACTAGAAAAAGAATGGAAACCAACGGTTCCCAAACCATAGCCTAGGCAAATCAAACGAATCAATAAGAAAGGTTGTGTTATTGAGAATTTGAGAAACATTTGGAATCGCATGATTCGTATGCTTGTGGGTTTGTGTTGTTTGGTGATCTTTCTATCAAGTTCTATTAGTTCAAAGATTGTTGGACTAGAAAAAGAATGGAAAACAACGATTCCCAAACAATAGCCTAGGCAAATCAAACGAATCAAAAAGAAAGGATGTGTTATTGAGAATTTGAAAAACATTCGGAATCGCATGATTCTTATGCTTGTGTTTGTGTTGTTTGGTGATCTTTCTATCAAGTTCTATTAGGTCAAACATTTATGGACTAGAAAAAGAATGGAAACCAACGGTTCCCAAACCATAGCCTAGGCAAATCAAGCAAATCAATAAGAAAGGTTGTGTTATTGAGAATTTGAGAAACATTCGGAATCGCATGATTCGTATGCTTGTGTTTGTGTTGTTTGGTGATCTTTCTACCAAGTTCTATTAGTTCAAACATTTATGGACTAGAAAAAGAATGGAAACCAACGGTTCCCAAACCATAGCCTAGGCAAATCAAACGAATCAATAAGAAAGGTTGTGTTATTGAGAATTTGAGAAACATTTGGAATCGCATGATTCGTATGCTTGTGGGTTTGTGTTGTTTGGTGATCTTTCTATCAAGTTCTATTAGTTCAAAGATTGTTGAACTAGAAAAAGAATGGAAAACAACGATTCCCAAACCATAGCCTAGGCAAATCAAACGAATCAAAAAGAAAGGATGTGTTATTGAGAATTTGAAAAACATTCGGAATCGCATGATTCTTATGCTTGTGTTTGTGTTGTTTGGTGATCTTTCTATCAAGTTCTATTAGGTCAAACATTTATGGACTAGAAAAAGAATGGAAACCAACGGTTCCCAAACCATAGCCTAGGCAAATCAAGCAAATCAATAAGAAAGGTTGTGTTATTGAGAATTTGAGAAACATTCGGAATCGCATGATTCGTATGCTTGTGTTTGTGTTGTTTGGTGATCTTTCTACCGAGTTTCATTAGTTCAAACATTTATGGACTAGAAAAAGAATGGAAACCAACGGTTCCCAAACCATAGCCTAGGCAAATCAAACCAATCAATAAGAAAGGTTATGTTATTGAGAATTTGAGACACATTCGGAATCGCATGATTCGTATGCTTGTGTTTGTGTTGTTTGGTGATCTTTCTACCAAGTTCTATTAGTTCAAACATTTATGGACTAGAAAAAGAATGGAAACCAACGGTTCCCAAACCATAGCCTAGGCAAATCAAAACAATCAATAAGACAGGTTGTGTTATTTAGAATTTGAGAAGCATTCGGAATCGCATGATTCGTATGCTTGTCTTTGTGTTGTTTGGTGATCTTTCTACCAAGTTCTATTAGTTCAAAGATTTTTGGACTAGAAAAAGTATAGAAACCAACGGTTCCCAAGCCATAGCCTAGGCAAATCAAACGAATCAAGAAGAAAGGTTGTGTTATTGAGAATTTGAGAAACATTCGGAATCGCATGATTCGTATGCTTGCGTTTGTGTTGTTTGGTGATCTTTCTACCAAGTTCTATTAGTTCAAAGATTTTTGGACTAGAAAAAGAATGGAAACCAACGGTTCCCAAACCATAGCCTTGGCAAATCAAACGAATCAATAAGAAAGGTTGTGTTATTGAGAATTTGAGAAACATTTGGAATCGCATGATTCGTATGCTTGTGGGTTTGTGTTGTTTGGTGATCTTTCTATCAAGTTCTATTAGTTCAAAGATTGTTGGACTAGAAAAAGAATGGAAAACAACGATTCCCAAACCATAGCCTAGGCAAATCAAACGAATCAAAAAGAAAGGATGTGTTATTGAGAATTTGAAAAACATTCGGAATCGCATGATTCTTATGCTTGTGTTTGTGTTGTTTGGTGATCTTTCTATCAAGTTCTATTAGGTCAAACATTTATGGACTACAAAAAGAATGGAAACCAACGGTTCCCAAACCATAGCCTAGGCAAATCAAGCAAATCAATAAGAAAGGTTGTGTTATTGAGAATTTGAGAAACATTCGGAATCGCATGATTCGTATGCTTGTGTTTGTGTTGTTTGGTGATCTTTCTACCGAGTTTCATTAGTTCAAACATTTATGGACTAGAAAAAGAATGGAAACCAACGGTTCCCAAACCATAGCCTAGGAAAATCAAACCAATCAATAAGAAAGGTTGTGTTATTGAGAATTTGAGAAACATTCGGAATCGCATGATTCGTATGCTTGTGTTTGTGTTGTTTGGTGATCTTTCTACCGAGTTTCATTAGTTCAAACATTTATGGACTAGAAAAAGAATGGAAACCAACGGTTCCCAAACCATAGCCTAGGAAAATCAAGCAAATCAATAAGAAAGGTTGTGTTATTGAGAATTTGAGAAACATTCGGAATCGCATGATTCGTATGCTTGTGTTTGTGTTGTTTGGTGATCTTTCTACCGAGTTTCATTAGTTCAAACATTTATGGACTAGAAAAAGAATGGAAACCAACGGTTCCCAAACCATAGCCTAGGAAAATCAAACCAATCAATAAGAAAGGTTGTGTTATGAGAATTTGAGAAACATTCGGAATCGCATGATTCGTATGCTTGTGTTTGTGTTGTTTGGTGATCTTTCTACCAAGTTCTATTAGTTCAAACATTTATGGACTAGAAAAAGAATGGAAACCAACGGTTCCCAAACCATAGCCTAGGCAAATCAAACGAATCAATAAGAAAGGTTGTGTTATTGAGAATTTGAGAAACATTTGGAATCGCATTATTCGAATGCTTGTGGGTTTGTGTTGTTTGGTGATCTTTCTATCAAGTTCTATTAGTTCAAAGATTGTTGGACTAGAAAAAGAATGGAAACCAACGGTTCCCAAACCATAGTCTAGGCAAATCAAACGAATCAATAAGAAAGGTTGTGTTATTGAGAATTTGAGAAACATTTGGAATCGCATTATTCGAATGCTTGTGGGTTTGTGTTGTTTGGTGATCTTTCTATCAAGTTCTATTAGTTCAAAGATTGTTGGACTAGAAAAAGAATGGAAAACAACGGTTCCCAAACCATAGCCTAGGCAAATCAAACGAATCGATAAGAAAGGTTGTGTTATTGAGAATTTGAGAAACATTCGGAATCGCATGATTCGTATGCTTGTGTTTGTGTTGTTTGGTGATCTTTCTACCGAGTTTCATTAGTTCAAACATTTATGGACTAGAAAAAGAATGGAAACCAACGGTTCCCAAACCATAGCCTAGGAAAATCAAACCAATCAATAAGAAAGGTTGTGTTATGAGAATTTGAGAAACATTCGGAATCGCATGATTCGTATGCTTGTGTTTGTGTTGTTTGGTGATCTTTCTACCAAGTTCTATTAGTTCAAACATTTATGGACTAGAAAAAGAATGGAAACCAACGGTTCCCAAACCATAGCCTAGGCAAATCAAACGAATCAATAAGAAAGGTTGTGTTATTGAGAATTTGAGAAACATTTGGAATCGCATGATTCGTATGCTTGTGGGTTTGTGTTGTTTGGTGATCTTTCTATCAAGTTCTATTAGTTCAAAGATTGTTGGACTAGAAAAAGAATGGAAAACAACGATTCCCAAACCATAGCCTAGGCAAATCAAACGAATCAAAAAGAAAGGATGTGTTATTGAGAATTTGAAAAACATTCGGAATCGCATGATTCTTATGCTTGTGTTTGTGTTGTTTGGTGATCTTTCTATCAAGTTCTATTAGGTCAAACATTTATGGACTACAAAAAGAATGGAAACCAACGGTTCCCAAACCATAGCCTAGGCAAATCAAGCAAATCAATAAGAAAGGTTGTGTTATTGAGAATTTGAGAAACATTCGGAATCGCATGATTCGTATGCTTGTGTTTGTGTTGTTTGGTGATCTTTCTACCGAGTTTCATTAGTTCAAACATTTATGGACTAGAAAAAGAATGGAAACCAACGGTTCCCAAACCATAGCCTAGGAAAATCAAACCAATCAATAAGAAAGGTTGTGTTATTGAGAATTTGAGAAACATTCGGAATCGCATGATTCGTATGCTTGTGTTTGTGTTGTTTGGTGATCTTTCTACCGAGTTTCATTAGTTCAAACATTTATGGACTAGAAAAAGAATGGAAACCAACGGTTCCCAAACCATAGCCTAGGAAAATCAAGCAAATCAATAAGAAAGGTTGTGTTATTGAGAATTTGAGAAACATTCGGAATCGCATGATTCGTATGCTTGTGTTTGTGTTGTTTGGTGATCTTTCTACCGAGTTTCATTAGTTCAAACATTTATGGACTAGAAAAAGAATGGAAACCAACGGTTCCCAAACCATAGCCTAGGAAAATCAAACCAATCAATAAGAAAGGTTGTGTTATGAGAATTTGAGAAACATTCGGAATCGCATGATTCGTATGCTTGTGTTTGTGTTGTTTGGTGATCTTTCTACCAAGTTCTATTAGTTCAAACATTTATGGACTAGAAAAAGAATGGAAACCAACGGTTCCCAAACCATAGCCTAGGCAAATCAAACGAATCAATAAGAAAGGTTGTGTTATTGAGAATTTGAGAAACATTTGGAATCGCATTATTCGAATGCTTGTGGGTTTGTGTTGTTTGGTGATCTTTCTATCAAGTTCTATTAGTTCAAAGATTGTTGGACTAGAAAAAGAATGGAAACCAACGGTTCCCAAACCATAGTCTAGGCAAATCAAACGAATCAATAAGAAAGGTTGTGTTATTGAGAATTTGAGAAACATTTGGAATCGCATTATTCGAATGCTTGTGGGTTTGTGTTGTTTGGTGATCTTTCTATCAAGTTCTATTAGTTCAAAGATTGTTGGACTAGAAAAAGAATGGAAAACAAAGGTTCCCAAACCATAGCCTAGGCAAATCAAACGAATCGATAAGAAAGGTTGTGTTATTGAGAATTTGAGAAACATTCGGAATCGCATGATTCGTATGCTTGCGTTTGTGTTGTTTGGTGATCTTTCTACCAAGTTCTATTAGTTCATAGATTTTTGGACTAGAAAAAGAATGGAAACCAACGGTTCCCAAACCATAGCCTTGGCAAATCAAACGAATCAATAAGAAAGGTTGTGTTATTGAGAATTTGAGAAACATTTGGAATCGCATTATTCGAATGCTTGTGGGTTTGTGTTGTTTGGTGATCTTTCCATCAAGTTCTATTAGTTCAAAGATTGTTGGACTAGAAAAAGAATGGAAACCAACGGTTCCCAAACCATAGTCTAGGCAAATCAAACGAATCAATAAGAAAGGTTGTGTTATTGAGAATTTGAGAAACATTTGGAATCGCATTATTCGAATGCTTGTGGGTTTGTGTTGTTTGGTGATCTTTCTATCAAGTTCTATTAGTTCAAAGATTGTTGGACTAGAAAAAGAATGGAAAACAACGGTTCCCAAACCATAGCCTAGGCAAATCAAACGAATCGATAAGAAAGGTTGTGTTATTGAGAATTTGAGAAACATTCGGAATCGCATGATTCGTATGCTTGCGTTTGTGTTGTTTGGTGATCTTTCTACCAAGTTCTATTAGTTCATAGATTTTTGGACTAGAAAAAGAATGGAAACCAACGGTTCCCAAACCATAGCCTAGGCAAATCAAACCAATCAATAAGAAAGGTTGTGTTATTGAGAATTTGAGAAACATTTGGAATCGCATTATTCGAATGCTTGTGGGTTTGTGTTGTTTGGTGATCTTTCCATCAAGTTCTATTAGTTCAAAGATTGTTGGACTAGAAAAAGAATGGAAACCAACGGTTCCCAAACCATAGTCTAGGCAAATCAAACGAATCAATAAGAAAGGTTGTGTTATTGAGAATTTGAGAAACATTTGGAATCGCATTATTCGAATGCTTGTGGGTTTGTGTTGTTTGGTGATCTTTCTATCAAGTTCTATTAGTTCAAAGATTGTTGGACTAGAAAAAGAATGGAAAACAACGGTTCCCAAACCATAGCCTAGGCAAATCAAACGAATCGATAAGAAAGGTTGTGTTATTGAGAATTTGAGAAACATTCGGAATCGCATGATTCGTATGCTTGTGTTTGTGTTGTTTGGTGATCTTTCTACCGAGTTTCATTAGTTCAAACATTTATGGACTAGAAAAAGAATGGAAACCAACGGTTCCCAAACCATAGCCTAGGAAAATCAAACCAATCAATAAGAAAGGTTGTGTTATGAGAATTTGAGAAACATTCGGAATCGCATGATTCGTATGCTTGTGTTTGTGTTGTTTGGTGATCTTTCTACCAAGTTCTATTAGTTCAAACATTTATGGACTAGAAAAAGAATGGAAACCAACGGTTCCCAAACCATAGCCTAGGCAAATCAAACGAATCAATAAGAAAGGTTGTGTTATTGAGAATTTGAGAAACATTTGGAATCGCATTATTCGAATGCTTGTGGGTTTGTGTTGTTTGGTGATCTTTCTATCAAGTTCTATTAGTTCAAAGATTGTTGGACTAGAAAAAGAATGGAAAACAACGGTTCCCAAACCATAGCCTAGGCAAATCAAACGAATCGATAAGAAAGGTTGTGTTATTGAGAATTTGAGAAACATTCGGAATCGCATGATTCGTATGCTTGCGTTTGTGTTGTTTGGTGATCTTTCTACCAAGTTCTATTAGTTCATAGATTTTTGGACTAGAAAAAGAATGGAAACCAACGGTTCCCAAACCATAGCCTTGGCAAATCAAACGAATCAATAAGAAAGGTTGTGTTATTGAGAATTTGAGAAACATTTGGAATCGCATGATTCGTATGCTTTTTGGTTTGTGTTGTTTGGTGATCTTTCTATCAAGTTCTATTAGTTCAAAGATTGTTGGACTAGAAAAAGAATGGAAAACAACGATTCCCAAACCATAGCCTAGGCAAATCAAACGAATCAAAAAGAAAGGATGTGTTATTGAGAATTTGAAAAACATTCGGAATCGCATGATTCTTATGCTTGTGTTTGTGTTGTTTGGTGATCTTTCTATCAAGTTCTATTAGGTCAAACATTTATGGACTACAAAAAGAATGGAAACCAACGGTTCCCAAACCATAGCCTAGGCAAATCAAGCAAATCAATAAGAAAGGTTGTGTTATTGAGAATTTGAGAAACATTCGGAATCGCATGATTCGTATGCTTGTGTTTGTGTTGTTTGGTGATCTTTCTACCGAGTTTCATTAGTTCAAACATTTATGGACTAGAAAAAGAATGGAAACCAACGGTTCCCAAACCATAGCCTAGGAAAATCAAACCAATCAATAAGAAAGGTTGTGTTATTGAGAATTTGAGAAACATTCGGAATCGCATGATTCGTATGCTTGTGTTTGTGTTGTTTGGTGATCTTTCTACCGAGTTTCATTAGTTCAAACATTTATGGACTAGAAAAAGAATGGAAACCAACGGTTCCCAAACCATAGCCTAGGAAAATCAAGCAAATCAATAAGAAAGGTTGTGTTATTGAGAATTTGAGAAACATTCGGAATCGCATGATTCGTATGCTTGTGTTTGTGTTGTTTGGTGATCTTTCTACCGAGTTTCATTAGTTCAAACATTTATGGACTAGAAAAAGAATGGAAACCAACGGTTCCCAAACCATAGCCTAGGAAAATCAAACCAATCAATAAGAAAGGTTGTGTTATGAGAATTTGAGAAACATTCGGAATCGCATGATTCGTATGCTTGTGTTTGTGTTGTTTGGTGATCTTTCTACCAAGTTCTATTAGTTCAAACATTTATGGACTAGAAAAAGAATGGAAACCAACGGTTCCCAAACCATAGCCTAGGCAAATCAAACGAATCAATAAGAAAGGTTGTGTTATTGAGAATTTGAGAAACATTTGGAATCGCATTATTCGAATGCTTGTGGGTTTGTGTTGTTTGGTGATCTTTCTATCAAGTTCTATTAGTTCAAAGATTGTTGGACTAGAAAAAGAATGGAAAACAACGGTTCCCAAACCATAGCCTACGCAAATCAAACGAATCGATAAGAAAGGTTGTGTTATTGAGAATTTGAGAAACATTCGGAATCGCATGATCGTATGCATGTGTTTGTGTTGTTTAGTGATCTTTCTACCAAGTTCTATTAGTTCAAAGATTTTTGGACTAGAAAAAGAATGGAAACCAACGGTTCCCAAACCATAGCCTAGGCAAATCAAACGAATCAAAAAAAAAAGGTTGTGTTATTGAGAATTTGAGAAACATCCGGAATCACATGATTCGTATGCTTGTGTTTGTGATTTTTGGTGATCTTTCTATCAAGTTCTATTAGGTCAAACAATTATGGACTAGAAAAAGAATGGAAACCAACGGTTCCCAAACGATAGCCTAGGCAAATCAAATGAATCTATAAGAAAGGTTGTGTTATTGAGATTTTGAGAAACATTTGGAATCGCATGATTCGTATGCTTGTGTTTGTACTGTTTGGTGATCTTTCTACCAAGTTCTATTAGTTCAAACATTTATGGACTAGAAAAAGAATGGAAACCAACGGTTCCCAAACGATAGCCTAGGCAAATCAAACGAATAAATAAGAAAGGTTGTGTTATTGAGAATTTGAGAAACATTCGGATTCGCATGATTCGTATGCTTGTGTTTGTGCTGTTTGGTGATCTTTCTACCAAGTTCTATTAGTTCAAACATTTATGGACTAGAAAAAGAATGGAACTAACGGTTCCCAAACCATAGCCTAAGCAAATCAAACCAATCAATAAGACAGGTTGTGTTTTTGAGAATTTGAGAAACATTCGGAATCGCATGATTCGTATGCTTGTGTTTGTATTGTTTGGTCATCTTTCTACCAAGTTCTTATAGTTCAAACATTTATGGACTAGAAAAAGAATGGAAACCAAAGGTTCCCAAAGGATAGCCTAGGCAAATCAAACGAATCAATAAGAAATGTTGTGTTATTGAGAATTTGAGAAACATTCGGAATTGCATGATTCGTATGCTTGAGTTTGTGTTCTTTCGTGATCTTTCTACCAAGTTCTATTAGTTCAAACATTTATGTACTAGAAAAAGAATGGAAACCAACGGTTCCCAAACCATAGCCTAGGCAAATCAAACCAATCAATAAGACAGGTTGTGTTATTTAGAATTTGAGAAGCATTCGGAATCGCATGATTCGTATGCTTGTCTTTGTGTTGTTTGGTGATCTTTCTACCAAGTTCGATTAGTTCAAAGATTTTTGGCATAGAAAAAGTATAGAAACCAACGGTTCCCAAGCCATAGCCTAGGCAAATCAAACGAATCAAGAAGAAAGGTTGTGTTATTGAGAATTTGAGAAACATTCGGAATCGCATGATTCGTATGCTTGCGTTTGTGTTGTTTGGTGATCTTTCTACCAAGTTCTAGTAGTTCAAAGATTTTTGGACTAGAAAAAGAATGGAAACCAACGGTTCCCGAACCATAGCGTAGGCAAATCAAACCAATCAAATATGAAAGGTTGTGTTATTGAGAATTTGAGAAACATTCGGAATCGCATGATTCGTATGCTTGTGTTTGTGTTGTTTGGTGATCTTTCTACCGAGTTTCATTAGTTCAAACATTTATGGACTAGAAAAAGAATGGAAACCAACGGTTCCCATACCATAGCCTAGGCAAATCAAACCAATCAATAAGAAAGGTTGTGTTATTGAGAATTTGAGAAACATTCGGAATCGCATGATTCGTATGCTTGTGTTTGTGTTGTTTGGGGATCTTTCTACCAAGTTCTATTAGTTCAAATATTTTTGGACTAGAAAAAGAATGGAAACCAACGGTTCCCAAACCATAGCCTAGGGAAATCAAACGAATCAAAAAATAGGTTGTGTTATTGAGAATTTGAGAAACATCCGGAATCACATGATTCGTATGCTTATGTTTGTGGTTTTTGGTGATCTTTCTATCAAGTTCTATTAGGTCAAACAATTATGGACTAGAAAAAGAATGAAAACCAACGGTTCCCAAACGATAGCCTAGGCAAATCAAATGAATCAATAAGAAAGGTTGTGTTATTGAGATTTTGAGAAACATTTGGAATCGCATGATTCGTATGCTTGTGTTTGTACTGTTTGGTGATCTTTCTACCAAGTTCTATTAGTTCAAACATTTATGGACTAGAAAAAGAATGGAAACCAACCATTCCCAAACGATAGCCTAGGCAAATCAAACGATTAAATAAGAAAGGTTGTGTTATTGAGAATTTGAGAAACATTCGGATTCGCATGATTCGTATGCTTGTGTTTGTGCTGTTTGGTGATCTTTCTACCAAGTTTCATTAGTTCAAAGATTTATGGACTAGAAAAAGAATGGAAACCAACGGTTCCCAAACCATAGCCTAGGCAAATCAAACCAATCAATAAGAAAGGTTGTGTTATTGAGAATTTGAGAAACATTCGGAATCGCATGATTCGTATGCTTGTGTTTGTGTTGTTTGGTGATCTTTCTACCGAGTTTCATTAGTTCAAACATTTATGGACTAGAAAAAAAATAGAAACCAACGGTTCCCAAACCATAGCCTAGGCAAATCAAACCAATCAATAAGAAAGGTTGTGTTATTGAGAATTTGAGAAACATTCGGAATCGCATGATTCGTATGCTTGTGTTTGTGTTGTTTGGTGATCTTTCTACCAAGTTCTATTAGTTCAAACATTTATGGACTAGAAAAAGAATGGAAACCAACGGTTCCCAAACCATAGCCTCGGCAAATCAAACCAATCAATAAGACAGGTTGTGTTATTTAGAATTTGAGAAGCATTCGGAATCGCATGATTCGTATGCTTGTCTTTGTGTTGTTTGGTGATCTTTCTACCAAGTTCTATTAGTTCAAAGATTTTTGGACTAGAAAAAGTATAGAAACCAACGGTTCCCAAGCCATAGCCTAGGCAAATCAAGCAAATCAATAAGAAAGGTTGTGTTATTGAGAATTTGAGAAACATTCGGAATCGCATGATTCGTATGCTTGTGTTTGTGTTGTTTGGTGATCTTTCTACCGAGTTTCATTAGTTCAAACATTTATGGACTAGAAAAAGAATGGAAACCAACGGTTCCCAAACCATAGCCTAGGCAAATCAAACCAATCAATAAGAAAGGTTATGTTATTGAGAATTTGAGAAACATTCGGAATCGCATGATTCGTATGCTTGTGTTTGTGTTGTTTGGTGATCTTTCTACCAAGTTCTATTAGTTCAAACATTTATGGACTAGAAAAAGAATGGAAACCAACGGTTCCCAAAGCATAGCCTAGGCAAATCAAAACAATCAATAAGACAGGTTGTGTTATTTAGAATTTGAGAAGCATTCGGAATCGCATGATTCGTATGCTTGTCTTTGTGTTGTTTGGTGATCTTTCTACCAAGTTCTATTAGTTCAAAGATTTTTGGACTAGAAAAAGTATAGAAACCAACGGTTCCCAAGCCATAGCCTAGGCAAATCAAACGAATCAAGAAGAAAGGTTGTGTTATTGAGAATTTGAGAAACATTCGGAATCGCATGATTCGTATGCTTGCGTTTGTGTTGTTTGGTGATCTTTCTACCAAGTTCTATTAGTTCAAAGATTTTTGGACTAGAAAAAGAATGGAAACCAACGGTTCCCAAACCATAGCCTTGGCAAATCAAACGAATCAATAAGAAAGGTTGTGTTATTGAGAATTTGAGAAACATTTGGAATCGCATGATTCGTATGCTTGTGGGTTTGTGTTGTTTGGTGATCTTTCTATCAAGTTCTATTAGTTCAAAGATTGTTGGACTAGAAAAAGAATGGAAAACAACGATTCCCAAACCATAGCCTAGGCAAATCAAACGAATCAAAAAGAAAGGATGTGTTATTGAGAATTTGAAAAACATTCGGAATCGCATGATTCTTATGCTTGTGTTTGTGTTGTTTGGTGATCTTTCTATCAAGTTCTATTAGGTCAAACATTTATGGACTACAAAAAGAATGGAAACCAACGGTTCCCAAACCATAGCCTAGGCAAATCAAGCAAATCAATAAGAAAGGTTGTGTTATTGAGAATTTGAGAAACATTCGGAATCGCATGATTCGTATGCTTGTGTTTGTGTTGTTTGGTGATCTTTCTACCGAGTTTCATTAGTTCAAACATTTATGGACTAGAAAAAGAATGGAAACCAACGGTTCCCAAACCATAGCCTAGGAAAATCAAGCAAATCAATAAGAAAGGTTGTGTTATTGAGAATTTGAGAAACATTCGGAATCGCATGATTCGTATGCTTGTGTTTGTGTTGTTTGGTGATCTTTCTACCGAGTTTCATTAGTTCAAACATTTATGGACTAGAAAAAGAATGGAAACCAACGGTTCCCAAACCATAGCCTAGGAAAATCAAACCAATCAATAAGAAAGGTTGTGTTATGAGAATTTGAGAAACATTCGGAATCGCATGATTCGTATGCTTGTGTTTGTGTTGTTTGGTGATCTTTCTACCAAGTTCTATTAGTTCAAACATTTATGGACTAGAAAAAGAATGGAAACCAACGGTTCCCAAACCATAGCCTAGGCAAATCAAACGAATCAATAAGAAAGGTTGTGTTATTGAGAATTTGAGAAACATTTGGAATCGCATTATTCGAATGCTTGTGGGTTTGTGTTGTTTGGTGATCTTTCTATCAAGTTCTATTAGTTCATAGATTGTTGGACTAGAAAAAGAATGGAAAACAACGGTTCCCAAACCATAGCCTAGGCAAATCAAACGAATCGATAAGAAAGGTTGTGTTATTGAGAATTTGAGAAACATTCGGAATCGCATGATCGTATGCATGTGTTTGTGTTGTTTAGTGATCTTTCTACCAAGTTCTATTAGTTCAAAGATTTTTGGACTAGAAAAAGAATGGAAACCAACGGTTCCCAAACCATAGCCTAGGCAAATCAAACGAATCAAAAAAAAAAGGTTGTGTTATTGAGAATTTGAGAAACATCCGGAATCACATGATTCGTATGCTTGTGTTTGTGATTTTTGGTGATCTTTCTATCAAGTTCTATTAGGTCAAACAATTATGGACTAGAAAAAGAATGGAAACCAACGGTTCCCAAACGATAGCCTAGGCAAATCAAATGAATCAATAAGAAAGGTTGTGTTATTGAGATTTTGAGAAACATTTGGAATCGCATGATTCGTATGCTTGTGTTTGTACTGTTTGGTGATCTTTCTACCAAGTTCTATTAGTTCAAACATTTATGGACTAGAAAAAGAATGGAAACCAACGGTTCCCAAACGATAGCCTAGGCAAATCAAACGAATAAATAAGAAAGGTTGTGTTATTGAGAATTTGAGAAACATTCGGATTCGCATGATTCGTATGCTTTTGTTTGTGCTGTTTGGTGATCTTTCTACCAAGTTCTATTAGTTCAAACATTTATGGACTAGAAAAAGAATGGAACTAACGGTTCCCAAACCATAGCCTAGGCAAATCAAACCAATCAATAAGACAGGTTGTGTTTTTGAGAATTTGAGAAACATTCGGAATCGCATGATTCGTATGCTTGTGTTTGTATTGTTTGGTCATCTTTCTACCAAGTTCTTATAGTTCAAACATTTATGGACCAGAAAAAGAATGGAAACCAAAGGTTCCCAAAGGATAGCCTAGGCAAATCAAACGAATCAATAAGAAATGTTGTGTTATTGAGAATTTGAGAAACATTCGGAATTGCATGATTCGTATGCTTGAGTTTGTGTTCTTTCGTGATCTTTCTACCAAGTTCTATTAGTTCAAACATTTATGTACTAGAAAAAGAATGGAAACCAACGGTTCCCAAACCATAGCCTAGGCAAATCAAACCAATCAATAAGACAGGTTGTGTTATTTAGAATTTGAGAAGCATTCGGAAACGCATGATTCGTATGCTTGTCTTTGTGTTGTTTGGTGATCTTTCTACCAAGTTCTATTAGTTCAAAGATTTTTGGACTAGAAAAAGTATAGAAACCAACGGTTCCCAAGCCATAGCCTAGGCAAATCAAACGAATCAAGAAGAAAGGTTGTGTTATTGAGAATTTGAGAAACATTCGGAATCGCATGATTCGTATGCTTGCGTTTGTGTTGTTTGGTGATCTTTCTACCAAGTTCTATTAGTTCAAAGATTTTTGGACTAGAAAAAGAATGGAAACCAACGGTTCCCGAACCATAGCGTAGGCAAATCAAACCAATCAAATATGAAAGGTTGTGTTATTGAGAATTTGAGAAACATTCGGAATCGCATGATTCGTATGCTTGTGTTTGTGTTGTTTGGTGATCTTTCTACCGAGTTTCATTAGTTCAAACATTTATGGACTAGAAAAAGAATGGAAACCAACGGTTCCCATACCATAGCCTAGGCAAATCAAACCAATCAATAAGAAAGGTTGTGTTATTGAGAATTTGAGAAACATTCGGAATCGCATGATTCGTATGCTTGTGTTTGTGTTGTTTGGTGATCTTTCTACCGAGTTTCATTAGTTCAAACATTTATGGACTAGAAAAAGAATGGAAACCAACGGTTCCCAAACCATAGCCTAGGCAAATCAAACCAATCAATAAGAAAGGTTATGTTATTGAGAATTTGAGAAACATTCGGAATCGCATGATTCGTATGCTTGTGTTTGTGTTGTTTGGTGATCTTTCTACCAAGTTCTATTAGTTCAAACATTTATGGACTAGAAAAAGAATGGAAACCAACGGTTCCCAAAGCATAGCCTAGGCAAATCAAAACAATCAATAAGACAGGTTGTGTTATTTAGAATTTGAGAAGCATTCGGAATCGCATGATTCGTATGCTTGTCTTTGTGTTGTTTGGTGATCTTTCTACCAAGTTCTATTAGTTCAAAGATTTTTGGACTAGAAAAAGTATAGAAACCAACGGTTCCCAAGCCATAGCCTAGGCAAATCAAACGAATCAAGAAGAAAGGTTGTGTTATTGAGAATTTGAGAAACATTCGG
Organism: Polygonum maritimum; assembly: GCA_963924305.1. Lineage (NCBI taxonomy): Eukaryota > Viridiplantae > Streptophyta > Magnoliopsida > Caryophyllales > Polygonaceae > Polygonum > Polygonum maritimum. The sequence goes on along the minus strand of OZ002730.1, from coordinate 14,527,456 downwards.
AATCGCATGATTCGTATGCTTGCGTTTGTGTTGTTTGGTGATCTTTCTACCAAGTTCTATTAGTTCAAAGATTTTTGGACTAGAAAAAGAATGGAAACCAACGGTTCCCAAACCATAGCCTTGGCAAATCAAACGAATCAATAAGAAAGGTTGTGTTATTGAGAATTTGAGAAACATTTGGAATCGCATGATTCGTATGCTTGTGGGTTTGTGTTGTTTGGTGATCTTTCTATCAAGTTCTATTAGTTCAAAGATTGTTGGACTAGAAAAAGAATGGAAAACAACGATTCCCAAACCATAGCCTAGGCAAATCAAACGAATCAAAAAGAAAGGATGTGTTATTGAGAATTTGAAAAACATTCGGAATCGCATGATTCTTATGCTTGTGTTTGTGTTGTTTGGTGATCTTTCTATCAAGTTCTATTAGGTCAAACATTTATGGACTACAAAAAGAATGGAAACCAACGGTTCCCAAACCATAGCCTAGGCAAATCAAGCAAATCAATAAGAAAGGTTGTGTTATTGAGAATTTGAGAAACATTCGGAATCGCATGATTCGTATGCTTGTGTTTGTGTTGTTTGGTGATCTTTCTACCGAGTTTCATTAGTTCAAACATTTATGGACTAGAAAAAGAATGGAAACCAACGGTTCCCAAACCATAGCCTAGGAAAATCAAACCAATCAATAAGAAAGGTTGTGTTATGAGAATTTGAGAAACATTCGGAATCGCATGATTCGTATGCTTGTGTTTGTGTTGTTTGGTGATCTTTCTACCAAGTTCTATTAGTTCAAACATTTATGGACTAGAAAAAGAATGGAAACCAACGGTTCCCAAACCATAGCCTAGGCAAATCAAACGAATCAATAAGAAAGGTTGTGTTATTGAGAATTTGAGAAACATTTGGAATCGCATTATTCGAATGCTTGTGGGTTTGTGTTGTTTGGTGATCTTTCTATCAAGTTCTATTAGTTCATAGATTGTTGGACTAGAAAAAGAATGGAAAACAACGGTTCCCAAACCATAGCCTAGGCAAATCAAACGAATCGATAAGAAAGGTTGTGTTATTGAGAATTTGAGAAACATTCGGAATCGCATGATCGTATGCATGTGTTTGTGTTGTTTAGTGATCTTTCTACCAAGTTCTATTAGTTCAAAGATTTTTGGACTAGAAAAAGAATGGAAACCAACGGTTCCCAAACCATAGCCTAGGCAAATCAAACGAATCAAAAAAAAAAGGTTGTGTTATTGAGAATTTGAGAAACATCCGGAATCACATGATTCGTATGCTTGTGTTTGTGATTTTTGGTGATCTTTCTATCAAGTTCTATTAGGTCAAACAATTATGGACTAGAAAAAGAATGGAAACCAACGGTTCCCAAACGATAGCCTAGGCAAATCAAATGAATCAATAAGAAAGGTTGTGTTATTGAGATTTTGAGAAACATTTGGAATCGCATGATTCGTATGCTTGTGTTTGTACTGTTTGGTGATCTTTCTACCAAGTTCTATTAGTTCAAACATTTATGGACTAGAAAAAGAATGGAAACCAACGGTTCCCAAACGATAGCCTAGGCAAATCAAACGAATAAATAAGAAAGGTTGTGTTATTGAGAATTTGAGAAACATTCGGATTCGCATGATTCGTATGCTTTTGTTTGTGCTGTTTGGTGATCTTTCTACCAAGTTCTATTAGTTCAAACATTTATGGACTAGAAAAAGAATGGAACTAACGGTTCCCAAACCATAGCCTAGGCAAATCAAACCAATCAATAAGACAGGTTGTGTTTTTGAGAATTTGAGAAACATTCGGAATCGCATGATTCGTATGCTTGTGTTTGTATTGTTTGGTCATCTTTCTACCAAGTTCTTATAGTTCAAACATTTATGGACCAGAAAAAGAATGGAAACCAAAGGTTCCCAAAGGATAGCCTAGGCAAATCAAACGAATCAATAAGAAATGTTGTGTTATTGAGAATTTGAGAAACATTCGGAATTGCATGATTCGTATGCTTGAGTTTGTGTTCTTTCGTGATCTTTCTACCAAGTTCTATTAGTTCAAACATTTATGTACTAGAAAAAGAATGGAAACCAACGGTTCCCAAACCATAGCCTAGGCAAATCAAACCAATCAATAAGACAGGTTGTGTTATTTAGAATTTGAGAAGCATTCGGAAACGCATGATTCGTATGCTTGTCTTTGTGTTGTTTGGTGATCTTTCTACCAAGTTCTATTAGTTCAAAGATTTTTGGACTAGAAAAAGTATAGAAACCAACGGTTCCCAAGCCATAGCCTAGGCAAATCAAACGAATCAAGAAGAAAGGTTGTGTTATTGAGAATTTGAGAAACATTCGGAATCGCATGATTCGTATGCTTGCGTTTGTGTTGTTTGGTGATCTTTCTACCAAGTTCTATTAGTTCAAAGATTTTTGGACTAGAAAAAGAATGGAAACCAACGGTTCCCGAACCATAGCGTAGGCAAATCAAACCAATCAAATATGAAAGGTTGTGTTATTGAGAATTTGAGAAACATTCGGAATCGCATGATTCGTATGCTTGTGTTTGTGTTGTTTGGTGATCTTTCTACCGAGTTTCATTAGTTCAAACATTTATGGACTAGAAAAAGAATGGAAACCAACGGTTCCCATACCATAGCCTAGGCAAATCAAACCAATCAATAAGAAAGGTTGTGTTATTGAGAATTTGAGAAACATTCGGAATCGCATGATTCGTATGCTTGTGTTTGTGTTGTTTGGTGATCTTTCTACCGAGTTTCATTAGTTCAAACATTTATGGACTAGAAAAAGAATGGAAACCAACGGTTCCCAAACCATAGCCTAGGCAAATCAAACCAATCAATAAGAAAGGTTATGTTATTGAGAATTTGAGAAACATTCGGAATCGCATGATTCGTATGCTTGTGTTTGTGTTGTTTGGTGATCTTTCTACCAAGTTCTATTAGTTCAAACATTTATGGACTAGAAAAAGAATGGAAACCAACGGTTCCCAAAGCATAGCCTAGGCAAATCAAAACAATCAATAAGACAGGTTGTGTTATTTAGAATTTGAGAAGCATTCGGAATCGCATGATTCGTATGCTTGTCTTTGTGTTGTTTGGTGATCTTTCTACCAAGTTCTATTAGTTCAAAGATTTTTGGACTAGAAAAAGTATAGAAACCAACGGTTCCCAAGCCATAGCCTAGGCAAATCAAACGAATCAAGAAGAAAGGTTGTGTTATTGAGAATTTGAGAAACATTCGGAATCGCATGATTCGTATGCTTGCGTTTGTGTTGTTTGGTGATCTTTCTACCAAGTTCTATTAGTTCAAAGATTTTTGGACTAGAAAAAGAATGGAAACCAACGGTTCCCAAACCATAGCCTTGGCAAATCAAACGAATCAATAAGAAAGGTTGTGTTATTGAGAATTTGAGAAACATTTGGAATCGCATGATTCGTATGCTTGTGGGTTTGTGTTGTTTGGTGATCTTTCTATCAAGTTCTATTAGTTCAAAGATTGTTGGACTAGAAAAAGAATGGAAAACAACGATTCCCAAACCATAGCCTAGGCAAATCAAACGAATCAAAAAGAAAGGATGTGTTATTGAGAATTTGAAAAACATTCGGAATCGCATGATTCTTATGCTTGTGTTTGTGTTGTTTGGTGATCTTTCTATCAAGTTCTATTAGGTCAAACATTTATGGACTACAAAAAGAATGGAAACCAACGGTTCCCAAACCATAGCCTAGGCAAATCAAGCAAATCAATAAGAAAGGTTGTGTTATTGAGAATTTGAGAAACATTCGGAATCGCATGATTCGTATGCTTGTGTTTGTGTTGTTTGGTGATCTTTCTACCGAGTTTCATTAGTTCAAACATTTATGGACTAGAAAAAGAATGGAAACCAACGGTTCCCAAACCATAGCCTAGGAAAATCAAGCAAATCAATAAGAAAGGTTGTGTTATTGAGAATTTGAGAAACATTCGGAATCGCATGATTCGTATGCTTGTGTTTGTGTTGTTTGGTGATCTTTCTACCGAGTTTCATTAGTTCAAACATTTATGGACTAGAAAAAGAATGGAAACCAACGGTTCCCAAACCATAGCCTAGGAAAATCAAACCAATCAATAAGAAAGGTTGTGTTATGAGAATTTGAGAAACATTCGGAATCGCATGATTCGTATGCTTGTGTTTGTGTTGTTTGGTGATCTTTCTACCAAGTTCTATTAGTTCAAACATTTATGGACTAGAAAAAGAATGGAGACCAACGGTTCCCAAACCATAGCCTAGGCAAATCAAACGAATCAATAAGAAAGGTTGTGTTATTGAGAATTTGAGAAACATTTGGAATCGCATTATTCGAATGCTTGTGGGTTTGTGTTGTTTGGTGATCTTTCTATCAAGTTCTATTAGTTCATAGATTGTTGGACTAGAAAAAGAATGGAAAACAACGGTTCCCAAACCATAGCCTAGGCAAATCAAACGAATCGATAAGAAAGGTTGTGTTATTGAGAATTTGAGAAACATTCGGAATCGCATGATCGTATGCATGTGTTTGTGTTGTTTAGTGATCTTTCTACCAAGTTCTATTAGTTCAAAGATTTTTGGACTAGAAAAAGAATGGAAACCAACGGTTCCCAAACCATAGCCTAGGCAAATCAAACGAATCAAAAAAAAAAAGGTTGTGTTATTGAGAATTTGAGAAACATCCGGAATCACATGATTCGTATGCTTGTGTTTGTGATTTTTGGTGATCTTTCTATCAAGTTCTATTAGGTCAAACAATTATGGACTAGAAAAAGAATGGAAACCAACGGTTCCCAAACGATAGCCTAGGCAAATCAAATGAATCAATAAGAAAGGTTGTGTTATTGAGATTTTGAGAAACATTTGGAATCGCATGATTCGTATGCTTGTGTTTGTACTGTTTGGTGATCTTTCTACCAAGTTCTATTAGTTCAAACATTTATGGACTAGAAAAAGAATGGAAACCAACGGTTCCCAAACGATAGCCTAGGCAAATCAAACGAATAAATAAGAAAGGTTGTGTTATTGAGAATTTGAGAAACATTCGGATTCGCATGATTCGTATGCTTTTGTTTGTGCTGTTTGGTGATCTTTCTACCAAGTTCTATTAGTTCAAACATTTATGGACTAGAAAAAGAATGGAACTAACGGTTCCCAAACCATAGCCTAGGCAAATCAAACCAATCAATAAGACAGGTTGTGTTTTTGAGAATTTGAGAAACATTCGGAATCGCATGATTCGTATGCTTGTGTTTGTATTGTTTGGTCATCTTTCTACCAAGTTCTTATAGTTCAAACATTTATGGACTAGAAAAAGAATGGAAACCAAAGGTTCCCAAAGGATAGCCTAGGCAAATCAAACGAATCAATAAGAAATGTTGTGTTATTGAGAATTTGAGAAACATTCGGAATTGCATGATTCGTATGCTTGAGTTTGTGTTCTTTCGTGATCTTTCTACCAAGTTCTATTAGTTCAAACATTTATGTACTAGAAAAAGAATGGAAACCAACGGTTCCCAAACCATAGCCTAGGCAAATCAAACCAATCAATAAGACAGGTTGTGTTATTTAGAATTTGAGAAGCATTCGGAATCGCATGATTCGTATGCTTGTCTTTGTGTTGTTTGGTGATCTTTCTACCAAGTTCTATTAGTTCAAAGATTTTTGGACTAGAAAAAGTATAGAAACCAACGGTTCCCAAGCCATAGCCTAGGCAAATCAAACGAATCAAGAAGAAAGGTTGTGTTATTGAGAATTTGAGAAACATTCGGAATCGCATGATTCGTATGCTTGCGTTTGTGTTGTTTGGTGATCTTTCTACCAAGTTCTATTAGTTCAAAGATTTTTGGACTAGAAAAAGAATGGAAACCAACGGTTCCCGAACCATAGCGTAGGCAAATCAAACCAATCAAATATGAAAGGTTGTGTTATTGAGAATTTGAGAAACATTCGGAATCGCATGATTCGTATGCTTGTGTTTGTGTTGTTTGGTGATCTTTCTACCGAGTTTCATTAGTTCAAACATTTATGGACTAGAAAAAGAATGGAAACCAACGGTTCCCATACCATAGCCTAGGCAAATCAAACCAATCAATAAGAAAGGTTGTGTTATTGAGAATTTGAGAAACATTCGGAATCGCATGATTCGTATGCTTGTGTTTGTGTTGTTTGGGGATCTTTCTACCAAGTTCTATTAGTTCAAATATTTTTGGACTAGAAAAAGAATGGAAACCAACGGTTCCCAAACCATAGCCTAGGCAAATCAAACGAATCAAAAAATAGGTTGTGTTATTGAGAATTTGAGAAACATCCGGAATCACATGATTCGTATGCTTATGTTTGTGGTTTTTGGTGATCTTTCTATCAAGTTCTATTAGGTCAAATAATTATGGACTAGAAAAAGAATGAAAACCAACGGTTCCCAAACGATAGCCTAGGCAAATCAAATGAATCAATAAGAAAGGTTGTGTTATTGAGAATTTGAGAAACATTCGGATTCGCATGATTCGTATGCTTGTGTTTGTGCTGTTTGGTGATCTTTCTACCAAGTTTCATTAGTTCAAAGATTTATGGACTAGAAAAAGAATGGAAACCAACGGTTCCCAAACCATAGCCTAGGCAAATCAAACCAATCAATAAGAAAGGTTGTGTTATTGAGAATTTGAGAAACATTCGGAATCGCATGATTCGTATGCTTGTGTTTGTGTTGTTTGGTGATCTTTCTACCGAGTTTCATTAGTTCAAACATTTATGGACTAGAAAAAAAATAGAAACCAACGGTTCCCAAACCATAGCCTAGGCAAATCAAACCAATCAATAAGAAAGGTTGTGTTATTGAGAATTTGAGAAACATTCGGAATCGCATGATTCGTATGCTTGTGTTTGTGTTGTTTGGTGATCTTTCTACCAAGTTCTATTAGTTCAAACATTTATGGACTAGAAAAAGAATGGAAACCAACGGTTCCCAAACCATAGCCTAGGCAAATCAAACGAATCAAGAAGAAATGTTGTGTTATTGAGAATTTGAGAAACATTTGGAATCGCATTATTCGTATGCTTGTGGGTTTGTGTTGTTTGGTGATCTTTCTATCAAGTTCTATTAGTTCAAAGATTGTTGGACTAGAAAAAGAATGGAAAACAACGGTTCCCAAACCATAGCCTAGGCAAATCAAACCAATCAATAAGAAAGGTTGTGTTATTGAGAATTTGAGAAACATTCGGAATCGCATGATTCGTATGCTTGTGTTTGTGTTGTTTGGTGATCTTTCTACCGAGTTTCATTAGTTCAAACATTTATGGACTAGAAAAAAAATGGAAACCAACGGTTCCCAAACCATAGCCTAGGCAAATCAAACCAATCAATAAGAAAGGTTGTGTTATTGAGAATTTGAGAAACATTCGGAATCGCATGATTCGTATGCTTGTGTTTGTGTTGTTTGGTGATCTTTCTACCAAGTTCTATTAGTTCAAACATTTATGGACTAGAAAAAGAATGGAAACCAACGGTTCCCAAAGCATAGCCTAGGCAAATCAAAACAATCAATAAGACAGGTTGTGTTATTTAGAATTTGAGAAGCATTCGGAATCGCATGATTCGTATGCTTGTCTTTGTGTTGTTTGGTGATCTTTCTACCAAGTTCTATTAGTTCAAAGATTTTTGGACTAGAAAAAGTATAGAAACCAACGGTTCCCAAGCCATAGCCTAGGCAAATCAAACGAATCAAGAAGAAAGGTTGTGTTATTGAGAATTTGAGAAACATTCGTAATCGCATGATTCGTATGCTTGCGTTTGTGTTGTTTGGTGATCTTTCTACCAAGTTCTATTAGTTCAAAGATTTTTGGACTAGAAAAAGAATGGAAACCAACGGTTCCCAAACCATAGCCTTGGCAAATCAAACGAATCAATAAGAAAGGTTGTGTTATTGAGAATTTGAGAAACATTTGGAATCGCATGATTCGTATGCTTGTGGGTTTGTGTTGTTTGGTGATCTTTCTATCAAGTTCTATTAGTTCAAAGATTGTTGGACTAGAAAAAGAATGGAAAACAACGATTCCCAAACCATAGCCTAGGCAAATCAAACGAATCAAAAAGAAAGGATGTGTTATTGAGAATTTGAAAAACATTCGGAATCGCATGATTCTTATGCTTGTGTTTGTGTTGTTTGGTGATCTTTCTATCAAGTTCTATTAGGTCAAACATTTATGGACTACAAAAAGAATGGAAACCAACGGTTCCCAAACCATAGCCTAGGCAAATCAAGCAAATCAATAAGAAAGGTTGTGTTATTGAGAATTTGAGAAACATTCGGAATCGCATGATTCGTATGCTTGTGTTTGTGTTGTTTGGTGATCTTTCTACCGAGTTTCATTAGTTCAAACATTTATGGACTAGAAAAAGAATGGAAACCAACGGTTCCCAAACCATAGCCTAGGAAAATCAAGCAAATCAATAAGAAAGGTTGTGTTATTGAGAATTTGAGAAACATTCGGAATCGCATGATTCGTATGCTTGTGTTTGTGTTGTTTGGTGATCTTTCTACCGAGTTTCATTAGTTCAAACATTTATGGACTAGAAAAAGAATGGAAACCAACGGTTCCCAAACCATAGCCTAGGAAAATCAAACCAATCAATAAGAAAGGTTGTGTTATGAGAATTTGAGAAACATTCGGAATCGCATGATTCGTATGCTTGTGTTTGTGTTGTTTGGTGATCTTTCTACCAAGTTCTATTAGTTCAAACATTTATGGACTAGAAAAAGAATGGAAACCAACGGTTCCCAAACCATAGCCTAGGCAAATCAAACGAATCAATAAGAAAGGTTGTGTTATTGAGAATTTGAGAAACATTTGGAATCGCATTATTCGAATGCTTGTGGGTTTGTGTTGTTTGGTGATCTTTCTATCAAGTTCTATTAGTTCATAGATTGTTGGACTAGAAAAAGAATGGAAAACAACGGTTCCCAAACCATAGCCTAGGCAAATCAAACGAATCGATAAGAAAGGTTGTGTTATTGAGAATTTGAGAAACATTCGGAATCGCATGATCGTATGCATGTGTTTGTGTTGTTTAGTGATCTTTCTACCAAGTTCTATTAGTTCAAAGATTTTTGGACTAGAAAAAGAATGGAAACCAACGGTTCCCAAACCATAGCCTAGGCAAATCAAACGAATCAAAAAAAAAAGGTTGTGTTATTGAGAATTTGAGAAACATCCGGAATCACATGATTCGTATGCTTGTGTTTGTGATTTTTGGTGATCTTTCTATCAAGTTCTATTAGGTCAAACAATTATGGACTAGAAAAAGAATGGAAACCAACGGTTCCCAAACGATAGCCTAGGCAAATCAAATGAATCAATAAGAAAGGTTGTGTTATTGAGATTTTGAGAAACATTTGGAATCGCATGATTCGTATGCTTGTGTTTGTACTGTTTGGTGATCTTTCTACCAAGTTCTATTAGTTCAAACATTTATGGACTAGAAAAAGAATGGAAACCAACGGTTCCCAAACGATAGCCTAGGCAAATCAAACGAATAAATAAGAAAGGTTGTGTTATTGAGAATTTGAGAAACATTCGGATTCGCATGATTCGTATGCTTTTGTTTGTGCTGTTTGGTGATCTTTCTACCAAGTTCTATTAGTTCAAACATTTATGGACTAGAAAAAGAATGGAACTAACGGTTCCCAAACCATAGCCTAGGCAAATCAAACCAATCAATAAGACAGGTTGTGTTTTTGAGAATTTGAGAAACATTCGGAATCGCATGATTCGTATGCTTGTGTTTGTATTGTTTGGTCATCTTTCTACCAAGTTCTTATAGTTCAAACATTTATGGACTAGAAAAAGAATGGAAACCAAAGGTTCCCAAAGGATAGCCTAGGCAAATCAAACGAATCAATAAGAAATGTTGTGTTATTGAGAATTTGAGAAACATTCGGAATTGCATGATTCGTATGCTTGAGTTTGTGTTCTTTCGTGATCTTTCTACCAAGTTCTATTAGTTCAAACATTTATGTACTAGAAAAAGAATGGAAACCAACGGTTCCCAAACCATAGCCTAGGCAAATCAAACCAATCAATAAGACAGGTTGTGTTATTTAGAATTTGAGAAGCATTCGGAATCGCATGATTCGTATGCTTGTCTTTGTGTTGTTTGGTGATCTTTCTACCAAGTTCTATTAGTTCAAAGATTTTTGGACTAGAAAAAGTATAGAAACCAACGGTTCCCAAGCCATAGCCTAGGCAAATCAAACGAATCAAGAAGAAAGGTTGTGTTATTGAGAATTTGAGAAACATTCGGAATCGCATGATTCGTATGCTTGCGTTTGTGTTGTTTGGTGATCTTTCTACCAAGTTCTATTAGTTCAAAGATTTTTGGACTAGAAAAAGAATGGAAACCAACGGTTCCCGAACCATAGCGTAGGCAAATCAAACCAATCAAATATGAAAGGTTGTGTTATTGAGAATTTGAGAAACATTCGGAATCGCATGATTCGTATGCTTGTGTTTGTGTTGTTTGGTGATCTTTCTACCGAGTTTCATTAGTTCAAACATTTATGGACTAGAAAAAGAATGGAAACCAACGGTTCCCATACCATAGCCTAGGCAAATCAAACCAATCAATAAGAAAGGTTGTGTTATTGAGAATTTGAGAAACATTCGGAATCGCATGATTCGTATGCTTGTGTTTGTGTTGTTTGGGGATCTTTCTACCAAGTTCTATTAGTTCAAATATTTTTGGACTAGAAAAAGAATGGAAACCAACGGTTCCCAAACCATAGCCTAGGCAAATCAAACGAATCAAAAAATAGGTTGTGTTATTGAGAATTTGAGAAACATCCGGAATCACATGATTCGTATGCTTATGTTTGTGGTTTTTGGTGATCTTTCTATCAAGTTCTATTAGGTCAAACAATTATGGACTAGAAAAAGAATGAAAACCAACGGTTCCCAAACGATAGCCTAGGCAAATCAAATGAATCAATAAGAAAGGTTGTGTTATTGAGATTTTGAGAAACATTTGGAATCGCATGATTCGTATGCTTGTGTTTGTACTGTTTGGTGATCTTTCTACCAAGTTCTATTAGTTCAAACATTTATGGACTAGAAAAAGAATGGAAACCAACGATTCCCAAACGATAGCCTAGGCAAATCAAACGATTAAATAAGAAAGGTTGTGTTATTGAGAATTTGAGAAACATTCGGATTCGCATGATTCGTATGCTTGTGTTTGTGCTGTTTGGTGATCTTTCTACCAAGTTTCATTAGTTCAAAGATTTATGGACTAGAAAAAGAATGGAAACCAACGGTTCCCAAACCATAGCCTAGGCAAATCAAACCAATCAATAAGAAAGGTTGTGTTATTGAGAATTTGAGAAACATTCGGAATCGCATGATTCGTATGCTTGTGTTTGTGTTGTTTGGTGATCTTTCTACCGAGTTTCATTAGTTCAAACATTTATGGACTAGAAAAAAAATAGAAACCAACGGTTCCCAAACCATAGCCTAGGCAAATCAAACCAATCAATAAGAAAGGTTGTGTTATTGAGAATTTGAGAAACATTCGGAATCGCATGATTCGTATGCTTGTGTTTGTGTTGTTTGGTGATCTTTCTACCAAGTTCTATTAGTTCAAACATTTATGGACTAGAAAAAGAATGGAAACCAACGGTTCCCAAACCATAGCCTAGGCAAATCAAACGAATCAAGAAGAAATGTTGTGTTATTGAGAATTTGAGAAACATTTGGAATCGCATTATTCGTATGCTTGTGGGTTTGTGTTGTTTGGTGATCTTTCTATCAAGTTCTATTAGTTCAAAGATTGTTGGACTAGAAAAAGAATGGAAAACAACGGTTCCCAAACCATAGCCTAGGCAAATCAAACCAATCAATAAGAAAGGTTGTGTTATTGAGAATTTGAGAAACATTCGGAATCGCATGATTCGTATGCTTGTGTTTGTGTTGTTTGGTGATCTTTCTACCGAGTTTCATTAGTTCAAACATTTATGGACTAGAAAAAAAATGGAAACCAACGGTTCCCAAACCATAGCCTAGGCAAATCAAACCAATCAATAAGAAAGGTTGTGTTATTGAGAATTTGAGAAACATTCGGAATCGCATGATTCGTATGCTTGTGTTTGTGTTGTTTGGTGATCTTTCTACCGAGTTTCATTAGTTCAAACATTTATGGACTAGAAAAAAAATGGAAACCAACGGTTCCCAAACCATAGCCTAGGCAAATCAAACCAATCAATAAGAAAGGTTGTGTTATTGAGAATTTGAGAAACATTCGGAATCGCATGATTCGTATGCTTGTGTTTGTGTTGTTTGGTGATCTTTCTACCAAGTTCTATTAGTTCAAACATTTATGGACTAGAAAAAGAATGGAAACCAACGGTTCCCAAACCATAGCCTAGGCAAATCAAACGAATCAATAAGAAAGGTTGTGTTATTGAGAATTTGAGAAACATTTGGAATCGCATTATTCGTATGCTTGTGGGTTTGTGTTGTTTGGTGATCTTTCTATCAAGTTCTATTAGTTCAAAGATTGTTGGACTAGAAAAAGAATGGAAAACAACGGTTCCCAAACCATAGCCTAGGCAAATCAAACGAATCAATAAGAAAGGTTGTGTTATTGAGAATTTGAGAAACATTCGGAATCGCATGATTCGTATGCTTGTGTTTGTGTTGTTTGGTGATCTTTCTAACAAGTTCTATTAGTTCAAAGATTTTTGGACTAGAAAAAGAATGGAAACCAACGGTTCCCAAACCATAGCCTAGACAAATCAAACGAATCAAAAAAAAAGGTTGTGTTATTGAGAATTTTTGAAACATCCGGAATCACATGATTCGTATGCTTGTGTTTGTGGTTTTTGGTGATCTTTCTATCAAGTTCTATTAGGTCAAACAATTATGGACTAGAAAAAGAATGGAAACCAACGGTTCCCAAACGATAGCCTAGGCAAATCAAATGAATCAATAAGAAAGGTTGTGTTATTGAGATTTTGAGAAACATTCGGAATCGCATGATTCGTATGCTTGTGTTTGTACTGTTTGGTGATCTTTCTACCAAGTTCTATTAGTTCAAACATTTATGGACTAGAAAAAGAATGGAAACCAACGGTTCCCAAACGATAGCCTAGGCAAATCAAATGAATAAATAAGAAAGGTTGTGTTATTGAGAATTTGAGAAACATTCGGAATTGCATGATTCGTATGCTTGTGTTTGTGTTCTTTCGTGATCTTTCTACCAAGTTCTATTAGTTCAAACATTTATGTACTAGAAAAAGAATGGAAACCAACGGTTCCCAAACCATAGCCTAGGCAAATGAAACCAATCAATAAGACAGGTTGTGTTATTTAGAATTTGAGAAGCATTCGGAATCGCATGATTCGTATGCTTGTCTTTGTGTTGTTTGGTGATCTTTCTACCAAGTTCTATTAGTTCAAAGATTTTTGGACTAGAAAAAGAATGGAAACCAACGGTTCCCAAACCATAGCCTAGGCAAATCAAACCAATCAATAAGAAAGGTTGTGTTATTGAGAATTTGAGAAACATTCGGAATCGCATGATTCGTATGCTTGTGTTTGTGTTGTTTGGTGATCTTTCTACCGAGTTTCATTAGTTCAAATATTTATGGACTAGAAAAGGAATGGAAACCAACGGTTCCCATACCATAGCCTAGGCAAATCAAACCAATCAATAAGAAAGGTTGTGTTATTGAGAATTTGAGAAACATTCGGAATCGCATGATTCGTATGCTTGTGTTTGTGTTGTTTCGTGATCTTTCTACCAAGTTCTATTAGTTCAAAGATTTTTGGACTAGAAAAAGAATGGAAACCAACGGTTCCCAAACCATAGCCTAGGCAAATCAAACCAATCAATAAGAGAGGTTGTGATATTGAGAATTTGAGAAACATTCGGAATCGCATGATTCGTATGCTTGTGTTTGTGTTGTTTGGTGATCTTTCTACCGAGTTTCATTAGTTCAAACATTTATGGACTAGAAAAAGAATGGAAACCAACGGTTCCCATACCATAGCCTAGGCAAATCAAACCAATCAATAAGAAAGGTTGTGTTATTGAGAATTTGAGAAACATTCGGAATCGCATGATTCGTATGCTTGTGTTTGTGTTGTTTCGTGATCTTTCTACCAAGTTCTATTAGTTCAAAGATTTTGGACTAGAAAAAGAATGGAAACCAACGGTTCCCAAACCATAGCCTAGGCAAATCAAACCAATCAATAAGAAAGGTTGTGTTATTGAGAATTTGAGAAACATTCGGAATCGCATGATTCGTATGCTTGTGTTTGTGTTGTTTCGTGATCTTTCTACCAAGTTCTATTAGTTCAAAGATTGTTGGACTAGAAAAAGAATGGAAAACAACGGTTCCCAAACCATAGCCTAGGCAAATCAAACGAATCAATAAGAAAGGTTGTGTTATTGAGAATTTGAGAAACATTCGGAATCGCATGATTCGTATGCTTGTGTTTGTGTTGTTTGGTGATCTTTCTAACAAGTTCTATTAGTTCAAAGATTTTTGGACTAGAAAAAGAATGGAAACCAACGGTTCCCAAACCATAGCCTAGACAAATCAAACGAATCAAAAAAAAAGGTTGTGTTATTGAGAATTTGAGAAACATCCGGAATCACATGATTTGTATGCTTGTGTTTGTGGTTTTTGGTGATCTTTCTATCAAGTTCTATTAGGTCAAACAATTATGGACTAGAAAAAGAATGGAAACCAACGGTTCCCAAACGATAGCCTAGGCAAATCAAATGAATCAATAAGAAAGGTTGTGTTATTGAGATTTTGAGAAACATTCGGAATCGCATGATTCGTATGCTTGTGTTTGTACTGTTTGGTGATCTTTCTACCAAGTTCTATTAGTTCAAACATTTATGGACTAGAAAAAGAATGGAAACCAACGGTTCCCAAACGATAGCCTAGGCAAATCAAATGAATAAATAAGAAAGGTTGTGTTATTGAGAATTTGAGAAACATTCGGAATCGCATGATTCGTATGCTTGTGTTTGTATTGTTTGGTCATCTTTCTACCAAGTTCTAATAGTTCAAACATTTATGGACTAGAAAAAGAATGGAAACCAACGGTTCCCAAACGATAGCCTAGGAAAATCAAACGAATCAATAAGAAATGTTGTGTTATTGAGAATTTGAGAAACATTCGGAATTGCATGATTCGTATGCTTGTGTTTGTGTTCTTTCGTGATCTTTCTACCAAGTTCTATTAGTTCAAACATTTATGTACTAGAAAAAGAATGGAAACCAACGGTTCCCAAACCATAGCCTAGGCAAATGAAACCAATCAATAAGACAGGTTGTGTTATTTAGAATTTGAGAAGCATTCGGAATCGCATGATTCGTATGCTTGTCTTTGTGTTGTTTGGTGATCTTTCTACCAAGTTCTATTAGTTCAAAGATTTTTGGACTAGAAAAAGAATGGAAACCAACGGTTCCCAAACCATAGCCTAGGCAAATCAAACCAATCAATAAGAAAGGTTGTGTTATTGAGAATTTGAGAAACATTCGGAATCGCATGATTCGTATGCTTGTGTTTGTGTTGTTTGGTGATCTTTCTACCAAGTTTCATTAGTTCAAACATTTATGGACTAGAAAAAGAATGGAAACCAACGGTTCCCATACCATAGCCTAGGCAAATCAAACCAATCAATAAGAAAGGTTGTGTTATTGAGAATTTGAGAAACATTCGGAATCGCATGATTCGTATGCTTGTGTTTGTGTTGTTTCGTGATCTTTCTACCAAGTTCTATTAGTTCAAAGATTTTTGGACTAGAAAAAGAATGGAAACCAACGGTTCCCAAACCATAGCCTAGGCAAATCAAACCAATCAATAAGAAAGGTTGTGATATTGAGAATTTGAGAAACATTCGGAATCGCATGATTCGTATGCTTGTGTTTGTGTTGTTTGGTGATCTTTCTACCGAGTTTCATTAGTTCAAACATTTATGCACTAGAAAAAGAATGGAAACCAACGGTTCCCATACCATAGCCTAGGCAAATCAAACCAATCAATAAGAAAGGTTGTGTTATTGAGAATTTGAGAAACATTCGGAATCGCATGATTCGTATGCTTGTGTTTGTGTTGTTTCGTGATCTTTCTACCAAGTTCTATTAGTTCAAAGATTTTTGGACTAGAAAAAGAATGGAAACCAACGGTTCCCAAACCATAGCCTAGGCAAATCAAACTAATCAATAAGAAAGGTTGTGTTATTGAGAATTTGAGAAACATTCGGAATCGCATGATTCGTATGCTTGTGTTTGTGTTGTTTCGTGATCTTTCTACCAAGTTCTATTAGTTCAAAGATTTTTGGACTAGAAAAAGAATGGAAACCAACGGTTCCCAAACCATAGCCTAGGCAAATCAAACCAATCAATAAGAAAGGTTGTGATATTGAGAATTTGAGAAACATTCGGAATCGCATGATTCGTATGCTTGTGTTTGTGTTGTTTCGTGATCTTTCTACCAAGTTTCATTAGTTCAAAGATTTTTGGACTAGAAAAAAAATGGAAACCAACGGTTTCCAACCCATAGCCTAGGCAAATCGAACCAATCAATAAGAAAGGTTGTGTTATTGAGAATTTGAGAAACATTCGGAATCGCATGATTCGTATGCTTGTGTTTGTGTTGTTTGGTGATCTTTCTACCGAGTTTCATTAGTTCAAACATTTATGGACTAGAAAAAAAATGGAAACCAACGGTTCCCAAACCATAGCCTAGGCAAATCAAACCAATCAATAAGAAAGGTTGTGTTATTGAGAATTTGAGAAACATTCGGAATCGCATGATTCGTATGCTTGTGTTTGTGTTGTTTGGTGATCTTTCTACCAAGTTCTATTAGTTCAAACATTTATGGACTAGAAAAAGAATGGAAACCAACTGTTCCCAAACCATAGCCTAGGCAAATCAAACGAATCAATAAGAAAGGTTGTGTTATTGAGAATTTGAGAAACATTTGGAATCGCATTATTCGTATGCTTGTGGGTTTGTGTTGTTTGGTGATCTTTCTATCAAGTTCTATTAGTTCAAAGATTGTTGGACTAGAAAAAGAATGGAAAACAACGGTTCCCAAACCATAGCCTAGGCAAATCAAACGAATCAATAAGAAAGGTTGTGTTATTGAGAATTTGAGAAACATTCGGAATCGCATGATTCGTATGCTTGTGTTTGTGTTGTTTGGTGATCTTTCTAACAAGTTCTATTAGTTCAAAGATTTTTGGACTAGAAAAAGAATGGAAACCAACGGTTCCCAAACCATAGCCTAGACAAATCAAACGAATCAAAAAAAAAGGTTGTGTTATTGAGAATTTGAGAAACATCCGGAATCACATGATTCGTATGCTTGTGTTTGTGGTTTTTGGTGATCTTTCTATCAAGTTCTATTAGGTCAAACAATTATGGACTAGAAAAAGAATGGAAACCAACGGTTCCCAAACGATAGCCTAGGCAAATCAAATGAATCAATAAGAAAGGTTGTGTTATTGAGATTTTGAGAAACATTCGGAATCGCATGATTCGTATGCTTGTGTTTGTACTGTTTGGTGATCTTTCTACCAAGTTCTATTAGTTCAAACATTTATGGACTAGAAAAAGAATGGAAACCAACGGTTCCCAAACGATAGCCTAGGCAAATCAAATGAATAAATAAGAAAGGTTGTGTTATTGAGAATTTGAGAAACATTCGGAATCGCATGATTCGTATGCTTGTGTTTGTATTGTTTGGTCATCTTTCTACCAAGTTCTAATAGTTCAAACATTTATGGACTAGAAAAAGAATGGAAACCAACGGTTCCCAAACGATAGCCTAGGCAAATCAAACGAATCAATAAGAAATGTTGTGTTATTGAGAATTTGAGAAACATTCGGAATTGTATGATTCGTATGCTTGTGTTTGTGTTCTTTCGTGATCTTTCTACCAAGTTCTATTAGTTCAAACATTTATTTACTAGAAAAAGAATGGAAACCAACGGTTCCCAAACCATAGCCTAGGCAAATGAAACCAATCAATAAGACAGGTTGTGTTATTTAGAATTTGAGAAGCATTCGGAATCGCATGATTCGTATCCTTGTCTTTGTGTTGTTTGGTGATCTTTCTACCAAGTTCTATTAGTTCAAAGATTTTTGGTATAGAAAAAGAATGGAAACCAACGGTTCCCAAACCATAGCCTAGGCAAATCAAACCAATCAATAAGAAAGGTTGTGTTATTGAGAATTTGAGAAACATTCGGAATCGCATGATTCGTATGCTTGTGTTTGTGTTGTTTGGTGATCTTTCTACCGAGTTTCATTAGTTCAAACATTTATGGACTAGAAAATGAATGAAACCAACGGTTCCCATACCATAGCCTAGGCAAATCAAACCAATCAATAAGAAAGGTTGTGTTATTGAGAATTTGAGAAACATTCGGAATCGCATGATTCGTATGCTTGTGTTTGTGTTGTTTCGTGATCTTTCTACCAAGTTCTATTAGTTCAAAGATTTTTGGACTAGAAAAAGAATGGAAACCAACGGTTCCCAAACCATAGCCTAGGCAAATCAAACCAATCAATAAGAAAGGTTGTGTTATTGAGAATTTGAGAAACATTCGGAATCGCATGATTCGTATGCTTGTGTTTGTGTTGTTTGGTGATCTTTCTACCGAGTTTCATTAGTTCAAACATTTATGGACTAGAAAATGAATGGAAACCAACGGTTCCCATACCATAGCCTAGGCAAATCAAACCAATCAATAAGAAAGGTTGTGTTATTGAGAATTTGAGAAACATTCGGAATCGCATGATTCGTATGCTTGTGTTTGTGTTGTTTGGTGATCTTTCTACCGAGTTTCATTAGTTCAAACATTTATGGACTAGAAAAGAAATGGAAACCAACGGTTCCCAAACCATAGCCTAGGCAAATCAAACCAATCAATAAGAAAGGTTGTGTTATTGAGAATTTGAGAAACATTCGGAATCGCATGATTCGTATGCATGTGTTTGTGTTGTTTGGTGATCTTTCTACCAAGTTCTATTAGTTCAAACATTTATGGACTAGAAAAAGAATGGAAACCAACGGTTCCCAAACCATAGCCTAGGCAAATCAAACGAATCAATAAGAAAGGTTGTGTTATTGAGAATTTGAGAAACATTTGGAATCGCATTATTCGTGTGCTTGTGGGTTTGTGTTGTTTGGTGATCTTTCTATCAAGTTCTATTAGTTCAAAGATTGTTGGACTAGAAAAAGAATGTAAAACAACGGTTCCCAAACCATAGCCTAGGCAAATCAAACGAATCAATAAGAAAGGTTGTGTTATTGAGAATTTGAGAAACATTCGGAATCGCATGATTCGTATGCTTGTGTTTGTGTTGTTTGGTGATCTTTCTGACAAGTTCTATTAGTTCAAAGATTTTTGGACTAGAAAAAGAATGGAAACCAACGGTTCCCAAACCATAGCCTAGACAAATCAAACGAATCAAAAAAAAAGGTTGTGTTATTGAGAATTTGAGAAACATCCGGAATCACATGATTCGTATGCTTGTGTTTGTGGTTTTTGGTGATCTTTCTATCAAGTTCTATTAGGTCAAACAATTATGGACTAGAAAAAGAATGGAAACCAACGGTTCCCAAACGATAGCCTAGGCAAATCAAATGAATCAATAAGAAAGGTTGTGTTATTGAGATTTTGAGAAACATTCGGAATCGCATGATTCGTATGCTTGTGTTTGTACTGTTTGGTGATCTTTCTACCAAGTTCTATTAGTTCAAACATTTATGGACTAGAAAAAGAATGGAAACCAACGGTTCCCAAACGATAGCCTAGGCAAATCAAACGAATAAATAAGAAAGGTTGTGTTATTGAGAATTTGAGAAACATTCGGAATCGCATGATTCGTATGCTTGTGTTTGTATTGTTTGGTCATCTTCCTACCAATTTCTAATAGTTCAAACATTTATGGACTAGAAAAAGAATGGAAACCAACGGTTCCCAAACGATAGCCTAGGCAAATCAAACGAATCAATAAGAAATGTTGTGTTATTGAGAATTTGAGAAACATTCGGAATTGCATGATTCGTATGCTTGTGTTTGTGTACTTTCGTGATCTTTCTACCAAGTTCTATTAGTTCAAACATTTATGTACTAGAAAAAGAATGGAAACCAACAGTTCCCAAACCATAGCCTAGGCAAATGAAACCAATCAATAAGACACGTTGTGTTATTTAGAATTTGAGAAGCATTCGGAATCGCATGATTCGTATGCTTGTCTTTGTGTTGTTTGGTGATCTTTCTACCAAGTTCTATTAGTTCAAAGATTTTTGGACTAGAAAAAGAATGGAAACCAACGGTTCCCAAACCATAGCCTAGGCAAATCAAACCAATCAATAAGAAAGGTTGTGTTATTGAGAATTTGAGAAACATTCGGAATCGCATGATTCGTATGCTTGTGTTTGTGTTGTTTGGTGATCTTTCTACCGAGTTTCATTAGTTCAAACATTTATGGACTAGAAAAAGAATGGAAACCAACGGTTCCCATACCATAGCCTAGGCAAATCAAACCAATCAATAAGAAAGGTTGTGTTATTGAGAATTTGAGAAACATTCGGAATCGCATGATTCGTATGCTTGTGTTTGTGTTGTTTCGTGATCTTTCTACCAAGTTCTATTAGTTCAAAGATTTTTGGACTAGAAAAAGAATGGAAACCAACGGTTCCCAAACCATAGCCTAGGCAAATAAAACCAATCAATAAGAAAGGTTGTGTTATTGAGAATTTGAGAAACATTCGGAATCGCATGATTCGTATGCTTGTGTTTGTGTTGTTTGGTGATCTTTCTACCGAGTTTCATTAGTTCAAACATTTATGGACTAGAAAATGAATGGAAACCAACGGTTCCCATACCATAGCCTAGGCAAATCAAACCAATCAATAATAAAGGTTGTCTAATTGAGAATTTGAGAAACATTCGGAATCGCATGATTCGTATGCTTGTGTTTGTGTTGTTTCTTGATCTTTCTACCAAGTTTCATTAGTTCAAAGATTTTTGGACTAGAAAAAAAATGGAAACCAACGGTTTCCAACCCATAGCCTAGGCAAATCAAACCAATCAATAAGAAAGGTTGTGTTATTGAGAATTTGAGAAACATTCGGAATCGCATGATTCGTATGCTTGTGTTTGTGTTGTTTGGTGATCTTTCTACCGAGTTTCATTAGTTCAAACATTTATGGACTAGAAAAAAAATGGAAACCAACGGTTCCCAAACCATAGCCTAGGCAAATCAAACCAATCAATAAGAAAGGTTGTGTTATTGAGAATTTGAGAAACATTCGGAATCGCATGATTCGTATGCTTGTGTTTGTGTTGTTTGGTGATCTTTATACCGAGTTTCATTAGTTCAAACATTTATGGACTAGAAAATGAATGGAAACCAACGGTTCCCATACCATAGCCTAGGCAAATCAAACCAATCAATAATAAAGGTTGTCTAATTGAGAATTTGAGAAACATTCGGAATCGCATGATTCGTATGCTTGTGTTTGTGTTGTTTCTTGATCTTTCTACCAAGTTTCATTAGTTCAAAGATTTTTGGACTAGAAAAAGAATGGAAACCAACGGTTCCCAAACCATAGCCTAGGCAAATCAAACCAATCAATAAGAAAGGTTGTGTTATTGAGAATTTGAGAAACATTCGGAATCGCATGATTCGTATGCTTGTGTTTGTGTTGTTTGGTGATCTTTCTACCGAGTTTCATTAGTTCAAACATTTATGGACTAGAAAATGAATGGAAACCAACGGTTCCCATACCATAGCCTAGGCAAATCAAACCAATCAATAAGAAAGGTTGTGTTATTGAGAATTTGAGAAACATTCGGAATCGCATGATTCGTATGCTTGTGTTTGTGTTGTTTGGTGATCTTTCTACCGAGTTTCATTAGTTCAAACATTTATGGACTAGAAAAGAAATGGAAACCAACGGTTCCCAAACCATAGCCTAGGCAAATCAAACCAATCAATAAGAAAGGTTGTGTTATTGAGAATTTGAGAAACATTCGGAATCGCATGATTCGTATGCTTGTCTTTGTGTTGTTTGGTGATCTTTCTACCAAGTTCTATTAGTTCAAAGATTTTTGGTATAGAAAAAGAATGGAAACCAACGGTTCCCAAACCATAGCCTAGGCAAATCAAACCAATCAATAAGAAAGGTTGTGTTATTGAGAATTTGAGAAACATTCGGAATCGCATGATTCGTATGCTTGTGTTTGTGTTGTTTGGTGATCTTTCTACCGAGTTTCATTAGTTCAAACATTTATGGACTAGAAAATGAATGAAACCAACGGTTCCCATACCATAGCCTAGGCAAATCAAACCAATCAATAAGAAAGGTTGTGTTATTGAGAATTTGAGAAACATTCGGAATCGCATGATTCGTATGCTTGTGTTTGTGTTGTTTCGTGATCTTTCTACCAAGTTCTATTAGTTCAAAGATTTTTGGACTAGAAAAAGAATGGAAACCAACGGTTCCCAAACCATAGCCTAGGAAAATCAAACCAATCAATAAGAAAGGTTGTGTTATTGAGAATTTGAGAAACATTCGGAATCGCATGATTCGTATGCTTGTGTTTGTGTTGTTTGGTGATCTTTCTACCGAGTTTCATTAGTTCAAACATTTATGGACTAGAAAATGAATGGAAACCAACGGTTCCCATACCATAGCCTAGGCAAATCAAACCAATCAATAAGAAAGGTTGTGTTATTGAGAATTTGAGAAACATTCGGAATCGCATGATTCGTATGCTTGTGTTTGTGTTGTTTGGTGATCTTTCTACCGAGTTTCATTAGTTCAAACATTTATGGACTAGAAAAGAAATGGAAACCAACGGTTCCCAAACCATAGCCTAGGCAAATCAAACCAATCAATAAGAAAGGTTGTGTTATTGAGAATTTGAGAAACATTCGGAATCGCATGATTCGTATGCTTGTGTTTGTGTTGTTTGGTGATCTTTCTACCAAGTTCTATTAGTTCAAACATTTATGGACTAGAAAAAGAATGGAAACCAACGGTTCCCAAACCATAGCCTAGGCAAATCAAACGAATCAATAAGAAAGGTTGTGTTATTGAGAATTTGAGAAACATTTGGAATCGCATTATTCGTATGCTTGTGGGTTTGTGTTGTTTGGTGATCTTTCTATCAAGTTCTATTAGTTCAAAGATTGTTGGACTAGAAAAAGAATGGAAAACAACGGTTCCCAAACCATAGCCTAGGCAAATCAAACGAATCAATAAGAAAGGTTGTGTTATTGAGAATTTGAGAAACATTCGGAATCGCATGATTCGTATGCTTGTGTTTGTGTTGTTTGGTGATCTTTCTGACAAGTTCTATTAGTTCAAAGATTTTTGGACTAGAAAAAGAATGGAAACCAACGGTTCCCAAACCATAGCCTAGACAAATCAAACGAATCAAAAAAAAAGGTTGTGTTATTGAGAATTTGAGAAACATCCGGAATCACATGATTCGTATGCTTGTGTTTGTGGTTTTTGGTGATCTTTCTATCAAGTTCTATTAGGTCAAACAATTATGGACTAGAAAAAGAATGGAAACCAACGGTTCCCAAACGATAGCCTAGGCAAATCAAATGAATCAATAAGAAAGGTTGTGTTATTGAGATTTTGAGAAACATTCGGAATCGCATGATTCGTATGCTTGTGTTTGTACTGTTTGGTGATCTTTCTACCAAGTTCTATTAGTTCAAACATTTATGGACTAGAAAAAGAATGGAAACCAACGGTTCCCAAACGATAGCCTAGGCAAATCAAACGAATAAATAAGAAAGGTTGTGTTATTGAGAATTTGAGAAACATTCGGAATCGCATGATTCGTATGCTTGTGTTTGTATTGTTTGGTCATCTTTCTACCAAGTTCTAATAGTTCAAACATTTATGGACTAGAAAAAGAATGGAAACCAACGGTTCCCAAACGATAGCCTAGGCAAATCAAACGAATCAATAAGAAATGTTGTGTTATTGAGAATTTGAGAAACATTCGGAATTGCATGATTCGTATGCTTGTGTTTGTGTTCTTTCGTGATCTTTCTACCAAGTTCTATTAGTTCAAACATTTATGTACTAGAAAAAGAATGGAAACCAACAGTTCCCAAACCATAGCCTAGGCAAATGAAACCAATCAATAAGACACGTTGTGTTATTTAGAATTTGAGAAGCATTCGGAATCGCATGATTCGTATGCTTGTCTTTGTGTTGTTTGGTGATCTTTCTACCAAGTTCTATTAGTTCAAAGATTTTTGGACTAGAAAAAGAATGGAAACCAACGGTTCCCAAACCATAGCCTAGGCAAATCAAACCAATCAATAAGAAAGGTTGTGTTATTGAGAATTTGAGAAACATTCGGAATCGCATGATTCGTATGCTTGTGTTTGTGTTGTTTCGTGATCTTTCTACCAAGTTCTATTAGTTCAAAGATTTTTGGACTAGAAAAAGAATGGAAACCAACGGTTCCCAAACCATAGCCTAGGCAAATCAAACCAATCAATAAGAAAGGTTGTGTTATTGAGAATTTGAGAAACATTCGGAATCGCATGATTCGTATGCTTGTGTTTGTGTTGTTTGGTGATCTTTCTACCGAGTTTCATTAGTTCAAACATTTATGGACTAGAAAATGAATGGAAACCAACGGTTCCCATACCATAGCCTAGGCAAATCAAACCAATCAATAAGAAAGGTTGTGTTATTGAGAATTTGAGAAACATTCGGAATCGCATGATTCGTATGCTTGTGTTTGTGTTGTTTGGTGATCTTTCTACCGAGTTTCATTAGTTCAAACATTTATGGACTAGAAAAGAAATGGAAACCAACGGTTCCCAAACCATAGCCTAGGCAAATCAAACGAATCAATAAGAAAGGTTGTGTTATTGAGAATTTGAGAAACATTTGGAATCGCATTATTCGTATGCTTGTGGGTTTGTGTTGTTTGGTGATCTTTCTATCAAGTTCTATTAGTTCAAAGATTGTTGGACTAGAAAAAGAATGGAAAACAACGGTTCCCAAACCATAGCCTAGGCAAATCAAACGAATCAATAAGAAAGGTTGTGTTATTGAGAATTTGAGAAACATTCGGAATCGCATGATTCGTATGCTTGTGTTTGTGTTGTTTGGTGATCTTTCTAACAAGTTCTATTAGTTCAAAGATTTTTGGACTAGAAAAAGAATGGAAACCAACGGTTCCCAAACCATAGCCTAGACAAATCAAACGAATCAAAAAAAAAGGTTGTGTTATTGAGAATTTGAGAAACATCCGGAATCACATGATTCGTATGCTTGTGTTTGTGGTTTTTGGTGATCTTTCTATCAAGTTCTATTAGGTCAAACAATTATGGACTAGAAAAAGAATGGAAACCAACGGTTCCCAAACGATAGCCTAGGCAAATCAAATGAATCAATAAGAAAGGTTGTGTTATTGAGATTTTGAGAAACATTCGGAATCGCATGATTCGTATGCTTGTGTTTGTACTGTTTGGTGATCTTTCTACCAAGTTCTATTAGTTCAAACATTTATGGACTAGAAAAAGAATGGAAACCAACGGTTCCCAAACGATAGCCTAGGCAAATCAAATGAATAAATAAGAAAGGTTGTGTTATTGAGAATTTGAGAAACATTCGGAATCGCATGATTCGTATGCTTGTGTTTGTATTGTTTGGTCATCTTTCTACCAAGTTCTAATAGTTCAAACATTTATGGACTAGAAAAAGAATGGAAACCAACGGTTCCCAAACGATAGCCTAGGCAAATCAAACGAATCAATAAGAAATGTTGTGTTATTGAGAATTTGAGAAACATTCGGAATTGTATGATTCGTATGCTTGTGTTTGTGTTCTTTCGTGATCTTTCTACCAAGTTCTATTAGTTCAAACATTTATTTACTAGAAAAAGAATGGAAACCAACGGTTCCCAAACCATAGCCTAGGCAAATGAAACCAATCAATAAGACAGGTTGTGTTATTTAGAATTTGAGAAGCATTCGGAATCGCATGATTCGTATCCTTGTCTTTGTGTTGTTTGGTGATCTTTCTACCAAGTTCTATTAGTTCAAAGATTTTTGGTATAGAAAAAGAATGGAAACCAACGGTTCCCAAACCATAGCCTAGGCAAATCAAACCAATCAATAAGAAAGGTTGTGTTATTGAGAATTTGAGAAACATTCGGAATCGCATGATTCGTATGCTTGTGTTTGTGTTGTTTGGTGATCTTTCTACCGAGTTTCATTAGTTCAAACATTTATGGACTAGAAAATGAATGAAACCAACGGTTCCCATACCATAGCCTAGGCAAATCAAACCAATCAATAAGAAAGGTTGTGTTATTGAGAATTTGAGAAACATTCGGAATCGCATGATTCGTATGCTTGTGTTTGTGTTGTTTCGTGATCTTTCTACCAAGTTCTATTAGTTCAAAGATTTTTGGACTAGAAAAAGAATGGAAACCAACGGTTCCCAAACCATAGCCTAGGCAAATCAAACCAATCAATAAGAAAGGTTGTGTTATTGAGAATTTGAGAAACATTCGGAATCGCATGATTCGTATGCTTGTGTTTGTGTTGTTTGGTGATCTTTCTACCGAGTTTCATTAGTTCAAACATTTATGGACTAGAAAATGAATGGAAACCAACGGTTCCCATACCATAGCCTAGGCAAATCAAACCAATCAATAAGAAAGGTTGTGTTATTGAGAATTTGAGAAACATTCGGAATCGCATGATTCGTATGCTTGTGTTTGTGTTGTTTGGTGATCTTTCTACCGAGTTTCATTAGTTCAAACATTTATGGACTAGAAAAGAAATGGAAACCAACGGTTCCCAAACCATAGCCTAGGCAAATCAAACCAATCAATAAGAAAGGTTGTGTTATTGAGAATTTGAGAAACATTCGGAATCGCATGATTCGTATGCATGTGTTTGTGTTGTTTGGTGATCTTTCTACCAAGTTCTATTAGTTCAAACATTTATGGACTAGAAAAAGAATGGAAACCAACGGTTCCCAAACCATAGCCTAGGCAAATCAAACGAATCAATAAGAAAGGTTGTGTTATTGAGAATTTGAGAAACATTTGGAATCGCATTATTCGTGTGCTTGTGGGTTTGTGTTGTTTGGTGATCTTTCTATCAAGTTCTATTAGTTCAAAGATTGTTGGACTAGAAAAAGAATGTAAAACAACGGTTCCCAAACCATAGCCTAGGCAAATCAAACGAATCAATAAGAAAGGTTGTGTTATTGAGAATTTGAGAAACATTCGGAATCGCATGATTCGTATGCTTGTGTTTGTGTTGTTTGGTGATCTTTCTGACAAGTTCTATTAGTTCAAAGATTTTTGGACTAGAAAAAGAATGGAAACCAACGGTTCCCAAACCATAGCCTAGACAAATCAAACGAATCAAAAAAAAAGGTTGTGTTATTGAGAATTTGAGAAACATCCGGAATCACATGATTCGTATGCTTGTGTTTGTGGTTTTTGGTGATCTTTCTATCAAGTTCTATTAGGTCAAACAATTATGGACTAGAAAAAGAATGGAAACCAACGGTTCCCAAACGATAGCCTAGGCAAATCAAATGAATCAATAAGAAAGGTTGTGTTATTGAGATTTTGAGAAACATTCGGAATCGCATGATTCGTATGCTTGTGTTTGTACTGTTTGGTGATCTTTCTACCAAGTTCTATTAGTTCAAACATTTATGGACTAGAAAAAGAATGGAAACCAACGGTTCCCAAACGATAGCCTAGGCAAATCAAACGAATAAATAAGAAAGGTTGTGTTATTGAGAATTTGAGAAACATTCGGAATCGCATGATTCGTATGCTTGTGTTTGTATTGTTTGGTCATCTTCCTACCAATTTCTAATAGTTCAAACATTTATGGACTAGAAAAAGAATGGAAACCAACGGTTCCCAAACGATAGCCTAGGCAAATCAAACGAATCAATAAGAAATGTTGTGTTATTGAGAATTTGAGAAACATTCGGAATTGCATGATTCGTATGCTTGTGTTTGTGTACTTTCGTGATCTTTCTACCAAGTTCTATTAGTTCAAACATTTATGTACTAGAAAAAGAATGGAAACCAACAGTTCCCAAACCATAGCCTAGGCAAATGAAACCAATCAATAAGACACGTTGTGTTATTTAGAATTTGAGAAGCATTCGGAATCGCATGATTCGTATGCTTGTCTTTGTGTTGTTTGGTGATCTTTCTACCAAGTTCTATTAGTTCAAAGATTTTTGGACTAGAAAAAGAATGGAAACCAACGGTTCCCAAACCATAGCCTAGGCAAATCAAACCAATCAATAAGAAAGGTTGTGTTATTGAGAATTTGAGAAACATTCGGAATCGCATGATTCGTATGCTTGTGTTTGTGTTGTTTGGTGATCTTTCTACCGAGTTTCATTAGTTCAAACATTTATGGACTAGAAAAAGAATGGAAACCAACGGTTCCCATACCATAGCCTAGGCAAATCAAACCAATCAATAAGAAAGGTTGTGTTATTGAGAATTTGAGAAACATTCGGAATCGCATGATTCGTATGCTTGTGTTTGTGTTGTTTCGTGATCTTTCTACCAAGTTCTATTAGTTCAAAGATTTTTGGACTAGAAAAAGAATGGAAACCAACGGTTCCCAAACCATAGCCTAGGCAAATAAAACCAATCAATAAGAAAGGTTGTGTTATTGAGAATTTGAGAAACATTCGGAATCGCATGATTCGTATGCTTGTGTTTGTGTTGTTTGGTGATCTTTCTACCGAGTTTCATTAGTTCAAACATTTATGGACTAGAAAATGAATGGAAACCAACGGTTCCCATACCATAGCCTAGGCAAATCAAACCAATCAATAATAAAGGTTGTCTAATTGAGAATTTGAGAAACATTCGGAATCGCATGATTCGTATGCTTGTGTTTGTGTTGTTTCTTGATCTTTCTACCAAGTTTCATTAGTTCAAAGATTTTTGGACTAGAAAAAAAATGGAAACCAACGGTTTCCAACCCATAGCCTAGGCAAATCAAACCAATCAATAAGAAAGGTTGTGTTATTGAGAATTTGAGAAACATTCGGAATCGCATGATTCGTATGCTTGTGTTTGTGTTGTTTGGTGATCTTTCTACCGAGTTTCATTAGTTCAAACATTTATGGACTAGAAAAAAAATGGAAACCAACGGTTCCCAAACCATAGCCTAGGCAAATCAAACCAATCAATAAGAAAGGTTGTGTTATTGAGAATTTGAGAAACATTCGGAATCGCATGATTCGTATGCTTGTGTTTGTGTTGTTTGGTGATCTTTATACCGAGTTTCATTAGTTCAAACATTTATGGACTAGAAAATGAATGGAAACCAACGGTTCCCATACCATAGCCTAGGCAAATCAAACCAATCAATAATAAAGGTTGTCTAATTGAGAATTTGAGAAACATTCGGAATCGCATGATTCGTATGCTTGTGTTTGTGTTGTTTCTTGATCTTTCTACCAAGTTTCATTAGTTCAAAGATTTTTGGACTAGAAAAAGAATGGAAACCAACGGTTCCCAAACCATAGCCTAGGCAAATCAAACCAATCAATAAGAAAGGTTGTGTTATTGAGAATTTGAGAAACATTCGGAATCGCATGATTCGTATGCTTGTGTTTGTGTTGTTTGGTGATCTTTCTACCGAGTTTCATTAGTTCAAACATTTATGGACTAGAAAATGAATGGAAACCAACGGTTCCCATACCATAGCCTAGGCAAATCAAACCAATCAATAAGAAAGGTTGTGTTATTGAGAATTTGAGAAACATTCGGAATCGCATGATTCGTATGCTTGTGTTTGTGTTGTTTGGTGATCTTTCTACCGAGTTTCATTAGTTCAAACATTTATGGACTAGAAAAGAAATGGAAACCAACGGTTCCCAAACCATAGCCTAGGCAAATCAAACCAATCAATAAGAAAGGTTGTGTTATTGAGAATTTGAGAAACATTCGGAATCGCATGATTCGTATGCTTGTGTTTGTGTTGTTTTGTGATCTTTCTGACAAGTTCTATTAGTTCAAAGATTTTTGGACTAGAAAAAGAATGGAAACCAACGGTTCCCAAACCATAGCCTAGACAAATCAAACGAATCAAAAAAAAAGGTTGTGTTATTGAGAATTTGAGAAACATCCGGAATCACATGATTCGTATGCTTGTGTTTGTGGTTTTTGGTGATCTTTCTATCAAGTTCTATTAGGTCAAACAATTATGGACTAGAAAAAGAATGGAAACCAACGGTTCCCAAACGATAGCCTAGGCAAATCAAATGAATCAATAAGAAAGGTTGTGTTATTGAGATTTTGAGAAACATTCGGAATCGCATGATTCGTATGCTTGTGTTTGTACTGTTTGGTGATCTTTCTACCAAGTTCTATTAGTTCAAACATTTATGGACTAGAAAAAGAATGGAAACCAACGGTTCCCAAACGATAGCCTAGGCAAATCAAACGAATAAATAAGAAAGGTTGTGTTATTGAGAATTTGAGAAACATTCGGAATCGCATGATTCGTATGCTTGTGTTTGTATTGTTTGGTCATCTTTCTACCAAGTTCTAATAGTTCAAACATTTATGGACTAGAAAAAGAATGGAAACCAACGGTTCCCAAACGATAGCCTAGGCAAATCAAACGAATCAATAAGAAATGTTGTGTTATTGAGAATTTGAGAAACATTCGGAATTGCATGATTCGTATGCTTGTGTTTGTGTTCTTTCGTGATCTTTCTACCAAGTTCTATTAGTTCAAACATTTATGTACTAGAAAAAGAATGGAAACCAACAGTTCCCAAACCATAGCCTAGGCAAATGAAACCAATCAATAAGACACGTTGTGTTATTTAGAATTTGAGAAGCATTCGGAATCGCATGATTCGTATGCTTGTCTTTGTGTTGTTTGGTGATCTTTCTACCAAGTTCTATTAGTTCAAAGATTTTTGGACTAGAAAAAGAATGGAAACCAACGGTTCCCAAACCATAGCCTAGGCAAATCAAACCAATCAATAAGAAAGGTTGTGTTATTGAGAATTTGAGAAACATTCGGAATCGCATGATTCGTATGCTTGTGTTGGTGTTGTTTGGTGATCTTTCTATCAAGTTCTATTAGTTCAAAGATTTTTTGACAAGAAAAAGAATGGAAACCAACGGTTCCCAAACCATAGCCTAGGCAAATGAAACCAATCAATAAGACAGGTTGTGTTATTTAGAATTTGAGAAGCATTCGGAATCGCATGATTCGTATGCTTGTCTTTGTGTTGTTTGGTGATCTTTCTACCAAGTTCTATTAGTTCAAAGATTTTTGGACTAGAAAAAGAATGGAAACCAACGGTTCCCAAACCATAGCCTAGGCAAATCAAACCAATCAATAAGAAAGGTTGTGTTATTGAGAATTTGAGAAACATTCGGAATCGCATGATTCGTATGCTTGTGTTTGTGTTGTTTGGTGATCTTTCTACCGAGTTTCATTAGTTCAAACATTTATGGACTAGAAAAAGAATGGAAACCAACGGTTCCCATACCATAGCCTAGGCAAATCAAACCAATCAATAAGAAAGGTTGTGTTATTGAGAATTTGAGAAACATTCGGAATCGCATGATTCGTATGCTTGTGTTTGTGTTGTTTGGTGATCTTTCTACCGAGTTTCATTAGTTCAAACATTTATGGACTAGAAAATGAATGGAAACCAACGGTTCCCATACCATAGCCTAGGCAAATCAAACCAATAAATAAGAAAGGTTGTGTTATTGAGAATTTGAGAAACATTCGGAATCGCATGATTCGTATGCTTGTGTTTGTGTTGTTTCGTGATCTTTCTACCAAGTTTCATTAGTTCAAAGATTTTTGGACTAGAAAAAAAATGGAAACCAACGGTTTCCAACCCATAGCCTAGGCAAATCAAACCAATCAATAAGAAAGGTTGTGTTATTGAGAATTTGAGAAACATTCGGAATCGCATGATTCGTATGCTTGTGTTTGTGTTGTTTGGTGATCTTTCTACCGAGTTTCATTAGTTCAAACATTTATGGACTAGAAAAAGAATGGAAACCAACGGTTTCCAACCCATAGCCTAGGCAAATCAAACCAATCAATAAGAAAGGTTGTTTTATTGAGAATTTGAGAAACATTCGGAATCACATGATTCGTATGCTTGTGTTTGTGTTGTTTGGTGATCTTTCTACCGAGTTTCATTAGTTCAAACATTTATGGACTAGAAAAAAAATGGAAACCAACGGTTCCCAAACCATAGCCTAGGCAAATCAAACCAATCAATAAGAAAGGTTGTGTTATTGAGAATTTGAGAAACATTCGGAATCGCATGATTCGTATGCTTGTGTTTGTGTTGTTTGGTGATCTTTCTACCAAATTCTATTAGTTCAAACATTTATAGACTAGAAAAAGAATGGAAACCAACGGTT
The DNA here is from genome assembly GCA_963924305.1 of Polygonum maritimum. NCBI lineage: Eukaryota > Viridiplantae > Streptophyta > Magnoliopsida > Caryophyllales > Polygonaceae > Polygonum > Polygonum maritimum. The sequence continues at coordinate 14,494,931 of OZ002730.1, read as the reverse complement.
CCCAAACCATAGCCTAGGCAAATCAAACCAATCAATAAGAAAGGTTGTGTTATTGAGAATTTGAGAAACATTCGGAATCGCATGATTCGTATGCTTGTGTTTGTGTTGTTTCGTGATCTTTCTACCAAGTTCTATTAGTTCAAAGATTTTTGGACTAGAAAAAGAATGGAAACCAACGGTTCCCAAACCATAGCCTAGGCAAATCAAACCAATCAATAAGAAAGGTTGTGTTATTGAGAATTTGAGAAACATTCGGAATCGCATGATTCGTATGCTTGTGTTTGTGTTGTTTGGTGATCTTTCTACCGAGTTTCATTAGTTCAAACATTTATGGACTAGAAAATGAATGGAAACCAACGGTTCCCATACCATAGCCTAGGCAAATCAAACCAATAAATAAGAAAGGTTGTGTTATTGAGAATTTGAGAAACATTCGGAATCGCATGATTCGTATGCTTGTGTTTGTGTTGTTTGGTGATCTTTCTAACAAGTTCTATTAGTTCAAAGATTTTTGGACAAGAAAAAGAATGGAAACCAACGGTTCCCAAACCATAGCCTAGACAAATCAAACGAATCAAAAAAAAAGGTTGTGTTATTGAGAATTTGAGAAACATCCGGAATCACATGATTCGTATGCTTGTGTTTGTGGTTTTTGGTGATCTTTCTATCAAGTTCTATTAGGTCAAACAATTATGGACTAGAAAAAGAATGGAAACCAACGGTTCCCAAACGATAGCCTAGGCAAATCAAATGAATCAATAAGAAAGGTTGTGTTATTGAGATTTTGAGAAACATTCGGAATCGCATGATTCGTATGCTTGTGTTTGTACTGTTTGGTGATCTTTCTACCAAGTTCTATTAGTTCAAACATTTATGGACTAGAAAAAGAATGGAAACCAACGGTTCCCAAACGATAGCCTAGGCAAATCAAATGAATAAATAAGAAAGGTTGTGTTATTGAGAATTTGAGAAACATTCGGAATCGCATGATTCGTATGCTTGTGTTTGTATTGTTTGGTCATCTTTCTACCAAGTTCTAATAGTTCAAACATTTATGGACTAGAAAAAGAATGGAAACCAACGGTTCCCAAACGATAGCCTAGGCAAATCAAACGAATCAATAAGAAATGTTGTGTTATTGAGAATTTGAGAAACATTCGGAATTGCATGATTCGTATGCTTGTGTTTGTGTTCGTTCGTGATCTTTCTACCAAGTTCTATTAGTTCAAACATTTATGTACTAGAAAAAGAATGGAAACCAACGGTTCCCAAACCATAGCCTAGGCAAATGAAACCAATCAATAAGACAGGTTGTGTTATTTAGAATTTGAGAAGCATTCGGAATCGCATGATTCGTATGCTTGTCTTTGTGTTGTTTGGTGATCTTTCTACCAAGTTCTATTAGTTCAAAGATTTTTGGACTAGAAAAAGAATGGAAACCAACGGTTCCCAAACGATAGCCTAGGCAAATCAAACGAATAAATAAGAAAGGTTGTGTTATTGAGAATTTGAGAAACATTCGGAATCGCATGATTCGTATGCTTGTGTTTGTATTGTTTGGTCATCTTCCTACCAATTTCTAATAGTTCAAACATTTATGGACTAGAAAAAGAATGGAAACCAACGGTTCCCAAACGATAGCCTAGGCAAATCAAACGAATCAATAAGAAATGTTGTGTTATTGAGAATTTGAGAAACATTCGGAATTGCATGATTCGTATGCTTGTGTTTGTGTTCTTTCGTGATCTTTCTACCAAGTTCTATTAGTTCAAACATTTATGTACTAGAAAAAGAATGGAAACCAACAGTTCCCAAACCATAGCCTAGGCAAATGAAACCAATCAATAAGACACGTTGTGTTATTTAGAATTTGAGAAGCATTCGGAATCGCATGATTCGTATGCTTGTCTTTGTGTTGTTTGGTGATCATTCTACCAAGTTCTATTAGTTCAAAGATTTTTGGACTAGAAAAAGAATGGAAACCAACGGTTCCCAAACCATAGCCTAGGCAAATCAAACCAATCAATAAGAAAGGTTGTGTTATTGAGAATTTGAGAAACATTCGGAATCGCATGATTCGTATGCTTGTGTTGGTGTTGTTTGGTGATCTTTCTATCAAGTTCTATTAGTTCAAAGATTTTTTGACAAGAAAAAGAATGGAAACCAACGGTTCCCAAACCATAGCCTAGGCAAATGAAACCAATCAATAAGACAGGTTGTGTTATTTAGAATTTGAGAAGCATTCGGAATCGCATGATTCGTATGCTTGTCTTTGTGTTGTTTGGTGATCTTTCTACCAAGTTCTATTAGTTCAAAGATTTTTGGACTAGAAAAAGAATGGAAACCAACGGTTCCCAAACCATAGCCTAGGCAAATCAAACCAATCAATAAGAAAGGTTGTGTTATTGAGAATTTGAGAAACATTCGGAATCGCATGATTCGTATGCTTGTGTTTGTGTTGTTTGGTGATCTTTCTACCGAGTTTCATTAGTTCAAACATTTATGGACTAGAAAAAGAATGGAAACCAACGGTTCCCATACCATAGCCTAGGCAAATCAAACCAATCAATAAGAAAGGTTGTGTTATTGAGAATTTGAGAAACATTCGGAATCGCATGATTCGTATGCTTGTGTTTGTGTTGTTTGGTGATCTTTCTACCGAGTTTCATTAGTTCAAACATTTATGGACTAGAAAATGAATGGAAACCAACGGTTCCCATACCATAGCCTAGGCAAATCAAACCAATAAATAAGAAAGGTTGTGTTATTGAGAATTTGAGAAACATTCGGAATCGCATGATTCGTATGCTTGTGTTTGTGTTGTTTCGTGATCTTTCTACCAAGTTTCATTAGTTCAAAGATTTTTGGACTAGAAAAAAAATGGAAACCAACGGTTTCCAACCCATAGCCTAGGCAAATCAAACCAATCAATAAGAAAGGTTGTGTTATTGAGAATTTGAGAAACATTCGGAATCGCATGATTCGTATGCTTGTGTTTGTGTTGTTTGGTGATCTTTCTACCGAGTTTCATTAGTTCAAACATTTATGGACTAGAAAAAGAATGGAAACCAACGGTTTCCAACCCATAGCCTAGGCAAATCAAACCAATCAATAAGAAAGGTTGTTTTATTGAGAATTTGAGAAACATTCGGAATCACATGATTCGTATGCTTGTGTTTGTGTTGTTTGGTGATCTTTCTACCGAGTTTCATTAGTTCAAACATTTATGGACTAGAAAAAAAATGGAAACCAACGGTTCCCAAACCATAGCCTAGGCAAATCAAACCAATCAATAAGAAAGGTTGTGTTATTGAGAATTTGAGAAACATTCGGAATCGCATGATTCGTATGCTTGTGTTTGTGTTGTTTGGTGATCTTTCTACCAAATTCTATTAGTTCAAACATTTATAGACTAGAAAAAGAATGGAAACCAACGGTTCCCAAACCATAGCCTAGGCAAATCAAACCAATCAATAAGAAAGGTTGTGTTATTGAGAATTTGAGAAACATTCGGAATCGCATGATTCGTATGCTTGTGTTTGTGTTGTTTCGTGATCTTTCTACCAAGTTCTATTAGTTCAAAGATTTTTGGACTAGAAAAAGAATGGAAACCAACGGTTCCCAAACCATAGCCTAGGCAAATCAAACCAATCAATAAGAAAGGTTGTGTTATTGAGAATTTGAGAAACATTCGGAATCGCATGATTCGTATGCTTGTGTTTGTGTTGTTTGGTGATCTTTCTACCGAGTTTCATTAGTTCAAACATTTATGGACTAGAAAATGAATGGAAACCAACGGTTCCCATACCATAGCCTAGGCAAATCAAACCAATAAATAAGAAAGGTTGTGTTATTGAGAATTTGAGAAACATTCGGAATCGCATGATTCGTATGCTTGTGTTTGTGTTGTTTGGTGATCTTTCTAACAAGTTCTATTAGTTCAAAGATTTTTGGACTAGAAAAAGAATGGAAACCAACGGTTCCCAAACCATAGCCTAGACAAATCAAACGAATCAAAAAAAAAGGTTGTGTTATTGAGAATTTGAGAAACATCCGGAATCACATGATTCGTATGCTTGTGTTTGTGGTTTTTGGTGATCTTTCTATCAAGTTCTATTAGGTCAAACAATTATGGACTAGAAAAAGAATGGAAACCAACGGTTCCCAAACGATAGCCTAGGCAAATCAAATGAATCAATAAGAAAGGTTGTGTTATTGAGATTTTGAGAAACATTCGGAATCGCATGATTCGTATGCTTGTGTTTGTACTGTTTGGTGATCTTTCTACCAAGTTCTATTAGTTCAAACATTTATGGACTAGAAAAAGAATGGAAACCAACGGTTCCCAAACGATAGCCTAGGCAAATCAAATGAATAAATAAGAAAGGTTGTGTTATTGAGAATTTGAGAAACATTCGGAATCGCATGATTCGTATGCTTGTGTTTGTATTGTTTGGTCATCTTTCTACCAAGTTCTAATAGTTCAAACATTTATGGACTAGAAAAAGAATGGAAACCAACGGTTCCCAAACGATAGCCTAGGCAAATCGAACGAATCAATAAGAAATGTTGTGTTATTGAGAATTTGAGAAACATTCGGAATTGCATGATTCGTATGCTTGTGTTTGTGTTCGTTCGTGATCTTTCTACCAAGTTCTATTAGTTCAAACATTTATGTACTAGAAAAAGAATGGAAACCAACGGTTCCCAAACCATAGCCTAGGCAAATGAAACCAATCAATAAGACAGGTTGTGTTATTTAGAATTTGAGAAGCATTCGGAATCGCATGATTCGTATGCTTGTCTTTGTGTTGTTTGGTGATCTTTCTACCAAGTTCTATTAGTTCAAAGATTTTTGGACTAGAAAAAGAATGGAAACCAACGGTTCCCAAACCATAGCCTAGGCAAATCAAACCAATCAATAAGAAAGGTTGTGTTATTGAGAATTTGAGAAACATTCGGAATCGCATGATTCGTATGCTTGTGTTTGTGTTGTTTGGTGATCTTTCTACCGAGTTTCATTAGTTCAAACATTTATGGACTAGAAAAAGAATGGAAACCAACGGTTCCCATACCATAGCCTAGGCAAATCAAACCAATCAATAAGAAAGGTTGTGTTATTGAGAATTTGAGAAACATTCGGAATCGCATGATTCGTATGCTTGTGTTTGTGTTGTTTCGTGATCTTTCTACCAAGTTCTATTAGTTCAAAGATTTTTGGACTAGAAAAAGAATGGAAACCAACGGTTCCCAAACCATAGCCTAGGCAAATCAAACCAATCAATAAGAAAGGTTGTGTTATTGAGAATTTGAGAAACATTCGGAATCGCATGATTCGTATGCTTGTGTTTGTGTTGTTTGGTGATCTTTCTACCGAGTTTCATTAGTTCAAACATTTATGGACTAGAAAATGAATGGAAACCAACGGTTCCCATACCATAGCCTAGGCAAATCAAACCAATAAATAAGAAAGGTTGTGTTATTGAGAATTTGAGAAACATTCGGAATCGCATGATTCGTATGCTTGTGTTTGTGTTGTTTCGTGATCTTTCTACCAAGTTTCATTAGTTCAAAGATTTTTGGACTAGAAAAAAAATGGAAACCAACGGTTTCCAACCCATAGCCTAGGCAAATCAAACCAATCAATAAGAAAGGTTGTGTTATTGAGAATTTGAGAAACATTCGGAATCGCATGATTCGTATGCTTGTGTTTGTGTTGTTTGGTGATCTTTCTACCGAGTTTCATTAGTTCAAACATTTATGGACTAGAAAAAGAATGGAAACCAACGGTTTCCAACCCATAGCCTAGGCAAATCAAACCAATCAATAAGAAAGGTTGTTTTATTGAGAATTTGAGAAACATTCGGAATCACATGATTCGTATGCTTGTCTTTGTGTTGTTTGGTGATCTTTCTACCGAGTTTCATTAGTTCAAACATTTATGGACTAGAAAAAAAATGGAAACCACCGGTTCCCAAACCATAGCCTAGGCAAATCAAACCAATCAATAAGAAAGGTTGTGTTATTGAGAATTTGAGAAACATTCGGAATCGCATGATTCGTATGCTTGTGTTTGTGTTGTTTGGTGATCTTTCTACCAAATTCTATTAGTTCAAACATTTATAGACTAGAAAAAGAATGGAAACCAACGGTTCCCAAACCATAGCCTAGGCAAATCAAACCAATCAATAAGAAAGGTTGTGTTATTGAGAATTTGAGAAACATTCGGAATCGCATGATTCGTATGCTTGTGTTTGTGTTGTTTCGTGATCTTTCTACCAAGTTCTATTAGTTCAAAGATTTTTGGACTAGAAAAAGAATGGAAACCAACGGTTCCCAAACCATAGCCTAGGCAAATCAAACCAATCAATAAGAAAGGTTGTGTTATTGAGAATTTGAGAAACATTCGGAATCGCATGATTCGTATGCTTGTGTTTGTGTTGTTTGGTGATCTTTCTACCGAGTTTCATTAGTTCAAACATTTATGGACTAGAAAAAGAATGGAAACCAACGGTTCCCATACCATAGCCTAGGCAAATCAAACCAATCAATAAGAAAGGTTGTGTTATTGAGAATTTGAGAAACATTCGGAATCGCATGATTCGTATGCTTGTGTTTGTGTTGTTTCGTGATCTTTCTACCAAGTTCTATTAGTTCAAAGATTTTTGGACTAGAAAAAGAATGGAAACCAACGGTTCCCAAACCATAGCCTAGGCGAATCAAACCAATCAATAAGAAAGGTTGTGTTATTGAGAATTTGAGAAACATTCGGAATCGCATGATTCGTATGCTTGTGTTTGTGTTGTTTGGTGATCTTTCTACCGAGTTTCATTAGTTCAAACATTTATGGACTAGAAAATGAATGGAAACCAACGGTTCCCATACCATAGCCTAGGCAAATCAAACCAATAAATAAGAAAGGTTGTGTTATTGAGAATTTGAGAAACATTCGGAATCGCATGATTCGTATGCTTGTGTTTGTGTTGTTTCGTGATCTTTCTACCAAGTTTCATTAGTTCAAAGATTTTTGGACTAGAAAAAAAATGGAAACCAACGGTTTCCAACCCATTGCCTAGGCAAATCAAACCAATCAATAAGAAAGGTTGTGTTATTGAGAATTTGAGAAACATTCGGAATCGCATGATTCGTATGCTTGTGTTTGTGTTGTTTGGTGATCTTTCTACCGAGTTTCATTAGTTCAAACATTTATGGACTAGAAAAAGAATGGAAACCAACGGTTTGCAACCCATAGCCTAGGCAAATCAAACCAATCAATAAGAAAGGTTGTTTTATTGAGAATTTGAGAAACATTCGGAATCACATGATTCGTATGCTTGTGTTTGTGTTGTTTGGTGATCTTTCTAACGAGTTTCATTAGTTCAAACATTTATGGACTAGAAAAAAAATGGAAACCAACGGTTCCCAAACCATAGCCTAGGCAAATCAAACCAATCAATAAGAAAGGTTGTGTTATTGAGAATTTGAGAAACATTCGGAATCGCATGATTCGTATGCTTGTGTTTGTGTTGTTTGGTGATCTTTCTACCAAATTCTATTAGTTCAAACATTTATAGACTAGAAAAAGAAAAGAAACCAACGGTTCCCAAACCATAGCCTAGGCAAATCAAACCAATCAATAAGAAAGGTTGTGTTATTGAGAATTTGAGAAACATTCGGAATCGCATGATTCGTATGCTTGTGTTTGTGTTGTTTGGTGATCTTTCTACCAAATTCTATTAGTTCAAACATTTATAGACTAGAAAAAGAATGGAAACCAACGGTTCCCAAACCATAGCCTAGGCAAATCAAACCAATCAATAAGAAAGGTTGTGTTATTGAGAATTTGAGAAACATTCGGAATCGCATGATTCGTATGCTTGTGTTTGTGTTGTTTCGTGATCTTTCTACCAAGTTCTATTAGTTCAAAGATTTTTGGACTAGAAAAAGAATGGAAACCAACGGTTCCCAAACCATAGCCTAGGCAAATCAAACCAATCAATAAGAAAGGTTGTGTTATTGAGAATTTGAGAAACATTCGGAATCGCATGATTCGTATGCTTGTGTTTGTGTTGTTTGGTGATCTTTCTACCGAGTTTCATTAGTTCAAACATTTATGGACTAGAAAAAGAATGGAAACCAACGGTTCCCATACCATAGCCTAGGCAAATCAAACCAATCAATAAGAAAGGTTGTGTTATTGAGAATTTGAGAAACATTCGGAATCGCATGATTCGTATGCTTGTGTTTGTGTTGTTTCGTGATCTTTCTACCAAGTTCTATTAGTTCAAAGATTTTTGGACTAGAAAAAGAATGGAAACCAACGGTTCCCAAACCATAGCCTAGGCGAATCAAACCAATCAATAAGAAAGGTTGTGTTATTGAGAATTTGAGAAACATTCGGAATCGCATGATTCGTATGCTTGTGTTTGTGTTGTTTGGTGATCTTTCTACCGAGTTTCATTAGTTCAAACATTTATGGACTAGAAAATGAATGGAAACCAACGGTTCCCATACCATAGCCTAGGCAAATCAAACCAATAAATAAGAAAGGTTGTGTTATTGAGAATTTGAGAAACATTCGGAATCGCATGATTCGTATGCTTGTGTTTGTGTTGTTTCGTGATCTTTCTACCAAGTTTCATTAGTTCAAAGATTTTTGGACTAGAAAAAAAATGGAAACCAACGGTTTCCAACCCATTGCCTAGGCAAATCAAACCAATCAATAAGAAAGGTTGTGTTATTGAGAATTTGAGAAACATTCGGAATCGCATGATTCGTATGCTTGTGTTTGTGTTGTTTGGTGATCTTTCTACCGAGTTTCATTAGTTCAAACATTTATGGACTAGAAAAAGAATGGAAACCAACGGTTTGCAACCCATAGCCTAGGCAAATCAAACCAATCAATAAGAAAGGTTGTTTTATTGAGAATTTGAGAAACATTCGGAATCACATGATTCGTATGCTTGTGTTTGTGTTGTTTGGTGATCTTTCTAACGAGTTTCATTAGTTCAAACATTTATGGACTAGAAAAAAAATGGAAACCAACGGTTCCCAAACCATAGCCTAGGCAAATCAAACCAATCAATAAGAAAGGTTGTGTTATTGAGAATTTGAGAAACATTCGGAATCGCATGATTCGTATGCTTGTGTTTGTGTTGTTTGGTGATCTTTCTACCAAATTCTATTAGTTCAAACATTTCTAGACTAGAAAAAGAATGGAAACCAACGGTTCCCAAACCATAGCCTAGGCAAATCAAACGAATCAATAAGAAAGGTTGTGTTATTGAGAATTTGAGAAACATTTGGAATCGCATTATTCGTATGCTTGTGGGTTTGTGTTGTTTGGTGATCTTTCTATCAAGTTCTATTAGTTCAAAGATTGTTGGACTAGAAAAAGAATGGAAAACAACGGTTCCCAAACCATAGCCTAGGCAAATCAAACGAATCAATAAGAAAGGTTGTGTTATTGAGAATTTGAGAAACATTCGGAATCGCATGATTCGTATGCTTGTGTTTGTGTTGTTTGGTGATCTTTCTGACAAGTTCCATTAGTTCAAAGATTTTTGGACTAGAAAAAGAATGGAAACCAACGGTTCCCAATCCATAGCCTAGACAAATCAAACGAATCAAAAAAAAAGGTTGTGTTATTGAGAATTTGAGAAACATCCGGAATCACATGATTCGTATGCTTGTGTTTGTGGTTTTTGGTGATCTTTCTATCAAGTTCTATTAGGTCAAACAATTATCGACTAGAAAAAGAATGGAAACCAACGGTTCCCAAACGATAGCCTAGGCAAATCAAATGAATCAATAAGAAAGGTTGTGTTATTGAGATTTTGAGAAACATTCGGAATCGCATGATTCGTATGCTTGTGTTTGTACTGTTTGGTGATCTTTATACCAAGTTCTATTAGTTCAAACATTTATGGACTAGAAAAAGAATGGAAACCAACGGTTCCCAAACGATAGCCTAGGCAAATCAAACGAATAAATAAGAAAGGTTGTGTTATTGAGAATTTGAGAAACATTCGGAATCGCATGATTCGTATGCTTGTGTTTGTATTATTTGGTCATCTTTCTACCAAGTTCTAATAGTTCAAACATTAATGGACTAGAAAAAGAATGGAAACCAACGGTTCCCAAACGATAGCCTAGGCAAATCAAACGAATCAATAAGAAATGTTGTGTTATTGAGAATTTGAGAAACATTCGGAATTGCATGATTCGTATGCTTGTGTTTGTGTTCTTTCGTGATCTTTCTACCAAGTTCTATTAGTTCAAACATTTATGTACTAGAAAAAGAATGGAAACCAACGGTTCCCAAACCATAGCCTAGGCAAATGAAACCAATCAATAAGACAGGTTGTGTTATTTAGAATTTGAGAAGCATTCGGAATCGCATGATTCGTATGCTTGTCTTTGTGTTGTTTGGTGATCTTTCTACCAAGTTCTATTAGTTCAAAGATTTTTGGACTAGAAAAAGAATGGAAACCAACGGTTCCCAAACCATAGCCTAGGCAAATCAAACCAATCAATAAGAAAGGTTGTGTTATTGAGAATTTGAGAAACATTCGGAATCGCATGATTCGTATGCTTGTGTTTGTGTTGTTTGGTGATCTTTCTACCAAATTCTATTAGTTCAAACATTTCTAGACTAGAAAAAGAATGGAAACCAACGGTTCCCAAACCATAGCCTAGGCAAATCAAACGAATCAATAAGAAAGGTTGTGTTATTGAGAATTTGAGAAACATTTGGAATCGCATTATTCGTATGCTTGTGGGTTTGTGTTGTTTGGTGGTCTTTCTATCAAGTTCTATTAGTTCAAAGATTGTTGGACTAGAAAAAGAATGGAAAACAACGGTTCCCAAACCATAGCCTAGGCAAATCAAACGAATCAATAAGAAAGGTTGTGTTATTGAGAATTTGAGAAACATTCGGAATCGCATGATTCGTATGCTTGTGTTTGTGTTGTTTGGTGATCTTTCTGACAAGTTCTATTAGTTCAAAGATTTTTGGACTAGAAAAAGAATGGAAACCAACGGTTCCCAATCCATAGCCTAGACAAATCAAACGAATCAAAAAAAAAGGTTGTGTTATTGAGAATTTGAGAAACATCCGGAATCACATGATTCGTATGCTTGTGTTTGTGGTTTTTGGTGATCTTTCTATCAAGTTCTATTAGGTCAAACAATTATCGACTAGAAAAAGAATGGAAACCAACGGTTCCCAAACGATAGCCTAGGCAAATCAAATGAATCAATAAGAAAGGTTGTGTTATTGAGATTTTGAGAAACATTCGGAATCGCATGATTCGTATGCTTGTGTTTTTACTGTTTGGTGATCTTTATACCAAGTTCTATTAGTTCAAACATTTATGGACTAGAAAAAGAATGGAAACCAACGGTTCCCAAACGATAGCCTAGGCAAATCAAACGAATAAATAAGAAAGGTTGTGTTATTGAGAATTTGAGAAACATTCGGAATCGCATGATTCGTATGCTTGTGTTTGTATTATTTGGTCATCTTTCTACCAAGTTCTAATAGTTCAAACATTTATGGACTAGAAAAAGAATGGAAACCAACGGTTCCCAAACGATAGCCTAGGCAAATCAAACGAATCAATAAGAAATGTTGTGTTATTGAGAATTTGAGAAACATTCGGAATTGCATGATTCGTATGCTTGTGTTTGTGTTCTTTCGTGATCTTTCTACCAAGTTCTATTAGTTCAAACATTTATGTACTAGAAAAAGAATGGAAACCAACGGTTCCCAAACCATAGCCTAGGCAAATGAAACCAATCAATAAGACAGGTTGTGTTATTTAGAATTTGAGAAGCATTCGGAATCGCATGATTCGTATGCTTGTCTTTGTGTTGTTTGGTGATCTTTCTACCAAGTTCTATTAGTTCAAAGATTTTTGGACTAGAAAAAGAATGGAAACCAACGGTTCCCAAACCATAGCCTAGGCAAATCAAACCAATCAATAAGAAAGGTTGTGTTATTGAGAATTTGAGAAACATTCGGAATCGCATGATTCGTATGCTTGTGTTTGTGTTGTTTGGTGATCTTTCTACCAAATTCTATTAGTTCAAACATTTCTAGACTAGAAAAAGAATGGAAACCAACGGTTCCCAAACCATAGCCTAGGCAAATCAAACGAATCAATAAGAAAGGTTGTGTTATTGAGAATTTGAGAAACATTTGGAATCGCATTATTCGTATGCTTGTGGGTTTGTGTTGTTTGGTGATCTTTCTATCAAGTTCTATTAGTTCAAAGATTGTTGGACTAGAAAAAGAATGGAAAACAACGGTTCCCAAACCATAGCCTAGGCAAATCAAACGAATCAATAAGAAAGGTTGTGTTATTGAGAATTTGAGAAACCTTCGGAATCGCATGATTCGTATGCTTGTGTTTGTGTTGTTTGGTGATCTTTCTGACAAGTTCTATTAGTTCAAAGATTTTTGGACTAGAAAAAGAATGGAAACCAACGGTTCCCAATCCATAGCCTAGACAAATCAAACGAATCAAAAAAAAAGGTTGTGTTATTGAGAATTTGAGAAACATCCGGAATCACATGATTCGTATGCTTGTGTTTGTGGTTTTTGGTGATCTTTCTATCAAGTTCTATTAGGTCAAACAATTATCGACTAGAAAAAGAATGGAAACCAACGGTTCCCAAACGATAGCCTAGGCAAATCAAATGAATCAATAAGAAAGGTTGTGTTATTGAGATTTTGAGAAACATTCGGAATCGCATGATTCGTATGCTTGTGTTTGTACTGTTTGGTGATCTTTATACCAAGTTCTATTAGTTCAAACATTTATGGACTAGAAAAAGAATGGAAACCAACGGTTCCCAAACGATAGCCTAGGCAAATCAAACGAATAAATAAGAAAGGTTGTGTTATTGAGAATTTGAGAAACATTCGGAATCGCATGATTCGTATGCTTGTGTTTGTATTATTTGGTCATCTTTCTACCAAGTTCTAATAGTTCAAACATTTATGGACTAGAAAAAGAATGGAAACCAACGGTTCCCAAACGATAGCCTAGGCAAATCAAACGAATCAATAAGAAATGTTGTGTTATTGAGAATTTGAGAAACATTCGGAATTGCATGATTCGTATGCTTGTGTTTGTGTTCTTTCGTGATCTTTCTACCAAGTTCTATTAGTTCAAACATTTATGTACTAGAAAAAGAATGGAAACCAACGGTTCCCAAACCATAGCCTAGGCAAATGAAACCAATCAATAAGACAGGTTGTGTTATTTAGAATTTGAGAAGCATTCGGAATCGCATGATTCGTATGCTTGTCTTTGTGTTGTTTGGTGAATTTTCTACCAAGTTCTATTAGTTCAAAGATTTTTGGACTAGAAAAAGAATGGAAACCAACGGTTCCCAAACCATAGCCTAGGCAAATCAAACCAATCAATAAGAAAGGTTGTGTTATTGAGAATTTGAGAAACATTCGGAATCGCATGATTCGTATGCTTGTGTTTGTGTTGTTTGGTGATCTTTCTACCGAGTTTCATTAGTTCAAACATTTATGGACTAGAAAAAGAATGGAAACCAACGGTTCCCATACCATAGCCTAGGCAAATCAAACCAATCAATAAGAAAGGTTGTGTTATTGAGAATTTGAGAAACATTCGGAATCGCATGATTCGTATGCTTGTGTTTGTGTTGTTTCGTGATCTTTCTACCAAGTTCTATTAGTTCAAAGATTTTTGGACTAGAAAAAGAATGGAAACCAACGGTTCCCAAACCATAGCCTAGGCAAATCAAACCAATCAATAAGAAAGGTTGTGTTATTGAGAATTTGAGAAACATTCGGAATCGCATGATTCGTATGCTTGTGTTTGTGTTGTTTGGTGATCTTTCTACCGAGTTTCATTAGTTCAAACATTTATGGACTAGAAAATGAATGGAAACCAACGGTTCCCATACCATAGCCTAGGCAAATCAAACCAATAAATAAGAAAGGTTGTGTTATTGAGAATTTGAGAAACATTCGGAATCGCATGATTCGTATGCTTGTGTTTGTGTTGTTTCGTGATCTTTCTACCAAGTTTCATTAGTTCAAAGATTTTTGGACTAGAAAAAAAATGGAAACCAACGGTTTCCAACCCATAGCCTAGGCAAATCAAACCAATCAATAAGAAAGGTTGTGTTATTGAGAATTTGAGAAACATTCGGAATCGCATGATTCGTATGCTTGTGTTTGTGTTGTTTGGTGATCTTTCTACCGAGTTTCATTAGTTCAAACATTTATGGACTAGAAAAAGAATGGAAACCAACGGTTTCCAACCCATAGCCTAGGCAAATCAAACCAATCAATAAGAAAGGTTGTTTTATTGAGAATTTGAGAAACATTCGGAATCACATGATTCGTATGCTTGTCTTTGTGTTGTTTGGTGATCTTTCTACCGAGTTTCATTAGTTCAAACATTTATGGACTAGAAAAAAAATGGAAACCACCGGTTCCCAAACCATAGCCTAGGCAAATCAAACCAATCAATAAGAAAGGTTGTGTTATTGAGAATTTGAGAAACATTCGGAATCGCATGATTCGTATGCTTGTGTTTGTGTTGTTTGGTGATCTTTCTACCAAATTCTATTAGTTCAAACATTTATAGACTAGAAAAAGAATGGAAACCAACGGTTCCCAAACCATAGCCTAGGCAAATCAAACCAATCAATAAGAAAGGTTGTGTTATTGAGAATTTGAGAAACATTCGGAATCGCATGATTCGTATGCTTGTGTTTGTGTTGTTTCGTGATCTTTCTACCAAGTTCTATTAGTTCAAAGATTTTTGGACTAGAAAAAGAATGGAAACCAACGGTTCCCAAACCATAGCCTAGGCAAATCAAACCAATCAATAAGAAAGGTTGTGTTATTGAGAATTTGAGAAACATTCGGAATCGCATGATTCGTATGCTTGTGTTTGTGTTGTTTGGTGATCTTTCTACCGAGTTTCATTAGTTCAAACATTTATGGACTAGAAAAAGAATGGAAACCAACGGTTCCCATACCATAGCCTAGGCAAATCAAACCAATCAATAAGAAAGGTTGTGTTATTGAGAATTTGAGAAACATTCGGAATCGCATGATTCGTATGCTTGTGTTTGTGTTGTTTCGTGATCTTTCTACCAAGTTCTATTAGTTCAAAGATTTTTGGACTAGAAAAAGAATGGAAACCAACGGTTCCCAAACCATAGCCTAGGCGAATCAAACCAATCAATAAGAAAGGTTGTGTTATTGAGAATTTGAGAAACATTCGGAATCGCATGATTCGTATGCTTGTGTTTGTGTTGTTTGGTGATCTTTCTACCGAGTTTCATTAGTTCAAACATTTATGGACTAGAAAATGAATGGAAACCAACGGTTCCCATACCATAGCCTAGGCAAATCAAACCAATAAATAAGAAAGGTTGTGTTATTGAGAATTTGAGAAACATTCGGAATCGCATGATTCGTATGCTTGTGTTTGTGTTGTTTCGTGATCTTTCTACCAAGTTTCATTAGTTCAAAGATTTTTGGACTAGAAAAAAAATGGAAACCAACGGTTTCCAACCCATTGCCTAGGCAAATCAAACCAATCAATAAGAAAGGTTGTGTTATTGAGAATTTGAGAAACATTCGGAATCGCATGATTCGTATGCTTGTGTTTGTGTTGTTTGGTGATCTTTCTACCGAGTTTCATTAGTTCAAACATTTATGGACTAGAAAAAGAATGGAAACCAACGGTTTGCAACCCATAGCCTAGGCAAATCAAACCAATCAATAAGAAAGGTTGTTTTATTGAGAATTTGAGAAACATTCGGAATCACATGATTCGTATGCTTGTGTTTGTGTTGTTTGGTGATCTTTCTAACGAGTTTCATTAGTTCAAACATTTATGGACTAGAAAAAAAATGGAAACCAACGGTTCCCAAACCATAGCCTAGGCAAATCAAACCAATCAATAAGAAAGGTTGTGTTATTGAGAATTTGAGAAACATTCGGAATCGCATGATTCGTATGCTTGTGTTTGTGTTGTTTGGTGATCTTTCTACCAAATTCTATTAGTTCAAACATTTCTAGACTAGAAAAAGAATGGAAACCAACGGTTCCCAAACCATAGCCTAGGCAAATCAAACGAATCAATAAGAAAGGTTGTGTTATTGAGAATTTGAGAAACATTTGGAATCGCATTATTCGTATGCTTGTGGGTTTGTGTTGTTTGGTGATCTTTCTATCAAGTTCTATTAGTTCAAAGATTGTTGGACTAGAAAAAGAATGGAAAACAACGGTTCCCAAACCATAGCCTAGGCAAATCAAACGAATCAATAAGAAAGGTTGTGTTATTGAGAATTTGAGAAACATTCGGAATCGCATGATTCGTATGCTTGTGTTTGTGTTGTTTGGTGATCTTTCTGACAAGTTCCATTAGTTCAAAGATTTTTGGACTAGAAAAAGAATGGAAACCAACGGTTCCCAATCCATAGCCTAGACAAATCAAACGAATCAAAAAAAAAGGTTGTGTTATTGAGAATTTGAGAAACATCCGGAATCACATGATTCGTATGCTTGTGTTTGTGGTTTTTGGTGATCTTTCTATCAAGTTCTATTAGGTCAAACAATTATCGACTAGAAAAAGAATGGAAACCAACGGTTCCCAAACGATAGCCTAGGCAAATCAAATGAATCAATAAGAAAGGTTGTGTTATTGAGATTTTGAGAAACATTCGGAATCGCATGATTCGTATGCTTGTGTTTGTACTGTTTGGTGATCTTTATACCAAGTTCTATTAGTTCAAACATTTATGGACTAGAAAAAGAATGGAAACCAACGGTTCCCAAACGATAGCCTAGGCAAATCAAACGAATAAATAAGAAAGGTTGTGTTATTGAGAATTTGAGAAACATTCGGAATCGCATGATTCGTATGCTTGTGTTTGTATTATTTGGTCATCTTTCTACCAAGTTCTAATAGTTCAAACATTAATGGACTAGAAAAAGAATGGAAACCAACGGTTCCCAAACGATAGCCTAGGCAAATCAAACGAATCAATAAGAAATGTTGTGTTATTGAGAATTTGAGAAACATTCGGAATTGCATGATTCGTATGCTTGTGTTTGTGTTCTTTCGTGATCTTTCTACCAAGTTCTATTAGTTCAAACATTTATGTACTAGAAAAAGAATGGAAACCAACGGTTCCCAAACCATAGCCTAGGCAAATGAAACCAATCAATAAGACAGGTTGTGTTATTTAGAATTTGAGAAGCATTCGGAATCGCATGATTCGTATGCTTGTCTTTGTGTTGTTTGGTGATCTTTCTACCAAGTTCTATTAGTTCAAAGATTTTTGGACTAGAAAAAGAATGGAAACCAACGGTTCCCAAACCATAGCCTAGGCAAATCAAACCAATCAATAAGAAAGGTTGTGTTATTGAGAATTTGAGAAACATTCGGAATCGCATGATTCGTATGCTTGTGTTTGTGTTGTTTGGTGATCTTTCTACCAAATTCTATTAGTTCAAACATTTCTAGACTAGAAAAAGAATGGAAACCAACGGTTCCCAAACCATAGCCTAGGCAAATCAAACGAATCAATAAGAAAGGTTGTGTTATTGAGAATTTGAGAAACATTTGGAATCGCATTATTCGTATGCTTGTGGGTTTGTGTTGTTTGGTGGTCTTTCTATCAAGTTCTATTAGTTCAAAGATTGTTGGACTAGAAAAAGAATGGAAAACAACGGTTCCCAAACCATAGCCTACGCAAATCAAACGAATCAATAAGAAAGGTTGTGTTATTGAGAATTTGAGAAACATTCGGAATCGCATGATTCGTATGCTTGTGTTTGTGTTGTTTGGTGATCTTTCTGACAAGTTCTATTAGTTCAAAGATTTTTGGACTAGAAAAAGAATGGAAACCAACGGTTCCCAATCCATAGCCTAGACAAATCAAACGAATCAAAAAAAAAGGTTGTGTTATTGAGAATTTGAGAAACATCCGGAATCACATGATTCGTATGCTTGTGTTTGTGGTTTTTGGTGATCTTTCTATCAAGTTCTATTAGGTCAAACAATTATCGACTAGAAAAAGAATGGAAACCAACGGTTCCCAAACGATAGCCTAGGCAAATCAAATGAATCAATAAGAAAGGTTGTGTTATTGAGATTTTGAGAAACATTCGGAATCGCATGATTCGTATGCTTGTGTTTTTACTGTTTGGTGATCTTTATACCAAGTTCTATTAGTTCAAACATTTATGGACTAGAAAAAGAATGGAAACCAACGGTTCCCAAACGATAGCCTAGGCAAATCAAACGAATAAATAAGAAAGGTTGTGTTATTGAGAATTTGAGAAACATTCGGAATCGCATGATTCGTATGCTTGTGTTTGTATTATTTGGTCATCTTTCTACCAAGTTCTAATAGTTCAAACATTTATGGACTAGAAAAAGAATGGAAACCAACGGTTCCCAAACGATAGCCTAGGCAAATCAAACGAATCAATAAGAAATGTTGTGTTATTGAGAATTTGAGAAACATTCGGAATTGCATGATTCGTATGCTTGTGTTTGTGTTCTTTCGTGATCTTTCTACCAAGTTCTATTAGTTCAAACATTTATGTACTAGAAAAAGAATGGAAACCAACGGTTCCCAAACCATAGCCTAGGCAAATGAAACCAATCAATAAGACAGGTTGTGTTATTTAGAATTTGAGAAGCATTCGGAATCGCATGATTCGTATGCTTGTCTTTGTGTTGTTTGGTGATCTTTCTACCAAGTTCTATTAGTTCAAAGATTTTTGGACTAGAAAAAGAATGGAAACCAACGGTTCCCAAACCATAGCCTAGGCAAATCAAACCAATCAATAAGAAAGGTTGTGTTATTGAGAATTTGAGAAACATTCGGAATCGCATGATTCGTATGCTTGTGTTTGTGTTGTTTGGTGATCTTTCTACCAAATTCTATTAGTTCAAACATTTCTAGACTAGAAAAAGAATGGAAACCAACGGTTCCCAAACCATAGCCTAGGCAAATCAAACGAATCAATAAGAAAGGTTGTGTTATTGAGAATTTGAGAAACATTTGGAATCGCATTATTCGTATGCTTGTGGGTTTGTGTTGTTTGGTGATCTTTCTATCAAGTTCTATTAGTTCAAAGATTGTTGGACTAGAAAAAGAATGGAAAACAACGGTTCCCAAACCATAGCCTAGGCAAATCAAACGAATCAATAAGAAAGGTTGTGTTATTGAGAATTTGAGAAACCTTCGGAATCGCATGATTCGTATGCTTGTGTTTGTGTTGTTTGGTGATCTTTCTGACAAGTTCTATTAGTTCAAAGATTTTTGGACTAGAAAAAGAATGGAAACCAACGGTTCCCAATCCATAGCCTAGACAAATCAAACGAATCAAAAAAAAAGGTTGTGTTATTGAGAATTTGAGAAACATCCGGAATCACATGATTCGTATGCTTGTGTTTGTGGTTTTTGGTGATCTTTCTATCAAGTTCTATTAGGTCAAACAATTATCGACTAGAAAAAGAATGGAAACCAACGGTTCCCAAACGATAGCCTAGGCAAATCAAATGAATCAATAAGAAAGGTTGTGTTATTGAGATTTTGAGAAACATTCGGAATCGCATGATTCGTATGCTTGTGTTTGTACTGTTTGGTGATCTTTATACCAAGTTCTATTAGTTCAAACATTTATGGACTAGAAAAAGAATGGAAACCAACGGTTCCCAAACGATAGCCTAGGCAAATCAAACGAATAAATAAGAAAGGTTGTGTTATTGAGAATTTGAGAAACATTCGGAATCGCATGATTCGTATGCTTGTGTTTGTATTATTTGGTCATCTTTCTACCAAGTTCTAATAGTTCAAACATTTATGGACTAGAAAAAGAATGGAAACCAACGGTTCCCAAACGATAGCCTAGGCAAATCAAACGAATCAATAAGAAATGTTGTGTTATTGAGAATTTGAGAAACATTCGGAATTGCATGATTCGTATGCTTGTGTTTGTGTTCTTTCGTGATCTTTCTACCAAGTTCTATTAGTTCAAACATTTATGTACTAGAAAAAGAATGGAAACCAACGGTTCCCAAACCATAGCCTAGGCAAATGAAACCAATCAATAAGACAGGTTGTGTTATTTAGAATTTGAGAAGCATTCGGAATCGCATGATTCGTATGCTTGTCTTTGTGTTGTTTGGTGAATTTTCTACCAAGTTCTATTAGTTCAAAGATTTTTGGACTAGAAAAAGAATGGAAACCAACGGTTCCCAAACCATAGCCTAGGCAAATCAAACCAATCAATAAGAAAGGTTGTGTTATTGAGAATTTGAGAAACATTCGGAATCGCATGATTCGTATGCTTGTGTTTGTGTTGTTTGGTGATCTTTCTACCGAGTTTCATTAGTTCAAACATTTATGGACTAGAAAAAGAATGGAAACCAACGGTTCCCATACCATAGCCTAGGCAAATCAAACCAATCAATAAGAAAGGTTGTGTTATTGAGAATTTGAGAAACATTCGGAATCGCATGATTCGTATGCTTGTGTTTGTGTTGTTTCGTGATCTTTCTACCAAGTTCTATTAGTTCAAAGATTTTTGGACTAGAAAAAGAATGGAAACCAACGGTTCCCAAACCATAGCCTAGGCAAATCAAACCAATCAATAAGAAAGGTTGTGTTATTGAGAATTTGAGAAACATTCGGAATCGCATGATTCGTATGCTTGTGTTTGTGTTGTTTGGTGATCTTTCTACCGAGTTTCATTAGTTCAAACATTTATGGACTAGAAAATGAATGGAAACCAACGGTTCCCATACCATAGCCTAGGCAAATCAAACCAATCAATAAGAAAGGTTGTGTTATTGAGAATTTGAGAAACATTCGGAATCGCATGATTCGTATGCTTGTGTTTGTGTTGTTTCATGATCTTTCTACCAAGTTTCATTAGTTCAAAGATTTTTGGACTAGAAAAAAAATGGAAACCAACGGTTTCCAACCCATAGCCTAGGCAAATCAAACCAATCAATAAGAAAGGTTGTGTTATTGAGAATTTGAGAAACATTCGGAATCGCATGATTCGTATGCTTGTGTTTGTGTTGTTTGGTGATCTTTCTACCGAGTTTCATTAGTTCAAACATTTATGGACTAGAAAAAGAATGGAAACCAACGGTTTCCAACCCATAGCCTAGGCAAATCAAACGAATCAATAAGAAAGGTTGTGTTATTGAGAATTTGAGAAACATTCGGAATCGCATGATTCGTATGCTTGTGTTTGTGTTGTTTGGTGATCTTTCTACCGAGTTTCATTAGTTCAAACATTTATGGACTAGAAAAAAAATGGAAACCAACGGTTCCCAAAACATAGCCTAGGCAAATCAAACGAATAAATAAGAAAGGTTGTGTTATTGAGAATTTGAGAAACATCCGGAATCACATGATTCGTATGCTTGTGTTTGTGGTTTTTGGTGATCTTTCTATCAAGTTCTATTAGGTCAAACAATTATCGACTAGAAAAAGAATGGAAACCAACGGTTCCCAAACGATAGCCTAGGCAAATCAAATGAATCAATAAGAAAGGTTGTGTTATTGAGATTTTGAGAAACATTCGGAATCGCATGATTCGTATGCTTGTGTTTGTACTGTTTGGTGATCTTTATACCAAGTTCTATTAGTTCAAACATTTATGGACTAGAAAAAGAATGGAAACCAACGGTTCCCAAACGATAGCCTAGGCAAATCAAACGAATAAATAAGAAAGGTTGTGTTATTGAGAATTTGAGAAACATTCGGAATCGCATGATTCGTATGCTTGTGTTTGTATTATTTGGTCATCTTTCTACCAAGTTCTAATAGTTCAAACATTTATGGACTAGAAAAAGAATGGAAACCAACGGTTCCCAAACGATAGCCTAGGCAAATCAAACGAATCAATAAGAAATGTTGTGTTATTGAGAATTTGAGAAACATTCGGAATTGCATGATTCGTATGCTTGTGTTTGTGTTCTTTCGTGATCTTTCTACCAAGTTCTATTAGTTCAAACATTTATGTACTAGAAAAAGAATGGAAACCAACGGTTCCCAAACCATAGCCTAGGCAAATGAAACCAATCAATAAGACAGGTTGTGTTATTTAGAATTTGAGAAGCATTCGGAATCGCATGATTCGTATGCTTGTCTTTGTGTTGTTTGGTGAATTTTCTACCAAGTTCTATTAGTTCAAAGATTTTTGGACTAGAAAAAGAATGGAAACCAACGGTTCCCAAACCATAGCCTAGGCAAATCAAACCAATCAATAAGAAAGGTTGTGTTATTGAGAATTTGAGAAACATTCGGAATCGCATGATTCGTATGCTTGTGTTTGTGTTGTTTGGTGATCTTTCTACCGAGTTTCATTAGTTCAAACATTTATGGACTAGAAAAAGAATGGAAACCAACGGTTCCCATACCATAGCCTAGGCAAATCAAACCAATCAATAAGAAAGGTTGTGTTATTGAGAATTTGAGAAACATTCGGAATCGCATGATTCGTATGCTTGTGTTTGTGTTGTTTCGTGATCTTTCTACCAAGTTCTATTAGTTCAAAGATTTTTGGACTAGAAAAAGAATGGAAACCAACGGTTCCCAAACCATAGCCTAGGCAAATCAAACCAATCAATAAGAAAGGTTGTGTTATTGAGAATTTGAGAAACATTCGGAATCGCATGATTCGTATGCTTGTGTTTGTGTTGTTTGGTGATCTTTCTACCGAGTTTCATTAGTTCAAACATTTATGGACTAGAAAATGAATGGAAACCAACGGTTCCCATACCATAGCCTAGGCAAATCAAACCAATCAATAAGAAAGGTTGTGTTATTGAGAATTTGAGAAACATTCGGAATCGCATGATTCGTATGCTTGTGTTTGTGTTGTTTCATGATCTTTCTACCAAGTTTCATTAGTTCAAAGATTTTTGGACTAGAAAAAAAATGGAAACCAACGGTTTCCAACCCATAGCCTAGGCAAATCAAACCAATCAATAAGAAAGGTTGTGTTATTGAGAATTTGAGAAACATTCGGAATCGCATGATTCGTATGCTTGTGTTTGTGTTGTTTGGTGATCTTTCTACCGAGTTTCATTAGTTCAAACATTTATGGACTAGAAAAAGAATGGAAACCAACGGTTTCCAACCCATAGCCTAGGCAAATCAAACGAATCAATAAGAAAGGTTGTGTTATTGAGAATTTGAGAAACATTCGGAATCGCATGATTCGTATGCTTGTGTTTGTGTTGTTTGGTGATCTTTCTACCGAGTTTCATTAGTTCAAACATTTATGGACTAGAAAAAAAATGGAAACCAACGGTTCCCAAAACATAGCCTAGGCAAATCAAACGAATAAATAAGAAAGGTTGTGTTATTGAGAATTTGAGAAACATTCGGAATCGCATGATTCGTTTGCTTGTGTTTGTGTTGTTTGCTGATCTTTCTACCAAGTTCTATTAGTTCAAACATTTATGGACTAGAAAAAGAATGGAAACCAACGGTTCCCAAACCATAGCCTAGGCAAATCAAACGAATCAATAAGAAAGGTTGTGTTATTGAGAATTTGAGAAACATTTGGAATCGCATTATTCGTATGCTTTTGGGTTTGTGTTGTTTGGTGATCTTTCTATCAAGTTCTATTAGTTCAAAGATTGTTGGACTAGAAAAAGAATGGAAAACAACGGTTCCCAAACCATAGCCTAGGCAAATCAAACGAATCAATAAGAAAGGTTGTGTTATTGAGAATTTGAGAAACATTCGGAATCGTATGATTCGTATGCTTGTGTTTGTGTTGTTTGGTGATCTTTCTAACAAGTTCTATTAGTTCAAAGATTTTTGGACTAGAAAAAGAATGGAAACCAACGGTTCCCAAACCATAGCCTAGACAAATCAAACGAATCAAAAAAAAAGGTTGTGTTATTGAGAATTTTAGAAACATCCGGAATCACATGATTCGTATGCTTGTGTTTGTGGTTTTTGGTGATCTTTCTATCAAGTTCTATTAGGTCAAACAATTATGGACTAGAAAAAGAATGGAAACCAACGGTTCCCAAACGATAGCCTAGGCAAATCAAATGAATCAATAAGAAAGGTTGTGTTATTGAGATTTTGAGAAACATTCGGAATCGCATGATTCGTATGCTTGTGTTTGTACTGTTTGGTGATCTTTCTACCAAGTTCTATTAGTTCAAACATTTATGGACTAGAAAAAGAATGGAAACCAACGGTTCCCAAACGATAGCCTAGGCAAATCAAACGAATAAATAAGAAAGGTTGTGTTATTGAGAATTTGAGAAACATTCGGAATCGCATGATTCGTATGCTTGTGTTTGTATTGTTTGGTCATCTTTCTACCAGGTTCTAATAGTTCAAACATTTATGGACTAGAAAAAGAATGGAAACCAACGGTTCCCAAACGATAGCCTAGGCAAATCAAACGAATCAATAAGAAATGTTGTGTTATTCAGAATTTGAGAAACATTCGGAATTGCATGATTCGTATGCTTGTGTTTGTGTTCTTTCGTGATCTTTCTACTAAGTTCTATTAGTTCAAACATTTATGTACTAGAAAAAGAATGGAAACCAACGGTTCCCAAACCATAGCCTAGGCAAATGAAACCAATCAATAAGACAGGTTGTGTTATTTAGAATTTGAGAAGCATTCGGAATCGCATGATTCGTATGCTTGTGTTTGTGTTGTTTGGTGATCTTTCTACCGAGTTTCATTAGTTCAAACATTTATGGACTAGAAAAAGAATGGAAACCAACGGTTCCCATACCATAGCCTAGGCAAATCAAACCAATCAATAAGAAAGGTTGTGTTATTGAGAATTTGAGAAACATTCGGAATCGCATGATTCGTATGCTTGTGTTTGTGTTGTTTCGTGATCTTTCTACCAAGTTCTATTAGTTCAAAGATTTTTGGACTAGAAAAATAATGGAAACCAACGGTTCCCAAACCATAGCCTAGGCAAATCAAACCAATCAATAAGAAAGGTTGTGTTATTGAGAATTTGAGAAACATTCGGAATCGCATGATTCGTATGCTTGTGTTTGTGTTGTTTGGTGATCTTTCTACCGAGTTTCATTAGTTCAAACATTTATGGACTAGAAAATGAATGGAAACCAACGGTTCCCATACCATAGCCTAGGCAAATCAAACCAATCAATAAGAAAGGTTGTGTTATTGAGAATTTGAGAAACATTCGGAATCGCATGATTCGTATGCTTGTGTTTGTGTTGTTTCGTGATCTTTCTACCAAGTTCTATTAGTTCAAAGATTTTTGGACTAGAAAAAGAATGGAAACCAACGGTTCCCAAACCATAGCCTAGGCAAATCAAACCAATCAATAAGAAAGGTTGTGTTATTGAGAATTTGAGAAACATTCGAAATCGCATGATTCGTATGCTTGTGTTTGTGTTGTTTGGTGATCTTTCTACCGAGTTTCATTAGTTCAAACATTTATGGACTAGAAAATGAATGGAAACCAACGGTTCCCATACCATAGCCTAGGCAAATCAAACCAATCAATAAGAAAGGTTGTGTTATTGAGAATTTGAGAAACATTCGGAATCGCATGATTCGTATGCTTGTGTTTGTGTTGTTTCGTGATCTTTCTACCAAGTTTCATTAGTTCAAAGATTTTTGGACTAGAAAAAAAATGGAAACCAACGGTTTCCAACCCATAGCCTAGGCAAATCAAACCAAACAATAAGAAAGGTTGTGTTATTGAGAATTTGAGAAACATTCGGAATCGCATGATTCGTATGCTTGTGTTTGTGTTGTTTGGTGATCTTTCTACCGAGTTTCATTAGTTCAAACATTTATGGACTCGAAAAAGAATGGAAACCAACGGTTTCCAACCCATAGCCTAGGCAAATCAAACCAATCAATAAGAAAGGTTGTGTTATTGAGAATTTGAGAAACATTCGGAATCGCATGATTCGTATGCTTGTGGGTTTGTGTTGTTTGGTGATCTTTCTATCAAGTTCTATTAGTTCAAAGATTGTTGGACTAGAAAAAGAATGGAAAACAACGGTTCCCAAACCATAGCCTAGGCAAATCAAACGAATCAATAAGAAAGGTTGTGTTATTGAGAATTTGATAAACATTCGGAATTGCATGATTCGTATGCTTGTGTTTGTGTTCTTTCGTGATC
The DNA here is from genome assembly GCA_963924305.1 of Polygonum maritimum. Taxonomy (NCBI): domain Eukaryota; kingdom Viridiplantae; phylum Streptophyta; class Magnoliopsida; order Caryophyllales; family Polygonaceae; genus Polygonum; species Polygonum maritimum. Next base: position 14,468,733 of record OZ002730.1, on the reverse strand, counting down.
TTTCTACCAAGTTCTATTAGTTCAAACATTTATGTACTAGAAAAAGAATGGAAACCAATGGTTCCCAAACCATAGCCTAGGCAAATGAAACCAATCAATAAGACAGGTTGTGTTATTGAGAATTTGAGAAACATTCGGAATCGCATGATTCGTATGCTTGTGTTTGTGTTGTTTCGTGATCTTTCTACCAAGTTCTATTAGTTCAAAGATTTTTGGACTAGAAAATGAATGGAAACCAACGGTTCCCATACCATAGCCTAGGCAAATCAAACCAATAAATAAGAAAGGTTGTGTTATTGAGAATTTGAGAAACATTCGGAATCGCATGATTCGTATGCTTGTGTTTGTGTTGTTTCGTGATCTTTCTACCAAGTTTCATTAGTTCAAAGATTTTTGGACTAGAAAACGAATGGAAACCAACGGTTTCAAACCCATAGCCTAGGCAAATCAAACCAATCAATAAGAAAGGTTGTGTTATTGAGAATTTGAGAAACATTCGGAATCGCATGATTCATATGCTTGTGTTTGTGTTGTTTGGTGATCTTTCTACCGAGTTTCATTAGTTCAAACATTTATGGACTAGAAAAAAAATGGAAACCAACGGTTCCCAAACCATAGCCTAGGCAAATCAAACCAATCAATAAGAAAGATTGTGTTATTGAGAATTTGAGAAACATTCGGAATCGCATGATTCGTATGCTTGTGTTTGTGTTGTTTGGTGATCTTTCTACCAAGTTCTATTAGTTCGAACATTTATGGACTAGAAAAAGAATGGAAACCAACGGTTCCCAAACCATAGCCTAGGCAAATCAAACCAATCAATAAGAAAGATTGTGTTATTGAGAATTTGAGAAACATTCGGAATCGCATGATTCGTATGCTTGTGTTTGTGTTGTTTGGTGATCTTTCTACCAAGTTCTATTAGTTCGAACATTTATGGACTAGAAAAAGAATGGAAACCAACGGTTCCCAAACCATAGCCTAGGCAAATCAAACGAATCAATAAGAAAGGTTGTGTTATTGAGAATTTGATAAACATTCGGAATTGCATGATTCGTATGCTTGTGTTTGTGTTCTTTCGTGATCTTTCTACCAAGTTCTATTAGTTCAAACATTTATGTACTAGAAAAAGAATGGAAACCAATGGTTCCCAAACCATAGCCTAGGCAAATGAAACCAATCAATAAGACAGGTTGTGTTATTGAGAATTTGAGAAACATTCGGAATCGCATGATTCGTATGCTTGTGTTTGTGTTGTTTCGTGATCTTTCTACCAAGTTCTATTAGTTCAAAGATTTTTGGACTAGAAAATGAATGGAAACCAACGGTTCCCATACCATAGCCTAGGCAAATCAAACCAATAAATAAGAAAGGTTGTGTTATTGAGAATTTGAGAAACATTCGGAATCGCATGATTCGTATGCTTGTGTTTGTGTTGTTTCGTGATCTTTCTACCAAGTTTCATTAGTTCAAAGATTTTTGGACTAGAAAAAAAATGGAAACCAACGGTTTCCAACCCATAGCCTAGGCAAATCAAACCAATCAATAAGAAAGGTTGTGTTATTGAGAATTTGAGAAACATTCGGAATCGCATGATTCGTATGCTTGTGTTTGTGTTGTTTGGTGATCTTTCTACCGAGTTTCATTAGTTCAAACATTTATGGACTAGAAAACGAATGGAAACCAACGGTTTCCAACCCATAGCCTAGGCAAATCAAACCAATCAATAAGAAAGGTTGTGTTATTGAGAATTTAAGAAACATTCGGAATCGCATGATTCATATGCTTGTGTTTGTGTTGTTTGGTGATCTTTCTACCGAGTTTCATTAGTTCAAACATTTATGGACTAGAAAAAAAATGGAAACCAACGGTTCCCAAACCATAGCCTAGGCAAATCAAACCAATCAATAAGAAAGATTGTGTTATTGAGAATTTGAGAAACATTCGGAATCGCATGATTCGTATGCTTGTGTTTGTGTTGTTTGGTGATCTTTCTACCAAGTTCTATTAGTTCGAACATTTATGGACTAGAAAAAGAATGGAAACCAACGGTTCCCAAACCATAGCCTAGGCAAATCAAACGAATCAATAAGAAAGGTTGTGTTATTGAGAATTTGAGAAACATTTGGAATCGCATTATTCGTATGCTTGTGGGTTTGTGTTGTTTGGTGATCTTTCTATCAAGTTCTATTAGTTCAAAGATTGTTGGACTAGAAAAAGAATGGAAAACAACGGTTCCCAAACCATAGCCTAGGCAAATCAAACCAATCAATAAGAAAGGTTGTGTTATTGAGAATTTGAGAAACATTCGGAATCGCATGATTCGTATGCTTGTGTTTGTGTTGTTTGGTGATCTTTCTACCAAGTTCTATTAGTTCAAAGATTTTTGGACTAGAAAAAGAATGGAAACCAACGGTTCCCAAACCATAGCCTAGACAAATCAAACGAATCAAAAAAAAAGGTTGTGTTATTGAGAATTTGAGAAACATCCGGAATCACATGATTCGTATGCTTGTGTTTGTGGTTTTTGGTGATCTTTCTATCAAGTTCTATTAGGTCAAACAATTATGGACTAGAAAAAGAATGGAAACCAACGGTTCCCAAACGATAGCCTAGGCAAATCAAATGAATCAATAAGAAAGGTTGTGTTATTAAGATTTTGAGAAACATTCGGAATCGCATGATTCGTATGCTTGTGTTTGTACTGTTTGGTGATCTTTCTACCAAGTTCTATTAGTTCAAACATTTATGGACTAGAAAAAGAATGGAAACCAACGGTTCCCAAATGATAGCCTAGGCAAATCAAACGAATAAATAAGAAAGGTTGTGTTATTGAGAATTTGAGAAACATTCGGAATCGCATGATTCGTATGCTTGTGTTTGTGCTGTTTGGTGATCTTTCTACCAAGTTCTATTAGTTCAAACATTTATGGACTAGAAAAAGAATGGAAACCAACGGTTCCCAAACCATAGCCTAGGCAAATCAAACCAATCAATAAGACAGGTTGTGTTATTGAGAATTTGAGAAACATTCGGAATCGCATGATTCGTATGCTTGTGTTTGTATTGTTTGGTCATCTTTCTACCAAGTTCTAATAGTTCAAACATTTATGGACTAGAAAAAGAATTGAAACCAACGGTTCCCAAACGATAGCCTAGGCAAATCAAACGAATCAATAAGAAATGTTGTGTTATTGAGAATTTGAGAAACATTCGGAATTGCATGATTCGTATGCTTGTGTTTGTGTTCTTTCGTGATCTTTCTACCAAGTTCTATTAGTTCAAACATTTATGTACTAGAAAAAGAATGGAAACCAACGGTTCCCAAACCATAGTCTAGGCAAATCAAACCAATCAATAAGACAGGTTGTGTTATTTAGAATTTGAGAAGCATTCGGAATCGCATGATTCGTATGCTTGTCTTTGTGTTGTTTGGTGATCTTTCTACCACGTTCTATTAGTTCAAAGATTTTTGGACTAGAAAAAGAATAGAAACCAACGGTTTCCAAGCCATAGCCTAGGCAAATCGAACGAATCAATAAGAAAGGTTGTGTTATTGAGAATTTGAGAAACATTCGGAATCGCATGATTCGTATGCTTGCGTTTGTGTTGTTTGGTGATCTTTCTACCAAGTTCTATTAGTTCAAAGATTTTTGGACTAGAAAAAGAATGGAAACCAACGGTTCCCAAACCATAGCCTAGGCAAATCAAACGAATCAATAAGAAAGGTTGTGTTATTGAGAATTTGAGAAACATTTGGAATTGCATTATTCGTATGCTTGTGGGTTTGTGTTGTTTGGTGATCTGTCTATCAAGTTCTATTAGTTCAAAGATTGTTGGACTAGAAAAAGAATGGAGAACAACGGTTCCCAAACCATAGCCTAGGCAAATCAAACGAATAAATAAGAAAGGTTGTGTTATTGAGAATTTGAGAAACATTCGGAATCGTATGATTCGTATGCTTGTGTTTGTGCTGTTTGGTGATCTTTCTACCAAGTTCTATTAGTTCAAACATTTATGGACTAGAAAAAGAATGGAAACCAACGGTTCCCAAACCATAGCCTAGGAAAATCAAACCAATCAATAAGACAGGTTGTGTTATTGAGAATTTGAGAAACATTCGGAATCGCATGATTCGTATGCTTGTGTTTGTATTGTTTGGTCATCTTTCTACCAAGTTCTAATAGTTCAAACATTTATGGACTAGAAAAAGAATTGAAACCAACGGTTCCCAAACGATAGCCTAGGCAAATCAAACGAATCAATAAGAAATGTTGTGTTATTGAGAATTTGAGAAACATTCGGAATTGCATGATTCGTATGCTTGTGTTTGTGTTCATTCGTGATCTTTCTACCAAGTTCTATTAGTTCAAACATTTATGTACTAGAAAAAGAATGGAAACCAACGGTTCCCAAACCATAGTCTAGGCAAATCAAACCAATCAATAAGACAGGTTGTGTTATTTAGAATTTGAGAAGCATTCGGAATCGCATGATTTGTATGCTTGTCTTTGTGTTGTTTGGTGATCTTTCTACCACGTTCTATTAGTTCAAAGATTTTTGGACTAGAAAAAGAATAGAAACCAACGGTTCCCAAGCCATAGCCTAGGCAAATCAAACGAATCAATAAGAAAGGTTGTGTTATTGAGAATTTGAGAAAAATTCGGAATCGCATGATTCGTATGCTTGTGTTTGTGTTGTTTGGTGATCTTTCTACCAAGTTCTATTAGTTCAAACATTTATGGACTAGAAAAAGAATGGAAGCCAACGGTTCCCAAACGATAGCCTAGGCAAATCAAACGAATAAATAAGAAAGGTTGTGTTATTGAGAATTTGAGAAACATTTGGAATCGCATGATTCGTATGCTTGTGTTTGTGGTTTTTGGTGATGTTTCTACCAAGTTCTATTAGGTCAAACATTTATGGACTAGAAAAAGAATTGAAACCAACGGTTCCCAAACCATAGCCTAGGCAAATCAAACCAATCAATAAGACAGGTTGTGTTATTGAGATTTTGAGAAACATTCGGAATCGCATGATTCGTATGCTTGTGTTTGTATTGTTTGGTCATCTTTCTACCAAGTTCTAATAGTTCAAACATTTATGGACTAGAAAAAGAATGGAAACCAACGGTTCCCAAACGATAGCCTAGGCAAATCAAACGAATCAATAAGAAATGTTGTGTTATTGAGAATTTGAGAAACATTCGGAATTGCATGATTCGTATGCTTGTGTTTGTGTTCTTTCGTGATCTTTCTACCAAGTTCTCTTAGTTCAAACATTTATGTACTAGAAAAAGAATGGAAACCAATGGTTCCCAAACCATAGCCTAGGCAAATCAAACCAATCAATAAGACAGGTTGTATTATTTAGAATTTGAGAAACATTCGGAATCGCATGATTCGTATGCTTGTCTTTGTGTTGTTTGGTGATCTTTCTACCACGTTCTATTAGTTCAAAGATTTTTGGACTAGAAAAAGAATAGAAACCAACGGTTCCCAAGCCATAGCCTAGGCAAATCAAACGAATCAATAAGAAAGGTTGTGTTATTGAGAATTTGAGAAACATTCGGAATCGCATGATTCGTATGCTTGCGTTTGTGTTGTTTGGTGATCTTTCTACCAAGTTCTATTAGTTCAAAGATTTTTGGACTAGAAAAAGAATGGAAACCAACGGTTCCCAAACCATAGCCTAGGCAAATCAAACCAATCAATAAGAAAGGTTGTGTTATTGAGAATTTGAGAAACATTCGGAATTGCATGATTCGTATGCTTGTGTTTGTGTTCTTTCGTGATCTTTCTACCAAGTTCTATTAGTTCAAACATTTATGTACTAGAAAAAGAATGGAAACCAACGGTTCCCAAACCATAGCCTAGGCAAATGAAACCAATCAATAAGACAGGTTGTGTTATTGAGAATTTGAGAAACATTCGGAATCGCATGATTCGTATGCTTGTGTTTGTGTTGTTTCGTGATCTTTCTACCAAGTTCTATTAGTTCAAAGATTTTTGGACTAGAAAAAGAATGGAAACCAACGGTTCCCAAACCATAGCCTAGGCAAATCAAACCAATCAATAAGAAAGGTTGTGTTATTGAGAATTTGAGAAACATTCGGAATCGCATGATTCGTATGCTTGTGTTTGTGTTGTTTGGTGATCTTTCTACCGAGTTTCATTAGTTCAAACATTTATGGACTAGAAAATGAATGGAAACCAATGGTTCCCATACCATAGCCTAGGCAAATCAAACCAATAAATAAGAAAGGTTGTGTTATTGAGAAATTGAGAAACATTCGGAATCGCATGATTCGTATGCTTGTGTTTGTGTTGTTTCGTGATCTTTCTACCAAGTTTCATTAGTTCAAAGATTTTTGGACTAGAAAAAAAATGGAAACCAACGGTTTCCAACCCATAGCCTAGGCAAATCAAACCAATCAATAAGAAAGGTTGTGTTATTGAGAATTTGAGAAACATTCGGAATCGCATGATTCGTATGCTTGTGTTTGTGTTGTTTGGTGATCTTTCTACCGAGTTTCATTAGTTCAAACATTTATGGACTAGAAAAAGAATGGAAACCAACGGTTTCCAACCCATAGCCTAGGCAAATCAAACCAATCAATAAGAAAGGTTGTGTTATTGAGAATTTGAGAAACATTAGGAATCGCATGATTCATATGCTTGTGTTTGTGTTGTTTGCTGATCTTTCTACCGAGTTTCATTAGTTCAAACATTTATGGACTAGAAAAAAAATGGAAACCAACGGTTCCCAAACCATAGCCTAGGCAAATCAAACCAATCAATAAGAAAGGTTGTGTTATTGAGAATTTGAGAAACATTCGGAATCGCATGATTCGTATGCTTGTGTTTGTGTTGTTTGGTGATCTTTCTACCAAGTTCTATTAGTTCAAACATTTATGGACTAGAAAAAGAATGGAAACCAACGGTTCCCAAACGATAGCCTAGGCAAATCAAACGAATAAATAAGAAAGGTTGTGTTATTGAGAATTTGAGAAACATTCGGAATCGCATGATTCGTATGCTTGTGTTTGTGCTGTTTGGTGATCTTTCTACCAAGTTCTATTAGTTCAAACATTTATGGACTAGAAAAAGAATGGAAACCAGCGGTTCCCAAACCATAGCCTAGGCAAATCAAACCAATCAATAAGACAGGTTGTGTTATTGAGAATTTGAGAAACATTCGGAATCGCATGATTCGTATGCTTGTATTTGTATTGTTTGGTCATCTTTCTACCAAGTTCTAATAGTTCAAACATTTATGGACTAGAAAAAGAATTGAAACCAACGGTTCCCAAACGATAGCCTAGGCAAATCAAACGAATCAATAAGAAATGTTGTGTTATTGAGAATTTGAGAAACATTCGGAATTGCATGATTCGTATGCTTGTGTTTGTGTTCTTTCGTGATCTTTCTACCAAGTTCTATTAGTTCAAACATTTATGTACTAGAAAAAGTATGGAAACCAACGGTTCCCAAACCATAGCCTAGGCAAATGAAACCAATCAATAAGACAGGTTGTGTTATTGAGAATTTGAGAAACATTCGGAATCGCATGATTCGTATGCTTGTGTTTGTGTTGTTTCGTGATCTTTCTACCAAGTTATATTGGTTCAAAGATTTTTGGACTAGAAAAAGAATGGAAACCAACGGTTCCCAAACCATAGCCTAGGCAAATCAAACCAATCAATAAGAAAGGTTGTGTTATTGAGAATTTGAGAAACATTCGGAATCGCATGATTCGTATGCTTGTGTTTGTGTTGTTTGGTGATCTTTCTACCGAGTTTCATTAGTTCAAACATTTATGGACTAGAAAATGAATGGAAACCAACGGTTCCCATACCATAGCCTAGGCAAATCAAACCAATAAATAAGAAAGGTTGTGTTATTGAGAAATTGAGAAACATTCGGAATCGCATGATTCGTATGCTTGTGTTGTTTCGTGATCTTTCTACCAAGTTTCATTAGTTCAAAGATTTTTGGACTAGAAAAAAAATGGAAACCAACGGTTCCCAATCCATAGCCTAGGCAAATCAAACCAATCAATAAGAAAGGTTGTGTTATTGAGAATTTGAGAAACATTCGGAATCGCATGATTCGTATGCTTGTGTTTGTGTTGTTTGGTGATCTTTCTACCAAGTTCTATTAGTTCAAACATTTATGGACTAGAAAAAGAATGGAAGCCAACGGTTCCCAAACGATAGCCTAGGCAAATCAAACGAATAAATAAGAAAGGTTGTGTTATTGAGAATTTGAGAAACATTTGGAATCGCATGATTCGTATGCTTGTGTTTGTGGTTTTTGGTGATGTTTCTACCAAGTTCTATTAGGTCAAACATTTATGGACTAGAAAAAGAATTGAAACCAACGGTTCCCAAACCATAGCCTAGGCAAATCAAACCAATCAATAAGACAGGTTGTGTTATTGAGATTTTGAGAAACATTCGGAATCGCATGATTCGTATGCTTGTGTTTGTATTGTTTGGTCATCTTTCTACCAAGTTCTAATAGTTCAAACATTTATGGACTAGAAAAAGAATGGAAACCAACGGTTCCCAAACGATAGCCTAGGCAAATCAAACGAATCAATAAGAAATGTTGTGTTATTGAGAATTTGAGAAACATTCGGAATTGCATGATTCGTATGCTTGTGTTTGTGTTCTTTCGTGATCTTTCTACCAAGTTCTCTTAGTTCAAACATTTATGTACTAGAAAAAGAATGGAAACCAACGGTTCCCAAACCATAGCCTAGGCAAATCAAACCAATCAATAAGACAGGTTGTATTATTTAGAATTTGAGAAACATTCAGAATCGCATGATTCGTATGCTTGTCTTTGTGTTGTTTGGTGATCTTTCTACCACGTTCTATTAGTTCAAAGATTTTTGGACTAGAAAAAGAATAGAAACCAACGGTTCCCAAGCCATAGCCTAGGCAAATCAAACGAATCAATAAGAAAGGTTGTGTTATTGAGAATTTGAGAAACATTCGGAATCGCATGATTCGTATGCTTGCGTTTGTGTTGTTTGGTGATCTTTCTACCAAGTTCTATTAGTTCAAAGATTTTTGGACTAGAAAAAGAATGGAAACCAACGGTTCCCAAACCATAGCCTAGGCAAATCAAACCAATCAATAAGAAAGGTTGTGTTATTGAGAATTTGAGAAACATTCGGAATTGCATGATTCGTATGCTTGTGTTTGTGTTCTTTCGTGATCTTTCTACCAAGTTCTATTAGTTCAAACATTTATGTACTAGAAAAAGAATGGAAACCAACGGTTCCCAAACCATAGCCTAGGCAAATGAAACCAATCAATAAGACAGGTTGTGTTATTGAGAATTTGAGAAACATTCGGAATCGCATGATTCGTATGCTTGTGTTTGTGTTGTTTCGTGATCTTTCTACCAAGTTCTATTAGTTCAAAGATTTTTGGACTAGAAAAAGAATGGAAACCAACGGTTCCCAAACCATAGCCTAGGCAAATCAAACCAATCAATAAGAAAGGTTGTGTTATTGAGAATTTGAGAAACATTCGGAATCGCATGATTCGTATGCTTGTGTTTGTGTTGTTTGGTGATCTTTCTACCGAGTTTCATTAGTTCAAACATTTATGGACTAGAAAATGAATGGAAACCAATGGTTCCCATACCATAGCCTAGGCAAATCAAACCAATAAATAAGAAAGGTTGTGTTATTGAGAAATTGAGAAACATTCGGAATCGCATGATTCGTATGCTTGTGTTTGTGTTGTTTCGTGATCTTTCTACCAAGTTTCATTAGTTCAAAGATTTTTGGACTAGAAAAAAAATGGAAACCAACGGTTTCCAACCCATAGCCTAGGCAAATCAAACCAATCAATAAGAAAGGTTGTGTTATTGAGAATTTGAGAAACATTCGGAATCGCATGATTCGTATGCTTGTGTTTGTGTTGTTTGGTGATCTTTCTACCGAGTTTCATTAGTTCAAACATTTATGGACTAGAAAAAGAATGGAAACCAACGGTTTCCAACCCATAGCCTAGGCAAATCAAACCAATCAATAAGAAAGGTTGTGTTATTGAGAATTTGAGAAACATTCGGAATCGCATGATTCATATGCTTGTGTTTGTGTTGTTTGCTGATCTTTCTACCGAGTTTCATTAGTTCAAACATTTATGGACTAGAAAAAAAATGGAAACCAACGGTTCCCAAACCATAGCCTAGGCAAATCAAACCAATCAATAAGAAAGGTTGTGTTATTGAGAATTTGAGAAACATTCGGAATCGCATGATTCGTATGCTTGTGTTTGTGTTGTTTGGTGATCTTTCTACCAAGTTCTATTAGTTCAAACATTTATGGACTAGAAAAAGAATGGAAACCAACGGTTCCCAAACGATAGCCTAGGCAAATCAAACGAATAAATAAGAAAGGTTGTGTTATTGAGAATTTGAGAAACATTCGGAATCGCATGATTCGTATGCTTGTGTTTGTGCTGTTTGGTGATCTTTCTACCAAGTTCTATTAGTTCAAACATTTATGGACTAGAAAAAGAATGGAAACCAGCGGTTCCCAAACCATAGCCTAGGCAAATCAAACCAATCAATAAGACAGGTTGTGTTATTGAGAATTTGAGAAACATTCGGAATCGCATGATTCGTATGCTTGTGTTTGTATTGTTTGGTCATCTTTCTACCAAGTTCTAATAGTTCAAACATTTATGGACTAGAAAAAGAATTGAAACCAACGGTTCCCAAACGATAGCCTAGGCAAATCAAACGAATCAATAAGAAATGTTGTGTTATTGAGAATTTGAGAAACATTCGGAATTGCATGATTCGTATGCTTGTGTTTGTGTTCTTTCGTGATCTTTCTACCAAGTTCTATTAGTTCAAACATTTATGTACTAGAAAAAGTATGGAAACCAACGGTTCCCAAACCATAGCCTAGGCAAATGAAACCAATCAATAAGACAGGTTGTGTTATTGAGAATTTGAGAAACATTCGGAATCGCATGATTCGTATGCTTGTGTTTGTGTTGTTTCGTGATCTTTCTACCAAGTTATATTGGTTCAAAGATTTTTGGACTAGAAAAAGAATGGAAACCAACGGTTCCCAAACCATAGCCTAGGCAAATCAAACCAATCAATAAGAAAGGTTGTGTTATTGAGAATTTGAGAAACATTCGGAATCGCATGATTCGTATGCTTGTGTTTGTGTTGTTTGGTGATCTTTCTACCGAGTTTCATTAGTTCAAACATTTATGGACTAGAAAATGAATGGAAACCAACGGTTCCCATACCATAGCCTAGGCAAATCAAACCAATAAATAAGAAAGGTTGTGTTATTGAGAAATTGAGAAACATTCGGAATCGCATGATTCGTATGCTTGTGTTGTTTCGTGATCTTTCTACCAAGTTTCATTAGTTCAAAGATTTTTGGACTAGAAAAAAAATGGAAACCAACGGTTCCCAAACCATAGCCTAGGCAAATCAAACCAATCAATAAGAAAGGTTGTGTTATTGAGAATTTGAGAAACATTCGGAATCGCATGATTCGTATGCTTGTGTTTGTGTTGTTTGGTGATCTTTCTACCAAGTTCTATTAGTTCAAACATTTATGGACTAGAAATAGAATGGAAGCCAACGGTTCCCAAACGATAGCCTAGGCAAATCAAACGAATAAATAAGAAAGGTTGTGTTATTGAGAATTTGAGAAACATTTGGAATCGCATGATTCGTATGCTTGTGTTTGTGGTTTTTGGTGATGTTTCTACCAAGTTCTATTAGGTCAAACATTTATGGACTAGAAAAAGAATTGAAACCAACGGTTCCCAAACCATAGCCTAGGCAAATCAAACCAATCAATAAGACAGGTTGTGTTATTGAGATTTTGAGAAACATTCGGAATCGCATGATTCGTATGCTTGTGTTTGTATTGTTTGGTCATCTTTCTACCAAGTTCTAATAGTTCAAACATTTATGGACTAGAAAAAGAATGGAAACCAACGGTTCCCAAACGATAGCCTAGGCAAATCAAACGAATCAATAAGAAATGTTGTGTTATTGAGAATTTGAGAAACATTCGGAATTGCATGATTCGTATGCTTGTGTTTGTGTTCTTTCGTGATCTTTCTACCAAGTTCTCTTAGTTCAAACATTTATGTACTAGAAAAAGAATGGAAACCAACGGTTCCCAAACCATAGCCTAGGCAAATCAAACCAATCAATAAGACAGGTTGTATTATTTAGAATTTGAGAAACATTCGGAATCGCATGATTCGTATGCTTGTCTTTGTGTTGTTTGGTGATCTTTCTACCACGTTCTATTAGTTCAAAGATTTTTGGACTAGAAAAAGAATAGAAACCAACGGTTCCCAAGCCATAGCCTAGGCAAATCAAACGAATCAATAAGAAAGGTTGTGTTATTGAGAATTTGAGAAACATTCGGAATCGCATGATTCGTATGCTTGCGTTTGTGTTGTTTGGTGATCTTTCTACCAAGTTCTATTAGTTCAAAGATTTTTGGACTAGAAAAAGAATGGAAACCAACGGTTCCCAAACCATAGCCTAGGCAAATCAAACCAATCAATAAGAAAGGTTGTGTTATTGAGAATTTGAGAAACATTCGGAATTGCATGATTCGTATGCTTGTGTTTGTGTTCTTTCGTGATCTTTCTACCAAGTTCTATTAGTTCAAACATTTATGTACTAGAAAAAGAATGGAAACCAACGGTTCCCAAACCATAGCCTAGGCAAATGAAACCAATCAATAAGACAGGTTGTGTTATTGAGAATTTGAGAAACATTCGGAATCGCATGATTCGTATGCTTGTGTTTGTGTTGTTTCGTGATCTTTCTACCAAGTTCTATTAGTTCAAAGATTTTTGGACTAGAAAAAGAATGGAAACCAACGGTTCCCAAACCATAGCCTAGGCAAATCAAACCAATCAATAAGAAAGGTTGTGTTATTGAGAATTTGAGAAACATTCGGAATCGCATGATTCGTATGCTTGTGTTTGTGTTGTTTGGTGATCTTTCTACCGAGTTTCATTAGTTCAAACATTTATGGACTAGAAAATGAATGGAAACCAATGGTTCCCATACCATAGCCTAGGCAAATCAAACCAATAAATAAGAAAGGTTGTGTTATTGAGAAATTGAGAAACATTCGGAATCGCATGATTCGTATGCTTGTGTTTGTGTTGTTTCGTGATCTTTCTACCAAGTTTCATTAGTTCAAAGATTTTTGGACTAGAAAAAAAATGGAAACCAACGGTTTCCAACCCATAGCCTAGGCAAATCAAACCAATCAATAAGAAAGGTTGTGTTATTGAGAATTTGAGAAACATTCGGAATCGCATGATTCGTATGCTTGTGTTTGTGTTGTTTGGTGATCTTTCTACCGAGTTTCATTAGTTCAAACATTTATGGACTAGAAAAAGAATGGAAACCAACGGTTTCCAACCCATAGCCTAGGCAAATCAAACCAATCAATAAGAAAGGTTGTGTTATTGAGAATTTGAGAAACATTCGGAATCGCATGATTCATATGCTTGTGTTTGTGTTGTTTGCTGATCTTTCTACCGAGTTTCATTAGTTCAAACATTTATGGACTAGAAAAAAAATGGAAACCAACGGTTCCCAAACCATAGCCTAGGCAAATCAAACCAATCAATAAGAAAGGTTGTGTTATTGAGAATTTGAGAAACATTCGGAATCGCATGATTCGTATGCTTGTGTTTGTGTTGTTTGGTGATCTTTCTACCAAGTTCTATTAGTTCAAACATTTATGGACTAGAAAAAGAATGGAAACCAACGGTTCCCAAACGATAGCCTAGGCAAATCAAACGAATAAATAAGAAAGGTTGTGTTATTGAGAATTTGAGAAACATTCGGAATCGCATGATTCGTATGCTTGTGTTTGTGCTGTTTGGTGATCTTTCTACCAAGTTCTATTAGTTCAAACATTTATGGACTAGAAAAAGAATGGAAACCAGCGGTTCCCAAACCATAGCCTAGGCAAATCAAACCAATCAATAAGACAGGTTGTGTTATTGAGAATTTGAGAAACATTCGGAATCGCATGATTCGTATGCTTGTGTTTGTATTGTTTGGTCATCTTTCTACCAAGTTCTAATAGTTCAAACATTTATGGACTAGAAAAAGAATTGAAACCAACGGTTCCCAAACGATAGCCTAGGCAAATCAAACGAATCAATAAGAAATGTTGTGTTATTGAGAATTTGAGAAACATTCGGAATTGCATGATTCGTATGCTTGTGTTTGTGTTCTTTCGTGATCTTTCTACCAAGTTCTATTAGTTCAAACATTTATGTACTAGAAAAAGTATGGAAACCAACGGTTCCCAAACCATAGCCTAGGCAAATCAAACCAATCAATAAGACAGGTTGTGTTATTGAGAATTTGAGAAACATTCGGAATCGCATGATTCGTATGCTTGTGTTTGTGTTGTTTCGTGATCTTTCTACCAAGTTATATTGGTTCAAAGATTTTTGGACTAGAAAAAGAATGGAAACCAACGGTTCCCAAACCATAGCCTAGGCAAATCAAACCAATCAATAAGAAAGGTTGTGTTATTGAGAATTTGAGAAACATTCGGAATCGCATGATTCGTATGCTTGTGTTTGTGTTGTTTGGTGATCTTTCTACCGAGTTTCATTAGTTCAAACATTTATGGACTAGAAAATGAATGGAAACCAACGGTTCCCATACCATAGCCTAGGCAAATCAAACCAATAAATAAGAAAGGTTGTGTTATTGAGAAATTGAGAAACATTCGGAATCGCATGATTCGTATGCTTGTGTTGTTTCGTGATCTTTCTACCAAGTTTCATTAGTTCAAAGATTTTTGGACTAGAAAAAAAATGGAAACCAACGGTTCCCAAACCATAGCCTAGGCAAATCAAACCAATCAATAAGAAAGGTTGTGTTATTGAGAATTTGAGAAACATTCGGAATCGCATGATTCGTATGCTTGTGTTTGTGTTGTTTGGTGATCTTTCTACCAAGTTCTATTAGTTCAAACATTTATGGACTAGAAAAAGAATGGAAGCCAACGGTTCCCAAACGATAGCCTAGGCAAATCAAACGAATAAATAAGAAAGGTTGTGTTATTGAGAATTTGAGAAACATTTGGAATCGCATGATTCGTATGCTTGTGTTTGTGGTTTTTGGTGATGTTTCTACCAAGTTCTATTAGGTCAAACATTTATGGACTAGAAAAAGAATTGAAACCAACGGTTCCCAAACCATAGCCTAGGCAAATCAAACCAATCAATAAGACAGGTTGTGTTATTGAGATTTTGAGAAACATTCGGAATCGCATGATTCGTATGCTTGTGTTTGTATTGTTTGGTCATCTTTCTACCAAGTTCTAATAGTTCAAACATTTATGGACTAGAAAAAGAATGGAAACCAACGGTTCCCAAACGATAGCCTAGGCAAATCAAACGAATCAATAAGAAATGTTGTGTTATTGAGAATTTGAGAAACATTCGGAATTGCATGATTCGTATGCTTGTGTTTGTGTTCTTTCGTGATCTTTCTACCAAGTTCTCTTAGTTCAAACATTTATGTACTAGAAAAAGAATGGAAACCAACGGTTCCCAAACCATAGCCTAGGCAAATCAAACCAATCAATAAGACAGGTTGTATTATTTAGAATTTGAGAAACATTCGGAATCGCATGATTCGTATGCTTGTCTTTGTGTTGTTTGGTGATCTTTCTACCACGTTCTATTAGTTCAAAGATTTTTGGACTAGAAAAAGAATAGAAACCAACGGTTCCCAAGCCATAGCCTAGGCAAATCAAACGAATCAATAAGAAAGGTTGTGTTATTGAGAATTTGAGAAACATTCGGAATCGCATGATTCGTATGCTTGCGTTTGTGTTGTTTGGTGATCTTTCTACCAAGTTCTATTAGTTCAAAGATTTTTGGACTAGAAAAAGAATGGAAACCAACGGTTCCCAAACCATAGCCTAGGCAAATCAAACCAATCAATAAGAAAGGTTGTGTTATTGAGAATTTGAGAAACATTCGGAATTGCATGATTCGTATGCTTGTGTTTGTGTTCTTTCGTGATCTTTCTACCAAGTTCTATTAGTTCAAACATTTATGTACTAGAAAAAGAATGGAAACCAACGGTTCCCAAACCATAGCCTAGGCAAATGAAACCAATCAATAAGACAGGTTGTGTTATTGAGAATTTGAGAAACATTCGGAATCGCATGATTCGTATGCTTGTGTTTGTGTTGTTTCGTGATCTTTCTACCAAGTTCTATTAGTTCAAAGATTTTTGGACTAGAAAAAGAATGGAAACCAACGGTTCCCAAACCATAGCCTAGGCAAATCAAACCAATCAATAAGAAAGGTTGTGTTATTGAGAATTTGAGAAACATTCGGAATCGCATGATTCGTATGCTTGTGTTTGTGTTGTTTGGTGATCTTTCTACCGAGTTTCATTAGTTCAAACATTTATGGACTAGAAAATGAATGGAAACCAATGGTTCCCATACCATAGCCTAGGCAAATCAAACCAATAAATAAGAAAGGTTGTGTTATTGAGAAATTGAGAAACATTCGGAATCGCATGATTCGTATGCTTGTGTTTGTGTTGTTTCGTGATCTTTCTACCAAGTTTCATTAGTTCAAAGATTTTTGGACTAGAAAAAAAATGGAAACCAACGGTTTCCAACCCATAGCCTAGGCAAATCAAACCAATCAATAAGAAAGGTTGTGTTATTGAGAATTTGAGAAACATTCGGAATCGCATGATTCGTATGCTTGTGTTTGTGTTGTTTGGTGATCTTTCTACCGAGTTTCATTAGTTCAAACATTTATGGACTAGAAAAAGAATGGAAACCAACGGTTTCCAACCCATAGCCTAGGCAAATCAAACCAATCAATAAGAAAGGTTGTGTTATTGAGAATTTGAGAAACATTCGGAATCGCATGATTCATATGCTTGTGTTTGTGTTGTTTGCTGATCTTTCTACCGAGTTTCATTAGTTCAAACATTTATGGACTAGAAAAAAAATGGAAACCAACGGTTCCCAAACCATAGCCTAGGCAAATCAAACCAATCAATAAGAAAGGTTGTGTTATTGAGAATTTGAGAAACATTCGGAATCGCATGATTCGTATGCTTGTGTTTGTGTTGTTTGGTGATCTTTCTACCAAGTTCTATTAGTTCAAACATTTATGGACTAGAAAAAGAATGGAAACCAACGGTTCCCAAACGATAGCCTAGGCAAATCAAACGAATAAATAAGAAAGGTTGTGTTATTGAGAATTTGAGAAACATTCGGAATCGCATGATTCGTATGCTTGTGTTTGTGCTGTTTGGTGATCTTTCTACCAAGTTCTATTAGTTCAAACATTTATGGACTAGAAAAAGAATGGAAACCAGCGGTTCCCAAACCATAGCCTAGGCAAATCAAACCAATCAATAAGACAGGTTGTGTTATTGAGAATTTGAGAAACATTCGGAATCGCATGATTCGTATGCTTGTGTTTGTATTGTTTGGTCATCTTTCTACCAAGTTCTAATAGTTCAAACATTTATGGACTAGAAAAAGAATTGAAACCAACGGTTCCCAAACGATAGCCTAGGCAAATCAAACGAATCAATAAGAAATGTTGTGTTATTGAGAATTTGAGAAACATTCGGAATTGCATGATTCGTATGCTTGTGTTTGTGTTCTTTCGTGATCTTTCTACCAAGTTCTATTAGTTCAAACATTTATGTACTAGAAAAAGAATGGAAACCAACGGTTCCCAAACCATAGTCTAGGCAAATCAAACCAATCAATAAGACAGGTTGTGTTATTTAGAATTTGAGAAGCATTCGGAATCGCATGATTCGTATGCTTGTCTTTGTGTTGTTTGGTGATCTTTCTACCAAGTTCTATTAGTTCAAACATTTATGGACTAGAAAAAGAATGGAAACCAGCGGTTCCCAAACCATAGCCTAGGCAAATCAAACCAATCAATAAGACAGGTTGTGTTATTGAGAATTTGAGAAACATTCGGAATCGCATGATTCGTATGCTTGTGTTTGTATTGTTTGGTCATCTTTCTACCAAGTTCTAATAGTTCAAACATTTATGGACTAGAAAAAGAATTGAAACCAACGGTTCCCAAACGATAGCCTAGGCAAATCAAACGAATCAATAAGAAATGTTGTGTTATTGAGAATTTGAGAAACATTCGGAATTGCATGATTCGTATGCTTGTGTTTGTGTTCTTTCGTGATCTTTCTACCAAGTTCTATTAGTTCAAACATTTATGTACTAGAAAAAGAATGGAAACCAACGGTTCCCAAACCATAGTCTAGGCAAATCAAACCAATCAATAAGACAGGTTGTGTTATTTAGAATTTGAGAAGCATTCGGAATCGCATGATTCGTATGCTTGTCTTTGTGTTGTTTGGTGATCTTTCTACCACGTTCTATTAGTTCAAAGATTTTTGGACTAGAAAAAGAATAGAAACCAACGGTTCCCAAGCCATAGCCTAGGCAAATCAAACGAATCAATAAGAAAGGTTGTGTTATTGAGAATTTGAGAAACATTCGGAATCGCATGATTCGTATGCTTGCGTTTGTGTTGTTTGGTGATCTTTCTACCAAGTTCTATTAGTTCAAAGATTTTTGGACTAGAAAAAGAATGGAAACCAACAGTTCCCAAACCATAGCCTAGGCAAATCAAACGAATCAATAAGAAAGGTTGTGTTATTGAGAATTTGAGAAACATTTGGAATCGCATTATTCGTATGCTTGTTGGTTTGTGTTGTTTGGTGATCTGTCTATCAAGTTCTATTAGTTCAAAGATTGTTGGACTAGAAAAAGAATGGAGAACAACGGTTCCCAAACCATAGCCTAGGCAAATCAAACGAATAAATAAGAAAGGTTGTGTTATTGAGAATTTGAGAAACATTCGGAATCGCATGATTCGTATGCTTGTGTTTGTGCTGTTTGGTGATCTTTCTACCAAGTTCTATTAGTTCAAACATTTATGGACTAGAAAAAGAATGGAAACCAACGGTTCCCAAACCATAGCCTAGGCAAATCAAACCAATCAATAAGACAGGTTGTGTTATTGAGAATTTGAGAAACATTCGGAATCGCATGATTCGTATGCTTGTGTTTGTATTGTTTGGTCATCTTTCTACCAAGTTCTAATAGTTCAAACATTTATGGACTAGAAAAAGAATTGAAACCAACGGTTCCCAAACGATAGCCTAGGCAAATCAAACGAATCAATAAGAAATGTTGTGTTATTGAGAATTTGAGAAACATTCGGAATTGCATGATTCGTATGCTTGTGTTTGTGTTCTTTCGTGATCATTCTACCAAGTTCTATTAGTTCAAACATTTATGTACTAGAAAAAGAATGGAAACCAACGGTTCCCAAACCATAGTCTAGGCAAATCAAACCAATCAATAAGACAGGTTGTGTTATTTAGAATTTGAGAAGCATTCGGAATCGCATGATTCGTATGCTTGTCTTTGTGTTGTTTGGTGATCTTTCTACCACGTTCTATTAGTTCAAAGATTTTTGGACTAGAAAAAGAATAGAAACCAACGGTTCCCAAGCCATAGCCTAGGCAAATCAAACGAATCAATAAGAAAGGTTGTGTTATTGAGAATTTGAGAAACATTCGGAATCGCATGATTCGTATGCTTGTGTTTGTGTTGTTTGGTGATCTTTCTACCAAGTTCTATTAGTTCAAACATTTATGGACTAGAAAAAGAATGGAAACCAACGGTTCCCAAACGATAGCCTAGGCAAATCAAACGAATAAATAAGAAAGGTTGTGTTATTGAGAATTTGAGAAACATTTGGAATCGCATGATTCGTATGCTTGTGTTTGTGGTTTTTGGTGATGTTTCTACCAAGTTCTATTAGGTCAAACATTTATGGACTAGAAAAAGAATTGAAACCAACGGTTCCCAAACCATAGCCTAGGCAAATCAAACCAATCGATAAGACAGGTTGTGTTATTGAGATTTTGAGAAACATTCGGAATCGCATGATTCGTATGCTTGTGTTTGTAGTGTTTGGTCATCTTTCTACCAAGTTCTAATAGTTCAAACATTTATGGACTAGAAAAAGAATGGAAACCAACGGTTCCCAAACGATAGCCTAGGCAAATCAAACGAATCAATAAGAAATGTTGTGTTATTGAGAATTTGAGAAACATTCGGAATTGCATGATTCGTATGCTTGTGTTTGTGTTCTTTCGTGATCTTTCTACCAAGTTCTCTTAGTTCAAACATTTATGTACTAGAAAAAGAATGGAAACCAACGGTTCCCAAACCATAGCCTAGGCAAATCAAACCAATCAATAAGACAGGTTGTATTATTTAGAATTTGAGAAACATTCGGAATCGCATGATTCGTATGCTTGTCTTTGTGTTGTTTGGTGATCTTTCTACCACATTCTATTAGTTCAAAGATTTTTGGACTAGAAAAAGAATAGAAACCAACGGTTCCCAAGCCATAGCCTAGGCAAATCAAACGAATCAATAAGAAAGGTTGTGTTATTGAGAATTTGAGAAACATTCGGAATCGCATGATTCGTATGCTTGCGTTTGTGTTGTTTGGTGATCTTTCTACCAAGTTCTATTAGTTCAAAGATTTTTGGACTAGAAAAAGAATGGAAACCAACGGTTCCCAAACCATAGCCTAGGCAAATCAAACCAATCAATAAGAAAGGTTGTGTTATTGAGAATTTGAGAAACATTCGGAATTGCATGATTCGTATGCTTGTGTTTGTGTTCTTTCGTGATCTTTCTACCAAGTTCTATTAGTTCAAACATTTATGTACTAGAAAAAGTATGGAAACCAACGGTTCCCAAACCATAGCCTAGGCAAATGAAACCAATCAATAAGACAGGTTGTGTTATTGAGAATTTGAGAAACATTCGGAATCGCATGATTCGTATGCTTGTGTTTGTGTTGTTTCGTGATCTTTCTACCAAGTTATATTGGTTCAAAGATTTTTGGACTAGAAAAAGAATGGAAACCAACGGTTCCCAAACCATAGCCTAGGCAAATCAAACCAATCAATAAGAAAGGTTGTGTTATTGAGAATTTGAGAAACATTCGGAATCGCATGATTCGTATGCTTGTGTTTGTGTTGTTTGGTGATCTTTCTACCGAGTTTCATTAGTTCAAACATTTATGGACTAGAAAATGAATGGAAACCAACGGTTCCCATACCATAGCCTAGGCAAATCAAACCAATAAATAAGAAAGGTTGTGTTATTGAGAAATTGAGAAACATTCGGAATCGCATGATTCGTATGCTTGTGTTGTTTCGTGATCTTTCTACCAAGTTTCATTAGTTCAAAGATTTTTGGACTAGAAAAAAAATGGAAACCAACGGTTCCCAAACCATAGCCTAGGCAAATCAAACCAATCAATAAGAAAGGTTGTGTTATTGAGAATTTGAGAAACATTCGGAATCGCATGATTCGTATGCTTGTGTTTGTGTTGTTTGGTGATCTTTCTACCGAGTTTCATTAGTTCAAACATTTATGGACTAGAAAAAGAATGGAAACCAACGGTTTCCAACCCATAGCCTAGGCAAATCAAACCAATCAATAAGAAAGGTTGTGTTATTGAGAATTTGAGAAACATTCGGAATCGCATGATTCGTATGCTTGTGTTTGTGTTGTTTGGTGATCTTTCTACCGAGTTTCATTAGTTCAAACATTTATGGACTAGAAAAAAAATGGAAACCAACGGTTCCCAAACCATAGCCTAGGCAAATCAAACCAATCAATAAGAAAGGTTGTGTTATTGAGAATTTGAGAAACATTCGGAATCGCATGATTCGTATGCTTGTGTTTGTGTTGTTTGGTGATCTTTCTACCAAGTTCTATTAGTTCAAACATTTATGGACTAGAAAAAGAATGGAAACCAACGGTTCCCAAACCATAGCCTAGGCAAATCAAACGAATCAATAAGAAAGGTTGTGTTATTGAGAATTTGAGAAACATTTGGAATCGCATTATTCGTATGCTTGTGGGTTTGTGTTGTTTGGTGATCTTTCTACCAAGTTCTATTAGTTCAAAGATTGTTGGACTAGAAAAAGAATGGAAAACAACGGTTCCCAAACCATAGCCTAGGCAAATCAAACCAATCAATAAGAAAGGTTGTGTTATTGAGAATTTGAGAAACATTCGGAATCGCATGATTCGTATGCTTGTGTTTGTGTTGTTTGGTGATCTTTCTACCAAGTTCTATTAGTTCAAAGATTTTTGGACTAGAAAAAGAACGGAAACCAACGGTTCCCAAACCATAGCCTAGACAAATCAAACGAATCAAAAAAAAAGGTTGTGTTATTGAGAATTTGAGAAACATCCGGAATCACATGATTCGTATGCTTGTGTTTGTGGTTTTTGGTGATCTTTCTATCAAGTTCTATTAGGTCAAACAATTATGGACTAGAAAAAGAATGGAAACCAACGGTTCCCAAACGATAGCCTAGGCAAATCAAATGAATCAATAAGAAAGGTTGTGTTATTAAGATTTTGAGAAACATTCGGAATCGCATGATTCGTATGCTTGTGTTTGTACTGTTTGGTGATCTTTCTACCAAGTTCTATTAGTTCAAACATTTATGGACTAGAAAAAGAATGGAAACCAACGGTTCCCAAACGATAGCCTAGGCAAATCAAACGAATAAATAAGAAAGGTTGTGTTATTGAGAATTTGAGAAACATTCGGAATCGCATGATTCGTATGCTTGTGTTTGTGCTGTTTGGTGATCTTTCTACCAAGTTCTATTAGTTCAAACATTTATGGACTAGAAAAAGAATGGAAACCAACGGTTCCCAAACCATAGCCTAGGCAAATCAAACCAATCAATAAGACAGGTTGTGTTATTGAGAATTTGAGAAACATTCGGAATCGCATGATTCGTATGCTTGTGTTTGTATTGTTTGGTCATCTTTCTACCAAGTTCTAATAGTTCAAACATTTATGGACTAGAAAAAGAATTGAAACCAACGGTTCCCAAACGACAGCCTAGGCAAATCAAACGAATCAATAAGAAATGTTGTGTTATTGAGAATTTGAGAAACATTCGGAATTGCATGATTCGTATGCTTATGTTTGTGTTCTTTCGTGATCTTTCTTCCAAGTTCTATTAGTTCAAACATTTATGTACTAGAAAAAGAATGGAAACCAACGGTTCCCAAACCATAGCCTAGGCAAATCAAACCAATCAATAAGACAGGTTGTGTTATTTAGAATTTGAGAAGCATTCGGAATCGCATGATTCGTATGCTTGTCTTTGTGTTGTTTGGTGATCTTTCTACCACGTTCTATTAGTTCAAAGATTTTTGGACTAGAAAAAGAATAGAAACCAACGGTTCCCAAGCCATAGCCTAGGCAAATCAAACGAATCAATAAGAAAGGTTGTGTTATTGAGAATTTGAGAAACATTCGGAATCGCATGATTCGTATGCTTGCGTTTGTGTTGTTTGGTGATCTTTCTACCAAGTTCTATTAGTTCAAAGATTTTTGGACTAGAAAAAGAATGGAAACCAACGGTTCCCAAACCATAGCCTAGGCAAATCAAACCAATCAATAAGAAAGGTTGTGTTATTGAGAATTTGAGAAACATTCGGAATCGCATGATTCGTATGCTTCTGTTTGTGTTGTTTGGTGATCTTTCTACCAAGTTCTATTAGTTCAAACATTTATGGACTAGAAAAAGAATGGAAACCAACGGTTCCCTAACCATAGCCTAGGCAAATCAAACGAATCAATAAGAAAGGTTGTGTTATTGAGAATTTGAGAAACATTTGGAATCGCATTATTCGTATGCTTGTGGGTTTGTGTTGTTTGGTGATCTGTCTATCAAGTTCTATTAGTTCAAAGATTGTTGGACTAGAAAAAGAATGGAGAACAACGGTTCCCAAACCATAGCCTAGGCAAATCAAACGAATCAATAAGAAAGGTTGTGTTATTGAGAATTTGAGAAACATTCGGAATCGCATGATTCGTATGCTTGTGTTTGTGTTGTTTGGTGATCTTTCTACCAAGTTCTATTAGTTCAAACATATATGGACTAGAAAAAGAATGGAAACCAACGGTTCCTAAACGACAGCCTAGGCAAATCAAACGAATAAATAAGAAAGGTTGTGTTATTGAGAATTTGAGAAACATTTGGAATCGCATGATTCGTATGCTTGTGTTTGTGGTTTTTGGTGATGTTTCTACCAAGTTCTATTAGGTCAAACATTTATGGACTAGAAAAAGAATTGAAACCAACGGTTCCCAAACCATAGCCTAGGCAAATCAAACCAATCAATAAGACAGGTTGTGTTATTGAGATTTTGAGAAACATTCGGAATCGCATGATTCGTATGCTTGTGTTTGTATTGTTTGGTCATCTTTCTACCAAGTTCTAATAGTTCAAACATTTATGGACTAGAAAAAGAATGGAAACCAACGGTTCCCAAACGATAGCCTAGGCAAATCAAACGAATCAATAAGAAATGTTGTGTTATTGAGAATTTGAGAAACATTCGGAATTGCATGATTCGTATGCTTGTGTTTGTGTTCTTTCGTGATCTTTCTACCAAGTTCTCTTAGTTCAAACATTTATGTACTAGAAAAAGAATGGAAACCAACGGTTCCCAAACCATAGCCTAGGCAAATCAAACCAATCAATAAGACAGGTTGTATTATTTAGAATTTGAGAAACATTCGGAATCGCATGATTCGTATGCTTGTCTTTGTGTTGTTTGGTGATCTTTCTACCACGTTCTATTAGTTCAAAGATTTTTGGACTAGAAAAAGAATAGAAACCAACGGTTCCCAAGCCATAGCCTAGGCAAATCAAACGAATCAATAAGAAAGGTTGTGTTATTGAGAATTTGAGAAACATTCGGAATCGCATGATTCGTATGCTTGCGTTTGTGTTGTTTGGTGATCTTTCTACCAAGTTCTATTAGTTCAAAGATTTTTGGACTAGAAAAAGAATGGAAACCAACGGTTCCCAAACCATAGCCTAGGCAAATCAAACCAATCAATAAGAAAGGTTGTGTTATTGAGAATTTGAGAAACATTCGGAATCGCATGATTCGTATGCTTCTGTTTGTGTTGTTTGGTGATCTTTCTACCAAGTTCTATTAGTTCAAACATTTATGGACTAGAAAAAGAATGGAAACCAATGGTTCCCAAACCATAGCCTAGGCAAATCAAACGAATCAATAAGAAAGGTTGTGTTATTGAGAATTTGAGAAACATTTGGAATCGCATTATTCGTATGCTTGTGGGTTTGTGTTGTTTGGTGATCTGTCTATCAAGTTCTATTAGTTCAAAGCTTGTTGGACTAGAAAAAGAATGGAAAACAACGGTTCCCAAACCATAGCCTAGGCAAATCAAACGAATCAATAAGAAAGGTTGTGTTATTGAGAATTTGAGAAACATTCGGAATCGCATCATTCGTATGCTTGTGTTTGTGTTGTTTGGTGATCTTTCTACCAAGTTCTATTAGTTCAAAGATTTTTGGACTAGAAAAAGAATGGAAACCAACGGTTCCCAAACCATAGCCTAGGCAAATCAAAACGAATCAAAAAGAAAGGTTGTGTTATTGAGAATTTGAGAAACATTCGGAATCGCATGATTCGTATGCTTGTCTTTGTGTTGTTTGGTGATCTTTCTACCACGTTCTATTAGTTCAAAGATTTTTGGACTAGAAAAAGAATAGAAACCAACGGTTCCCAAGCCATAGCCTAGGCAAATCAAACGAATCAATAAGAAAGGTTGTGTTATTGAGAATTTGAGAAACATTCGGAATCGCATGATTCGTATGCTTGCGTTTGTGTTGTTTGGTGATCTTTCTACCAAGTTCTATTAGTTCAAAGATTTTTGGACTAGAAAAAGAATGGAAACCAACGGTTCCCAAACCATAGCCTAGGCAAATCAAACCAATCAATAAGACAGGTTGTATTATTTAGAATTTGAGAAACATTCGGAATCGCATGATTCGTATGCTTGTCTTTGTGTTGTTTGGTGATCTTTCTACCACGTTCTATTAGTTCAAAGATTTTTGGACTAGAAAAAGAATGGAAACCAACGATTCCCAAACCATAGCCTAGGCAAATCAAACCAATCAATAAGACAGGTTGTATTATTTAGAATTTGAGAAACATTCGGAATCGCATGATTCGTATGCTTGTCTTTGTGTTGTTTGGTGATCTTTCTACCACGTTCTATTAGTTAAAAGATTTTTGGACTAGAAAAAGAATAGAAACCAACGGTTCCCAAGCCATAGCCTAGGCAAATCAAACGAATCAATAAGAAAGGTTGTGTTATTGAGAATTTGAGAAACATTCGGAATCGCATGATTCGTATGCTTGCGTTTGTGTTGTTTGGTGATCTTTCTACCAAGTTCTATTAGTTCAAAGATTTTTGGACTAGAAAAAGAATGGAAACCAACGGTTCCCAAACCATAGCCTAGGCAAATCAAACCAATCAATAAGAAAGGTTGTGTTATTGAGAATTTGAGAAACATTCGGAATCGCATGATTCGTATGCTTCTGTTTGTGTTGTTTGGTGATCTTTCTACCAAGTTCTATTAGTTCAAACATTTATGGACTAGAAAAAGAATGGAAACCAACGGTTCCCAAACCATAGCCTAGGCAAATCAAACGAATCAATAAGAAAGGTTGTGTTATTGAGAATTTGAGAAACATTTGGAATCGCATTATTCGTATGCTTGTGGGTTTGTGTTGTTTGGTGATCTGTCTATCAAGTTCTATTAGTTCAAAGCTTGTTGGACTACAAAAAGAATGGAAAACAACGGTTCCCAAACCATAGCCTAGGCAAATCAAACGAATCAATAAGAAAGGTTGTGTTACTGAGAATTTGAGAAACATTCGGAATCGCATCATTCGTATGCTTGTGTTTGTGTTGTTTGGTGATCTTTCTACCAAGTTCTATTAGTTCAAAGATTTTTGGACTAGAAAAAGAATGGAAACCAACGGTTCCCAAACCATAGCCTAGGCAAATCAAACGAATCAAAAAAAAAGGTTGTGTTATTGAGAATTTGAGAAACATCCGGAATCACATGATTCGTATGCTTGTGCTTGTGGTTTTTGGTGATGTTTCTATCAAGTTCTATTAGGTCAAACAATTATGGACTAGAAAAAGAATGGAAACCAACGGTTCCCAAACGATAGCCTAGGCAAATCAAATGAATCAATAAGAAAGGTTGTGTTATTGAGATTTTGAGAAACATTCGGAATCGCATGATTCGTATGCTTGTGTTTGTACTGTTTGGTGATCTTTCTACCAAGTTCTATTAGTTCAAACATTTATGGACTAGAAAAAGAATGGAAACCAACGGTTCCCAAACGATAGCCTAGGCAAATCAAACGAATAAATAAGAAAGGTTGTGTTATTGAGAATTTGAGAAACATTCGGAATCGCATGATTCGTATGCTTGTGTTTGTGCTGTTTGGTGATCTTTCTACCAAGTTCTATTAGTTCAAACATTTATGGACTAGAAAAAGAATGGAAACCAACGGTTCCCAAACCATAGCCTAGGCAAATCAAACCAATCAATAAGACAGGTTGTGTTATTGAGAATTTGAGAAACATTCGGAATCGCATGATTCGTATGCTTGTGTTTGTATTGTTTGGTCATCTTTCTACCAAGTTCTAATAGTTCAAACATTTATGGACTAGAAAAAGAATGGAAACCAACGGTTCCCAGACGATAGCCTAGGCAAATCAAACGAATCAATAAGAAATGTTGTGTTATTGAGAATTCGAGAAACATTCGGAATTGCATGATTCGTATGCTTGTGTTTGTGTTCTTTCGTGATCTTTCTACCAAGTTCTATTAGTTCAAACATTTATGTACTAGAAAAAGAATGGAAACCAACGGTTCCCAAACCATAGCCTAGGCAAATCAAACCAATCAATAAGACAGGTTGTGTTATTTAGAATTTGAGAAGCATTCGGAATCGCATGATTCGTATGCTTGTCTTTGTGTTGTTTGGTGATCTTTCTACCAAGTTCTATTAGTTCAAAGATTTTTGGAGTAGAAAAAGAATAGAAACCAACGGTTCCCAAGCCATAGCCTAGGCAAATCAAACGAATCAATAAGAAAGGTTGTGTTATTGAGAATTTGAGAAACATTCGGAATCGCATGATTCGTATGCTTGCGTTTGTGTTGTTTGGTGATCTTTCTACCAAGTTCTATTAGTTCAAAGATTTTTGGACTAGAAAAAGAATGGAAACCAACGGTTCCCAAACCATAGCCTAGGCAAATCAAACCAATCAATAAGAAAGGTTGTGTTATTGAGAATTTGAGAAACATTCGGAATCGCATGATTCGTATGCTTGTGTTTGTGTTGTTTGGTGATATTTCTACCGAGTTTCATTAGTTCAAACATTTATGGACTAGAAAAAGAATGGAAACCAACGGTTCCCAAACTATAGCCTAGGCAAATCAAACCAATCAATAAGAAAGGTTGTGTTATTGAGAATTTGAGAAACATTCGGAATCGCATGATTCGTATGCTTGTGTTTGTGTTGTTTGGTGATCTTTCTACCAAGTTCTATTAGTTCAAACATTTATGGACTAGAAAAAGAATGGAAACCAACGGATCTCAAACCATAGCGTAGGCAAATCAAACGAATCAATAAGAAAGGTTGTGTTATTGAGAATTTGAGAAACATTCGGAATCGCATGATTCGTATGCTTGTGTTTATGCTGTTTGGTGATCTTGCTACCAAGTTTCATTAGTTCAAACATTTATGGACTAGAAAAAGAATGGAAACCAACGGTTCCCAAACCATAGCCTAGGCAAATCAAACGAATCAATAAGAAAGGTTGTATTATTGAGAATTTGAGAAACATTTGGAATCGCATTATTCGTATGCTTGTGGGTTTGTGTTGTTTGGTGATCTTTCTATCAAGTTCTATTAGTTCAAAGATTGTTGGACTAGAAAAAGAATGGAAAACAACGGTTCCCAAACCATAGGCTAGGCAAATCAAACGAATCAATAAGAAAGGTTGTGTTATTGAGAATTTGAGAAACATTTGGAATCGCATTATTCGTATGCTTGTGGGTTTGTGTTGTTTGGTGATCTTTCTATCAAGTTCTATTAGTTCAAAGATTGTTGGACTAGAAAAAGAATGGAAAACAACGGTTCCCAAACCATAGCCTAGGCAAATCAAACGAATCAATAAGAAATGTTGTGTTATTGAGAATTTGAGAAACATTCGGAATTGCATGATTCGTATGCTTGTGTTTGTGTTCTTTCGTGATCTTTCTACCAAGTTCTCTTAGTTCAACATTTACGTACCAGAAAAAGAATGGAAACCAACGGTTCCCAAACCATAGCCTAGGCAAATCAAACCAATCAATAAGAAAGGTTGTGTTATTGAGAATTTGAGAAACATTTGGAATCGCATTATTCGTATGCTTGTGGGTTTGTGTTGTTTGGTGATCTGTCTATCAAGTTCTATTAGTTCAAAGATTGTTGGACTAGAAAAAGAATGGAAACCAACGGTTCCCAAACCATAGCCTAGGCAAATCAAACCAATCAATAAGAAAGGTTGTGTTATTGAGAATTTGAGAAACATTCGGAATCGCATGATTCGTATGCTTCTGTTTGTGTTGTTTGGTGATCTTTCTACCAAGTTCTATTAGTTCAAACATTTATGGACTAGAAAAAGAATGGAAACCAACGGTTCCCAAACCATAGCCTAGGCAAATCAAACGAATCAATAAGAAAGGTTGTGTTATTGAGAATTTGAGAAACATTTGGAATCGCATTATTCGTATGCTTGTGGGTTTGTGTTGTTTGGTGATCTGTCTATCAAGTTCTATTAGTTCAAAGCTTGTTGGACTACAAAAAGAATGGAAAACAACGGTTCCCAAACCATAGCCTAGGCAAATCAAACGAATCAATAAGAAAGGTTGTGTTACTGAGAATTTGAGAAACATTCGGAATCGCATCATTCGTATGCTTGTGTTTGTGTTGTTTGGTGATCTTTCTACCAAGTTCTATTAGTTCAAAGATTTTTGGACTAGAAAAAGAATGGAAACCAACGGTTCCCAAACCATAGCCTAGGCAAATCAAACGAATCAAAAAAAAAGGTTGTGTTATTGAGAATTTGAGAAACATCCGGAATCACATGATTCGTATGCTTGTGCTTGTGGTTTTTGGTGATGTTTCTATCAAGTTCTATTAGGTCAAACAATTATGGACTAGAAAAAGAATGGAAACCAACGGTTCCCAAACGATAGCCTAGGCAAATCAAATGAATCAATAAGAAAGGTTGTGTTATTGAGATTTTGAGAAACATTCGGAATCGCATGATTCGTATGCTTGTGTTTGTACTGTTTGGTGATCTTTCTACCAAGTTCTATTAGTTCAAACATTTATGGACTAGAAAAAGAATGGAAACCAACGGTTCCCAAACGATAGCCTAGGCAAATCAAACGAATAAATAAGAAAGGTTGTGTTATTGAGAATTTGAGAAACATTCGGAATCGCATGATTCGTATGCTTTTGTTTGTGTTGTTTGGTGATCTTTCTACCGAGTTTCATTAGTTCAAACATTTATGGACTAGAAAAAGAATGGAAACCAACGGTTCCCAAACCATAGCCTAGGCAAATCAAACGAATCAATAAGAAATGTTGTGTTATTGAGAATTTGAGAAACATTCGGAATTGCATGATTCGTATGCTTGTGTTTGTGTTCTTTCGTGATCTTTCTACCAAGTTCTATTAGTTCAAACATTTATGTACTAGAAAAAGAATGGAACCCAACGGTTCCCAAACCATAGCCTAGGCAAATCAAACCAATCAATAAGACAGGTTGTGTTATTTAGAATTTGAGAAGCATTCGGAATCGCATGATTCGTATGCTTGTCTTTGTGTTGTTTGGTGATCTTTCTACCAAGTTCGATTAGTTCAAAGATTTTTGGACTAGAAAAAGAATAGAAACCAACGGTTCCCAAGCCATAGCCTAGGCAAATCAAACGAATCAATAAAAAAGGTTGTGTTATTGAGAATTTGAGAAACATTCGGAATCGCATGATTCGTATGCTTGCGTTTGTGTTGTTTGGTGATCTTTCTACCAAGTTCTATTAGTTCAAAGTTTTTGGACTAGAAAAAGAATGGAAACCAACGGTTCCCAAACTATAGCCTAGGCAAATCAAACCAATCAATAAGAAAGGTTGTGTTATTGAGAATTTGAGAAACATTCGGAATCGCATGATTCGTATGCTTGTGTTTGTGTTGTTTGGTGATGTTTCTACCGAGTTTCATTAGTTCAAACATTTATGGACTAGAAAAAGAATGGAAACCAACGGTTCCCAAACCATAGCCTAGGCAAATCAAACCAATCAATAAGAAAGGTTGTGTTATTGAGAATTTGAGAAACATTCGGAATCGTATGATTCGTATGCTTGTGTTTGTATTGTTTGGTCATCTTTCTACCAAGTTCTAATAGTTCAAACATTTATGGACTAGAAAAAGAATGGAAACCAACGGTTCCCAAACGATAGCCTAGGCAAATCAAACGAATCAACAAGAAATGTTGTGTTATTGAGAATTTGAGAAACATTCGGAATTGCATGATTCGTATGCTTGTGTTTGTGTTCTTTCGTGATCTTTCTACCAAGTTCTATTAGTTCAAACATTTATGTACTAGAAAAAGAATGGAACCCAACGGTTCCCAAACCATAGCCTAGGCAAATCAAACCAATCAATAAGACAGGTTGTGTTATTTAGAATTTGAGAAGCATTCGGAATCGCATGATTCGTATGCTTGTCTTTGTGTTGTTTGGTGATCTTTCTACCAAGTTCGATTAGTTCAAAGATTTTTGGACTAGAAAAAGAATAGAAACCAACGGTTCCCAAGCCATAGCCTAGGCAAATCAAACGAATCAATAAAAAAGGTTGTGTTATTGAGAATTTGAGAAACATTCGGAATCGCATGATTCGTATGCTTGCGTTTGTGTTGTTTGGTGATCTTTCTACCAAGTTCTATTAGTTCAAAGATTTTTGGACTAGAAAAAGAATGGAAACCAACGGTTCCCAAACCATAGCCTAGGCAAATCAAACCAATCAATAAGAAAGGTTGTGTTATTGAGAATTTGAGAAACATTCGGAATCGCATGATTCGTATGCTTGTGTTTGTGTTGTTTGGTGATCTTTCTACCGAGTTTCATTAGTTCAAACATTTATGGACTAGAAAAAGAATGGAAACCAACGGTTCCCAAACCATAGCCTAGGCAAATCAAACCAATCAATAAGAAAGGTTGTGTTATTGAGAATTTGAGAAACATTCGGAATCGCATGATTCGTATGCTTGTGTTTGTGTTGTTTGGTGATCTTTCTCCCAAGTTCTATTACTTCAAACATTTATGGACTAGAAAAAGAATGGAAACCAACGGTTCCCAAACCATAGCCTAGGCAAATCAAACGAATCAATAAGAAAGGTTGTGTTATTGAGAATTTGAGAAACATTTGGAATCGCATTATTCGTATGCTTGTGGGTTTGTGTTGTTTGGTGATCTGTCTATCAAGTTCTATTAGTTCAAAGATTGTTGGACTAGAAAAAGAATGGAAACCAACCGTTCCCAAACCATAGCCTAGGCAAATCAAACGAATCAATAAGAAAGGTTGTGTTATTGAGAATTTGAGAAACATTCGGAATCGCATGATTCGTATGCTTTTGTTTGTGTTGTTTGGTGATCTTTCTACCAAGTTCTATTAGTTCAAATATTTTTGGACTAGAAAAAGAATGGAAACCAACGGTTCCCAAACCATAGCCTAGGCAAATCAAACGAATCAAAAAAAAAGGTTGTGTTATTGAGAATTTGAGAAACATCCGGAATCACATGATTCGTATGCTTGTGTTTGTCGTTTTTGGTGATCTTTCTATCAAGTTCTATTAGGTCAAACAATTATGGACTAGAAAAAGAATGGAAACCAACGGTTCCCAAACGATAGCCTAGGCAAATCAAATGAATCAATAAGAAAGGTTGTGTTATTGAGATTTTGAGAAACATTCGGAATCGCATGATTCGTATGCTTGTGTTTTTGTTGTTTGGTGATGTTTCTACCGAGTTTCATTAGTTCAAACATTTATGGACTAGAAAAAGAATGGAAACCAACGGTTCCCAAACCATAGCCTAGGCAAATCAAACCAATCAATAAGAAAGGTTGTGTTATTGAGAATTTGAGAAACATTCGGAATCGCATGATTCGTATGCTTGTGTTTGTATTGTTTGGTCATCTTTCTACCAAGTTCTAATAGTTCAAACATTTATGGACTAGAAAAAGAATGGAAACCAACGGTTCCCAAACGATAGCCTAGGCAAATCAAACGAATCAACAAGAAATGTTGTGTTATTGAGAATTTGAGAAACATTCGGAATTGCATGATTCGTATGCTTGTGTTTGTGTTCTTTCGTGATCTTTCTACCAAGTTCTATTAGTTCAAACATTTATGTACTAGAAAAAGAATGGAACCCAACGGTTCCCAAACCATAGCCTAGGCAAATCAAACCAATCAATAAGACAGGTTGTGTTATTTAGAATTTGAGAAGCATTCGGAATCGCATGATTCGTATGCTTGTCTTTGTGTTGTTTGGTGATCTTTCTACCAAGTTCGATTAGTTCAAAGATTTTTGGACTAGAAAAAGAATAGAAACCAACGGTTCCCAAGCCATAGCCTAGGCAAATCAAACGAATCAATAAAAAAGGTTGTGTTATTGAGAATTTGAGAAACATTCGGAATCGCATGATTCGTATGCTTGCGTTTGTGTTGTTTGGTGATCTTTCTACCAAGTTCTATTAGTTCAAAGATTTTTGGACTAGAAAAAGAATGGAAACCAACGGTTCCCAAACCATAGCCTAGGCAAATCAAACCAATCAATAAGAAAGGTTGTGTTATTGAGAATTTGAGAAACATTCGGAATCGCATGATTCGTATGCTTGTGTTTGTGTTGTTTGGTGATCTTTCTACCGAGTTTCATTAGTTCAAACATTTATGGACTAGAAAAAGAATGGAAACCAACGGTTCCCAAACCATAGCCTAGGCAAATCAAACCAATCAATAAGAAAGGTTGTGTTATTGAGAATTTGAGAAACATTCGGAATCGCATGATTCGTATGCTTGTGTTTGTGTTGTTTGGTGATCTTTCTCCCAAGTTCTATTACTTCAAACATTTATGGACTAGAAAAAGAATGGAAACCAACGGTTCCCAAACCATAGCCTAGGCAAATCAAACGAATCAATAAGAAAGGTTGTGTTATTGAGAATTTGAGAAACATTTGGAATCGCATTATTCGTATGCTTGTGGGTTTGTGTTGTTTGGTGATCTGTCTATCAAGTTCTATTAGTTCAAAGATTGTTGGACTAGAAAAAGAATGGAAACCAACCGTTCCCAAACCATAGCCTAGGCAAATCAAACGAATCAATAAGAAAGGTTGTGTTATTGAGAATTTGAGAAACATTCGGAATCGCATGATTCGTATGCTTTTGTTTGTGTTGTTTGGTGATCTTTCTACCAAGTTCTATTAGTTCAAATATTTTTGGACTAGAAAAAGAATGGAAACCAACGGTTCCCAAACCATAGCCTAGGCAAATCAAACGAATCAAAAAAAAAGGTTGTGTTATTGAGAATTTGAGAAACATCCGGAATCACATGATTCGTATGCTTGTGTTTGTCGTTTTTGGTGATCTTTCTATCAAGTTCTATTAGGTCAAACAATTATGGACTAGAAAAAGAATGGAAACCAACGGTTCCCAAACGATAGCCTAGGCAAATCAAATGAATCAATAAGAAAGGTTGTGTTATTGAGATTTTGAGAAACATTCGGAATCGCATGATTCGTATGCTTGTGTTTTTGTTGTTTGGTGATGTTTCTACCGAGTTTCATTAGTTCAAACATTTATGGACTAGAAAAAGAATGGAAACCAACGGTTCCCAAACCATAGCCTAGGCAAATCAAACCAATCAATAAGAAAGGTTGTGTTATTGAGAATTTGAGAAACATTCGGAATCGCATGATTCGTATGCTTGTGTTTGTATTGTTTGGTCATCTTTCTACCAAGTTCTAATAGTTCAAACATTTATGGACTAGAAAAAGAATGGAAACCAACGGTTCCCAAACGATAGCCTAGGCAAATCAAACGAATCAACAAGAAATGTTGTGTTATTGAGAATTTGAGAAACATTCGGAATTGCATGATTCGTATGCTTGTGTTTGTGTTCTTTCGTGATCTTTCTACCAAGTTCTATTAGTTCAAACATTTATGTACTAGAAAAAGAATGGAACCCAACGGTTCCCAAACCATAGCCTAGGCAAATCAAACCAATCAATAAGACAGGTTGTGTTATTTAGAATTTGAGAAGCATTCGGAATCGCATGATTCGTATGCTTGTCTTTGTGTTGTTTGGTGATCTTTCTACCAAGTTCGATTAGTTCAAAGATTTTTGGACTAGAAAAAGAATAGAAACCAACGGTTCCCAAGCCATAGCCTAGGCAAATCAAACGAATCAATAAAAAAGGTTGTGTTATTGAGAATTTGAGAAACATTCGGAATCGCATGATTCGTATGCTTGCGTTTGTGTTGTTTGGTGATCTTTCTACCAAGTTCTATTAGTTCAAAGATTTTTGGACTAGAAAAAGAATGGAAACCAACGGTTCCCAAACCATAGCCTAGGCAAATCAAACCAATCAATAAGAAAGGTTGTGTTATTGAGAATTTGAGAAACATTCGGAATCGCATGATTCGTATGCTTGTGTTTGTGTTGTTTGGTGATCTTTCTACCGAGTTTCATTAGTTCAAACATTTATGGACTAGAAAAAGAATGGAAACCAACGGTTCCCAAACCATAGCCTAGGCAAATCAAACCAATCAATAAGAAAGGTTGTGTTATTGAGAATTTGAGAAACATTCGGAATCGCATGATTCGTATGCTTGTGTTTGTGTTGTTTGGTGATCTTTCTCCCAAGTTTATTAGTTCAAACATTTATGGACTAGAAAAAGAATGGAAACCAACGGTTCCCAAACCATAGCCTAGGCAAATCAAACGAATCAATAAGAAAGGTTGTGTTATTGAGAATTTGAGAAACATTTGGAATCGCATTATTCGTATGCTTGTGGGTTTGTGTTGTTTGGTGATCTGTCTATCAAGTTCTATTAGTTCAAAGATTGTTGGACTAGAAAAAGATTGGAAACCAACCGTTCCCAAACCATAGCCTAGGCAAATCAAACGAATCAATAAGAAAGGTTGTGTTATTGAGAATTTGAGAAACATTCGGAATCGCATGATTCGTATGCTTTTGTTTGTGTTGTTTGGTGATCTTTCTACCAAGTTCTATTAGTTCAAATATTTTTGGACTAGAAAAAGAATGGAAACCAACGGTTCCCAAACCATAGCCTAGGCAAATCAAACGAATCAAAAAAAAAGGTTGTGTTATTGAGAATTTGAGAAACATCCGGAATCACATGATTCGTATGCTTGTGTTTGTCGTTTTTGGTGATCTTTCTATCAAGTTCTATTAGGTCAAACAATTATGGACTAGAAAAAGAATGGAAACCAACGGTTCCCAAAAGATAGCCTAGGCAAATCAAATGAATCAATAAGAAAGGTTGTGTTATTGAGATTTTGAGAAACATTCGGAATCGCATGATTCGTATGCTTGTGTTTGTACTGTTTGGTGATCTTTCTACCAAGTTCTATTAGTTCAAACATTTATGGACTAGGAAAAGAATGGAAACCAACGGTTCCCAAACGATAGCCTAGGCAAATCAAACGAATAAATAAGAAAGGTTGTGTTATTGAGAATTTGAGAAACATTCGGAATCGCATGATTCGTATGCTTGTGTTTGTGCTGTTTGGTGATCTTTCTACCAAGTTCTATTAGTTCAAACATTTATGGACTTGAAAAAGAATGGAAACCAACGGTTCCCAAACCATAGCCTAGGCAAATCAAACCAATCAATAAGACAGGTTGTGTTATTGAGAATTTGAGAAACATTCGGAATCGCATGATTCGTATGCTTGTGGTTGTATTATTTGGTCATCTTTCTACCAAGTTCTAATAGTTCAAACATTTATGGACTAGAAAAAGAATGGAAACCAACGGTTCCCAAACGATAGCCTAGGCAAATCAAACGAATCAATAAGAAATGTTGTGTTATTGAGAATTTGAGAAACATTCGGAATTGCATGATTCGTATGCTTGTGTTTGTGTTCTTTCGTGATCTTTCTACCAAGTTCTATTAGTTCAAACATTTATATACTAGAAAAAGAATGGAAACCAACGGTTCCCAAACCATAGCCTAGGCAAATCACACCAATCAATAAGACAGGTTGTGTTATTTAGAATTTGAGAAGCATTCGGAATCGCATGATTCGTATGCTTGTCTTTGTGTTGTATGGTGATCTTTCTACCAAGTTCTATTAGTTTAAAGATTTTGGACTAGAAAAAGAATAGAAACCAACGGTTCCCAAGCCATAGCCTAGGCAAATCAAACGAATCAATAAGAAAGGTTGTGTTATTAAGAATTTGAGAAACATTCGGAATCGCATGATTCGTATGCTTGCGTTTGTGTTGTTTGGTGATCTTTCTACCAAGTTCTATTAGTTCAAAGATTTTTGGACTAGAAAAAGAATGGAAACCAACGGTTCCCAAACAATAGCCTAGGCAAATCAAACCAATCAATAAGAAAGGTTGTGTTATTGAGAATTTGAGAAACATTCGGAATCGCATGATTCGTATGCTTGTGTTTGTGTTGTTTGGTGATCTTTCTACCAAGTTCTATTAGTTCAAACATTTATGGACTAGAAAACGAATGGAAACCAACGGTTCCCAAACGATAGCCTAGGCAAATCAAACGAATCAATAAGAAATAATGTGTTATTGAGAATTTGAGAAACATTCGGAATCGCATGATTCGTATGCTTGTGTTTGTGTTGTTTGGTGATCTTTATACCGAGTTTCATTAGTTCAAACATTTATGGACTAGAAAAAGAATGGAAACCAACGGTTCCTATACCATAGCCTAGGCAAATCAAACCAATCAATAAGAAATGTTGTGTTATTGAGAATTTGAGAAACATTCGGAATTGCATGATTCGTATGCTTGTGTTTGTGTTCTTTCGTGATCTTTCTACCAAGTTCTATTAGTTCAAAGATTTTTGGACTAGAAAAAGAATGGAAACCAACGGTTCCAAAACCATAGCCTAGGCAAATCAAACCAATCAATAAGACAGGTTGTGTTATTTAGAATTTGAGAAGCATTCGGAATCGCATGGTTCGTGTGCTTGTCTTTGTGTTGTTTGGTGATCTTTCTACCAAGTTCTATTAGTTCAAAGATTTTTGGACTAGAAAAAGAATAGAAACCAACGGTTCCCAAGCCATAGCCTAGGCAAATGAAACGAATCAATAAGAAAGGTTGTGTTATTGAGAATTTGAGAAACATTCGGAATCGCATGATTCGTATGCTTGCGTTTGTGTTGTTTGGTGATCTTTCTACCAAGTTCTATTAGTTCAAAGATTTTTGGACTAGAAAAAGAATGGAAACCAACGGTTCCCAAACAATAGCCTAGGCAAATCAAACCAATCAATAAGAAAGGTTGTGTTATTGAGAATTTGAGAAACATTCGGAATCGCATGATTCATATGCTTGTGTTTGTGTTGTTTGGTGATCTTTCTACCGAGTTTCATTAGTTCAAACATTTATGGACTAGAAAAAGAATGGAAACCAACGGTTCCCAAACTATAGCCTAGGCAAATCAAACCAATCAATAAGAAAGGTTGTGTTATTGAGAATTTGAGAAACATTCGGAATCGCATGATTCGTATGCTTGTGTTTGTGTTGTTTGGTGATCTTTCTACCAAGTTCTATTAGTTCAAACATTTATGGACTAGAAAAAGAATGGAAACCAACGGTTCTCAAACCATAGCCTAGGCAAATCAAACGAATCAATAAGAAAGGTTGTGTTATTGAGAATTTGAGAAACATTCGGAATCGCATGATTCGTATGCTTGTGTTTATGCTGTTTGGTGATCTTGCTACCAAGTTTCATTAGTTCAAACATTTATGGACTAGAAAAAGAATGGAAACCAACGGTTCCCAAACCATAGCCTAGGCAAATCAAACGAATCAATAAGAAAGGTTGTGTTATTGAGAATTTGAGAAACATTTGGAATCGCATTATTCGTATGCTTGTGGGTTTGTGTTGTTTGGTGATCTTTCTATCAAGTTCTATTAGTTCAAAGATTGTTGGACTAGAAAAATAATGGAAAACAACGGTTCCCAAACCATAGCCTAGGCAAATCAAACGAATCAATAAGAAAGGTTGTGTTATTGAGAATTTGAGAAACATTTGGAATCGCATTATTCGTATGCTTGTGGGTTTGTGTTGTTTGGTGATCTTTCTATCAAGTTCTATTAGTTCAAAGATTGTTGGACTAGAAAAAGAATGGAAAACAACGGTTCCCAAACCATAGCCTAGGCAAATCAAACGAATCAATAAGAAATGTTGTGTTATTGAGAATTTGAGAAACATTCGGAATTGCATGATTCGTATGCTTGTGTTTGTGTTCTTTCGTGATCTTTCTACCAAGTTCTCTTAGTTCAAACATTTATGTACTAGAAAAAGAATGGAAACCAACGGTTCCCAAACCATAGCCTAGGCAAATCAAACCAATCAATAAGAAAGGTTGTGTTATTGAGAATTTGAGAAACATTTGGAATCGCATTATTCGTATGCTTGTGGGTTTGTGTTGTTTGGTGATCTGTCTATCAAGTTCTATTAGTTCAAAGATTGTTGGACTAGAAAAAGAATGGAAACCAACGGTTCCCAAACCATAGCCTAGGCAAATCAAACGAATCAATAAGAAAGGTTGTGTTATTGAGAATTTGAGAAACATTCGGAATCGCATGATTCGTATGCTTTTGTTTGTGTTGTTCGGTGATCTTTCTACCAAGTTCTATTAGTTCAAAGATTTTTGGACTAGAAAAAGAATAGAAACCAACGGTTCCCAAGCCATAGCCTAGGCAAATCAAACGAATCAATAAGAAAGGTTGTGTTATTGAGAATTTGAGAAACATTCGGAATCGCATGATTCGTATGCTTGCGTTTGTGTTGTTTGGTGATCTTTCTACCAAGTTCTATTAGTTCAAAGATTTTTGGACTAGAAAAAGAATGGAAACCAACGGTTCCCAAACCATAGCCTAGGCAAATCAAACGAATCAATAAGAAAGGTTGTGTTATTGAGAATTTGAGAAACATTCGGAATCGCATGATTCGTATGCTTGTGTTTGTGTTGTTTGGTGATCTTTCTACCGAGTTTCATTAGTTCAAACATTTATGGACTAGAAAAAGAATGGAAACCAACGGTTCCCAAACCATAGCCTAGGCAAATCAAACCAATCAATAAGAAAGGTTGTGTTATTGAGAATTTGAGAAACATTCGGAATCGCATGATTCGTATGCTTGTGTTTGTGTTGATTGGTGATCTTTCTACCAAGTTCTATTAGTTCAAACATTTATGGACTAGAAAAAGAATGGAAACCAATGGTTCCCAAACCATAGCCTAGGCAAATCAAACGAATCAATAAGAAAGGTTGTGTTATTGAGAATTTGAGAAACATTTGGAATCGCATTATTCGTATGCTTGTGGGTTTGTGTTGTTTGGTGATCTGTCTATCAAGTTCTATTAGTTCAAAGATTGTTGGACTAGAAAAAGAATGGAAAACAACGGTTCCCAAACCATAGCCTAGGCAAATCAAACGAATCAATAAGAAAGGTTGTGTTATTGAGAATTTGAGAAACATTCGGAATCGCATGATTCGTATGCTTGTGTTTGTGTTGTTTGGTGATCTTTCTACCATGTTCTATTAGTTCAAAGATTTTTGGACTAGAAAAAGAATGGAAACCAACGGTTCCCAAACCATAGCCTAGGCAAATCAAACGAATCAAAAAAAAAGGTTGTGTTATTGAGAATTTGAGAAACATCCGGAATCACATGATTCGTATGCTTGTGTTTGTTGTTTTTGGTGATCTTTCTATCAAGTTCTATTAGGTCAAACAATTATGGACTAGAAAAAGAATGGAAACCAACGGTTCCCAAACGATAGCCTAGGCAAATCAAATGGATCAATAAGAAAGGTTGTGTTATTGAGATTTTGAGAAACATTCGGAATCGCATGATTCGTATGCTTGTGTTTGTACTGTTTGGTGATCTTTCTAACAAGTTCTATTAGTTCAAAGATTTTTGGACTAGAAAAAGAATGGAAACCAACGGTTCCCAAACGATAGCCTAGGCAAATCAAACGAATAAATAAGAAAGGTTGTGTTATTGAGAATTTGAGAAACATTCGGAATCGCATGATTCGTATGCTTGTGTTTGTGCTGTTTGGTGATCTTTCTACCAAGTTCTATTAGTTCAAACATTTATGGACTAGAAAAAGAATGGAAACCAACGGCTCCCAAACCATAGCCTAGGCAAATCAAACCAATCAATAAGACAGGTTGTGTTATTGAGAATTTGAGAAACGTTCGGAATCGCATGATTCATATGCTTGTGTTTGTATTGTTTGGTCATCTTTCTACCAAGTTCTAATAGTTCAAACATTTATGGACTAGAAAAAGAATGGAAACCAACGGTTCCCAAACGATAGCCTAGGCAAATCAAACGAATCAATAAGAAATGTTGTGTTATTGAGAATTTGAGAAACATTCGGAATTGCATGATTCGTATGCTTGTGTTTGTGTTCTTTCGTGATCTTTCTACCAAGTTCTATTAGTTCAAACATTTATGTACTAGAAAAAGAATGGAAACCAACGGTTCCCAAACCATAGCCTAGGCAAATCAAGCCAATCAATAAGACAGGTTGTGTTATTTAGAATTTGAGAAGCATTCGGAATCGCATGATTCGTATGCTTGTCTTTGTGTTGTATGGTGATCTTTCTACCAAGTTCTATTAGTTTAAAGATTTTTGGACTAGAAAAAGAATAGAAACCAACGGTTCCC
Source organism: Polygonum maritimum (assembly GCA_963924305.1). Classification (NCBI taxonomy): domain Eukaryota; kingdom Viridiplantae; phylum Streptophyta; class Magnoliopsida; order Caryophyllales; family Polygonaceae; genus Polygonum; species Polygonum maritimum. The sequence goes on along the minus strand of OZ002730.1, from coordinate 14,426,666 downwards.
AAGCCATAGCCTAGGCAAATCAAACGAATCAATAAGAAAGGTTGTGTTATTAAGAATTTGAGAAACATTCGGAATCGCATGATTCGTATGCTTGCGTTTGTGTTGTTTGGTGATCTTTCTACCAAGTTCTATTAGTTCAAAGATTTTTGGACTAGAAAAAGAATGGAAACCAACGGTTCCCAAACCATAGCCTAGGCAAATCAAACCAATCAATAAGAAAGGTTGTGTTATTGAGAATTTGAGAAACATTCGGAATCGCATGATTCGTATGCTTGTGTTTGTGTTGTTTGGTGATCTTTCTACCGAGTTTCATTAGTTCAAACATTTATGGACTAGAAAAAGAATGGAAACCAACGGTTCCTATACCATAGCCTAGGCAAATCAAACCAATCAATAAGAAATGTTGTGTTATTGAGAATTTGAGAAACATTCGGAATTGCATGATTCGTATGCTTGTGTTTGTGTTCTTTCGTGATCTTTCTACCAAGTTCTATTAGTTCAAACATTTATGTACTAGAAAAAGAATGGAAACCAACGGTTCCCAAACCATAGCCTAGGCAAATCAAACCAATCAATAAGACAGGTTGTGTTATTTAGAATTTGAGAAGCATTCGGAATCGCATGGTTCGTATGCTTGTCTTTGTGTTGTTTGGTGATCTTTCTACCAAGTTCTATTAGTTCAACGATTTTTGGACTAGAAAAAGAATAGAAACCAACGGTTCCCAAGCCATAGCCTAGGCAAATGAAACGAATCAATAAGAAAGGTTGTGTTATTGAGAATTTGAGAAACATTCGGAATCGCATGATTCGTATGCTTGCGTTTGTGTTGTTTGGTGATCTTTCTACCAAGTTCTATTAGTTCAAAGATTTTTGGACTAGAAAAAGAATGGAAACCAACGGTTCCCAAACCATAGCCTAGGCAAATCAAACGAATCAATAAGAAAGGTTGTGTTATTGAGAATTTGAGAAACATTTGGAATCGCATTATTCGTATGCTTGTGGGTTTGTGTTGTTTGGTGATCTGTCTATCAAGTTCTATTAGTTCAAAGATTGTTGGACTAGAAAAAGAATGGAAACCAACGGTTCCCAAACCATAGCCTAGGCAAATCAAACGAATCAATAAGAAAGGTTGTGTTATTGAGAATTTGAGAAACATTCGGAATCGCATGATTCGTATGCTTTTGTTTGTGTTGTTCGGTGATCTTTCTACCAAGTTCTATTAGTTCAAAGATTTTTGGACTAGAAAAAGAATAGAAACCAACGGTTCCCAAGCCATAGCCTAGGCAAATCAAACGAATCAATAAGAAAGGTTGTGTTATTGAGAATTTGAGAAACATTCGGAATCGCATGATTCGTATGCTTGCGTTTGTGTTGTTTGGTGATCTTTCTACCAAGTTCTATTAGTTCAAAGATTTTTGGACTAGAAAAAGAATGGAAACCAACGGTTCCCAAACCATAGCCTAGGCAAATCAAACGAATCAATAAGAAAGGTTGTGTTATTGAGAATTTGAGAAACATTCGGAATCGCATGATTCGTATGCTTGTGTTTGTGTTGTTTGGTGATCTTTCTACCGAGTTTCATTAGTTCAAACATTTATGGACTAGAAAAAGAATGGAAACCAACGGTTCCCAAACCATAGCCTAGGCAAATCAAACCAATCAATAAGAAAGGTTGTGTTATTGAGAATTTGAGAAACATTCGGAATCGCATGATTCGTATGCTTGTGTTTGTGTTGTTTGGTGATCTTTCTACCAAGTTCTATTAGTTCAAACATTTATGGACTAGAAAAAGAATGGAAACCAATGGTTCCCAAACCATAGCCTAGGCAAATCAAACGAATCAATAAGAAAGGTTGTGTTATTGAGAATTTGAGAAACATTTGGAATCGCATTATTCGTATGCTTGTGGGTTTGTGTTGTTTGGTGATCTGTCTATCAAGTTCTATTAGTTCAAAGATTGTTGGACTAGAAAAAGAATGGAAAACAACGGTTCCCAAACCATAGCCTAGGCAAATCAAACGAATCAATAAGAAAGGTTGTGTTATTGAGAATTTGAGAAACATTCGGAATCGCATGATTCGTATGCTTGTGTTTGTGTTGTTTGGTGATCTTTCTACCATGTTCTATTAGTTCAAAGATTTTTGGACTAGAAAAAGAATGGAAACCAACGGTTCCCAAACCATAGCCTAGGCAAATCAAACGAATCAAAAAAAAAGGTTGTGTTATTGAGAATTTGAGAAACATCCGGAATCACATGATTCGTATGCTTGTGTTTGTTGTTTTTGGTGATCTTTCTATCAAGTTCTATTAGGTCAAACAATTATGGACTAGAAAAAGAATGGAAACCAACGGTCCCCAAACGATAGCCTAGGCAAATCAAATGGATCAATAAGAAAGGTTGTGTTATTGAGATTTTGAGAAACATTCGGAATCGCATGATTCGTATGCTTGTGTTTGTACTGTTTGGTGATCTTTCTACCAAGTTCTATTAGTTCAAAGATTTTTGGACTAGAAAAAGAATGGAAACCAACGGTTCCCAAACGATAGCCTAGGCAAATCAAACGAATAAATAAGAAAGGTTGTGTTATTGAGAATTTGAGAAACATTCGGAATCGCATGATTCGTATGCTTGTGTTTGTGCTGTTTGGTGATCTTTCTACCAAGTTCTATTAGTTCAAACATTTATGGACTAGAAAAAGAATGGAAACCAACGGTTCCCAAACCATAGCCTAGGCAAATCAAACCAATCAATAAGACAGGTTGTGTTATTGAGAATTTGAGAAACGTTCGGAATCGCATGATTCATATGCTTGTGTTTGTATTGTTTGGTCATCTTTCTACCAAGTTCTAATAGTTCAAACATTTATGGACTAGAAAAAGAATGGAAACCAACGGTTCCCAAACGATAGCCTAGGCAAATCAAACGAATCAATAAGAAATGTTGTGTTATTGAGAATTTGAGAAACATTCGGAATTGCATGATTCGTATGCTTGTGTTTGTGTTCTTTCGTGATCTTTCTACCAAGTTCTATTAGTTCAAACATTTATGTACTAGAAAAAGAATGGAAACCAACGGTTCCCAAACCATAGCCTAGGCAAATCAAGCCAATCAATAAGACAGGTTGTGTTATTTAGAATTTGAGAAGCATTCGGAATCGCATGATTCGTATGCTTGTCTTTGTGTTGTATGGTGATCTTTCTACCAAGTTCTATTAGTTTAAAGATTTTTGGACTAGAAAAAGAATAGAAACCAACGGTTCCCAAGCCATAGCCTAGGCAAATCAAACGAATCAATAAGAAAGGTTGTGTTATTAAGAATTTGAAAAACATTCGGAATCGCATGATTCGTATGCTTGCGTTTGTGTTGTTTGGTGATCTTTCTACCAAGTTCTATTAGTTCAAAGATTTTTGGACTAGAAAAAGAATGGAAACCAACGGTTCCCAAACCATAGCCTAGGCAAATCAAACCAATCAATAAGAAAGGTTGTGTTATTGAGAATTTGAGAAACATTCGGAATCGCATGATTCGTATGCTTGTGTTTGTGTTGTTTGGTGATCTTTCTACCGAGTTTCATTAGTTCAAACATTTATGGACTAGAAAAAGAATGGAAACCAACGGTTCCTATACCATAGCCTAGGCAAATCAAACCAATCAATAAGAAATGTTGTGTTATTGAGAATTTGAGAAACATTCGGAATTGCATGATTCGTATGCTTGTGTTTGTGTTCTTTCGTGATCTTTCTACCAAGTTCTATTAGTTCAAACATTTATGTACTAGAAAAAGAATGGAAACCAACGGTTCCCAAACCATAGCCTAGGCAAATCAAACCAATCAATAAGACAGGTTGTGTTATTTAGAATTTGAGAAGCATTCGGAATCGCATGGTTCGTATGCTTGTCTTTGTGTTGTTTGGTGATCTTTCTACCAAGTTCTATTAGTTCAACGATTTTTGGACTAGAAAAAGAATAGAAACCAACGGTTCCCAAGCCATAGCCTAGGCAAATGAAACCAATCAATAAGAAAGGTTGTGTTATTGAGAATTTGAGAAACATTCGGAATCGCATGATTCGTATGCTTGCGTTTGTGTTGTTTGGTGATCTTTCTACCAAGTTCTATTAGTTCAAAGATTTTTGGACTAGAAAAAGAATGGAAACCAACGGTTCCCAAACCATAGCCTAGGCAAATCAAACGAATCAATAAGAAAGGTTGTGTTATTGAGAATTTGAGAAACATTTGGAATCGCATTATTCGTATGCTTGTGGGTTTGTGTTGTTTGGTGATCTTTCTATCAAGTTCTATTAGTTCAAAGATTGTTGGACTAGAAAAATAATGGAAAACAACGGTTCCCAAACCATAGCCTAGGCAAATCAAACGAATCAATAAGAAAGGTTGTGTTATTGAGAATTTGAGAAACATTTGGAATCGCATTATTCGTATGCTTGTGGGTTTGTGTTGTTTGGTGATCTTTCTATCAAGTTCTATTAGTTCAAAGATTGTTGGACTAGAAAAAGAATGGAAAACAACGGTTCCCAAACCATAGCCTAGGCAAATCAAACGAATCAATAAGAAATGTTGTGTTATTGAGAATTTGAGAAACATTCGGAATTGCATGATTCGTATGCTTGTGTTTGTGTTCTTTCGTGATCTTTCTACCAAGTTCTCTTAGTTCAAACATTTATGTACTAGAAAAAGAATGGAAACCAACGGTTCCCAAACCATAGCCTAGGCAAATCAAACCAATCAATAAGAAAGGTTGTGTTATTGAGAATTTGAGAAACATTTGGAATCGCATTATTCGTATGCTTGTGGGTTTGTGTTGTTTGGTGATCTGTCTATCAAGTTCTATTAGTTCAAAGATTGTTGGAATAGAAAAAGAATGGAAACCAACGGTTCCCAAACCATAGCCTTGGCAAATCAAACGAATCAATAAGAAAGGTTGTGTTATTGAGAATTTGAGAAACATTCGGAATCGCATGATTCGTATGCTTTTGTTTGTGTTGTTCGGTGATCTTTCTACCATGTTCTATTAGTTCAAAGATTTTTGGACTAGAAAAAGAATAGAAACCAACGGTTCCCAAGCCATAGCCTAGGCAAATCAAACGAATCAATAAGAAAGGTTGTGTTATTGAGAATTTGAGAAACATTCGGAATCGCATGATTCGTATGCTTGCGTTTGTGTTGTTTGGTGATCTTTCTACCAAGTTCTATTAGTTCAAAGATTTTTGGACTAGAAAAAGAATGGAAACCAACGGTTCCCAAACCATAGCCTAGCCAAATCAAACGAATCAATAAGAAAGGTTGTGTTATTGAGAATTTGAGAAACATTCGGAATCGCATGATTCGTATGCTTGTGTTTGTGTTGTTTGGTGATCTTTCTACCGAGTTTCAGTAGTTCAAACATTTATGGACTAGAAAAAGAATGGAAACCAACGGTTCCCAAACCATAGCCTAGGCAAATCAAACCAATCAATAAGAAAGGTTGTGTTATTGAGAATTTGAGAAACATTCGGAATCGCATGATTCGTATGCTTGTGTTTGTGTTGTTTGGTGATCTTTCTACCAAGTTCTATTAGTTCAAACATTTATGGACTAGAAAAAGAATGGAAACCAATGGTTCCCAAACCATAGCCTAGGCAAATCAAACGAATCAATAAGAAAGGTTGCGTTATTGAGAATTTGAGAAACATTTGGAATCGCATTATTCGTATGCTTGTGGGTTTGTGTTGTTTGGTGATCTGTCTATCAAGTTCTATTAGTTCAAAGATTGTTGGACTAGAAAAAGAATGGAAAACAACGGTTCCCAAACCATAGCCTAGGCAAATCAAACGAATCAATAAGAAAGGTTGTGTTATTGAGAATTTGAGAAACATTCGGAATCGCATGATTCGTATGCTTGTGTTTGTGTTGTTTGGTGATCTTTCTACCATGTTATATTAGTTCAAAGATTTTTGGACTAGAAAAAGAATGGAAACCAACGGTTCCCAAACCATAGCCTAGGCAAATCAAACGAATTAAAAAAAAAGGTTGTGTTATTGAGAATTTGAGAAACATCCGGAATCACATGATTCGTATGCTTGTGTTTGTTGTTTTTTGTGATCTTTCTATCAAGTTCTATTAGGTCAAACAATTATGGACTAGAAAAAGAATGGAAACCAACGGTTCCCAAACGATAGCCTAGGCAAATCAAATGGATCAATAAGAAAGGTTGTGTTATTGAGATTTTGAGAAACATTCGGAATCGCATGATTCGTATGCTTGTGTTTGTACTGTTTGGTGATCTTTCTACCAAGTTCAATTAGTTCAAAGATTTTTGGACTAGAAAAAGAATGGAAACCAACGGTTCCCAAACCATAGCCTAGGCAAATCAAACGAATAAATAAGAAAGGTTGTGTTATTGAGAATTTGAGAAACATTCGGAATCGCATGATTCGTATGCTTGTGTTTGTGCTGTTTGGTGATCTTTCTACCAAGTTCTATTAGTTCAAACATTTATGGACTAGAAAAAGAATGGAAACCAACGGTTCCCAAACCATAGCCTAGGCAAATCAAACCAATCAATAAGACAGGTTGTGTTATTGAGAATTTGAGAAACGTTCGGAATCGCATGATTCATATGCTTGTGTTTGTATTGTTTGGTCATCTTTCTACCAAGTTCTAATAGTTCAAACATTTATGGACTAGAAAAAGAATGGAAACCAACGGTTCCCAAACGATAGCCTAGGCAAATCAAACGAATCAATAAGAAATGTTGTGTTATTGAGAATTTGAGAAACATTCGGAATTGCATGATTCGTATGCTTGTGTTTGTGTTCTTTCGTGATCTTTCTACCAAGTTCTATTAGTTCAAACATTTATGTACTAGAAAAAGAATGGAAACCAACGGTTCCTAAACCATAGCCTAGGCAAATCAAACCAATCAATAAGACAGGTTGTGTTATTTAGAATTTGAGAAGCATTCGGAATCGCATGATTCGTATGCTTGTCTTTGTGTTGTTTGGTGATCTTTCTACCAAGTTCTATTAGTTCAAAGATTTTTGGACTAGAAAAAGAATAGAAACCAACGGTTCCCAAGCCATAGCCTAGGCAAATCAAACGAATCAATAAGAAAGGTTGTGTTATTGAGAATTTGAGAAACATTCGGAATCGCATGATTCGTATGCTTGCGTTTGTGTTGTTTGGTGATCTTTCTACCAAGTTCTATTAGTTCAAAGATTTTTGGACTAGAAAAAGAATGGAAACCAACGGTTCCCAAACCATAGCCTAGGCAAATCAAACCAATCAATAAGAAAGGTTGTGTTATTGAGAATTTGAGAAACATTCGGAATCGCATGATTCGTATGCTTGTGTTTGTGTTGTTTAGTGATCTTTCTACCGAGTTTCATTAGTTCAAACATTTATGGACTAGAAAAAGAATGGAAACCAACGGTTCCCAAACCATAGCCTAGGCAAATCAAACCAATCAATAAGAAAGGTTGTGTTATTGAGAATTTGAGAAACATTCGGAATCGCATGATTCGTATGCTTGTGTTTGTGTTGTTTGGTGATCTTTCTACCAAGTTCTATTAGTTCAAACATTTATGGACTAGAAAAAGAATGGAAACCAACGGTTCCCAAACCATAGCCTAGGCAAATCAAACGAATCAATAAGAAAGGTTGTATTATTGAGAATTTGAGAAACATTTGGAATCGCATTATTCGTATGCTTGTGGGTTTGTGTTGTTTGGTGATCTGTCTATCAAGTTCTATTAGTTCAAAGATTGTTGGACTAGAAAAAAAATGGAAACCAACGGTTCCCAAACCATAGCCTAGGCAAATCAAACGAATCAATAAGAAAGGTTGTGTTATTGAGAATTTGAGAAACATTCGGAATCGCATGATTCGTATGCTTTTGTTTGTGTTGTTTGGTGATCTTTCTACCAAGTTCTATTAGTTCAAAGATTTTTGGACTAGAAAAAGAATGCAAACCAACGGTTCCCAAACCATAGCCTAGGCAAATCAAACGAATCAAAAAAAAAGGTTGTGTTATTGAGAATTTGAGAAACATCCGGAATCACATGATTCGTATGCTTGTGTTTGTCGTTTTTGGTGATCTTTCTATCAAGTTCTATTAGGTCAAACAATTATGGACTAGAAAAAGAATGGAAACCAACGGTTCCCAAACGATAGCCTAGGCAAATCAAATGAATCAATAAGAAAGGTTGTGTTATTGTGATTTTGATAAACATTCGGAATCGCATAATTCGTATGCTTGTGTTTGTACTGTTTGGTGATCTTTCTACCAAGTTCTATTAGTTCAAACATTTATGGACTAGGAAAAGAATGGAAACCAACGGTTCCCAAACGATAGCCTAGGCAAATCAAACGAATAAATAAGAAAGGTTGTGTTATTGAGAATTTGAGAAACATTCGGAATCGCATGATTCGTATGCTTGTGTTTGTGTTGTATGGTGATCTTTCTACCAAGTTCTATTAGTTTAAAGATTTTTGGACTAGAAAAAGAGTAGAAACCAACGGTTCCCAAGCCATAGCCTAGGCAAATCAAACGAATCAATAAGAAAGGTTGTGTCATTGAGAATTTGAGAAACATTCGGAATCGCATGATTCGTATGCTTGCGTTTGTGTTGTTTGGTGATCTTTCTACCAAGTTCTATTAGTTCAAAGATTTTTGGACTAGAAAAAGAATGGAAACCAACGGTTCCCAAACCATAGCCTAGGCAAATCAAACCAATCAATAAGAAAGGTTGTGTTATTGAGAATTTGAGAAACATTCGGAATCGCATGATTCGTATGCTTGTGTTTGTGTTGTTTGGTGATCTTTCTACCGAGTTTCATTAGTTCAAACATTTATGGACTAGAAAAAGAATGTAAACCAACGGTTCCTATACCATAGCCTAGGCAAATCAAACCAATCAATAAGAAAGGTTGTGTTATTGAGAATTTGAGAAACATTCGGAATCGCATGATTCGTATGCTTGTGTTTGTGCTGTTTGGTGATCTTTCTACCAAGTTCTATTAGTTCAAACATTTATGGACTAGAAAAAGAATGGAAACCAACGGTTCCCAAACCATAGCCTAGGCAAATCAAACCAATCAATAAGACAGGTTGTGTTATTGAGAATTTGAGAAACGTTCGGAATCGCATGATTCATATGCTTGTGTTTGTATTGTTTGGTCATCTTTCTACCAAGTTCTAATAGTTCAAACATTTATGGACTAGAAAAAGAATGGAAACCAACGGTTCCCAAACGATAGCCTAGGCAAATCAAACGAATCAATAAGAAATGTTGTGTTATTGAGAATTTGAGAAACATTCGGAATTGCATGATTCGTATGCTTGTGTTTGTGTTCTTTCGTGATCTTTCTACCAAGTTCTATTAGTTCAAACATTTATGTACTAGAAAAAGAATGGAAACCAACGGTTCCTAAACCATAGCCTAGGCAAATCAAACCAATCAATAAGACAGGTTGTGTTATTTAGAATTTGAGAAGCATTCGGAATCGCATGATTCGTATGCTTGTCTTTGTGTTGTTTGGTGATCTTTCTACCAAGTTCTATTAGTTCAAAGATTTTAGGACTAGAAAAAGAATAGAAACCAACGGTTCCCAAGCCATAGCCTAGGCAAATCAAACGAATCAATAAGAAAGGTTGTGTTATTGAGAATTTGAGAAACATTCGGAATCGCATGATTCGTATGCTTGCGTTTGTGTTGTTTGGTGATCTTTCTACCAAGTTCTATTAGTTCAAAGATTTTTGGACTAGAAAAAGAATGGAAACCAACGGTTCCCAAACCATAGCCTAGGCAAATCAAACCAATCAATAAGAAAGGTTGTGTTATTGAGAATTTGAGAAACATTCGGAATCGCATGATTCGTATGCTTGTGTTTGTGTTGTTTAGTGATCTTTCTACCGAGTTTCATTAGTTCAAACATTTATGGACTAGAAAAAGAATGGAAACCAACGGTTCCCAAACCATAGCCTAGGCAAATCAAACCAATCAATAAGAAAGGTTGTGTTATTGAGAATTTGAGAAACATTCGGAATCGCATGATTCGTATGCTTGTGTTTGTGTTGTTTGGTGATCTTTCTACCAAGTTCTATTAGTTCAAACATTTATGGACTAGAAAAAGAATGGAAACCAACGGTTCCCAAACCATAGCCTAGGCAAATCAAACGAATCAATAAGAAAGGTTGTATTATTGAGAATTTGAGAAACATTTGGAATCGCATTATTCGTATGCTTGTGGGTTTGTGTTGTTTGGTGATCTGTCTATCAAGTTCTATTAGTTCAAAGATTGTTGGACTAGAAAAAAAATGGAAACCAACGGTTCCCAAACCATAGCCTAGGCAAATCAAACGAATCAATAAGAAAGGTTGTGTTATTGAGAATTTGAGAAACATTCGGAATCGCATGATTCGTATGCTTTTGTTTGTGTTGTTTGGTGATCTTTCTACCAAGTTCTATTAGTTCAAAGATTTTTGGACTAGAAAAAGAATGTAAACCAACGGTTCCCAAACCATAGCCTAGGCAAATCAAACGAATCAAAAAAAAAGGTTGTGTTATTGAGAATTTGAGAAACATCCGGAATCACATGATTCGTATGCTTGTGTTTGTCGTTTTTGGTGATCTTTCTATCAAGTTCTATTAGGTCAAACAATTATGGACTAGAAAAAGAATGGAAACCAACGGTTCCCAAACGATAGCCTAGGCAAATCAAATGAATCAATAAGAAAGGTTGTGTTATTGTGATTTTGATAAACATTCGGAATCGCATGATTCGTATGCTTGTGTTTGTACTGTTTGGTGATCTTTCTACCAAGTTCTATTAGTTCAAACATTTGTGGACTAGGAAAAGAATGGAAACCAACGGTTCCCAAACGATAGCCTAGGCAAATCAAACGAATAAATAAGAAAGGTTGTGTTATTGAGAATTTGAGAAACATTCGGAATCGCATGATTCGTATGCTTGTGTTTGTGTTGTATGGTGATCTTTCTACCAAGTTCTATTAGTTTAAAGATTTTTGGACTAGAAAAAGAGTAGAAACCAACGGTTCCCAAGCCATAGCCTAGGCAAATCAAACGAATCAATAAGAAAGGTTGTGTCATTGAGAATTTGAGAAACATTCGGAATCGCATGATTCGTATGCTTGCGTTTGTGTTGTTTGGTGATCTTTCTACCAAGTTCTATTAGTTCAAAGATTTTTGGACTAGAAAAAGAATGGAAACCAACGGTTCCCAAACCATAGCCTAGGCAAATCAAACCAATCAATAAGAAAGGTTGTGTTATTGAGAATTTGAGAAACATTCGGAATCGCATGATTCGTATGCTTGTGTTTGTGTTGTTTGGTGATCTTTCTACCGAGTTTCATTAGTTCAAACATTTATGGACTAGAAAAAGAATGTAAACCAACGGTTCCTATACCATAGCCTAGGCAAATCAAACCAATCAATAAGAAAGGTTGTGTTATTGAGAATTTGAGAAACATTCGGAATCGCATGATTCGTATGCTTGTGTTTGTGTTGTTTCGTGATCTTTCTACCAAGTTTCATTAGTTCAAAGATTTTTGGACTAGAAAAAAAATGGAAACCAACGGTTTCCAAACCATAGCCTAGACAAATCAAACCAATCAATAAGAAAGGTTGTGTTATTGAGAATTTGAGAAACATTCGGAATCGCCTGATTCGTATGCTTGTGTTTGTGTTGTTTGGTGATCTTTCTACCGAGTTTCATTAGTTCAAACATTTATGGACTAGAAAAAGAATGGAAACCAACGGTTCCCAAACCATAGCCTAGGCAAATCAAACCAATCAATAAGAAAGGTTGTGTTATTGAGAATTTGAGAAACATTCGGAATCGCATGATTCGTATGCTTGTGTTTGTGTTGTTTCGTGATCTTTCTACCAAGTTTCATTAGTTCAAAGATTTTTGGACTAGAAAAAAAATGGAAACCAACGGTTTCCAACCCATAGCCTAGGCAAATCAAACCAATCAATAAGAAAGGTTGTGTTATTGAGAATTTGAGAAACATTCGGAATCGCATGATTCGTATGCTTGTGTTTGTGTTGTTTGGTGATCTTTCTACCGAGTTTCATTAGTTCAAACATTTATGGACTAGAAAAAGAATGGAAACCAACGGTTCCCAAACCATAGCCTAGGCAAATCAAACCAATCAATAAGAAAGGTTGTGTTATTGAGAATTTGAGAAACATTCGGAATCGCATGATTCGTATGCTTGTGTTTGTGTTGTTTGGTGATCTTTCTACCAAGTTCTATTAGTTCAAACATTTATGGACTAGAAAAAGAATGGAAACCAACGGTTCCCAAACCATAGCCTAGGCAAATCAAACGAATCAATAAGAAAGGTTGTGTTATTGAGAATTTGAGAAACATTTGGAATCGCATTATTCGTATGCTTGTGGGTTTGTGTTGTTTGGTGATCTTTCTATCAAGTTCTATTAGTTCAAAGATTGTTGGACTAGAAAAAGAATGGAAAACACGGGTTCCCAAAACATAACCTAGGCAAATCAAACGAATCAATAAGAAAGGTTGTGTTATTGAGAATTTGAGAAACATTCGGAATCGCATGATTCGTATGCTTGTGTTTGTGTTGTTTGGTGATCTTTCTACCAAGTTCTATTAGTTAAAAGATTTTTGGACTAGAAAAAGAATGAAAACCAACGGTTCCCAAACCATAGCCTAGGCAAATCTAACGAATCAAAAAAAAAGGTTGTGTTATTGAGAATTTGAGAAACATTCGGAATCACATTATTCGTATGCTTGTGTTTGTGGTTTTTGGTGATCTTTCTATCAAGTTCTATTAGGTCAAACAATTATGGACTAGAAAAAGAATGGAAACCAACGGTTCCCAAACGATAGCCTAGGCAAATCAAATGGATCAATAGGAAAGGTTGTGTTATTGAGAATTTGAGAAACATTCGGAATCGCATGATTCGTATGCTTTTGTTTGTGTTGTTTGGTGATCTTTCTACCAAGTTCTATTAGTTCAAAGATTTTTGGACTAGAAAAAGAATGGAAAACAACGGTTCCCAAACCATAGCCTAGGCAAATCAAACCAATCAATAAGAAAGGTTGTGTTATTGAGAATTTGAGAAACATTCGGAATCACATGATTCGTATGCTTGTGTTTGTGGTTTTTGGTGATCTTTCTATCAAGTTCTATTAGGTCAAACAATTATGGACTAGAAAAAGAATGGAAACCAACGGTTCCCAAACGATAGCCTAGGCAAATCTAACGAATCAAAAAAAAAGGTTGTGTTATTGAGAATTTGAGAAACATTCGGAATCACATGATTCGTATGCTTGTGTTTGTGGTTTTTGGTGATCTTTCTATCAAGTTCTATTAGGTTAAACAATTATGGACTAGAAAAAGAATGGAAACCAACGGTTCCCAAACGATAGCCTAGGCAAATCAAATGGATCAATAGGAAAGGTTGTGTTATTGAGAATTTGAGAAACATTCGGAATCGCATGATTCGTATGCTTTTGTTTGTGTTGTTTGGTGATCTTTCTACCAAGTTCTATTAGTTCAAAGATTTTTGGACTAGAAAAAGAATGGAAAACAACGGTTCCCAAACCATAGCCTAGGCAAATCAAACCAATCAATAAGAAAGGTTGTGTTATTGAGAATTTGAGAAACATTCGGAATCGCATGATTCGTATGCTTGTGTTTGTGTTGTTTGGTGATCTTTCTACCAAGTTCTATTACTTCAAACATTTATGGACTAGAAAAAGAATGGAAACCAACGGTTCCCAAACCATAGCCTAGGCAAATCAAACGAATCAATAAGAAAGGTTGTGTTATTGAGAATTTGAGAAACATTTGGAATCGCATTATTCGTATGCTTGTGGGTTTGTGTTGTTTGGTGATCTTTCTATCAAGTTCTATTAGTTCAAAGATTGTTGGACTAGAAAAAGAATGGAAAACAAGGGTTCCCAAAACATAGCCTAGGCAAATCAAACGAATCAATAAGAAAGGTTGTGTTATTGAGAATTTGAGAAACATTCGGAATCGCATGATTCGTATGCTTGTGTTTGTGTTGTTTGGTGATCTTTCTACCAAGTTCTATTAGTTCAAAGATTTTTGGACTAGAAAAAGAATGGAAACCAACGGTTCCCAAACCATAGCCTAGGCAAATCAAACGAATCAAAAAAAAAGGTTGTGTTATTGAGAATTTGAGAAACATCCGGAATCACATGATTCGTATGCTTGTGTTTGTCGTTTTTGGTGATCTTTCTATCAAGTTCTATTAGGTCAAACAATTATGGACTAGAAAAAGAATGGAAACCAACGGTTCCCAAACGATAGCCTAGGCAAATCAAATGAATCAATAAGAAAGGTTGTGTTATTGTGATTTTGATAAACATTCGGAATCGCATGATTCGTATGCTTGTGTTTGTACTGTTTGGTGATCTTTCTACCAAGTTCTATTAGTTCAAACATTTATGGACTAGGAAAAGAATGGAAACCAACGGTTCCCAAACGATAGCCTAGGCAAATCAAACGAATAAATAAGAAAGGTTGTGTTATTGAGAATTTGAGAAACATTCGGAATCGCATGATTCGTATGCTTGTGTTTGTGTTGTATGGTGATCTTTCTACCAAGTTCTATTAGTTTAAAGATTTTTGGACTAGAAAAAGAGTAGAAACCAACGGTTCCCAAGCCATAGCCTAGGCAAATCAAACGAATCAATAAGAAAGGTTGTGTCATTGAGAATTTGAGAAACATTCGGAATCGCATGATTCGTATGCTTGCGTTTGTGTTGTTTGGTGATCTTTCTACCAAGTTCTATTAGTTCAAAGATTTTTGGACTAGAAAAAGAATGGAAACCAACGGTTCCCAAACCATAGCCTAGGCAAATCAAACCAATCAATAAGAAAGGTTGTGTTATTGAGAATTTGAGAAACATTCGGAATCGCATGATTCGTATGCTTGTGTTTGTGTTGTTTGGTGATCTTTCTACCGCGTTTCATTAGTTCAAACATTTATGGACTAGAAAAAGAATGTAAACCAACGGTTCCTATACCATAGCCTAGGCAAATCAAACCAATCAATAAGAAAGGTTGTGTTATTGAGAATTTGAGAAACATTCGGAATCGCATGATTCGTATGCTTGTGTTTGTGTTGTTTCGTGATCTTTCTACCAAGTTTCATTAGTTCAAAGATTTTTGGACTAGAAAAAAAATGGAAACCAACGGTTTCCAAACCATAGCCTAGACAAATCAAACCAATCAATAAGAAAGGTTGTGTTATTGAGAATTTGAGAAACATTCGGAATCGCCTGATTCGTATGCTTGTGTTTGTGTTGTTTGGTGATCTTTCTACCGAGTTTCATTAGTTCAAACATTTATGGACTAGAAAAAGAATGGAAACCAACGGTTCCCAAACCATAGCCTAGGCAAATCAAACCAATCAATAAGAAAGGTTGTGTTATTGAGAATTTGAGAAACATTCGGAATCGCATGATTCGTATGCTTGTGTTTGTGTTGTTTCGTGATCTTTCTACCAAGTTTCATTAGTTCAAAGATTTTTGGACTAGAAAAAAAATGGAAACCAACGGTTTCCAACCCATAGCCTAGGCAAATCAAACCAATCAATAAGAAAGGTTGTGTTATTGAGAATTTGAGAAACATTCGGAATCGCATGATTCGTATGCTTGTGTTTGTGTTGTTTGGTGATCTTTCTACCGAGTTTCATTAGTTCAAACATTTATGGACTAGAAAAAGAATGGAAACCAACGGTTCCCAAACCATAGCCTAGGCAAATCAAACCAATCAATAAGAAAGGTTGTGTTATTGAGAATTTGAGAAACATTCGGAATCGCATGATTCGTATGCTTGTGTTTGTGTTGTTTGGTGATCTTTCTACCAAGTTCTATTAGTTCAAACATTTATGGACTAGAAAAAGAATGGAAACCAACGGTTCCCAAACCATAGCCTAGGCAAATCAAACGAATCAATAAGAAAGGTTGTGTTATTGAGAATTTGAGAAACATTTGGAATCGCATTATTCGTATGCTTGTGGGTTTGTGTTGTTTGGTGATCTTTCTATCAAGTTCTATTAGTTCAAAGATTGTTGGACTAGAAAAAGAATGGAAAACAAGGGTTCCCAAAACATAGCCTAGGCAAATCAAACGAATCAATAAGAAAGGTTGTGTTATTGAGAATTTGAGAAACATTCGGAATCGCATGATTCGTATGCTTGTGTTTGTGTTGTTTGGTGATCTTTCTACCAAGTTCTATTAGTTAAAAGATTTTTGGACTAGAAAAAGAATGAAAACCAACGGTTCCCAAACCATAGCCTAGGCAAATCAAACCAATCAATAAGAAAGGTTGTGTTATTGAGAATTTGAGAAACATTCGGAATCGCATGATTCGTATGCTTGTGTTTGTGTTGTTTGGTGATCTTTCTACCAAGTTCTATTAGTTCAAACATTTATGGACTAGAAAAAGAATGGAAACCAACGGTTCCCAAACCATAGCCTAGGCAAATCAAACCAATCAATAAGAAAGGTTGTGTTATTGAGAATTTGAGAAACATTCGGAATCGCATGATTCGTATGCTTGTGTTTGTGTTGTTTGGTGATCTTTCTACCAAGTTCTATTAGTTCAAACATTTATGGACTAGAAAAAGAATGGAAACCAACGGTTCCCAAACCATAGCCTAGGCAAATCAAACGAATCAATAAGAAAGGTTGTGTTATTGAGAATTTGAGAAACATTTGGAATCGCATTATTCGTATGCTTGTGGGTTTGTGTTGTTTGGTGATCTTTCTATCAAGCTCTATTAGTTCAAAGATTGTTGGACTAGAAAAAGAATGGAAAACAAGGGTTCCCAAAACATAGCCTAGGCAAATCAAACGAATCAATAAGAAAGGTTGTGTTATTGAGAATTTGAGAAACATTCGGAATCGCATGATTCGTATGCTTGTGTTTGTGTTGTTTGGTGATCTTTCTACCAAGTTCTATTAGTTAAAAGATTTTTGGACTAGAAAAAGAATGAAAACCAACGGTTCCCAAACCATAGCCTAGGCAAATCAAACGAATCAAAAAAAAAGGTTGTGTTATTGAGAATTTGAGAAACATTCGGAATCACATGATTCGTTTGCTTGTGTTTGTGGTTTTTGGTGATCTTTCTATCAAGTTCTATTAGGTCAAAAAATTATGAACTAGAAAAAGAATGGAAACCAACGGTTCCCAAACGATAGCCTAGGCAAATCAAATGGATCAATAAGAAAGGTTGTGTTATTGAGAATTTGAGAAACATTCGGAATCGCATGATTCGTATGCTTTTGTTTGTGTTGTTTGGTGATCTTTCTACCAAGTTCTATTACTTCAAAGATTTTTGGACTAGAAAAAGAATGGAAACCAACGGTTCCCAAACCAGAGCCTAGGCAAATCAAACGAATCAAAAAAAAAGGTTGTGTTATTGAGAATTTGAGAAACATCCGGAATCACATGATTCGTATGCTTGTGTTTGTGGTTTTTGGTGATCTTTCTATCAAGTTCTATTAGGTCAAACAAATATGGTCTAGAAAAAGAATGGAAACCAACGGTTCCCAAACGATAGCCTAGGCAAATCAAATGAATCAATAAGAAAGGTTGTGTTATTGAGATTTTGAGAAACATTCGGAATCGCATGATTCGTGTGCTTGTGTTTGTACTGTTTGGTGATCTTTCTACCAAGTTCTATTAGTTCAAACATTTATGGACTAGGAAAAGAATGGAAACCAACGGTTCCCAAACGATAGCCTAGGCAAATCAAACGAATAAATAAGAAAGGTTGTGTTATTGAGAATTTGAGAAACATTTGGAATCGCATGATTCGTATGCTTGTGTTTGTGCTGTTTGGTGATCTTTCTACCAAGTTCAATTAGTTCAAACATTTATGGACTAGAAAAAGAATGGAAACCAACGGTTCCCAAACCATAGCCTAGGCAAATCAAACCAATCAAAAAGACAGGTTGTGTTATTGAGAATTTGAGAAACATTCGGAATCGCATGATTCGTATGCTTGTGTTTGTATTATTTGGTCATCTTTCTACCAAGTTCTAATAGTTCAAACATTTATGGACTAGAAAAAGAATGGAAACCAACGGTTCCCAAACGATAGCCTAGGCAAATCAAACGAATCAATAAGAAAGGTTGTGTTATTGAGAATTTGAGAAACATTTGGAATCGCATTATTCGTATGCTTGTGGGTTTGTGTTGTTTGGTGATCTTTCTATCAAGTTCTATTAGTTCAAAGATTGTTGGACTAGAAAAAGAATGGAAAACAACGGTTCCCAAACCATAGCCTAGGCAAATCAAACCAATCAATAAGACAGGTTGTTATTTAGAATTTGAGAAGCATTCGGAATCGCATGATTCGTATGCTTGTCTTTGTGTTGTATGGTGATCTTTCTACCAAGTTCTATTAGTTTAAAGATTTTTGGACTAGAAAAAGAATAGAAACCAACGGTTCCCAAGCCATAGCCTAGGCAAATCAAACGAATCAATAAGAAAGGTTGTGTTATTGAGAATTTGAGAAACATTCGGAATCGCATAATTCGTATGCTTGCGTTTGTGTTGTTTGGTGATCTTTCTACCAAGTTCTATTAGTTCAAAGATTTTTGGACTAGAAAAAGAATGGAAACCAATGGTTCCCAAACCATAGCCTAGGCAAATCAAACCAATCAATAAGAAAGGTTGTGTTATTTAGAATTTGAGAAACATTCGGAATCGCATGATTCGTATGCTTGTGTTTGTGTTGTTTGGTGATCTTTCTACCGAGTTTCATTAGTTCAAACATTTATGGACTAGAAAAAGAATGGAAACCAACGGTTCCTATACCATAGCCTAGGCAAATCAAACCAATCAATAAGAAAGGTTGTGTTATTGAGAATTTGAGAAACATTCGGAATCGCATGATTCGTATGCTTGTGTTTGTGTTGTTTCGTGATCTTTCTACCAAGTTTCATTAGTTCAAAGATTTTTGGACTAGAAAAAAAATGGAAACCAACGGTTTCCAAACCATAGCCTAGGCAAATCAAACCAATCAATAAGAAAGGTTGTGTTATTGAGAATTTGAGAAACATTCGGAATCGCCTGATTCGTATGCTTGTGTTTGTGTTGTTTGGTGATCTTTCTACCGAGTTTCATTAGTTCAAACATTTATGGACTAGAAAAAGAATGGAAACCAACGGTTCCCAAACCATAGCCTAGGAAAATCAAACCAATCAATAAGAAAGGTTGTGTTATTGAGAATTTGAGAAACATTCGGAATCGCATGATTCGTATGCTTGTGTTTGTGTTGTTTCGTGATCTTTCTACCAAGTTTCATTAGTTCAAAGATTTTTGGACTAGAAAAAAAATGGAAACCAACGGTTTCCAACCCATAGCCTAGGCAAATCAAACCAATCAATAAGAAAGGTTGTGTTATTGAGAATTTGAGAAACATTCGGAATCGCATGATTCGTATGCTTGTGTTTGTGTTGTTTGGTGATCTTTCTGCCGAGTTTCATTAGTTCAAACATTTATGGACTAGAAAAAGAATGGAAACCAACGTTTCCCAAACCATAGCCTAGGCAAATCAAACCAATCAATAAGAAAGGTTGTGTTATTGAGAATTTGAGAAACATTCGGAAGCGCATGATTCGTATGCTTGTGTTTGTGTTGTTTGGTGATCTTTCTACCAAGTTCTATTAGTTCAAACATTTATGGACTAGAAAAAGAATGGAAACCAACGGTTCCCAAACCATAGCCTAGGCAAATCAAACGAATCAATAAGAAAGGTTGTGTTATTGAGAATTTAGAAACATTCGGAATCGCATGATTCGTATGCTTGTGTTTGTGTTGTTTGGTGATCTTTCTACCGAGTTTCATTAGTTCAAACATTTATGGACTAGAAAAAGAATGGAAACCATCGGTTCGCAAACCATAGCCTAGGCAAATCAAACCAATCAATAAGAAAGGTTGTGTTATTGAGAATTTGAGAAACATTCAGAATCGCATGATTCGTATGCTTGTGTTTGTTTTGTTTCGTATTCTTTCTACCAAGTTTCATTAGTTCAAAGATTTTTGGACTAGAAAAAAAATGGAAACCAACGGTTTCCAACCCATAGCCTAGGCAAATCAAACCAATCAATAAGAAAGGTTGTGTTATTGAGAATTTGAGAAACATTCGGAATCGCATGATTCGTATGCTTGTGTTTGTGTTGTTGGGTGATCTTTCTAGCAAGTTTCATTAGTTCAAAGATTTTTGGACTAGAAAAAAAATGGAAACCAACGGTTTCCAACCCATAGCCTAGGCAAATCAAACCAATCAATAAGAAAGGTTGTGTTATTGAGAATTTGAGAAACATTCGGAATCGCATGATTCGTATGCTTGTGTTTGTGTTATTGGGTGATCTTTCTACCAAGTTTCATTAGTTCAAAGATTTTTGGACTAGAAAAAGAATGGAAACCAATGGTTCCCAAACCATAGCCTAGGCAAATCAAACCAATCAATAAGAAAGGTTGTGTTATTGAGAATTTGAGAAACATTCGGAATCGCATGATGCGTATGCTTGTGTTTGTGTTGTTTTGTGATCTTTCTACCGAGTTTCATTAGTTCAAACATTTATGGACTAGAAAAAGAATGGAAACCAACGGTTCCTATACCATAGCCTAGGCAAATCAAACCAATCAATAAGAAAGGTTGTGTTATAGAGAATTTGAGAAACATTCGGAATCGCATGATTCGTATGCTTGTGTTTGTGTTGTTTCGTGATCTTTCTACCAAGTTTCATTAGTTCAAAGATTTTTGGACTAGAAAAAAAATGGAAACCAACGGTTTCCAACCCATAGCCTAGGCAAATCAAATCAATCAATAAGAAAGGTTGTGTTATTGAGAATTTGAGAAACATTCGGAATCGCATGATTCGTATGCTTGTGTTTGTGTTGTTTGGTGATCTTTCTGCCGAGTTTCATTAGTTCAAACATTTATGGACTAGAAAAAGAATGGAAACCAACGTTTCCCAAACCATAGCCTAGGCAAATCAAACCAATCAATAAGAAAGGTTGTGTTATTGAGAATTTGAGAAACATTCGGAAGCGCATGATTCGTATGCTTGCGTTTGTGTTGTTTGGTGATCTTTCTACCAAGTTCTATTAGTTCAAAGATTTTTGGACTAGAAAAAGAATGGAAACCAATGGTTCCCAAACCATAGCCTAGGCAAATCAAACCAATCAATAAGAAAGGTTGTGTTATTTAGAATTTGAGAAACATTCGGAATCGCATGATTCGTATGCTTGTGTTTGTGTTGTTTGGTGATCTTTCTACCGAGTTTCATTAGTTCAAACATTTATGGACTAGAAAAAGAATGGAAACCAACGGTTCCTATACCATAGCCTAGGCAAATCAAACCAATCAATAAGAAAGGTTGTGTTATTGAGAATTTGAGAAACATTCGGAATCGCATGATTCGTATGCTTGTGTTTGTGTTGTTTCGTGATCTTTCTACCAAGTTTCATTAGTTCAAAGATTTTTGGACTAGAAAAAAAATGGAAACCAACGGTTTCCAAACCATAGCCTAGGCAAATCAAACCAATCAATAAGAAAGGTTGTGTTATTGAGAATTTGAGAAACATTCGGAATCGCCTGATTCGTATGCTTGTGTTTGTGTTGTTTGGTGATCTTTCTACCGAGTTTCATTAGTTCAAACATTTATGGACTAGAAAAAGAATGGAAACCAACGGTTCCCAAACCATAGCCTAGGAAAATCAAACCAATCAATAAGAAAGGTTGTGTTATTGAGAATTTGAGAAACATTCGGAATCGCATGATTCGTATGCTTGTGTTTGTGTTGTTTCGTGATCTTTCTACCAAGTTTCATTAGTTCAAAGATTTTTGGACTAGAAAAAAAATGGAAACCAACGGTTTCCAACCCATAGCCTAGGCAAATCAAACCAATCAATAAGAAAGGTTGTGTTATTGAGAATTTGAGAAACATTCGGAATCGCATGATTCGTATGCTTGTGTTTGTGTTGTTTGGTGATCTTTCTGCCGAGTTTCATTAGTTCAAACATTTATGGACTAGAAAAAGAATGGAAACCAACGTTTCCCAAACCATAGCCTAGGCAAATCAAACCAATCAATAAGAAAGGTTG
Organism: Polygonum maritimum; assembly: GCA_963924305.1. Taxonomy (NCBI): domain Eukaryota; kingdom Viridiplantae; phylum Streptophyta; class Magnoliopsida; order Caryophyllales; family Polygonaceae; genus Polygonum; species Polygonum maritimum. The sequence goes on along the minus strand of OZ002730.1, from coordinate 14,404,517 downwards.
TGTTATTGAGAATTTGAGAAACATTCGGAAGCGCATGATTCGTATGCTTGTGTTTGTGTTGTTTGGTGATCTTTCTACCAAGTTCTATTAGTTCAAACATTTATGGACTAGAAAAAGAATGGAAACCAACGGTTCCCAAACCATAGCCTAGGCAAATCAAACGAATCAATAAGAAAGGTTGTGTTATTGAGAATTTAGAAACATTCGGAATCGCATGATTCGTATGCTTGTGTTTGTGTTGTTTGGTGATCTTTCTACCGAGTTTCATTAGTTCAAACATTTATGGACTAGAAAAAGAATGGAAACCATCGGTTCGCAAACCATAGCCTAGGCAAATCAAACCAATCAATAAGAAAGGTTGTGTTATTGAGAATTTGAGAAACATTCAGAATCGCATGATTCGTATGCTTGTGTTTGTTTTGTTTCGTATTCTTTCTACCAAGTTTCATTAGTTCAAAGATTTTTGGACTAGAAAAAAAATGGAAACCAACGGTTTCCAACCCATAGCCTAGGCAAATCAAACCAATCAATAAGAAAGGTTGTGTTATTGAGAATTTGAGAAACATTCGGAATCGCATGATTCGTATGCTTGTGTTTGTGTTGTTGGGTGATCTTTCTAGCAAGTTTCATTAGTTCAAAGATTTTTGGACTAGAAAAAAAATGGAAACCAACGGTTTCCAACCCATAGCCTAGGCAAATCAAACCAATCAATAAGAAAGGTTGTGTTATTGAGAATTTGAGAAACATTCGGAATCGCATGATTCGTATGCTTGTGTTTGTGTTATTGGGTGATCTTTCTACCAAGTTTCATTAGTTCAAAGATTTTTGGACTAGAAAAAGAATGGAAACCAATGGTTCCCAAACCATAGCCTAGGCAAATCAAACCAATCAATAAGAAAGGTTGTGTTATTGAGAATTTGAGAAACATTCGGAATCGCATGATGCGTATGCTTGTGTTTGTGTTGTTTTGTGATCTTTCTACCGAGTTTCATTAGTTCAAACATTTATGGACTAGAAAAAGAATGGAAACCAACGGTTCCTATACCATAGCCTAGGCAAATCAAACCAATCAATAAGAAAGGTTGTGTTATAGAGAATTTGAGAAACATTCGGAATCGCATGATTCGTATGCTTGTGTTTGTGTTGTTTCGTGATCTTTCTACCAAGTTTCATTAGTTCAAAGATTTTTGGACTAGAAAAAAAATGGAAACCAACGGTTTCCAACCCATAGCCTAGGCAAATCAAATCAATCAATAAGAAAGGTTGTGTTATTGAGAATTTGAGAAACATTCGGAATCGCATGATTCGTATGCTTGTGTTTGTGTTGTTTGGTGATCTTTCTGCCGAGTTTCATTAGTTCAAACATTTATGGACTAGAAAAAGAATGGAAACCAACGTTTCCCAAACCATAGCCTAGGCAAATCAAACCAATCAATAAGAAAGGTTGTGTTATTGAGAATTTGAGAAACATTCGGAAGCGCATGATTCGTATGCTTGTGTTTGTGTTGTTTGGTGATCTTTCTACCAAGTTCTATTAGTTCAAACATTTATGGACTAGAAAAAGAATGGAAACCAACTGTTCCCAAACCATAGCCTAGGCAAATCAAACGAATCAATAAGAAAGGTTGTGTTATTGAGAATTTAGAAACATTCGGAATCGCATGATTCGTATGCTTGTGTTTGTTTTGTTTGGTGATCTTTCTACCGAGTTTCATTAGTTCAAACATTTATGGACTAGAAAAAGAATGGAAACCATCGGTTTCCAAACCATAGCCTAGGCAAATCAAACCAATCAATAAGAAAGGTTGTGTTATTGACAATTTGAGAAACATTCAGAATCGCATGATTCGTATGCTTGTGTTTGTGTTGTTTCGTATTCTTTCTACCAAGTTTCATTAGTTCAAAGATTTTTGGACTAGAAAAAAAATGGAAACCAACGGTTTCCAACCCATAGCCTAGGCAAATCAAACCAATCAATAAGAAAGGTTGTGTTATTGAGAATTTGAGAAACATTCGGAATCGCATGATTCGTATGCTTGTGTTTGTGTTATTGGGTGATCTTTCTACCAAGTTTCATTAGTTCAAAGATTTTTGGACTAGAAAAAGAATGGAAACCAATGGTTCCCAAACCATAGCCTAGGCAAATCAAACCAATCAATAAGAAAGGTTGTGTTATTGAGAATTTGAGAAACATTCGGAATCGCATGATGCGTATGCTTGTGTTTGTGTTGTTTTGTGATCTTTCTACCGAGTTTCATTAGTTCAAACATTTATGGACTAGAAAAAGAATGGAAACCAACGGTTCCTATACCATAGCCTAGGCAAATCAAACCAATCAATAAGAAAGGTTGTGTTATAGAGAATTTGAGAAACATTCGGAATCGCATGATTCGTATGCTTGTGTTTGTGTTGTTTCGTGATCTTTCTACCAAGTTTCATTAGTTCAAAGATTTTTGGACTAGAAAAAAAATGGAAACCAACGGTTTCCAACCCATAGCCTAGGCAAATCAAATCAATCAATAAGAAAGGTTGTGTTATTGAGAATTTGAGAAACATTCGGAATCGCATGATTCGTATGCTTGTGTTTGTGTTGTTTGGTGATCTTTCTGCCGAGTTTCATTAGTTCAAACATTTATGGACTAGAAAAAGAATGGAAACCAACGTTTCCCAAACCATAGCCTAGGCAAATCAAACCAATCAATAAGAAAGGTTGTGTTATTGAGAATTTGAGAAACATTCGGAAGCGCATGATTCGTATGCTTGTGTTTGTGTTGTTTGGTGATCTTTCTACCAAGTTCTATTAGTTCAAACATTTATGGACTAGAAAAAGAATGGAAACCAACTGTTCCCAAACCATAGCCTAGGCAAATCAAACGAATCAATAAGAAAGGTTGTGTTATTGAGAATTTAGAAACATTCGGAATCGCATGATTCGTATGCTTGTGTTTGTTTTGTTTGGTGATCTTTCTACCGAGTTTCATTAGTTCAAACATTTATGGACTAGAAAAAGAATGGAAACCATCGGTTTCCAAACCATAGCCTAGGCAAATCAAACCAATCAATAAGAAAGGTTGTGTTATTGACAATTTGAGAAACATTCAGAATCGCATGATTCGTATGCTTGTGTTTGTGTTGTTTCGTATTCTTTCTACCAAGTTTCATTAGTTCAAAGATTTTTGGACTAGAAAAAAAATGGAAACCAACGGTTTCCAACCCATAGCCTAGGCAAATCAAACCAATCAATAAGAAAGGTTGTGTTATTGAGAATTTGAGAAACATTCGGAATCGCATGATTCGTATGCTTGTGTTTGTGTTGTTGGGTGATCTTTCTACCAAGTTTCATTAGTTCAAAGATTTTTGGACTAGAAAAAAAATGGAAACCAACGGTTTCCAACCCATAGCCTAGGCAAATCAAACCAATCAATAAGAAAGGTTGTGTTATTGAGAATTTGAGAAACATTCGGAATCGCATGATTCATATGCTTGTGTTTGTGTTGTTTGGTGATCTTTCTGCCGAGTTTCATTAGTTCAAACATTTATGGACTAGAAAAAGAATGGAAACCAACGGTTCCCAAACCATATCCTAGGCAAATCAAACCAATCAATAAGAAAGGTTGTGTTATTGAGAATTTGAGAAACAATCGGAATCGCATGATTCGTATGCTTGTGTTTGTGTTGTTTGGTGATCTTTCTACCAAGTTCTATTAGTTCAAACATTTATGGACTAGAAAAAGAATGGAAACCAACGGTTCCCAAACCATAGCCTAGGCAAATCAAACGAATCAATAAGAAAGGTTGTGTTATTGAGAATTTGAGAAACATTTGGAATCGCATTATTCGTATGCTTGTGGGTTTGTGTTGTTTGGTGATCTTTCTATCAAGTTCTATTAGTTCCAAGATTGTTGGACTAGAAAAAGAATGGAAAACAACGGTTCCCAAAACATAGCCTAGGCAAATCAAACGAATCAATAAGAAAGGTTGTGTTATTGAGAATTTGAGAAACATTCGGAATCGCCTGATTCGTATGCTTGTGTTTGTGTTGTTTGGTGATCTTTCTACCAAGTTCTATTAGTTCAAAGATTTTTGGACTAGAAAAAGAATGAAAACCAACGGTTCCCAAACCATAGCCTAGGCAAATCAAACGAATCAAAAAAAAAGGTTGTGTTATTGAGAATTTGAGAAACATTCGGAATCACATGATTCGTATGCTTGTGTTTGTGGTTTTTGGTGATCTTTCTATCAAGTTCTATAAGGTCAAACAATTATGGACTAGAAAAATAATGGAAACCAACGGTTCCCAAACCATAGCCTAGGCAAATCAAACGAATCAATAAGAAAGGTTGTGTTATTGAGAATTTGAGAAACATTCGGAATCGCTTGATTCGTATGCTTGTGTTTGTGTTGTTTGGTGATCTTTCTACCGAGTTTCATTAGTTAAAACATCTATGGACTAGAAAAAGAATGGAAACCAACGGTTCCCAAACCATAGCCTAGGCAAATCAAACCAATCAATAAGAAAGGTTGTGTTATTTAGAATTTGAGAAACATTCGGAATCGCATGATTCGTACGCTTGTGTTTGTGTTGTTTCGTGATCTTTCTACCAAGTTTCATTAGTTCAAAGATTTTTGGACTAGAAAAAAAATGGAAACCAACGGTTTCCAACCCATAGCCTAGGCAAATCAAACCAATCAATAAGAAAGGTTGTGTTATTGAGAATTTGAGAAACATTCGGAATCGCATGATTCGTATGCTTGTGTTTGTGTTGTTTGGTGATCTTTCTACCGAGTTTCATTAGTTCAAAGATTTTTGGACTAGAAAAAAAATGGAAACCAACGGTTTCCAACCCATAGCCTAGGCAAATCAAACCAATCAATAAGAAAGGTTGTGTTATTGAGAATTTGAGAAACATTCGGAATCGCATGATTCGTATGCTTGTGTTTGTGTTGTTGGGTGATCTTTCTACCAAGTTTCATTAGTTCAAAGATTTGTGGACTAGAAAAAAAATGGAAACCAACGGTTTCCAACCCATAGCCTAGGCAAATCAAACCAATCAATAAGAAAGGTTGTGTTATTGAGAATTTGAGAAACATTCGGAATCGCATGATTCGTATGCTTGTGTTTGTGTTGTTGGGTGATCTTTCTACCAAGTTTCATTAGTTCAAAGATTTTTGGACTAGAAAAAGAATGGAAACCAATGGTTCCCAAACCATAGCCTAGGCAAATCAAACCAATCAATAAGAAAGGTTGTGTTATTGAGAATTTGAGAAACATTCGGAATCGCATGATTCGTATGCTTGTGTTTGTGTTGTTTGGTGATCTTTCTACCGAGTTTCATTAGTTCAAACATTTATGGACTAGAAAAAGAATGGAAACCAACGGTTCCTATACCATAGCCTAGGCAAATCAAACCAATAAATAAGAAAGGTTGTGTTATTGAGAATTTGAGAAACATTCGGAATCGCATGATTCGTTTGCTTGTGTTTGTGTTGTTTCGTGATCTTTCTACCAAGTTTCATTAGTTCAAAGATTTTTGGACTAGAAAAAAAATGGAAACCAACGGTTTCCAAACCATAGCCTAGGCAAATCAAACCAATCAATAAGAAAGGTTATGTTATTGAGAATTTGAGAAACATTCGGAATCGCCTGATTCGTATGCTTGTGTTTGTGTTGTTTGGTGATCTTTCTACCGAGTTTCATTAGTTCAAACATTTATGGACTAGAAAAAGAATGGAAACCAACGGTTCCCAAACCATAGCCTAGGCAAATCAAACCAATCAATAAGAAAGGTTGTGTTATTGAGAATTTGAGAAACATTCGGAATCGCTTGATTCGTATGCTTGTGTTTGTGTTGTTTGGTGATCTTTCTACCGAGTTTCATTAGTTAAAACATCTATGGACTAGAAAAAGAATGGAAACCAACGGTTCCCAAACCATAGCCTAGGCAAATCAAACCAATCAATAAGAAAGGTTGTGTTATTTAGAATTTGAGAAACATTCGGAATCGCATGATTCGTACGCTTGTGTTTGTGTTGTTTCGTGATCTTTCTACCAAGTTTCATTAGTTCAAAGATTTTTGGACTAGAAAAAAAATGGAAACCAACGGTTTCCAACCCATAGCCTAGGCAAATCAAACCAATCAATAAGAAAGGTTGTGTTATTGAGAATTTGAGAAACATTCGGAATCGCATGATTCGTATGCTTGTGTTTGTGTTGTTTGGTGATCTTTCTACCGAGTTTCATTAGTTCAAAGATTTTTGGACTAGAAAAAAAATGGAAACCAACGGTTTCCAACCCATAGCCTAGGCAAATCAAACCAATCAATAAGAAAGGTTGTGTTATTGAGAATTTGAGAAACATTCGGAATCGCATGATTCATATGCTTGTGTTTGTGTTGTTTGGTGATCTTTCTGCCGAGTTTCATTAGTTCAAACATTTATGGACTAGAAAAAGAATGGAAACCAACGGTTCCCAAACCATATCCTAGGCAAATCAAACCAATCAATAAGAAAGGTTGTGTTATTGAGAATTTGAGAAACAATCGGAATCGCATGATTCGTATGCTTGTGTTTGTGTTGTTTGGTGATCTTTCTACCAAGTTCTATTAGTTCAAACATTTATGGACTAGAAAAAGAATGGAAACCAACGGTTCCCAAACCATAGCCTAGGCAAATCAAACGAATCAATAAGAAAGGTTGTGTTATTGAGAATTTGAGAAACATTTGGAATCGCATTATTCGTATGCTTGTGGGTTTGTGTTGTTTGGTGATCTTTCTATCAAGTTCTATTAGTTCCAAGATTGTTGGACTAGAAAAAGAATGGAAAACAACGGTTCCCAAAACATAGCCTAGGCAAATCAAACGAATCAATAAGAAAGGTTGTGTTATTGAGAATTTGAGAAACATTCGGAATCGCCTGATTCGTATGCTTGTGTTTGTGTTGTTTGGTGATCTTTCTACCAAGTTCTATTAGTTCAAAGATTTTTGGACTAGAAAAAGAATGAAAACCAACGGTTCCCAAACCATAGCCTAGGCAAATCAAACGAATCAAAAAAAAAGGTTGTGTTATTGAGAATTTGAGAAACATTCGGAATCACATGATTCGTATGCTTGTGTTTGTGGTTTTTGGTGATCTTTCTATCAAGTTCTATAAGGTCAAACAATTATGGACTAGAAAAATAATGGAAACCAACGGTTCCCAAACCATAGCCTAGGCAAATCAAACGAATCAATAAGAAAGGTTGTGTTATTGAGAATTTGAGAAACATTCGGAATCGCTTGATTCGTATGCTTGTGTTTGTGTTGTTTGGTGATCTTTCTACCGAGTTTCATTAGTTAAAACATCTATGGACTAGAAAAAGAATGGAAACCAACGGTTCCCAAACCATAGCCTAGGCAAATCAAACCAATCAATAAGAAAGGTTGTGTTATTTAGAATTTGAGAAACATTCGGAATCGCATGATTCGTACGCTTGTGTTTGTGTTGTTTCGTGATCTTTCTACCAAGTTTCATTAGTTCAAAGATTTTTGGACTAGAAAAAAAATGGAAACCAACGGTTTCCAACCCATAGCCTAGGCAAATCAAACCAATCAATAAGAAAGGTTGTGTTATTGAGAATTTGAGAAACATTCGGAATCGCATGATTCGTATGCTTGTGTTTGTGTTGTTTGGTGATCTTTCTACCGAGTTTCATTAGTTCAAAGATTTTTGGACTAGAAAAAAAATGGAAACCAACGGTTTCCAACCCATAGCCTAGGCAAATCAAACCAATCAATAAGAAAGGTTGTGTTATTGAGAATTTGAGAAACATTCGGAATCGCATGATTCGTATGCTTGTGTTTGTGTTGTTGGGTGATCTTTCTACCAAGTTTCATTAGTTCAAAGATTTGTGGACTAGAAAAAAAATGGAAACCAACGGTTTCCAACCCATAGCCTAGGCAAATCAAACCAATCAATAAGAAAGGTTGTGTTATTGAGAATTTGAGAAACATTCGGAATCGCATGATTCGTATGCTTGTGTTTGTGTTGTTGGGTGATCTTTCTACCAAGTTTCATTAGTTCAAAGATTTTTGGACTAGAAAAAGAATGGAAACCAATGGTTCCCAAACCATAGCCTAGGCAAATCAAACCAATCAATAAGAAAGGTTGTGTTATTGAGAATTTGAGAAACATTCGGAATCGCATGATTCGTATGCTTGTGTTTGTGTTGTTTGGTGATCTTTCTACCGAGTTTCATTAGTTCAAACATTTATGGACTAGAAAAAGAATGGAAACCAACGGTTCCTATACCATAGCCTAGGCAAATCAAACCAATAAATAAGAAAGGTTGTGTTATTGAGAATTTGAGAAACATTCGGAATCGCATGATTCGTTTGCTTGTGTTTGTGTTGTTTCGTGATCTTTCTACCAAGTTTCATTAGTTCAAAGATTTTTGGACTAGAAAAAAAATGGAAACCAACGGTTTCCAAACCATAGCCTAGGCAAATCAAACCAATCAATAAGAAAGGTTATGTTATTGAGAATTTGAGAAACATTCGGAATCGCCTGATTCGTATGCTTGTGTTTGTGTTGTTTGGTGATCTTTCTACCGAGTTTCATTAGTTCAAACATTTATGGACTAGAAAAAGAATGGAAACCAACGGTTCCCAAACCATAGCCTAGGCAAATCAAACCAATCAATAAGAAAGGTTGTGTTATTGAGAATTTGAGAAACATTCGGAATCGCATGATTCGTATGCTTGTGTTTGTGTTGTTTCGTGATCTTTCTACTAAGTTTCATTAGTTCAAAGATTTTTGGACTAGAAAAAAAATGGAAACCAACGGTTTCCAACCCATAGCCTAGGCAAATCAAACCAATCAATAAGAAAGGTTGTGTTATTGAGAATTTGAGAAACATTCGGAATCGCATGATTCATATGCTTGTGTTTGTGTTGTTTGGTGATCTTTCTGCCGAGTTTCATTAGTTCAAACATTTATGGACTAGAAAAAGAATGGAAACCAACGGTTCCCAAACCATAGCCTAGGCAAATCAAACCAATCAATAAGAAAGGTTGTGTTATTGAGAATTTGAGAAACAATCGGAATCGCATGATTCGTATGCTTGTGTTTGTGTTGTTTGGTGATCTTTCTACCAAGTTCTATTAGTTCAACATTTATGGACTAGAAAAAGAATGGAAACCAACGGTTCCCAAACCATAGCCTAGGCAAATCAAACGAATCTATAAGAAAGGTTGTGTTATTGAGAATTTGAGAAACATTTGGAATCGCATTATTCGTATGCTTGTGGGTTTGTGTTGTTTGGTGATCTTTCTATCAAGTTCTATTAGTTCAAAGATTGTTGGACTAGAAAAAGAATGGAAAACAACGGTTCCCAAAACATAGCCTAGGCAAATCAAACGAATCAATAAGAAAGGTTGTGTTATTGAGAATTTGAGAAACATTCGGAATCGCCTGATTCGTATGCTTGTGTTTGTGTTGTTTGGTGATCTTTCTACCAAGTTCTATTAGGTCAAAGATTTTTGGACTAGAAAAAGAATGAAAACCAACGGTTCCCAAACCATAGCCTAGGCAAATCAAACGATCAAAAAAAAAGGTTGTGTTATTGAGAATTTGAGAAACATTCGGAATCACATGATTCGTATGCTTGTGTTTGTGGTTTTTGGTGATCTTTCTATCAAGTTCTATAAGGTCAAACAATTATGGACTAGAAAAATAATGGAAACCAACGGTTCCCAAACGATAGCCTAGGCAAATCAAATGAATCAATAAGAAAGGTTGTGTTATTGAGAATTTGAGAAACATTCGGAATCGCTTGATTCATATGCTTATGTTTGTGTTGTTTGGTGATCTTTCTACCGAGTTTCATTAGTTCAAACATTTATGGACTAGAAAAAGAATGGAAACCAACGGTTCCCAAACCATAGCCTAGGCAAATCAAACCAATCAATAAGAAAGGTTGTGTTATTTAGAATTTGAGAAACATTCGGAATCGCATGATTCGTACGCTTGTGTTTGTGTTGTTTCGTGATCTTTCTACCAAGTTTCATTAGTTCAAAGATTTTTGGACTAGAAAAAAAATGGAAACCAACGGTTTCCAACCCATAGCCTAGGCAAATCAAACCAATCAATAAGAAAGGTTGTGTTATTGAGAATTTGAGAAACATTCGGAATCGCATGATTCGTATGCTTGTGTTTGTGTTGTTTGGTGATCTTTCTACCGAGTTTCATTAGTTCAAACTTTTATGGACTAGGAAAAGAATGGAAACCAACGGTTTACAAACCATACCCTAGGCAAATCAAACCAATCAATAAGAAAGGTTGTGTTATTGAGAATTTGAGAAACATTCGGAATCGCATGATTCGTATGCTTGTGTTTGTGTTGTTTGGTGATCTTTCTACCAAGTTCTATTAGTTCAAACATTTATGGACTAGAAAAAGAATGGAAACCAACGGTTCCCAAACCATAGCCTAGGCAAATCAAACGAATCAATAAGAAAGGTTGTGTTATTGAGAATTTGAGAAACATTCGGAATCGCATGATTCGTATGCTTGTGTTTGTGTTGTTTGGTGATCTTTCTACCGAGTTTCATTAGTTCAAACATTTATGGACTAGAAAAAGAATAGAAACCATCGGTTCCCAAACCATAGCCTAGGCAAATCAAACCAATCAATAAGAAAGGTTGTGTTATTGAGAATTTGAGAAACATTCAGAATCGCATGATTCGTATGCTTGTGTTTGTGTTGTTTCGTATTCTTTCTACCAAGTTTCATTAGTTCAAAGATTTTTGGACTAGAAAAAAAATGGAAACCAACGGTTTCCAACCCATAGCCTAGGCAAATCAAACCAATCAATAAGAAAGGTTGTGTTATTGAGAATTTGAGAAACATTCGGAATCGCATGATTCGTATGCTTGTGTTTGTGTTGTTTGGTGATCTTTCTACCGAGTTTCATTAGTTCAAACATTTATGGACTAGAAAAAGAATGGAAACCAACGGTTCCCAAACCATAGCCTAGGCAAATCAAACCAATCAATAAGAAAGGTTGTGTTATTGAGAATTTGAGAAACATTCGGAATCGCATGATTCGTATGCTTGTGTTTGTGTTGTTTGGTGATCTTTCTACCAAGTTCTATTAGTTCAAACATTTATGGACTAGAAAAAGAATGGAAACCAACGGTTCCCAAACCATAGCCTAGGCAAATCAAACGAATCAATAAGAAAGGTTGTGTTATTGAGAATTTGAGAAACATTTGGAATCGCATTATTCGAATGCTTGTGGGTTTGTGTTGTTTGGTGATCTTTCTATCAAGTTCTATTAGTTCAAAGATTGTTGGACTAGAAAAAGAATGGAAAACAACCGTTCCCAAAACATAGCCTAGGCAAATCAAACGAATCAATAAGAAAGGTTGTGTTATTGAGAATTTGAGAAACATTCGGAATCGCATGATTCGTATGCTTGTGTTTGTGTTGTTTGGTGATCTTTCTACCAAGTTCTATTAGTTAAAAGATTTTTGGACTAGAAAAAGAATGAAAACCAACGGTTCCCAAACCATAGCCTAGGCAAATCAAACGAATCAAAAAAAAAGGTTGTGTTATTGAGAATTTGAGAAACATTCGGAATCACATGATTCGTATGCTTGTGTTTGTGGTTTTTGGTGATCTTTCTATCAAGTTCTATTAGGTCAAACAATTATGGACTAGAAAAAGAATGGAAACCAACGGTTCCCAAACGATAGCCTAGGCAAATCAAATGGATCAATAAGAAAGGTTGTGTTATTGAGAATTTGAGAAACATTCGGAATCACATGGTTCGTATGCTTTTGTTTGTGTTGTTTGGTGATCTTTCTACCAAGTTCTATTAGTTCAAAGATTTTTGGACTAGAAAAAGAATGGAAACCAACGGTTCCCAAACCATAGCCTAGGCAAATCAAACGAATCAAAAAAAAAGGTTGTGTTATTGAGAATTTGAGAAACATCCGGAATCACATGATTCGTATGCTTGTGTTTGTGGTTTTTGGTGATCTTTCTATCAAGTTCTATTAGGTCAAACAATTATGGACTAGAAAAAGAATGGAAACAAACGGTTCCCAAACGATAGCCTAGGCAAATCAAATGAATCAATAAGAAAGGTTGTGTTATTGAGATTTTGAGAAACATTCGGAATCGCATGATTCGTATGCTTGCGTTTGTACTGTTTGGTGATCTTTCTACCAAGTTCTATTAGTTCAAACATTTATGGACTAGGAAAAGAATGGAAACCAACGGTTCCCAAACGATAGCCTAGGCAAATCAAACGAATAAATAAGAAAGGTTGTGTTATTGAGAATTTGAGAAACATTTGGAATCGCATGATTCGTATGCTTGTGTTTGTGCTGTTTGGTGATCGTTCTACCAAGTTCAATTAGTTCAAACATTTATGGACTAGAAAAAGAATGGAAACCAACGGTTCCCAAACCATAGCCTAGGCAAATCAAACCAATCAATAAGACAGGTTGTGTTATTGAGAATTTGAGAAACATTCGGAATCGCATGATTCGTATGATTGTGTTTGTATTATTTGGTCATCTTTCTACCAAGTTCTAATAGTTCAAACATTTATGGACTAGAAAAAGAATGGAAACCAACGGTTCCCAAACGTTAGCCTAGGCAAATCAAACGAATCAATAAGAAATGTTGTGTTATTGAGAATTTGAGAAACATTCGGAATTGCATGATTCGTATGCTTGTGTTTGTGTTCTTTCGTGATCTTTCTACCAAGTTCTATTAGTTCAAACATTTATGTACTAGAAAAAGAATGGAAACCAACGGTTCCCAAACCATAGCCTAGGCAAATCAAACCAATCAATAAGACAGGTTGTGTTATTTAGAATTTGAGAAGCATTCGGAATCGCATGATTCGTATGCTTGTCTTTGTGTTGTATGGTGATCTTTCTACCAAGTTCTATTAGTTTAAAGATTTTTGGACTAGAAAAAGAATAGAAACCAACGGTTCCCAAGCCATAGCCTACGCAAATCAAACGAATCAATAAGAAAGGTTGTGTTATTGAGAATTTGAGAAACATTCGGAATCGCATGATTCGTATGCTTGTGTTTGTGTTGTTTCGTGATCTTTCTACCAAGTTTCATTAGTTCAAAGATTTTTGGACTAGAAAAAAAATGGAAACCAACGGTTTCCAACCCATAGCCTAGGCAAATCAAACCAATCAATAAGAAAGGTTGTGTTATTGAGAATTTGAGAAACATTCGGAATCGCATGATTCGTATGCTTGTGTTTGTGTTGTTTGGTGATCTTTTAACCAAGTTTCATTAGTTCAAACATTTATGGACTAGAAAAGAATGGAAACCAACGGTTCCCAAACCATAGCCTAGGCAAATCAAACCAATCAATAAGAAAGGTTGTGTTATTGAGAATTTGAGAAACATTCGGAATCGCATGATTCGTATGCTTGTGTTTGTGTTGTTTCGTGATCTTTCTACCAAGTTCTATTAGTTCAAACATTTATGGACTAGAAAAAGAATGGAAACCAACGGTTCCCAAACCATAGCCTAGGCAAATCAAACCAATCAATGAGAAAGGTTGTGTTATTGAGAATTTGAGAAACATTCGGAATCGCCTGATTCGTATGCTTGTGTTTGTGTTGTTTGATGATCTTTCTACCGAGTTTCATTAGTTCAAACATTTATGGACTAGAAAAAGAATGGAAACCAACGGTTCCCAAACCATAGCCTAGGCAAATCAAACCAATCAATAAGAAAGGTTGTGTTATTGAGAATTTGAGAAACATTCGGAATCGCATGATTCGTATGCTTGTGTTTGTGTTGTTTCGTGATCCTTCTACCAAGTTTCATTAGTTCAAAGATTTTTGGACTAGAAAAAAAATGGAAACCAACGGTTTCCAACCCATAGCCTTGGCAAATCAAACCAATCAATAAGAAATGTTGTGTTATTGAGAATTTGAGAAACATTCGGAATCGCATGATTCGTATGCTTGTGTTTGTGTTGTTTGGTGATCTTTCTGCCGAGTTTCATTAGTTCAAACATTTATGGACTAGAAAAAGAATGGAAACCAACGGTTCCCAAACCATAGCCTAGGCAAATCAAACCAATCAATAAGAAAGGTTGTGTTATTGAGAATTTGAGAAACATTCGGAATCGCATGATTCGTATGCTTGTGTTTGTGTTGTTTGGTGATCTTTCTACCAAGTTCTATTAGTTCAAACATTTATGGACTAGAAAAAGAATGGAAACCAACGGTTCCCAAACCATAGCCTAGGCAAATCAAACGAATCAATAAGAAAGGTTGTGTTATTGAGAATTTGAGAAACATTCGGAATCGCATGATTCGTATGCTTGTGTTTGTGTTGTTTGGTGATCTTTCTACCGAGTTTCATTAGTTCAAAGATTTTTGGACTAAAAAAAAAATGGAAACCAACGGTTTCCAACCCATGGCCTAGGCAAATCAAACCAATCAATAAGAAAGGTTGTGTTATTGAGAATTTGAGAAACATTCGGAATCGCATGATTCGTATGCTTGTGTTTGTGTTGTTTGGTGATCTTTTAACCGAGTTTCATTAGTTCAAACATTTATGGACTAGAAAAAGAATGGAAACCAACGGTTCCCAAACCATAGCCTAGGCAAATCAAACCAATCAATAAGAAAGGTTGTGTTATTGAGAATTTGAGAAACAATCGGAATCGCATGATTCGTATGCTTGTGTTTGTGTTGTTTGGTGATCTTTCTACCAAGTTCTATTAGTTCAAACATTTATGGACTAGAAAAAGAATGGAAACCAACGGTTCCCAAACCATAGCCTAGGCAAATCAAACGAATCAATGAGAAAGGTTGTGTTATTGAGAATTTGAGAAACATTCGGAATCGCATGATTCGTATGCTTGTGTTTGTGTTGTTTGGTGATCTTTCTACCAAGTTCTATTAGTTCAAACATTTATGGACTAGAAAAAGAATGGAAACCAACGGTTCCCAAACCATAGCCTAGGCAAATCAAACGAATCAATAAGAAAGGTTGTGTTATTGAGAATTTGAGAAACATTCGGAATCGCATGATTCGTATGCTTGCGTTTGTGTTGTTTGGTGATCTTTCTACCAAGTTCTATTAGTTCAAACATTTATGGACTAGAAAAAGAATGAAAACCAACGGTTCCCAAACCATAGCCTAGGCAAATCAAACGAATCAAAAAAAAGGTTGTGTTATTGAGAATTTGAGAAACATTCGGAATCACATGATTCGTATGCTTGTGTTTGTGGTTTTTGGTGATCTTTCTATCAAGTTCTACTAGGTCAAACAATTATGGACTAGAAAAAGAATGGAAACCAACGGTTCCCAAACGATAGCCTAGGCAAATCAAATGGATCAATAAGAAAGGTTGTGTTATTGAGAATTTGAGAAACATTCGGAATCGCATGATTCGTATGCTTGTGTTTGTGTTGTTTCGTGATCTTTCTACCAAGTTTCATTAGTTCAAAGATTTTTGGACTAGAAAAAAAATGGAAACCAACGGTTTCCAACCCATAGCCTAGGCAAATCAAACGAATCAATAAGAAAGGTTGTGTTATTGAGAATTTGAGAAACATTCGGAATCGCATGATTCGTATGCTTGTGTTTGTGTTGTTTGGTGATCTTTTAACCGAGTTTCATTAGTTCAAACATTTATAGACTAGAAAAAGAATGGAAACCAACGGTTCCCAAACCATAGCCTAGGCAAATCAAAAGAATCAATGAGAAAGGTTGTGTTATTGAGAATTTGAGAAACATTTGGAATCGCATTATTCGTATGCTTGTGGGTTTGTGTTGTTTGGTGATCTTTCTATCAAGTTCTATTAGTTCAAAGATTGTTGGACTAGAAAAACAATGGAAAACAACGGTTCCCAAAACATAGCCTAGGCAAATCAAACGAATCAATAAGAAAGGTTGTGTTATTGAGAATTTGAGAAACATTCGGAATCGCATGATTCGTATGCTTGTGTTTGTGTTGTTTGGTGATCTTTCTACCAAGTTCTATTAGTTCAAAGATTTTTGGACTAGAAAAAGAATGAAAACCAACGGTTCCCAAACCATAGCCTAGGCAAATCAAACGAATCAAAAAAAAAGGTTGTGTTATTGAGAATTTGAGAAACATTCGGAATCACATGATTCGTATGCTTGTGTTTGTGGTTTTTGGTGATCTTTCTATCAAGTTCTACTAGGTCAAACAATTATGGACTAGAAAAAGAATGGAAACCAACGGTTCCCAAACGATAGCCTAAGCAAATCAAATGGATCAATAAGAAAGGTTGTGTTATTGAGAATTTGAGAAACATTCGGAATCGCATGATTCGTATGCTTGTGTTTGTGTTGTTTCGTGATCTTTCTACCAAGTTTCATTAGTTCAAAGATTTTTGGACTAGAAAAAAAATGGAAACCAACGGTTTCCAACCCATAGCCTAGGCAAATCAAACCAATCAATAAGAAAGGTTGTGTTATTGAGAATTTGAGAAACATTCGGAATCGCATGATTCGTATGCTTGTGTTTGTGTTGTTTGGTGATCTTTCTGCCGAGTTTCATTAGTTCAAACATTTATGGACTAGAAAAAGAATGGAAACCAACGGTTCCCAAACCATAGCCTAGGCAAATCAAACCAATCAATAAGAAAGGTTGTGTTATTGAGAATTTGAGAAACATTCGGAATCGCATGATTCGTATGCTTGTGTTTGTGTTGTTTGGTGATCTTTCTACCAAGTTCTATTAGTTCAAACATTTATGGACTAGAAAAAGAATGGAAACCAACGGTTCCCAAACCATAGCCTAGGCAAATCAAACGAATCAATAAGAAAGGTTGTGTTATTGAGAATTTGAGAAACATTCGGAATCGCATGATTCGTATGCTTGTGTTTGTGTTGTTTGGTGATCTTTCTACCGAGTTTCATTAGTTCAAAGATTTTTGGACTAAAAAAAAAATGGAAACCAACGGTTTCCAACCCATGGCCTAGGCAAATCAAACCAATCAATAAGAAAGGTTGTGTTATTGAGAATTTGAGAAACATTCGGAATCGCATGATTCGTATGCTTGTGTTTGTGTTGTTTGGTGATCTTTTAACCGAGTTTCATTAGTTCAAACATTTATGGACTAGAAAAAGAATGGAAACCAACGGTTCCCAAACCATAGCCTAGGCAAATCAAACCAATCAATAAGAAAGGTTGTGTTATTGAGAATTTGAGAAACAATCGGAATCGCATGATTCGTATGCTTGTGTTTGTGTTGTTTGGTGATCTTTCTACCAAGTTCTATTAGTTCAAACATTTATGGACTAGAAAAAGAATGGAAACCAACGGTTCCCAAACCATAGCCTAGGCAAATCAAACGAATCAATGAGAAAGGTTGTGTTATTGAGAATTTGAGAAACATTCGGAATCGCATGATTCGTATGCTTGTGTTTGTGTTGTTTGGTGATCTTTCTACCAAGTTCTATTAGTTCAAACATTTATGGACTAGAAAAAGAATGGAAACCAACGGTTCCCAAACCATAGCCTAGGCAAATCAAACGAATCAATAAGAAAGGTTGTGTTATTGAGAATTTGAGAAACATTCGGAATCGCATGATTCGTATGCTTGCGTTTGTGTTGTTTGGTGATCTTTCTACCAAGTTCTATTAGTTCAAACATTTATGGACTAGAAAAAGAATGAAAACCAACGGTTCCCAAACCATAGCCTAGGCAAATCAAACGAATCAAAAAAAAGGTTGTGTTATTGAGAATTTGAGAAACATTCGGAATCACATGATTCGTATGCTTGTGTTTGTGGTTTTTGGTGATCTTTCTATCAAGTTCTACTAGGTCAAACAATTATGGACTAGAAAAAGAATGGAAACCAACGGTTCCCAAACGATAGCCTAGGCAAATCAAATGGATCAATAAGAAAGGTTGTGTTATTGAGAATTTGAGAAACATTCGGAATCGCATGATTCGTATGCTTGTGTTTGTGTTGTTTCGTGATCTTTCTACCAAGTTTCATTAGTTCAAAGATTTTTGGACTAGAAAAAAAATGGAAACCAACGGTTTCCAACCCATAGCCTAGGCAAATCAAACGAATCAATAAGAAAGGTTGTGTTATTGAGAATTTGAGAAACATTCGGAATCGCATGATTCGTATGCTTGTGTTTGTGTTGTTTGGTGATCTTTTAACCGAGTTTCATTAGTTCAAACATTTATAGACTAGAAAAAGAATGGAAACCAACGGTTCCCAAACCATAGCCTAGGCAAATCAAACGAATCAATGAGAAAGGTTGTGTTATTGAGAATTTGAGAAACATTTGGAATCGCATTATTCGTATGCTTGTGGGTTTGTGTTGTTTGGTGATCTTTCTATCAAGTTCTATTAGTTCAAAGATTGTTGGACTAGAAAAAGAATGGAAAACAACGGTTCCCAAAACATAGCCTAGGCAAATCAAACGAATCAATAAGAAAGGTTGTGTTATTGAGAATTTGAGAAACATTCGGAATCGCATGATTCGTATGCTTGTGTTTGTGTTGTTTGGTGATCTTTCTACCAAGTTCTATTAGTTCAAAGATTTTTGGACTAGAAAAAGAATGAAAACCAACGGTTCCCAAACCATAGCCTAGGCAAATCAAACGAATCAAAAAAAAAGGTTGTGTTATTGAGAATTTGAGAAACATTCGGAATCACATGATTCGTATGCTTGTGTTTGTGGTTTTTGGTGATCTTTCTATCAAGTTCTACTAGGTCAAACAATTATGGACTAGAAAAAGAATGGAAACCAACGGTTCCCAAACGATAGCCTAGGCAAATCAAATGGATCAATAAGAAAGGTTGTGTTATTGAGAATTTGAGAAACATTCGGAATCGCATGATTCGTATGCTTGTGTTTGTGTTGTTTCGTGATCTTTCTACCAAGTTTCATTAGTTCAAAGATTTTTGGACTAGAAAAAAAATGGAAACCAACGGTTTCCAACCCATAGCCTAGGCAAATCAAACCAATCAATAAGAAAGGTTGTGTTATTGAGAATTTGAGAAACATTCGGAATCGCATGATTCGTATGCTTGTGTTTGTGTTGTTTGGTGATCTTTCTGCCGAGTTTCATTAGTTCAAACATTTATGGACTAGAAAAAGAATGGAAACCAACGGTTCCCAAACCATAGCCTAGGCAAATCAAACCAATCAATAAGAAAGGTTGTGTTATTGAGAATTTGAGAAACATTCGGAATCGCATGATTCGTATGCTTGTGTTTGTGTTGTTTGGTGATCTTTCTACCAAGTTCTATTAGTTCAAACATTTATGGACTAGAAAAAGAATGGAAACCAACGGTTCCCAAACCATAGCCTAGGCAAATCAAACGAATCAATAAGAAAGGTTGTGTTATTGAGAATTTGAGAAACATTCGGAATCGCATGATTCGTATGCTTGTGTTTGTGTTGTTTGGTGATCTTTCTACCGAGTTTCATTAGTTCAAAGATTTTTGGACTAAAAAAAAAATGGAAACCAACGGTTTCCAACCCATGGCCTAGGCAAATCAAACCAATCAATAAGAAAGGTTGTGTTATTGAGAATTTGAGAAACATTCGGAATCGCATGATTCGTATGCTTGTGTTTGTGTTGTTTGGTGATCTTTTAACCGAGTTTCATTAGTTCAAACATTTATGGACTAGAAAAAGAATGGAAACCAACGGTTCCCAAACCATAGCCTAGGCAAATCAAACCAATCAATAAGAAAGGTTGTGTTATTGAGAATTTGAGAAACAATCGGAATCGCATGATTCGTATGCTTGTGTTTGTGTTGTTTGGTGATCTTTCTACCAAGTTCTATTAGTTCAAACATTTATGGACTAGAAAAAGAATGGAAACCAACGGTTCCCAAACCATAGCCTAGGCAAATCAAACGAATCAATGAGAAAGGTTGTGTTATTGAGAATTTGAGAAACATTCGGAATCGCATGATTCGTATGCTTGTGTTTGTGTTGTTTGGTGATCTTTCTACCAAGTTCTATTAGTTCAAACATTTATGGACTAGAAAAAGAATGGAAACCAACGGTTCCCAAACCATAGCCTAGGCAAATCAAACGAATCAATAAGAAAGGTTGTGTTATTGAGAATTTGAGAAACATTCGGAATCGCATGATTCGTATGCTTGCGTTTGTGTTGTTTGGTGATCTTTCTACCAAGTTCTATTAGTTCAAACATTTATGGACTAGAAAAAGAATGAAAACCAACGGTTCCCAAACCATAGCCTAGGCAAATCAAACGAATCAAAAAAAAGGTTGTGTTATTGAGAATTTGAGAAACATTCGGAATCACATGATTCGTATGCTTGTGTTTGTGGTTTTTGGTGATCTTTCTATCAAGTTCTACTAGGTCAAACAATTATGGACTAGAAAAAGAATGGAAACCAACGGTTCCCAAACGATAGCCTAGGCAAATCAAATGGATCAATAAGAAAGGTTGTGTTATTGAGAATTTGAGAAACATTCGGAATCGCATGATTCGTATGCTTGTGTTTGTGTTGTTTCGTGATCTTTCTACCAAGTTTCATTAGTTCAAAGATTTTTGGACTAGAAAAAAAATGGAAACCAACGGTTTCCAACCCATAGCCTAGGCAAATCAAACGAATCAATAAGAAAGGTTGTGTTATTGAGAATTTGAGAAACATTCGGAATCGCATGATTCGTATGCTTGTGTTTGTGTTGTTTGGTGATCTTTTAACCGAGTTTCATTAGTTCAAACATTTATAGACTAGAAAAAGAATGGAAACCAACGGTTCCCAAACCATAGCCTAGGCAAATCAAACGAATCAATGAGAAAGGTTGTGTTATTGAGAATTTGAGAAACATTTGGAATCGCATTATTCGTATGCTTGTGGGTTTGTGTTGTTTGGTGATCTTTCTATCAAGTTCTATTAGTTCAAAGATTGTTGGACTAGAAAAAGAATGGAAAACAACGGTTCCCAAAACATAGCCTAGGCAAATCAAACGAATCAATAAGAAAGGTTGTGTTATTGAGAATTTGAGAAACATTCGGAATCGCATGATTCGTATGCTTGTGTTTGTGTTGTTTGGTGATCTTTCTACCAAGTTCTATTAGTTCAAAGATTTTTGGACTAGAAAAAGAATGAAAACCAACGGTTCCCAAACCATAGCCTAGGCAAATCAAACGAATCAAAAAAAAAGGTTGTGTTATTGAGAATTTGAGAAACATTCGGAATCACATGATTCGTATGCTTGTGTTTGTGGTTTTTGGTGATCTTTCTATCAAGTTCTACTAGGTCAAACAATTATGGACTAGAAAAAGAATGGAAACCAACGGTTCCCAAACGATAGCCTAGGCAAATCAAATGGATCAATAAGAAAGGTTGTGTTATTGAGAATTTGAGAAACATTCGGAATCGCATGATTCGTATGCTTGTGTTTGTGTTGTTTCGTGATCTTTCTACCAAGTTTCATTAGTTCAAAGATTTTTGGACTAGAAAAAAAATGGAAACCAACGGTTTCCAACCCATAGCCTAGGCAAATCAAACCAATCAATAAGAAAGGTTGTGTTATTGAGAATTTGAGAAACATTCGGAATCGCATGATTCGTATGCTTGTGTTTGTGTTGTTTGGTGATCTTTTAACCGAGTTTCATTAGTTCAAACATTTATGGACTAGAAAAAGAATGGAAACCAACGGTTCCCAAACCATAGCCTAGGCAAATCAAACCAATCAATAAGAAAGGTTGTGTTATTGAGAATTTGAGAAACAATCGGAATCGCATGATTCGTATGCTTGTGTTTGTGTTGTTTGGTGATCTTTCTACCAAGTTCTATTAGTTCAAACATTTATGGACTAGAAAAAGAATGGAAACCAACGGTTCCCAAACCATAGCCTAGGCAAACCAAACGAATCAATGAGAAAGGTTGTGTTATTGAGAATTTGAGAAACATTCGGAATCGCATGATTCGTATGCTTGTGTTTGTGTTGTTTGGTGATCTTTCTACCAAGTTCTATTAGTTCAAACATTTATGGACTAGAAAAAGAATGGAAACCAACGGTTCCCAAACCATAGCCTAGGCAAATCAAACGAATCAATAAGAAAGGTTGTGTTATTGAGAATTTGAGAAACATTTGGAATCGCATTATTCGTATGCTTGTGGGTTTGTGTTGTTTGGTGATCTTTCTATCAAGTTCTATTAGTTCAACGATTGTTGGACTAGAAAAAGAATGGAAAACAACGGTTCCCAAAACATAGCCTAGGCAAATCAAACGAATCAATAAGAAAGGTTGTGTTATTGAGAATTTGAGAAACATTCGGAATCGCATGATTCGTATGCTTGTGTTTGTGTTGTTTGGTGATCTTTCTACCAAGTTCTTTTAGTTCAAAGATTTTTGGACTAGAAAAAGAATGAAAACCAACGGTTCCCAAACCATAGCCTAGGCAAATCAAACGAATCAAAAAAAAAGGTTGTGTTATTGAGAATTTGAGAAACATTCGGAATCACATGATTCGTATGCTTGTGTTTGTGGTTTTTGGTGATCTTTCTATCAAAGTCTATTAGGTCAAACAATTATGGACTAGAAAAAGAATGGAAACCAACGGTTCCCAAACGATAGCCTAGGCAAATCAAATGGATCAATAAGAAAGGTTGTGTTATTGAGAATTTGAGAAACATTCGGAATCGCATGATTCGTATGCTTGTGTTTGTGTTGTTTCGTGATCTTTCTACCAAGTTTCATTAGTTCAAAGATTTTTGGACTAGAAAAAAAATGGAAACCAACGGTTTCCAACCTATAGCCTAGGCAAATCAAACCAATCAATAAGAAAGGTTGTGTTATTGAGAATTTGAGAAACATTCGGAATCGCATGATTCGTATGCTTGTGTTTGTGTTGTTTGGTGATCTTTTAACCGAGTTTCATTAGTTCAAACATTTATGGACTAGAAAAAGAATGGAAACCAACGGTTCCCAAACCATAGCCTAGGCAAATCAAACCAATCAATAAGAAAGGTTGTGTTATTGAGAATTTGAGAAACAATAGGAATCGCATGATTCGTATGCTTGTGTTTGTGTTGTTTGGTAATCTTTCTACCAAGTTCTATTAGTTCAAACATTTATGGACTAGAAAAAGAATGGAAACCAACGGTTCCCAAACCATAGCCTAGGCAAATCAAACGAATCAATAAGAAAGGTTGTGTTATTGAGAATTTGAGAAACATTTGGAATCGCATTATTCGTATGCTTGTGGGTTTGTGTTGTTTGGTGATCTTTCTATCAAGTTCTATTAGTTCAAAGATTGTTGGACTAGAAAAAGAATGGAAAACAACGGTTCCCAAAACATAGCCTAGGCAAATCAAACGAATCAATAAGAAAGGTTGTGTTATTGAGAATTTGAGAAACATTCGGAATCGCCTGATTCGTATGCTTGTGTTTGTGTTGTTTGGTGATCTTTCTACCAAGTTCTATTAGTTCAAAGATTTTTGGACTAGAAAAAGAATGAAAACCAACGGTTCCCAAACCATAGCCTAGGCAAATCAAACGAATCAAAAAAAAAGGTTGTGTTATTGAGAATTTGAGAAACATTCGGAATCACATGATTCGTATGCTTGTGTTTGTGGTTTTTGGTGATCTTTCTATCAAGTTCTATAAGGTCAAACAATTATGGACTAGAAAAATAATGGAAACCAACGGTTCCCAAACGATAGCCTAGGCAAATCAAATGAATCAATAAGAAAGGTTGTGTTATTGAGAATTTGAGAAACATTCGGAATGGCTTGATTCGTATGCTTGTGTTTGTGTTGTTTGGTGATCTTTCTACCGAGTTTCATTAGTTCAAACATTTATGGACTAGAAAAATAATGGAAACCAACGGTTCCCAAACCATAGCCTAGGCAAATCAAACCAATCAATAAGAAAGGTTGTGTTATTTAGAATTTGAGAAACATTCGGAATCGCATGATTCGTACGCTTGTGTTTGTGTTGTTTCGTGATCTTTCTACCAAGTTTCATTAGTTCAAAGATTTTTGGACTAGAAAAAAAATGGAAACCAACGGTTTCCAACCCATAGCCTAGGCAAATCAAACCAATCAATAAGAAAGGTTGTGTTATTGAGAATTTGAGAAACATTCGGAATCGCATTATTCGTATGCTTGTGTTTGTGTTGTTTGGTGATCTTTCTACCGAGTTTCATTAGTTCAAACATTTATGGACTAGAAAAAGAATGGAAACCAACGGTTCCCAAACCATACCCTAGGCAAATCAAACCAATCAATAAGAAAGGTTGTGTTATTGAGAATTTGAGAATCATTCGGAATCGCATGATTCGTATGCTTGTGTTTGTGTTGTTTGGTGATCTTTCTACCAAGTTCTATTAGTTCAAACATTTATGGACTTGAAAAAGAATGGAAACCAACGGTTCCCAAACCATAGCCTAGGCAAATCAAACGAATCAATAAGAAAGGTTGTGTTATTGATAATTTGAGAAACATTTGGAATCGCATGATTCGTATGCTTGTGGGTTTGTGTTGTTTGGTGATCTTTCTATCAAGTTCTATTAGTTCAAAGATTGTTGGACTAGAAAAAGATTGGAAAACAACGATTCCCAAACCATAGCCTAGGCAAATCAAACGAATCAAAAAGAAAGGATGTGTTATTGAGAATTTGAAAAACATTCGGAATCGCATGATTCTTATGCTTGT
This sequence comes from Polygonum maritimum, assembly GCA_963924305.1. Taxonomy (NCBI): domain Eukaryota; kingdom Viridiplantae; phylum Streptophyta; class Magnoliopsida; order Caryophyllales; family Polygonaceae; genus Polygonum; species Polygonum maritimum. The sequence continues at coordinate 14,379,839 of OZ002730.1, read as the reverse complement.
GTTTGTGTTGTTTGGTGATCTTTCTATCAAGTTCTATTAGGTCAAACATTTATGGACTAGAAAAAGATTGGAAACCAACGGTTCCCAAACCATAGCCTAGGCAAATCAAGCAAATCAATAAGAAAGGTTGTGTTATTGAGAATTTGAGAAACATTCGGAATCGCATGATTCGTATGCTTGTGTTTGTGTTGTTTGGTGATCTTTTTACCGAGTTTCATTAGTTCAAACATTTATGGACTAGAAAAAGAATGGAAACCAACGGTTCCCAAACCATAGCCTAGGCAAATCAAACCAATCAATAAGAAAGGTTGTGGTATTGAGAATTTGAGAAACATTCGGAATCGCATGATTCGTATGTTTGTGTTTGTGTTGTTTCGTGATCTTTCTACCAAGTTTCATTAGTTCAAAGATTTTTGGACTAGAAAAAAAATGGAAACCAACGGTTCCCAAACCATAGCCTAGGCAAATCAAACGAATCAATAAGAAAGGTTGTGTTATTGAGAATTTGAGAAAAATTCGGAATACCATGATTCGTATGCTTGTGGGTTTGTGTTGTTTGGTGATCTTTCTATCAAGTTCTAGGTTCAAAGATTGTTGGACTAGAAAAAGAATGGAAACCAACGGTTCCCAAACCATAGCCTAGGCAAATCAAACGAATCAATAAGTAAGGTTGTGTTATTGAGAATTTGAGAAACATTCGGAATCGCATGATTCGTATGCTTGTGTTTGTGCTGTTTGGTGATCTTTCTACCAAGTTCTAATAGTTCAAACTTTTATGGACTAGAAAAAGAATGGAAACCAACGGTTCCCAAACCATAGCTTAGGCAAATCAAACGAATCAATAAGAAAGGTTGTGTTATTGAGAATTTGAGAAACATTCGGAATCGCATGATTCGTATGCTTGTGTTTGTGTTGTTTCGTGATCTTTCTACCAAGTTTCATTAGTTCAAAGATTATTGGATTAGAAAAAAAATGGAAACCAACGGTTTCCAACCCATAGCCTAGGCAAATCAAACCAATCAATAAGAAAGGTTGTGTTATTGAGAATTTGAGAAACATTCGGAATCGCATGATTCGTATGCTTGTGTTTGTGTTGTTTGGTGATCTTTTAACCGAGTTTCATTAGTTCAAACATTTATGGACTAGAAAAAGAATGGAAACCAACGGTTCCCAAACCATAGCCTAGGCAAATCAAACCAATCAATAAGAAAGGTTGTGTTATTGAGAATTTGAGAAACAATCGGAATCGCATGATTCGTATGCTTGTGTTTGTGTTGTTTGGTGATCTTTCTACCAAGTTCTATTAGTTCAAACATTTATGGACTAGAAAAAGAATGGAAACCAACGGTTCCCAAACCATAGCCTAGGCAAATCAAACGAATCAATAAGAAAGGTTGTGTTATTGAGAATTTGAGAAACATTTGGAATCGCATTATTCGTATGCTTGTGGGTTTGTGTTGTTTGGTGATCTTTCTATCAAGTTCTATTAGTTCAAAGATTGTTGGACTAGAAAAAGAATGGAAAACAACGGTTCCCAAAACATAGCCTAGGCAAATCAAACGAATCAATAAGAAAGGTTGTGTTATTGAGAATTTGAGAAACATTCGGAATCGCCTGATTCGTATGCTTGTGTTTGTGTTGTTTGGTGATCTTTCTACCAAGTTCTATTAGTTCAAAGATTTTTGGACTAGAAAAAGAATGAAAACCAACGGTTCCCAAACCATAGCCTAGGCAAATCAAACGAATCAAAAAAAAAGGTTGTGTTATTGAGAATTTGAGAAACATTCGGAATCACATGATTCGTATGCTTGTGTTTGTGGTTTTTGGTGATCTTTCTATCAAGTTCTATAAGGTCAAACAATTATGGACTAGAAAAATAATGGAAACCAACGGTTCCCAAACGATAGCCTAGGCAAATCAAATGAATCAATAAGAAAGGTTGTGTTATTGAGAATTTGAGAAACATTCGGAATGGCTTGATTCGTATGCTTGTGTTTGTGTTGTTTGGTGATCTTTCTACCGAGTTTCATTAGTTCAAACATTTATGGACTAGAAAAAGAATGGAAACCAACGGTTCCCAAACCATAGCCTAGGCAAATCAAACCAATCAATAAGAAAGGTTGTGTTATTGAGAATTTGAGAAACATTCGGAATCGCATGATTCGTATGCTTGTGTTTGTGTTGTTTGGTGATCTTTCTACCGAGTTTCATTAGTTCAAACATTTATGGACTAGAAAAAGAATGGAAACCAACGGTTCCCAAACCATACCCTAGGCAAATCAAACCAATCAATAAGAAAGGTTGTGTTATTGAGAATTTGAGAAACATTCGGAATCGCATGATTCGTATGCTTGTGTTTGTGTTGTTTGGTGATCTTTCTACCAAGTTCTATTAGTTCAAACATTTATGGACTTGAAAAAGAATGGAAACCAACGGTTCCCAAACCATAGCCTAGGCAAATCAAACGAATCAATAAGAAAGGTTGTGTTATTGATAATTTGAGAAACATTTGGAATCGCATGATTCGTATGCTTGTGGGTTTGTGTTGTTTGGTGATCTTTCTATCAAGTTCTATTAGTTCAAAGATTGTTGGACTAGAAAAAGATTGGAAAACAACGATTCCCAAACCATAGCCTAGGCAAATCAAACGAATCAAAAAGAAAGGATGTGTTATTGAGAATTTGAAAAACATTCGGAATCGCATGATTCTTATGCTTGTGTTTGTGTTGTTTGGTGATCTTTCTATCAAGTTCTATTAGGTCAAACATTTATGGACTAGAAAAAGATTGGAAACCAACGGTTCCCAAACCATAGCCTAGGCAAATCAAGCAAATCAATAAGAAAGGTTGTGTTATTGAGAATTTGAGAAACATTCGGAATCGCATGATTCGTATGCTTGTGTTTGTGTTGTTTGGTGATCTTTTTACCGAGTTTCATTAGTTCAAACATTTATGGACTAGAAAAAGAATGGAAACCAACGGTTCCCAAACCATAGCCTAGGCAAATCAAACCAATCAATAAGAAAGGTTGTGGTATTGAGAATTTGAGAAACATTCGGAATCGCATGATTCGTATGTTTGTGTTTGTGTTGTTTCGTGATCTTTCTACCAAGTTTCATTAGTTCAAAGATTTTTGGACTAGAAAAAAAATGGAAACCAACGGTTCCCAAACCATAGCCTAGGCAAATCAAACGAATCAATAAGAAAGGTTGTGTTATTGAGAATTTGAGAAACATTCGGAATACCATGATTCATATGCTTGTGGGTTTGTGTTGTTTGGTGATCTTTCTATCAAGTTCTAGGTTCAAAGATTGTTGGACTAGAAAAAGAATGGAAACCAACGGTTCCCAAACCATAGCCTAGGCAAATCAAACGAATCAATAAGTAAGGTTGTGTTATTGAGAATTTGAGAAACATTCGGAATCGCATGATTCGTATGCTTGTGTTTGTGCTGTTTGGTGATCTTTCTACCAAGTTCTAATAGTTCAAACTTTTATGGACTAGAAAAAGAATGGAAACCAACGGTTCCCAAACCATAGCTTAGGCAAATCAAACGAATCAATAAGAAAGGTTGTGTTATTGAGAATTTGAGAAACATTCGGAATCGCATGATTCGTATGCTTGTGTTTGTGTTGTTTCGTGATCTTTCTACCAAGTTTCATTAGTTCAAAGATTATTGGATTAGAAAAAAAATGGAAACCAACGGTTTCCAACCCATAGCCTAGGCAAATCAAACCAATCAATAAGAAAGGTTGTGTTATTGAGAATTTGAGAAACATTCGGAATCGCATGATTCGTATGCTTGTGTTTGTGTTGTTTGGTGATCTTTCTACCGAGTTTCATTAGTTCAAACATTTATGGACTAGAAAAAGAATGGAAACCAACGGTTCCCAAACCATAGCCTAGGCAAATCAAACCAATCAATAAGAAAGGTTGTGTTATTGAGAATTTGAGAAACATTCGGAATCGCATGATTCGTACGCTTGTGTTTGTGTTGTTTCGTGATCTTTCTACCAAGTTTCATTAGTTCAAAGATTTTTGGACTAGAAAAAAAATGGAAACCAACGGTTTCCAACCCATAGCCTAGGCAAATCAAACCAATCAATAAGAAAGGTTGTGTTATTGAGAATTTGAGAAACATTCGGAATCGCATGATTCGTACGCTTGTGTTTGTGTTGTTTGGTGATCTTTTTACCGAGTTTCATTAGTTCAAACATTTATGGACTAGAAAAAGAATGGAAACCAACGGTTCCCAAACCATAGCCTAGGCAAATCAAACCAATCAATAAGAAAGGTTGTGGTATTGAGAATTTGAGAAACATTCGGAATCGCATGATTCGTATGTTTGTGTTTGTGTTGTTTCGTGATCTTTCTACCAAGTTTCATTAGTTCAAAGATTTTTGGACTAGAAAAAAAATGGAAACCAACGGTTCCCAAACCATAGCCTAGGCAAATCAAACGAATCAATAAGAAAGGTTGTGTTATTGAGAATTTGAGAAACATTCGGAATACCATGATTCGTATGCTTGTGGGTTTGTGTTGTTTGGTGATCTTTCTATCAAGTTCTAGGTTCAAAGATTGTTGGACTAGAAAAAGAATGGAAACCAACGGTTCCCAAACCATAGCCTAGGCAAATCAAACGAATCAATAAGTAAGGTTGTGTTATTGAGAATTTGAGAAACATTCGGAATCGCATGATTCGTATGCTTGTGTTTGTGCTGTTTGGTGATCTTTCTACCAAGTTCTAATAGTTCAAACTTTTATGGACTAGAAAAAGAATGGAAACCAACGGTTCCCAAACCATAGCTTAGGCAAATCAAACGAATCAATAAGAAAGGTTGTGTTATTGAGAATTTGAGAAACATTCGGAATCGCATGGTTCGTATGCTTGTGTTTGTGTTGTTTCGTGATCTTTCTACCAAGTTTCATTAGTTCAAAGATTATTGGATTAGAAAAAAAATGGAAACCAACGGTTTCCAACCCATAGCCTAGGCAAATCAAACCAATCAATAAGAAAGGTTGTGTTATTGAGAATTTGAGAAACATTCGGAATCGCATGATTCGTATGCTTGTGTTTGTGTTGTTTGGTGATCTTTTAACCGAGTTTCATTAGTTCAAACATTTATGGACTAGAAAAAGAATGGAAACCAACGGTTCCCAAACCATAGCCTAGGCAAATCAAACCAATCAATAAGAAAGGTTGTGTTATTGAGAATTTGAGAAACAATCGGAATCGCATGATTCGTATGCTTGTGTTTGTGTTGTTTGGTGATCTTTCTACCAAGTTCTATTAGTTCAAACATTTATGGACTAGAAAAAGAATGGAAACCAACGGTTCCCAAACCATAGCCTAGGCAAATCAAACGAATCAATAAGAAAGGTTGTGTTATTGAGAATTTGAGAAACATTTGGAATCGCATTATTCGTATGCTTGTGGGTTTGTGTTGTTTGGTGATCTTTCTATCAAGTTCTATTAGTTCAAAGATTGTTGGACTAGAAAAAGAATGGAAAACAACGGTTCCCAAAACATAGCCTAGGCAAATCAAACGAATCAATAAGAAAGGTTGTGTTATTGAGAATTTGAGAAACATTCGGAATCGCCTGATTCGTATGCTTGTGTTTGTGTTGTTTGGTGATCTTTCTACCAAGTTCTATTAGTTCAAAGATTTTTGGACTAGAAAAAGAATGAAAACCAACGGTTACCAAACCATAGCCTAGGCAAATCAAACGAATCAAAAAAAAAGGTTGTGTTATTGAGAATTTGAGAAACATTCGGAATCACATGATTCGTATGCTTGTGTTTGTGGTTTTTGGTGATCTTTCTATCAAGTTCTATAAGGTCAAACAATTATGGACTAGAAAAATAATGGAAACCAACGGTTCCCAAACGATAGCCTAGGCAAATCAAATGAATCAATAAGAAAGGTTGTGTTATTGAGAATTTGAGAAACATTCGGAATGGCTTGATTCGTATGCTTGTGTTTGTGTTGTTTGGTGATCTTTCTACCGAGTTTCATTAGTTCAAACATTTATGGACTAGAAAAAGAATGGAAACCAACGGTTCCCAAACCATAGCCTAGGCAAATCAAACCAATCAATAAGAAAGGTTGTGTTATTGAGAATTTGAGAAACATTCGGAATCGCATGATTCGTATGCTTGTGTTTGTGTTGTTTGGTGATCTTTCTACCGAGTTTCATTAGTTCAAACATTTATGGACTAGAAAAAGAATGGAAACCAACGGTTCCCAAACCATAGCCTAGGCAAATCAAACGAATCAATAAGAAAGGTTGTGTTATTGAGAATTTGAGAAACATTCGGAATCGCATGATTCGTATGCTTGTGTTTGTGTTGTTTGGTGATCTTTCTACCAAGTTCTATTAGTTCAAACATTTATGGACTTGAAAAAGAATGGAAACCAACGGTTCCCAAACCATAGCCTAGGCAAATCAAACGAATCAATAAGAAAGGTTGTGTTATTGATAATTTGAGAAACATTTGGAATCGCATGATTCGTATGCTTGTGGGTTTGTGTTGTTTGGTGATCTTTCTATCAAGTTCTATTAGTTCAAAGATTGTTGGACTAGAAAAAGATTGGAAAACAACGATTCCCAAACCATAGCCTAGGCAAATCAAACGAATCAAAAAGAAAGGATGTGTTATTGAGAATTTGAAAAACATTCGGAATCGCATGATTCTTATGCTTGTGTTTGTGTTGTTTGGTGATCTTTCTATCAAGTTCTATTAGGTCAAACATTTATGGACTAGAAAAAGATTGGAAACCAACGGTTCCCAAACCATAGCCTAGGCAAATCAAGCAAATCAATAAGAAAGGTTGTGTTATTGAGAATTTGAGAAACATTCGGAATCGCATGATTCGTATGCTTGTGTTTGTGTTGTTTGGTGATCTTTTTACCGAGTTTCATTAGTTCAAACATTTATGGACTAGAAAAAGAATGGAAACCAACGGTTCCCAAACCATAGCCTAGGCAAATCAAACCAATCAATAAGAAAGGTTGTGGTATTGAGAATTTGAGAAACATTCGGAATCGCATGATTCGTATGTTTGTGTTTGTGTTGTTTCGTGATCTTTCTACCAAGTTTCATTAGTTCAAAGATTTTTGGACTAGAAAAAAAATGGAAACCAACGGTTCCCAAACCATAGCCTAGGCAAATCAAACGAATCAATAAGAAAGGTTGTGTTATTGAGAATTTGAGAAACATTCGGAATACCATGATTCATATGCTTGTGGGTTTGTGTTGTTTGGTGATCTTTCTATCAAGTTCTAGGTTCAAAGATTGTTGGACTAGAAAAAGAATGGAAACCAACGGTTCCCAAACCATAGCCTAGGCAAATCAAACGAATCAATAAGTAAGGTTGTGTTATTGAGAATTTGAGAAACATTCGGAATCGCATGATTCGTATGCTTGTGTTTGTGCTGTTTGGTGATCTTTCTACCAAGTTCTAATAGTTCAAACTTTTATGGACTAGAAAAAGAATGGAAACCAACGGTTCCCAAACCATAGCTTAGGCAAATCAAACGAATCAATAAGAAAGGTTGTGTTATTGAGAATTTGAGAAACATTCGGAATCGCATGATTCGTATGCTTGTGTTTGTGTTGTTTCGTGATCTTTCTACCAAGTTTCATTAGTTCAAAGATTATTGGATTAGAAAAAAAATGGAAACCAACGGTTTCCAACCCATAGCCTAGGCAAATCAAACCAATCAATAAGAAAGGTTGTGTTATTGAGAATTTGAGAAACATTCGGAATCGCATGATTCGTATGCTTGTGTTTGTGTTGTTTGGTGATCTTTCTACCGAGTTTCTTTAGTTCAAACATTTATGGACTAGAAAAAGAATGGAAACCAACGGTTCCCAAACCATAGCCTAGGCAAATCAAACCAATCAATAAGAAAGGTTGTGTTATTGAGAATTTGAGAAACATTCGGAATCGCATGATTCGTACGCTTGTGTTTGTGTTGTTTCGTGATCTTTCTACCAAGTTTCATTAGTTCAAAGATTTTTGGACTAGAAAAAAAATGGAAACCAACGGTTTCCAACCCATAGCCTAGGCAAATCAAACCAATCAATAAGAAAGGTTGTGTTATTGAGAATTTGAGAAACATTCGGAATCGCATGATTCGTATGCTTGTGTTTGTGTTGTTTGGTGATCTTTTAACCGAGTTTCATTAGTTCAAACATTTATGGACTTGAAAAAGAATGGAAACCAACGGTTCCAAACCATAGCCTAGGCAAATCAAACCAATCAATAAGAAAGGTTGTGTTATTGAGAATTTGAGAAACAATCGGAATCGCATGATTCGTATGCTTGTGTTTGTGTTGTTTGGTGATCTTTCTACCAAGTTCTATTAGTTCAAACATTTATGGACTAGAAAAAGAATGGAAACCAACGGTTCCCAAACCATAGCCTAGGCAAATCAAACGAATCAATAAGAAAGGTTGTGTTATTGAGAATTTGAGAAACATTTGGAATCGCATTATTCGTATGCTTGTGGGTTTGTGTTGTTTGGTGATCTTTCTATCAAGTTCTATTAGTTCAAAGATTGTTGGACTAGAAAAAGAATGGAAAACAACGGTTCCCAAAACATAGCCTAGGCAAATCAAACGAATCAATAAGAAAGGTTGTGTTATTGAGAATTTGAGAAACATTCGGAATCGCTTGATTCGTATGCTTGTGTTTGTGTTGTTTGGTGATCTTTCTACCAAGTTCTATTATTTCAAAGATTTTTGGACTAGAAAAAGAATGAAAACCAACGGTTCCCAAACCATAGCCTAGGCAAATCAAACGAATCAAAAAAAAAGGTTGTGTTATTGAGAATTTGAGAAACATTCGGAATCACATGATTCGTATGCTTGTGTTTGTGGTTTTTGGTGATCTTTCTATCAAGTTCTATAAGGTCAAACAATTATGGACTAGAAAAATAATGGAAACCAACGGTTCCCAAACGATAGCCTAGGCAAATCAAATGAATCAATAAGAAAGGTTGTGTTATTGAGAATTTGAGAAACATTCGGAATCGCTTGATTCGTATGCTTGTGTTTGTGTTGTTTGGTGATCTTTCTACCGAGTTTCATTAGTTCAAACATTTATGGACTAGAAAAAGAATGGAAACCAACGGTTCCCAAACCATAGCCTAGGCAAATCAAACCAATCAATAAGAAAGGTTGTGTTATTTAGAATTTGAGAAACATTCGGAATCGCATGATTCGTACGCTTGTGTTTGTGTTGTTTCGTGATCTTTCTACCAAGTTTCATTAGTTCAAAGATTTTTGGACTAGAAAAAAAATGGAAACCAACGGTTTCCAACCCATAGCCTAGGCAAATCAAACCAATCAATAAGAAAGGTTGTGTTATTGAGAATTTGCGAAACATTCGGAATCGCATGATTCGTATGCTTGTGTTTGTGTTGTTTGGTGATCTTTCTACCGAGTTTCATTAGTTCAAACATTTATGGACTAGAAAAAGAATGGAAACCAACGGTTCCCAAACCATGCCCTAGGCAAATCAAACCAATCAATAAGAAAGGTTGTGTTATTGAGAATTTGAGAAACATTCGGAATCGCATGATTCGTATGCTTGTGTTTGTGTTGTTTGGTGATCTTTCTACCGAGTTCTATTAGTTGAAACATTTATGGACTTGAAAAAGAATGGAAACCAACGGTTCCCAAACCATAGCCTAGGCAAATCAAACGAATCAATAAGAAAGGTTGTGTTATTGATAATTTGAGAAACATTTGGAATCGCATGATTCGTATGCTTGTGGGTTTGTGTTGTTTGGTGATCTTTGTATCAAGTTCTATTAGTTCAAAGATTGTTGGACTAGAAAAAGAATGGAAAACAACGATTCCCAAACCATAGCCTAGGCAAATCAAACGAATCAAAAAGAAAGGATGTGTTATTGAGAATTTGAAAAACATTCGGAATCGCATGATTCTTATGCTTGTGTTTGTGTTGTTTGGTGATCTTTCTATCAAGTTCTATTAGGTCAAACATTTATGGACTAGAAAAAGATTGGAAACCAACGGTTCCCAAACCATAGCCTAGGAAAATCAAGCAAATCAATAAGAAAGGTTGTGTTATTGAGAATTTGAGAAACATTCGGAATCGCATGATTCGTATGCTTGTGTTTGTGTTGTTTGGTGATCTTTTTACCGAGTTTCATTAGTTCAAACATTTATGGACTAGAAAAAGAATGGAAACCAACGGTTCCCAAACCATAGCCTAGGCAAATAAAACCAATCAATAAGAAAGGTTGTGGTATTGAGAATTTGAGAAACATTCGGAATCGCATGATTCGTATGTTTGTGTTTGTGTTGTTTCGTGATCTTTCTACCAAGTTTCATTAGTTCAAAGATTTTTGGACTAGAAAAAAAATGGAAACCAACGGTTCCCAAACCATAGCTTGGCAAATCGAACGAATCAATAAGAAAGGTTGTGTTATTGAGAATTTGAGAAACATTCGGAATAGCATGATTCGTATGCTTGTGGGTTTGTGTTGTTTGGTGATCTTTCTATCAAGTTCTAGGTTCAAAGATTGTTGGACTAGAAAAAGAATGGAAACCAACGGTTCCCAAACCATAGCCTAGGCAAATCAAACGAATCAATAAGTAAGGTTGTGTTATTGAGAATTTAAGAAACATTCGGAATCGCATGATTCGTATGCTTGTGTTTGTGCTGTTTGGTGATCTTTCTACCAAGTTCTAATAGTTCAAACTTTTATGGACTAGAAAAAGAATGGAAACCAACGGTTCCCAAACCATAGCTTAGGCAAATCAAACGAATCAATAAGAAAGGTTGTGTTATTGAGAATTTGAGAAACATTCGGAATCGCATGATTCGTATGCTTCTGTTTGTGTTGTTTCGTGATCTTTCTATCAAGTTCTATTATTTCAAACATTTATGGACTAGAAAAAGAATGGAAACCAACTGTTCCCAAACCATAGCCTAGGCAAATCGAACCAATCAATAAGAATGGTTGTGGTACTGAGAATTTGAGAAACATTCGGAATTGCATGATTCGTATGCTTGTGTTTGTGTTGTTTGGTGATCTTTCTATCAAGTTCTATTAGGTCAAACATTTATGGACTAGAAAAAGAATGGAAACCAACGGTTCCCAAACCATAGCCTAGGCAAATCAAACCAATCAATAAGAAAGGTTGTGTTATTGAGAATTTGAGAAACATTCGGAATCGCATGATTCGTATGCTTGTGTTTGTATTGTTTGGTGATCTTTCTACCAAGTTCTATTAGTTCAAACATTTATGGACTAGAAAAAGAATGGAAACCAACGGTTCCCAAACGATAGCCTAGGCAAATCAAACGAATAAATAAGAAAGGTTGTGTTATTGAGAATTTGAGAAACATTCGGAATCGCATGATTCGTATGCTTGTGTTTGTGCTGTTTGGTGATCTTTCTACCAAGTTCTATTAGTTCAAACATTTATGGACTAGAAAAAGAATGGAAACCAACGGTTCCCAAACCATAGCCTTGGCAAATCAAACCAATCAATAAGACAGGTTGTGTTATTTAGAATTTGAGAAGCATTCGGAATCGCATGATTCGTATGCTTATCTTTGTGTTGTTTGGTGATCTTTCTACCAAGTTCTATTAGTTTAAAGATTTTTGGACTAGAAAAAGAATAGAAACCAACGGTTCCCAAGCCATAGCCTAGGCAAATCAAACGAATCAATAAGAAAGGTTGTGTTATTGAGAATTTGAGAAACATTCGGAATCACATGATTCGTATGCTTGCGTTTGTGTTGTTTGGTGATCTTTCTACCAAGTTCTATTAGTTCAAAGATTTTTGGACTAGAAAAAGAATGGAAACCAACGGTTCCTAAATGATACGTCACGGACCGGGGCATTTTCTTTTGGCGTCTCGACACCGGCTCGGCCGCGTCCCACGACGCCCGGTCCCTATCTTGTGCCGCGCCCCGCACCCGGTGCCCGCTTCATGGCACGGCTCTCGGTGCCCGGCGCCCGCTTTGTGCCGCGCCCCACGCCCGGTGCCCGTTTCATGCCCCGGCTCTCGGCGGCCGGTGCTGTCCTTGTGCCGCGCCCTACGGCGCCCATGGCCTCGCTCCAAGCCTTCGGTGCCGCGTCCCATGGCCCCATGGCTGAGCCTTCCCCGGAGCCCACACGCCTAGACATCCAGTGAGGGGAAATGTCCATTTTGGGCCCAAGTGAAGAAGCCCGCCAAATCCAAAGTGGGTTCGAGCCAAGCCCAAAGTCTAGAACGATGGCTCGACATTTTGGCCCATGAAGGCCCAATTTTGTAATAAAAATAGTATTTTTATTATATTTTATTTTAATGTAATTTTTAGCTAAATAAGGTTATTAGGTGATTAGCTTGGGCGGCAAGTTTCTTCCTTGGAGAGCAAGGCATCCCACCGCCTCATTAACTCTTCCTTGGGCTCCAAGCTTGCCTCTCCTAGCCTTGCCTATAAATAGCACGCTAGGTGCCCATTTGTTAGATAGGCTTAGAACTTGAACTTGAAAGACATTTGTCTCTTTCGGGTTCTGGGCTTTTCTCCTTCTCCCTTGGCGCGTCTTAGACCCAAGGGAGGGATAGGAGGTCGGCCTTGTTCGTAATATCAAGGTCCTAGCCAGGCAAGTCTGGGTGAGATTCCCACGGCGTGATCGGGCTGACTTGTTCGAGTCTTCAAACAAATATTTGTCCTTTGGGGTTCTCGGGTTGTACGGTCTAGTTCCTGATCCTTGTAACACTTAGTCAGTCTCTCTCTCGGGAGGGCTCGACTACTTATCCTTTTCAATACAAGTTGAATTTAACCACAATTGTGTCTTTGTTTATTCAAATACACGCCCAAAAAATAGTCCCATCAAACCCAATCGAGCCTTATTGTTCCAATCGAGTGTTAGAGAGCTCCTTCGACCAGAGAAGAAACGATCCTTTGAGTCCAAGACCCGTTAACCCGGGTCGGGACTCATCATTTGGTATCAGAGCCATTCGAAGGCGTTCATCAAAGTGTAAGGTTCGATTATACTGCTTGCAATTTTCAATTCTTTAGTTGCTCGTGCCTTAACCCTTTACCCTTCAGCCTTGACCCTTTTAGACCTTGATCCTTTTGCTAGCCAAATATCTTTTCGTCTTTGGGGTCTTGAAGAATTGATTTTGCAAGATCAAAAAAAAAAAAAAAAAAAAAGAGAGTGAAAGAACGAAGGGAAGTAGAACACCAATTTCCTAACCCTTGCTTGGATCTCAAGTTTGTGTTAGGAAATCGTTTTTAATCCCTTCTTTTAGCCAAAAAAAAAAATTGGGTTTATTACACTCCCTGAATATTATCCCTTAAACCCATTAAAAAAAAAATAGTTGCTTGGCTCGCAAGTTTCGAGTTGAAACCTTCATCTTGCCTTATCATCCTTAAATTCGAAATGAGGTTGTCCTTATATTTCATTAAATTCTTTTATAAAACCTCATACTAAAACCCGAGCCAAATAAATTGTTGCTTTGGCCCCAAGTTTCACTAAACCTCACAAGAAAGCCATTGTCAACTATTTAATTCCCGAAGTCAGCCAAAATCCTCTTCCGAGCTCATTGAATGAGCTGACTTCTTACAAAAAATGGCCAGCCGAGTTTTCTCATTTTTCACTAGTGAAAAACGTCATAAACTCACCCTCCTTAACTACATTTAAAGCCTCATTTTATTTCAGCCTCATTTAAGTCATTGCTTATCCACCAAGCTTATCTTTTAATTCTACCAAAAGCCCTTTCATTTCTCACACATTCAAGATGATTAATTGGCTTTGAGAGATAATTCTTTAAGGCCAAATTTTATCAATCAAGACACCTTTTGTCATTCCATTCATCATTTCCCTCCAATAAAAAACGTCACCCTTTAGTACATGAGGGGCGTTTTTCATTGATAAGGTGTGTTAAGACACAAGTATTTGCACCACCCTCTTTATTCATCATTCATACACACATTACTCTTCTTTGTAAACCAAAACCGCCCATTGCTCTAAATTGTAAGGCTTTTGGCGTCCCACAATTAAAGAGAGTAAAGAGAGGGATTATTTGTGTCATCTTTTGGTCTATAAATTCAAGCCTTAGTCCACAAAATTCTTTATTCCTTCCAAAGCTCCAAAACCGACCCTTGAGCCTATCATCCTAGTGTGAGCCGATTCCATAACCTTTCCCGAGCAACTAGGATTTGAAAGTTGTAGGTTGGTGTCAATCCAAAGCCCACAAGATGATCCGAACTTCCATCAAGAGTGCGACTTCCGTCAAGGCTAAGGGGCGTGTTCAAGAGCAAGAGTTCAAGCCCTTGGTGGTTCGGCCAAGGCCGAATGCCACCCCTTCTATGTGGTTTTCACGTTCTTGTGGCATGGCTCGACGGGTAGAAGTGGTCGAGTTGTCAAGTGATGAAGAGAAGGGAGGCGCAGAAGCCATGGAAGTGATCGACATCTCAAGTGGTGAGGAAGGAGAGAGTGAGAAGAATGTGGAGGTTGTGGACCTTGTGAATGAGAGTGAGTCCTTAGGGGTTTCGGATGAGTGGATGAACGATGAGGAGTTCGAAATCGAAGTGTGGGGCTGTTTGAATGAAAGTGACGAGGATGAGTACCCGAGTGGTGAAAATGAAAATGAGGAGAGCACCGAGGGGTACGAAAGTGATGGAGAAGACATGGACGAGGAGAGTGGGGAGGGAAGCGAGAGTGAGCCCACTATGGACACCGAGAGTGAGGGGTCTAGTGAGATGGTGGACATTGAGGGTGAAGATCCGAACCCCCATGGGTCCGAGGGTCCTGTGAATGTCTTGGATGACTATTTGGACTTAGCGGATCTTTGGGGCGAGGACCTAGATGTGGCTGTCCTCCATGAGGCCGCGGCTCAAGCTCTTAACGACGGGTGGGATATGGAGCCGTATGTGGAGCACCACCTTCCCGTGGAGGTGGGAGAAGCGTTGGTGGCCCAAGGAGTCACACAACAAGAGCCGGCTGGGCTCGAGGATCCCGAGGAGCCGCCAATTCCTTGCATTATCCAAAGGCAGAGCCTCTTTTACAACCGAGGCATGGTGCTCGGAATCGAGTTCATGGTCAACATTGATGGTGGATGTGGCTCGAACTTGGTGTCTACGCTTGTAGTCGACCGAGTGGGGCTGCGTCCTATGTGCCTCGCCAAGCTATACTCGCTCGAGTGGTTGCACGAAGGGGATTCCGTGGCGGTCACACACTATGTGTCCGTGCCACTCATCATCGGCTCCTACCATGATCTTATTAATTGTGATGTTGTCCCTATGCAGTCCACGGATATCTTACTCGGGCGACCATGGCAATGGGACATCGATGTGCTACACAATGGTCGGTGGAACACACACCACTTCAACCACGACGACCAACTTATCACCCTCCGGCCCATGCACCCAAATGAAGTGGAGCCACTCTTGAGGCGTGGACCCGCCCGGCTAAGTCACCACGCCCAAGCCAACTACAACGTCAAGCGCAAGGATTCGTGGTCGAATCCTCCACAAGAAGGGGAGGATGATACGTCACGGACCGGGGCATTTTCTTTTGGCGTCTCCACACCGGCTCGGCCGCGTCCCACGATGCCCGGTGCCTATCTTGTGCCGCGCCCGGTGCCCACTTCATGGCACGGCTCTCGGTGCCCGGCACCCGCTTTGTGCCGCGCCCCACGCCCGGTGCCCGTTTCATGCCCAGACTCTTGGCGCCCGACGCTCTCCTTGTGCCGCGCCCCACGGCGCCCATGGCCTCGCTCCAAGCCTTCGGTGCCGCGTCCCATGGCCCCATGGCTGAGCCTTCCCCGGAGCCCACACGCCTAGACATCAAGTGAGGGGAAAGGTCCATTTTGGGCCCAAGTGAAGAAGCCCGCCAAATCCAAAGTGGGTTCGAGCCAAGCCCAAAGTCTAGAACGATGGCTCGACGTTTTGGCCCATGAAGGCCCAATTTTGTAATAAAAATAGTATTTTTATTATATTTAATTTTAATGTAATTTTTAGCTAAATAAGGTTATTAGGTGAGTAGCTTGGGCGGCAAGTTTCTTCCTTGGAGAGCAAGGCATCCCACCGCCTCATTAACTCTTCCTTGGGCTCCAAGCTTGCCTCTCCTAGCCTTGCCTATAAATAGCACGCTAGGTGCCTATTTGTTAGATAGGCTTAGAACTTGAACTTGAAAGACATTTGTCTCTTTCGGGTTCTGGGCTTTTCTCCTTCTCCCTTGGCGCGTCTTAGACCCAAGGGAGGGATAGGAGGTCGGCCTTGTTCGTAATATCAAGGTCCTAGCCAGGCACGTCTGGGTGAGATTCCCACGGCGTGATCGGGCTGACTTGTTCGAGTCTTCAAACAAATATTTGTCCTTTGGGGTTCTCGGGTTGTACGGTCTAGTTCCTGATCCTTGTACCCCTTAGTCAGTCTCTCTCTCGGGAGGGCTCGACTACTTATCCTTTTCAATACAAGTTGAATTTAACAACAAAAATTGTGTCTTTGTTTATTCAAATACACGCCCAAAAAATAGTCCCATCAAACCCAATCGAGCCTTATTGTTCCAATCGAGTGTTAGAGAGCTCCTTCGACCAGAGAAGAAACGATCCTTTGAGTCCAAGACCAGTTAACCCGGGTCGGGACTCATCACCAAACCATAGCTTAGGCAAATCAAACGAATCAAAAAGAAAGGTTGTGTTATTGAGAATTTGAGAAACATTCGGAATCGCATGATTCGTATGCTTGTGTTTGTGTTGTTTGGTGATCTTTCTATCAAGTTCTATCAGGTCAAACATTTATGGAATAGAAAAAGAATGGAAACCAACGGTTCCCAAACCATAGCCTAGGGAAATCAAACCAATCAATAAGAAAGGTTGTGTTATTGAGAATTTGAGAAACATTCGGAATCGCATGATTCGTATGCTTGCGTTTGTGTTGTTTGGTGATCTTTCTACCAAGTTCTATTAGTTCAAATATTTTTGGACTAGAAAAAGAATGGAAACCAATGGTTCCCAAACCATAGCCTAGGCAAATCAAACGAATCAAAAAGAAAGGTTGTGTTATTGAGAATTTGAGAAACATTCGGAATCGCATGATTCGTATGCTTGTGTTTGTGTTGTTTGGTGATCTTTCTATCAAGTTCTATCAGGTCAAACATTTATGGACTAGAAAAAGAATGGAAACCAACGGTTCCCAGACCATAGCCTAGGCAAATCAAACGAATCAATAAGAAAGGTTGTGTTATTGAGAATTTGAGAAACATTCGGAATCGCATGATTCGTATGCTTGTGTTTGTGTTGTTTGGTGATCTTTCTACCAACTTCTATTAGTTCAAAGATTTTTGGACTAGAAAAAAGAATGGAAACCAACGGTTCCCAAACCATAGCCTAGGCAAATCAAACGAATCAAAAAAAAAACGTTGTGTTATTGAGAATTTGAGAAACATCCGTAATCGCATGATTCGTATGCTTGTGTTTGTGGTTTTTGGTGATCTTTCTATCAAGTTCTATTAGGTCAAAAATTTATGGACTAGAAAAAGAATGGAAACCAACGGTTCCCAAACCATAGCCTAGGCAAATCAAACGAATCAATAAGAAAGGTTGTGTTATTGAGAATTTGAGAAACATTCGGAATCGCATGATTCGTATGCTTATATTTGTGCTGTTTGGTGATCTTTCTACCAAGTTCTATTAGTTCAAACATTTATGGACTAGAAAAAGAATGGAAACCAACGGTTCCCAAACCATAGCCTAGGCAAATCAAACGAATAAATAAGAAAGGTTGTGTTATTGAGAATTTGAGAAACATTCGGAATCGCATGATTCGTATGCTTGTGTTTGTGATGTTTCGTGATCTTTCTACCAAGTTGCATTAGTTCAAACATTTATGGACTAGAAAAAGAATGGAAACCAACGGTTCCCAAACCGTAGCCTAGGCAAATCAAACCAATCAATAAGAAAGGTTGTGCTATTGAGAATTTGAGAAACATTCGGAATCGCATGATTCGTATGCTTGTGTTTGTGTTGTTTCGTGATCTTTCTACCAAGTTCTATTAGTTCAAACATTTTTGTACTAGAAAAAGAATGGAAACCAACTGTTCCCAAACCGTAGCCTAGGCAAATCAAACCAATCAATAAGAAAGGTTGTGCTATTGAGAATTTGAGAAACATTCGGAATCGCATGATTCGTATGCTTCTGTTTGTGTTGTTTCGTGATCTTTCTACCAAGTTCTATTAGTTCAAACATTTATGTACTAGAAAAAGAATGGAAACCAACATTTTCCAAACCATAGCCTAGGCAAATCAAACGAATCAAAAAGAAAGGTTGTGTTATTGAGAATTTGAGAAACATTCGGAATCGCATGGTTCGTATGCTTGTGTTTGTGTTGTGTGGTGATCTTTCTATCAAGTTCTATTAGTTCAAACATTTACGGACTAGAAAAAGAATGGAAACCAACGGTTCCCAAACCATATCCTAGGCATATCAAACCAATCAATAAGAAAGGGTGTGTTATTAAGAATTTGAGAAACATTTGGAATCGCATGATTCGTATGCTTGTGTTTGTGTTGTTTGGTGATCTTTCTACGAAGTTATATTAGTTCAAACATTTATGGACTAGAAAAAGAATGGAAACCAACGGTTCCCTAACGATAGCCTAGGCAAATAAAACGAATCAATAAGAAAGGTTGTGTTATTGAGAATTTGAGAAACATTCGGAATCGCATTATTCGTATGCTTGTGTTTGTGCTGTTTGGTGATCTTTCTACTAAGTCCTATTATTTCAAACATTTATGGACTAGAAAAAGAATGGAAACCAACGGTTCCCAAACCATAGCCTAGGCAAATCAAACGAATCAATAAGAAAGATTGTGTTCTTGAGAATTTGAGAAACATTCGGAATCGCATGATTCGTATGCTTGTGTTTGTGTTGTTTCATGATCTTTCTATCAAGTTCTATTAGTTCAAACATTTATGGACTAGAAAAAGAATGGAAACCAACGGTTCCCAAACCATAGCCTAGGCAAATCAAACCAATCAATAAGACAGGTTATGTTATTGAGAATTTGAGAAACATTCGGAATCGCATGATTCGTATGCTTGTGTTTGTGTTGTTTCGTGATCTTTCTACCAAGTTCTAATAGTTTAAACATTTATGGACTAGAAAAAGAATGGAAACCACCGGTTTCCAAACGATAGCCTAGGCAAATCAAACGAATCAAAAAGATAGGTTGTGTTATTGAGAATTTGAGAAACATTCGGAATTGTGTGATTCGTATGCTTGTGTTTGTGTTGTTTGGTGATCTTTCTACCAATTTCTATTAGTTCAAACATTTATAGTCTAGAAAAAGAATGGAAACCAACGGTTCCCAAACCATAGCCTAGGCAAATCAATCGAATCAATAGGAAAGGTTGTTTTCTTTGAGAATATGAGAAACATTCAGAATTGCATGATTCGTTTGCTTGTGTTTGTGTTGTTTGGTGATCTTTCTATCATGTTCTGTTAGTTCCAAGATTTTTGGACAAGAAAAAGAATGAAAACCAACGGTTCCCAAACCATAGCCAAGGCAAATCAAACGAATCAAAAAGAAAGGTTGTTTTATTGAGAATTTGAGAAACATTCGGAATCGCATGATTCGTATGCTTGTGCTTGTGTTGTTTGGTGATCTTTCTATCAAGTTCTATTAGGTTAAACATTTATAGACTAGAAAAAGAATGGAAACCAACGGTTCCCAAACTATACCCTAGGCAAATCAAACCAATCAATAAGAAAGGTTGTGTTATTGAGAATTTGAGAAACATTCGGAATCGCATGATTCGTATGCTTGTGTTTGAGCTGTTTGGTGATCTTTCTAGCAAGTTCTATTAGTTCAAACATTTATGGACTAGAAAAAGAATAGAAACCAACGGTTCCCAAACCATAGCCTAGGCAAATCAAACGAATTAATAGGAAAGGTTTTTTTATTGAGAATTTGAGAAACATTCAGAATTGCATGATTCGTTTGCTTGTGTTTGTGTTGTTTGTTGATCTTTCTATCATGTTCTATTAGTTCCAAGATTTTTGGACTAGAAAAAGAATAGAAACCAACGGTTCCCAAACCATAGCCCAGGCAAATCAAATGAATCAAAAAGACAGGTTGTGTTATTGAGAATTTGAGAAACATTCGGAATCGCATGATTCGTATGCTTGTGTTTGTGTTGTTTGGTGATCTTTCTATCAAGTTCTATTAGGTCAAACATTTATAGACTAGAAAAGGAATGGAAACCAACGGTTCCCAAATGATAGCCTAGGCAAATCAAACCAATCAATAAGAAAGGTTGTGTTATTGAGAATTTGAGAAACATTCGGAATCGCATGATTCGTATGCTTGTGTTTGTGCTGTTTGCTGATCTTTCTACCAAGTTCTATTACTTCAAACATTTATGGACTAGAAAAAGAATAGAAACCAACGGTTCCCAAACCATAGCCTAGGAAAATCAAACGAATCAATAGGAATGGTTGTTTTATTGATAATTTGAGAAACATTCGGAATTGCATGATTCGTTTGCTTGTGTTTGTGTTGTTTGGTGATCTTTCTATCATGTTCTATTAGTTCCAAGATTTTTGGACTAGAAAAAGAATGGAAACCAACGGTTCCCAACCCATAGCCTAGGCAAATCAAACGAATCAAAAAGAAAGGTTGTGTTATTGAGAATTTGAGAAACATTCGGAATCGCATGATTCGTATGCTTGTGTTTGTGTTGTTTCGTGATCTTTCTATCAAGTTCTATTAGTTCAAACATTTATGGACTAGAAATAGAATGGAAACCAACGGTACCCAAACGATAGCCTAGGCAAATCAAACCAATCAATAAGAAAGGTTGTGATATTGAGAATTTGAGAAACATTCGGAATCGCATGATTCGTATGCTTGTGTTTGTGTTGTTTCGTGATCTTTCTACCACGTTCTATTAGTTCAAACATTTATGTACTAGAAAAAGAATGGAAACCAACGTTTCCCAAACCATAGCCTAGGCAAATAAAACGAATCAAAAAGAAAGGTTGTGTTATTGAGAATTTGAGAAACATTCGGAATCGCATGATTCGTATGCTTGTGTTTGTGTTGTGTGGTGATCTTTCTATCAAGTTCTATTAGTTCAAACATTTATGGACTAGAAAAAGAATGGAAACCAACGGTTCCCAAACCATAACCTAGGCATATCAAACCAATCAATAAGAAAGGTTGTGTTATTGAGAATTTGAGAAACATTCGGAATCGCATGATTCGTATGCTTGTGTTTGTGCTGTTTGGTGATCTTTCTACCAAGTTCTATTAGTTCAAACATTTATGGACTAGAAAAAGAATGGAAACCAACGGTTCCCAAACGATAGCCTAGGCAAATCAAACCAATCAATAAGAAAGGTTGTGTTATTGAGAATTTGAGAAACATTCGGAATCGCATGATTCGTATGCTTGTGTTTGTGTTGTTTGGTGATCTTTCTATCAAGTTCTATTAGCTCAAACATTTATGGACTAGAAAAAGAATGGAAACCAACGGTTCCCAAACCATAGCCTAGGCAAATCAAACGAATCAATAAGAAAGGTTGTGTTATTGAGAATTTGAGAAACACTCGGAATCGCATGATTCGTATGCTTGTGTTGGTGTTGTTTCGTGATCTTTCTATCAAGTTCTATTAGTTCAAACATTTATGGACTAGAAAAAGAATGGAAACCAACGGTTCCCAAACCATAGCCTAGGCAAATAAAACGAATCAATAAGAAAGGTTGTGTTATTGAGAATTTGAGAAACATTCGGAATCGCATGATTCGTATGCTTGTGTTTGTGTTGTTTCGTGATCTTTCTACCAAGTTCTATTAGTTCAAACATTTATGTACTAGAAAAAGAATGGAAACCAACGTTTCCCAAACCATAGCCTAGGCAAATAAAACGAATCAAAAAGAAAGGTTGTGTTATTGAGAATTTGAGAAACATTCGGAATCGCATGATTCGTATGCTTGTGTTTCTGTTGTTTCGTGATCTTTCTACCAAGTTCTATTAGTTCAAACATTTATGTAATAGAAAAAGAATGGAAACCAACGTTTCCCAAACCATAGCCTAGGCAAATAAAACGAATCAAAAAGAAAGGTTGTGTTATTGAGAATTTGAGAAACATTCGGAATCGCATGATTCCTATGCTTGTGTTTGTGTTGTGTGGTGATCTTTCTATCAAGTTCGATTAGTTCAAACATTTATGGACTAGAAAAAGAATGGAAACCAACGGTTCCCAAACCACAGACTAGGCAAATCAAATGAATCAATAAGAAATGTTGTGTTATTGAGAATTTGTGAAACATTCGGAATCGCATGATTCGTATGCTTGTGTTTGTGTTGTTTGGTGATCTTTCTATCAAGTTCTATTAGGTCAAACATTTATAGACTAGAAAATGATGGAAACCAACGGTTCCCAAACGATAGCCTAGGCAAATCAAACCAATCAATAAGAAACGTTGTGTTATTGAGAATTTGAGAAACATTCGGAATCGCATGATTCGTATACTTGTGTTTGTGCTGTTTGGTGATCTTTCTACCAAGTTCTATTAGTTCAAACATTTATGGACTAGAAAAAGAATGGAAACCAATGGTTCCCAAACCACAGACTAGGCAAATCAAATGAATCAATAAGAAAGGTTGTGTTATTGAGAATTTGTGAAACATTCGGAATCGCATGATTCGTATGCTTGTGTTTGTGTTGTTTGGTGATCTTTCTATCAAGTTCTATTAGGTCAAACATTTATAGACTAGAAAAAGAATGGAAACCAACGGTTCCCAAACGATAGCCTAGGCAAATCAAACCAATCAATAAGAAAGGTTGTGTTATTGAGAATTTGAGAAACATTCGGAATCGCATGATTCGTATGCTTGTGTTTGAGCAGTTTGGTGATCTTTCTACCACGTTCTATTAGTTCAAACATTTATGGACTAGAAAAAAGAATGGAAACCAACGGTTCCCAAACGATAGCCTAGGCAAATCAAACCAATCAATAAGAAAGGTTGTGTTATCGAGAATTTGAGAAACATTCGGAATCGCATGATTCGTATGATTGTGTTTGTGTTGTTTCGTGATCTTTCTACCAAGTTCTATTAGTTCAAACATTTATGTACTAGAAAAAGAATGGAAACCAACGTTTCCCAAACCATAGCCTAGGCAAATAAAACGAATCAAAAAGAAAGGTTGTTTTATTGAGAATTTGAGAAACATTCGGAATCGCATGATTCGTATGCTTGTGTTTGTGTTGTGTGGTGATCTTTCTATCAAGTTCTATTAGTTCAAACATTTATTGACTAGAAAAAGAATGGAAACCAACGGTTCCCAAACCATAGCCTAGGCATATCAAACCAATCAATAAGAAAGGTTGTGTTATTGAGAATTTGAGAAACATTCGGAATCGCATGATTCGTATGCTTGTGTTTGTGCTGTTTGGTGATCTTTCTACCAAGTTCTATTAGTTCAAACATTTATGGACTAGAAAAAGAATGGAAACCAACGGTTTCCAAACCATAGACTAGGCAAATCAAATGAATCAATAAGAAAGGTTGTGTTATTGAGAATTTGTGAAACATTCGGAATCGCATGATTCGTATGCTTGTGTTTGTGCTGTTTGGTGATCTTTCTACCAAGTTCTATTAGTTCAAACATTTATGGACTAGAAAAAGAAAGGAAACCAACGGTTCCCAAACGATAGCCTAGGCAAATCAAACCAATCAATAAGAAAGGTTGTGTTATTGAGAATTTGAGAAACATTCGGAATCGCATGATTCGTATGCTTGTGTTTGTGTTGTGTGGTGATCCTTCTATCAAGTTCTATTAGTTCAAACATTTATGGACTAGAAAAAGAATAGAAACCAACGGTTCCCAAACCATAGCCTAGGCATATCAAACCAATCAATAAGAAAGGTTGTGTTATTGAGAATTTGAGAAACATTCGGAATCGCATGATTCGTATACTTGTGTTTGTGCTGTTTGGTGATCTTTCTACCAAGTTCCATTAGTTCAAACATTTATGGACTAGAAAAAGAATGGAAACCAATGGTTCCCAAACCACAGACTAGGCAAATCAAATGAATCAATAAGAAAGGTTGTGTTATTGAGAATTTGTGAAACATTCGGAATCGCATGATTCGTATGCTTGTGCTTGTGTTGTTTGGTGATCTTTCTATCAAGTTCTATTAGTTCAAACATTTATGGACTAAAAATAGAATGGAAACCAACGGTTCCCAAACGATAGCCTAGGCAAATCAAACCAATCAATAAGAAAGGTTGTGTTATTGAGAATTTGAGAAACATTCGGAATCGCATGATTCGTATGCTTGTGTTTCTGTTGTTTCGTGATCTTTCTACCAAGTTCTATTAGTTCAAACATTTATGTAATAGAAAAAGAATGGAAACCAACGTTTCCCAAACCATAGCCTAGGCAAATAAAACGAATCAAAAAGAAAGGTTGTGTTATTGAGAATTTGAGAAACATTCGGAATCGCATGATTCGTATGCTTGTGTTTGTGTTGTGTGGTGATCTTTCTATCAAGTTCGATTAGTTCAAACATTTATGGACTAGAAAAAGAATGGAAACCAACGGTTCCCAAACCACAGACTAGGCAAATCAAATGAATCAATAAGAAAGGTTGTGTTATTGAGAATTTGTGAAACATTCGGAATCGCATGATTCGTATGCTTGTGTTTGTGTTGTTTGGTGATCTTTCTATCAAGTTCTATTAGGTCAAACATTTATAGACTAGAAAATGATGGAAACCAACGGTTCCCAAACGATAGCCTAGGCAAATCAAACAAATCAATAAGAAACGTTGTGTTATTGAGAATTTGAGAAACATTCGGAATCGCATGATTCGTATACTTGTGTTTGTGCTGTTTGGTGATCTTTCTACCAAGTTCTATTAGTTCAAACATTTATGGACTAGAAAAAGAATGGAAACCAATGGTTCCCAAACCACAGACTAGGCAAATCAAATGAATCAATAAGAAAGGTTGTGTTATTGAGAATTTGTGAAACATTCGGAATCGCATGATTCGTATGCTTGTGTTTGTGTTGTTTGGTGATCTTTCTATCAAGTTCTATTAGGTCAAACATTTATAGACTAGAAAAAGAATGGAAACCAACGGTTCCCAAACGATAGCCTAGGCAAATCAAACCAATCAATAAGAAAGGTTGTGTTATTGAGAATTTGAGAAACATTCGGAATCGCATGATTCGTATGCTTGTGTTTGAGCAGTTTGGTGATCTTTCTACCAAGTTCTATTAGTTCAAACATTTATGGACTAGAAAAAAGAATGGAAACCAACGGTTCCCAAACGATAGCCTAGGCAAATCAAACCAATCAATAAGAAAGGTTGTGTTATCGAGAATTTGAGAAACATTCGGAATCGCATGATTCGTATGCTTGTGTTTGTGTTGTTTCGTGATCTTTCTACCAAGTTCTATTAGTTCAAACATTTATGTACTAGAAAAAGAATGGAAACCAACGTTTCCCAAACCATAGCCTAGGCAAATAAAACGAATCAAAAAGAAAGGTTGTGTTATTGAGAATTTGAGAAACATTCGGAATCGCATGATTCGTATGCTTGTGTTTGTGTTGTGTGGTGATCTTTCTATCAAGTTCTATTAGTTCAAACATTTATTGACTAGAAAAAGAATGGAAACCAACGGTTCCCAAACCATAGCCTAGGCATATCAAACCAATCAATAAGAAAGGTTGTGTTATTGAGAATTTGAGAAACATTCGGAATCGCATGATTCGTATGCTTGTGTTTGTGCTGTTTGGTGATCTTTCTACCAAGTTCTATTAGTTCAAACATTTATGGACTAGAAAAAGAATGGAAACCAACGGTTCCCAAACCATAGACTAGGCAAATCAAATGAATCAATAAGAAAGGTTGTGTTATTGAGAATTTGTGAAACATTCGGAATCGCATGATTCGTATGCTTGTGTTTGTGCTGTTTGATGATCTTTCTACCAAGTTCTATTAGTTCAAACATTTATGGACTAGAAAAAGAATGGAAACCAACGGTTCCCAAACGATAGCCTAGGCAAATCAAACCAATCAATAAGAAAGGTTGTGTTATTGAGAATTTGAGAAACATTCGGAATCGCATGATTCGTATGCTTGTGTTTGTGTTGTGTGGTGATCCTTCTATCAAGTTCTATTAGTTCAAACATTTATGGACTAGAAAAAGAATGGAAACCAACGGTTCCCAAACCATAGCCTAGGCATATCAAACCAATCAATAAGAAAGGTTGTGTTATTGAGAATTTGAGAAACATTCGGAATCGCATGATTCGTATACTTGTGTTTGTGCTGTTTGGTGATCTTTCTACCAAGTTCCATTAGTTCAAACATTTATGGACTAGAAAAAGAATGGAAACCAATGGTTCCCAAACCACAGACTAGGCAAATCAAATGAATCAATAAGAAAGGTTGTGTTATTGAGAATTTGTGAAACATTCGGAATCGCATGATTCGTATGCTTGTGCTTGTGTTGTTTGGTGATCTTTCTATCAAGTTCTATTAGTTCAAACATTTATGGACTAGAAATAGAATGGAAACCAACGGTTCCCAAACGATTGCCTAGGCAAATCAAACCAATCAATAAGAAAGGTTGTGTTATTTAGAATTTGAGAAACATTCGGAATCGCATGATTCGTATGCTTGTGTTTCTGTTGTTTCGTGATCTTTCTACCAAGTTCTATTAGTTCAAACATTTATGTAATAGAAAAAGAATGGAAACCAACGTTTCCCAAACCATAGCCTAGGCAAATAAAACGAATCAAAAAGAAAGGTTGTGTTATTGAGAATTTGAGAAACATTCGGAATCGCATGATTCGTATGCTTGTGTTTGTGTTGTGTGGTGATCTTTCTTTCAAGTTCGATTAGTTCAAACATTTATGGACTAGAAAAAGAATGGAAACCAACGGTTCCCAAACCACAGACTAGGCAAATCAAATGAATCAATAAGAAAGGTTGTGTTATTGAGAATTTGTGAAACATTCGGAATCGCATGATTCGTATGCTTGTGTTTGTGTTGTTTGGTGATCTTTCTATCAAGTTCTATTAGGTCAAACATTTATAGACTAGAAAATGATGGAAACCAACGGTTCCCAAACGATAGCCTAGGCAAATCAAACCAATCAATAAGAAACGTTGTGTTATTGAGAATTAGAGAAACATTCGGAATCGCATGATTCGTATACTTGTGTTTGTGCTGTTTGGTGATCTTTCTACCAAGTTCTATTAGTTCAAACATTTATGGACTAGAAAAAGAATGGAAACCAATGGTTCCCAAACCACAGACTAGGCAAATCAAATGAATCAATAAGAAAGGTTGTGTTATTGAGAATTTGTGAAACATTCGGAATTGCATGATTCGTATGCTTGTGTTTGTGTTGTTTGGTGATCTTTCTATCAAGTTCTATTACGTCAAACATTTATAGACAAGAAAAAGAATGGAAACCAACGGTTCCCAAACGATAGCCTAGGCAAATCAAACCAATCAATAAGAAAGGTTGTGTTATTGAGAATTTGAGAAACATTCGGAATCGCATGATTCGTATGCTTGTGTTTGAGCAGTTTGGTGATCTTTCTACCAAGTTCTATTAGTTCAAACATTTATGGACTAGAAAAAAGAATGGAAACCAACGGTTCCCAAACGATAGCCTAGGCAAATCAAACCAATCAATAAGAAAGGTTGTGTTACCGAGAATTTGAGAAACATTCGGAATCGCATGATTCGTATGCTTGTGTTTGTGTTGTTTCGTGATCTTTCTACCAAGTTCTATTAGTTCAAACATTTATGTACTAGAAAAAGAATGGAAACCAACGTTTCCCAAACCATAGCCTAGGCAAATAAAACGAATCAAAAAGAAAGGTTGTGTTATTGAGAATTTGAGAAACATTCGGAATCGCATGATTCGTATGCTTGTGTTTGTGTTGTGTGGTGATCTTTCTATCAAGTTCTATTAGTTCAAACATTTATTGACTAGAAAAAGAATGGAAACCAACGGTTCCCAAACCATAGCCTAGGCATATCAAACCAATCAATAAGAAAGGTTGTGTTATTGAGAATTTGAGAAACATTCGGAATCGCATGATTCGTATGCTTGTGTTTGTGCTGTTTGGTGATCTTTCTACCAAGTTCTATTAGTTCAAACATTTATGGACTAGAAAAAGAATGGAAACCAACGGTTCCCAAACCATAGACTAGGCAAATCAAATGAATCAATAAGAAAGGTTGTGTTATTGAGAATTTGTGAAACATTCGGAATCGCATGATTCGTATGCTTGTGTTTGTGCTGTTTGGTGATCTTTCTACCAAGTTCTATTAGTTCAAACATTTATGGACTAGAAAAAGAATGGAAACCAACGGTTCCCAAACGATAGCCTAGCCAAATCAAACCAATCAATAAGAAAGGTTGTGTTATTGAGAATTTGAGAAACATTCGGAATCGCATGATTCGTATGCTTGTGTTTGTGTTGTGTGGTGATCCTTCTATCAAGTTCTATTAGTTCAAACATTTATGGACTAGAAAAAGAATGGAAACCAACGGTTCCCAAACCATAGCCTAGGCATATCAAACCAATCAATAAGAAAGGTTGTGTTATTGAGAATTTGAGAAACATTCGGAATCGCATGATTCATATACTTGTGTTTGTGCTGTTTGGTGATCTTTCTACCAAGTTCTATTAGTTCAAACATTTATGGACTAGAAAAAGAATGGAAACCAATGGTTCCCAAACCACAGACTAGGCAAATCAAATTAATCAATAAGAAAGGTTGTGTTATTGAGAATTTGTGAAACATTCGGAATCGCATGATTCGTATGCTTGTGCTTGTGTTGTTTGGTGATCTTTCTATCAAGTTCTATTAGTTCAAACATTTATGGACTAGAAATAGAATGGAAACCAACGGTTCCCAAACGATAGCCTAGGCAAATCAAACCAATCAATAAGAAAGGTTGTGTTATTGAGAATTTGAGAAACATTCGGAATCGCATGATTCGTATGCTTGTGTTTCTGTTGTTTCGTGATCTTTCTACCAAGTTCTATTAGTTCAAACATTTATGTAATAGAAAAAGAATGGAAACCAACGTTACCCAAACCATAGCCTAGGCAAATAAAACGAATCAAAAAGAAAGGTTGTGTTATTGAGAATTTGAGAAACATTCGGAATCGCATGATTCGTATGCTTGTGTTTGTGTTGTGTGGTGATCTTTCTATCAAGTTCGATTAGTTCAAACATTTATGGACTAGAAAAAGAATGGAAACCAACGGTTCCCAAACCACAGACTAGGCAAATCAAATGAATCAATAAGAAAGGTTGTGTTATTGAGAATTTGTGAAACATTCGGAATCGCATGATTCGTATGCTTGTGTTTGTGTTGTTTGGTGATCTTTCTATCAAGTTCTATTAGGTCAAACATTTATAGACTAGAAAATGATGGAAACCAA
This sequence comes from Polygonum maritimum, assembly GCA_963924305.1. Taxonomy (NCBI): domain Eukaryota; kingdom Viridiplantae; phylum Streptophyta; class Magnoliopsida; order Caryophyllales; family Polygonaceae; genus Polygonum; species Polygonum maritimum. Next base: position 14,350,365 of record OZ002730.1, on the reverse strand, counting down.
CGGTTCCCAAACGATAGCCTAGGCAAATCAAACCAATCAATAAGAAACGTTGTGTTATTGAGAATTTGAGAAACATTCGGAATCGCATGATTCGTATACTTGTGTTTGTGCTGTTTGGTGATCTTTCTACCAAGTTCTATTAGTTCAAACATTTATGGACTAGAAAAAGAATGGAAACCAATGGTTCCCCAACCACAGACTAGGCAAATCAAATGAATCAATAAGAAAGGTTGTGTTATTGAGAATTTGTGAAACATTCGGAATCGCATGATTCGTATGCTTGTGTTTGTGTTGTTTGGTGATCTTTCTATCAAGTTCTATTAGGTCAAACATTTATAGACTAGAAAAAGAATGGAAACCAACGGTTCCCAAACGATAGCCTAGGCATATCAAACCAATCAATAAGAAAGGTTGTGTTATTGAGAATTTGAGAAACATTCGGAATCGCATGATTCGTATGCTTGTGTTTGTGCTGTTTGGTGATCTTTCTACCAAGTTCTATTAGTTCAAACATTTATGGACTAGAAAAAGAATGGAAACCAACGGTTCCCAAACCATAGACTAGGCAAATCAAATGAATCAATAAGAAAGGTTGTGTTATTGAGAATTTGTGAAACATTCGGAATCGCATGATTCGTATGCTTGTGTTTGTGCTGTTTGGTGATCTTTCTACCAAGTTCTATTAGTTCAAACATTTATGGACTAGAAAAAGAATGGAAACCAACGGTTCCCAAACGATAGCCTAGCCAAATCAAACCAATCAATAAGAAAGGTTGTGTTATTGAGAATTTGAGAAACATTCGGAATCGCATGATTCGTATGCTTGTGTTTGTGTTGTGTGGTGATCCTTCTATCAAGTTCTATTAGTTCAAACATTTATGGACTAGAAAAAGAATGGAAACCAACGGTTCCCAAACCATAGCCTAGGCATATCAAACCAATCAATAAGAAAGGTTGTGTTATTGAGAATTTGAGAAACATTCGGAATCGCATGATTCATATACTTGTGTTTGTGCTGTTTGGTGATCTTTCTACCAAGTTCTATTAGTTCAAACATTTATGGACTAGAAAAAGAATGGAAACCAATGGTTCCCAAACCACAGACTAGGCAAATCAAATGAATCAATAAGAAAGGTTGTGTTATTGAGAATTTGTGAAACATTCGGAATCGCATGATTCGTATGCTTGTGCTTGTGTTGTTTGGTGATCTTTCTATCAAGTTCTATTAGTTCAAACATTTATGGACTAGAAATAGAATGGAAACCAACGGTTCCCAAACGATAGCCTAGGCAAATCAAACCAATCAATAAGAAAGGTTGTGTTATTGAGAATTTGAGAAACATTCGGAATCGCATGATTCGTATGCTTGTGTTTCTGTTGTTTCGTGATCTTTCTACCAAGTTCTATTAGTTCAAACATTTATGTAATAGAAAAAGAATGGAAACCAACGTTACCCAAACCATAGCCTAGGCAAATAAAACGAATCAAAAAGAAAGGTTGTGTTATTGAGAATTTGAGAAACATTCGGAATCGCATGATTCGTATGCTTGTGTTTGTGTTGTGTGGTGATCTTTCTATCAAGTTCGATTAGTTCAAACATTTATGGACTAGAAAAAGAATGGAAACCAACGGTTCCCAAACCACAGACTAGGCAAATCAAATGAATCAATAAGAAAGGTTGTGTTATTGAGAATTTGTGAAACATTCGGAATCGCATGATTCGTATGCTTGTGTTTGTGTTGTTTGGTGATCTTTCTATCAAGTTCTATTAGGTCAAACATTTATAGACTAGAAAATGATGGAAACCAACGGTTCCCAAACGATAGCCTAGGCAAATCAAACCAATCAATAAGAAACGTTGTGTTATTGAGAATTTGAGAAACATTCGGAATCGCATGATTCGTATACTTGTGTTTGTGCTGTTTGGTGATCTTTCTACCAAGTTCTATTAGTTCAAACATTTATGGACTAGAAAAAGAATGGAAACCAATGGTTCCCCAACCACAGACTAGGCAAATCAAATGAATCAATAAGAAAGGTTGTGTTATTGAGAATTTGTGAAACATTCGGAATCGCATGATTCGTATGCTTGTGTTTGTGTTGTTTGGTGATCTTTCTATCAAGTTCTATTAGGTCAAACATTTATAGACTAGAAAAAGAATGGAAACCAACGGTTCCCAAACGATAGCCTAGGCAAATCAAACCAATCAATAAGAAAGGTTGTGTTATTGAGAATTTGAGAAACATTCGGAATCGCATGATTCGTATGCTTGTGTTTGTGTTGTTTGGTGATCTTTCTACCAAGTTATATTAGTTCAAACATTTATGGACTAGAAAAAGAATGGAAACCAACGGTTCCCAAACCATAGCCTAGGCAAATAAAACGAATCAATAAGAAAGGTTGTGTTATTGAGAATTTGAGAAACATTCGGAATCGCATTATTCGTATGCTTGTGTTTGTGCTGTTTGGTGATCTTTCTACTAAGTCCTATTATTTCAAACATTTATGGACTAGAAAAAGAATGGAAACCAACGGTTCCCAAACCATAGCCTAGGCAAATCAAACGAATCAATAAGAAAGATTGTGTTCTTGAGAATTTGAGAAACATTCGGAATCGCATGATTCGTATGCTTGTGTTTGTGTTGTTTCGTGATCTTTCTATCAAGTTCTATTAGTTCAAACATTTATGGACTAGAAATAGAATGGAAACCAACGGTTCCCAAACCATAGCCTAGGCAAATCAAACCAATCAATAAGACAGGTTATGATATTGAGAATTTGAGAAACATTCGGAATCGCATGATTCGTATGCTTGTGTTTGTGTTGTTTCGTGATCTTTCTACCAAGTTCTAATAGTTTACACATTTATGGACTAGAAAAAGAATGGAAACCACCGGTTTCCAAACGATAGCCTAGGCAAATCAAACGAATCAAAAAGAAAGGTTGTGTTATTGAGAATTTGAGAAACATTCGGAATTGTGTGATTCGTATGCTTGTGTTTGTGTTGTTTGGTGATCTTTCTACCAAGTTCTATTAGTTCAAACATTTATAGACTAGAAAAAGAATGGAAACCAACGGTTCCCAAACCATAGCCTAGGCAAATCAATCGAATCAATAGGAAAGGTTGTTTTCTTTGAGAATATGAGAAACATTCAGAATTGCATGATTCGTTTGCTTGTGTTTGTGTTGTTTGGTGATCTTTCTATCATGTTCTATTAGTTCAAACATTTATGGACTAGAAAAAGAATGGAAACCAACGGTTCCCAAACGATAGCCTAGGCAAATCAAACCAATCAATAAGAAAGGTTGTGTTATTGAGAATTTGAGAAACATTCGGAATCGCATGATTCGTATGCTTGTGTTTGTGTTGTTTGGTGATCTTTCTATCAAGTTCTATTAGGTCAAACATTTATGGACTAGAAAAAGAATGGAAACCAACGGTTCCCAAACCATAGCCTAGGCAAATCAAACGAATCAATAAGAAAGGTTGTGTTATTGAGAATTTGAGAAACACTCGGAATCGCATTATTCGTATGCTTGTGTTTGTGTTGTTTCGTGATCTTTCTATCAAGTTCTATTAGTTCAAACATTTATGGACTAGAAAAAGAATGGAAACCAACGGTTCCCAAACCATAGCCTAGGCAAATAAAACGAATCAATAAGAAAGGTTGTGTTATTGAGAATTTGAGAAACATTCGGAATCGCATGATTCGTATGCTTGTGTTTGTGTTGTTTCGTGATCTTTCTACCAAGTTCTATTAGTTCAAACATTTATGTACTAGAAAAAGAATGGAAACCAACGTTTCCCAAACCATAGCCTAGGCAAATAAAACGAATCAAAAAGAAAGGTTGTGTTATTGAGAATTTGAGAAACATTCGGAATCGCATGATTCGTATGCTTGTGTTTCTGTTGTTTCGTGATCTTTCTACCAAGTTCTATTAGTTCAAACATTTATGTAATAGAAAAAGAATGGAAACCAACGTTTCCCAAACCATAGCCTAGGCAAATAAAACGAATCAAAAAGAAAGGTTGTGTTATTGAGAATTTGAGAAACATTTGGAATCGCATGATTCGTATGCTTGTGTTTGTGTTGTGTGGTGATCTTTCTATCAAGTTCGATTAGTTCAAACATTTATGGACTAGAAAAAGAATGGAAACCAACGGTTCCCAAACCACAGACTAGGAAAATCAAATGAATCAATAAGAAAGGTTGTGTTATTGAGAATTTGTGAAACATTCGGAATCGCATGATTCGTATGCTTGTGTTTGTGTTGTTTGGTGATCTTTCTATCAAGTTCTATTAGGTCAAACATTTATAGACTAGAAAATGATGGAAACCAACGGTTCCCAAACGATAGCCTAGGCAAATCAAACCAATAAATAAGAAACGTTGTGTTATTGAGAATTTGAGAAACATTCGGAATCGCATGATTCGTATACTTGTGTTTGTGCTGTTTGGTGATCTTTCTACCAAGTTCTATTAGTTCAAACATTTATGGACTAGAAAAAGAATGGAAACCAATGGTTCCCAAACCACAGACTAGGCAAATCAAATGAATCAATAAGAAAGGTTGTGTTATTGAGAATTTGTGAAACATTCGGAATCGCATGATTCGTATGCTTGTGTTTGTGTTGTTTGGTGATCTTTCTATCAAGTTCTATTAGGTCAAACATTTATAGACTAGAAAAAGAATGGAAACCAACGGTTCCCAAACGATAGCCTAGGCAAATCAAACCAATCAATAAGAAAGGTTGTGTTATTGAGAATTTGAGAAACATTTGGAATCGCCTGATTCGTATGCTTGTGTTTGAGCAGTTTGGTGATCCTTCTACCAAGTTCTATTAGTTCAAACATTTATGGACTAGAAAAAAGAATGGAAACCAACGGTTCCCAAACGATAGCCTAGGCAAATCAAACCAATCAATAAGAAAGGTTGTGTTATCGAGAATTTGAGAAACATTCGGAATCGCATGATTCGTATGCTTGTGTTTGTGTTGTTTCGTGATCTTTCTACCAAGTTCTATTAGTTCAAACATTTATGTACTAGAAAAAGAATGGAAACCAACGTTTCCCAAACCATAGCCTAGGCAAATAAAACGAATCAAAAAGAAAGGTTGTTTTATTGAGAATTTGAGAAACATTCGGAATCGCATGATTCGTATGCTTGTGTTTGTGTTGTGTGGTGATCTTTCTATCAAGTTCTATTAGTTCAAACATTTATTGACTAGAAAAAGAATGGAAACCAACGGTTCCCAAACCATAGCCTAGGCATATCAAACCAATCAATAAGAAAGGTTGTGTTATTGAGAATTTGAGAAACATTCGGAATCGCATGATTCGTATGCTTGTGTTTGTGCTGTTTGGTGATCTTTCTACCAAGTTCTATTAGTTCAAACATTTATGGACTAGAAAAAGAATGGAAACCAACGGTTCCCAAACCATAGACTAGGCAAATCAAATGAATCAATAAGAAAGGTTGTGTTATTGAGAATTTGTGAAACATTCGGAATCGCATGATTCGTATGCTTGTGTTTGTGCTGTTTGGTGATCTTTCTACCAAGTTCTATTAGTTCAAACATTTATGGACTAGAAAAATAAAGGAAACCAACGGTTCCCAAACGATAGCCTAGGCAAATCAAACCAATCAATAAGAAAGGTTGTGTTATTGAGAATTTGAGAAACATTCGGAATCGCATGATTCGTATGCTTGTGTTTGTGTTGTGTGGTGATCCTTCTATCAAGTTCTATTAGTTCAAACATTTATGGACTAGAAAAAGAATGGAAACCAACGGTTCCCAAACCATAGCCTAGGCAAATCAAACCAATCAATAAGAAAGGTTGTGTTATCGAGAATTTGAGAAACATTCGGAATCGCATGATTCGTATGCTTGTGTTTGTGTTGTTTCGTGATCTTTCTACCAAGTTCTATTAGTTCAAACATTTATGTACTAGAAAAAGAATGGAAACCAACGTTTCCCAAACCATAGCCTAGGCAAATAAAACGAATCAAAAAGAAAGGTTGTTTTATTGAGAATTTGAGAAACATTCGGAATCGCATGATTCGTATGCTTGTGTTTGTGTTGTGTGGTGATCTTTCTATCAAGTTCTATTAGTTCAAACATTTATTGACTAGAAAAAGAATGGAAACCAACGGTTCCCAAACCATAGCCTAGGCATATCAAACCAATCAATAAGAAAGGTTGTGTTATTGAGAATTTGAGAAACATTCGGAATCGCATGATTCGTATGCTTGTGTTTGTGCTGTTTGGTGATCTTTCTACCAAGTTCTATTAGTTCAAACATTTATGGACTAGAAAAAGAATGGAAACCAACGGTTCCCAAACCATAGACTAGGCAAATCAAATGAATCAATAAGAAAGGTTGTGTTATTGAGAATTTGTGAAACATTCGGAATCGCATGATTCGTATGCTTGTGTTTGTGCTGTTTGGTGATCTTTCTACCAAGTTCTATTAGTTCAAACATTTATGGACTAGAAAAATAAAGGAAACCAACGGTTCCCAAACGATAGCCTAGGCAAATCAAACCAATCAATAAGAAAGGTTGTGTTATTGAGAATTTGAGAAACATTCGGAATCGCATGATTCGTATGCTTGTGTTTGTGTTGTGTGGTGATCCTTCTATCAAGTTCTATTAGTTCAAACATTTATGGACTAGAAAAAGAATGGAAACCAACGGTTCCCAAACCATAGCCTAGGCATATCAAACCAATCAATAAGAAAGGTTGTGTTATTGAGAATTTGAGAAACATTCGGAATCGCATGATTCGTATACTTGTGTTTGTGCTGTTTGGTGATCTTTCTACCAAGTTCCATTAGTTCAAACATTTATGGACTAGAAAAAGAATGGAAACCAATGGTTCCCAAACCACAGACTAGGCAAATCAAATGAATCAATAAGAAAGGTTGTGTTATTGAGAATTTGTGAAACATTCGGAATCGCATGATTCGTATGCTTGTGCTTGTGTTGTTTGGTGATCTTTCTATCAAGTTCTATTAGTTCAAACATTTATGGACTAGAAATAGAATGGAAACCAACGGTTCCCAAACGATAGCCTAGGCAAATCAAACCAATCAATAAGAAAGGTTGTGTTATTGAGAATTTGAGAAACATTCGGAATCGCATGATTCGTATGCTTGTGTTTCTGTTGTTTCGTGATCTTTCTACCAAGTTCTATTAGTTCAAACATTTATGTAATAGAAAAAGAATGGAAACCAACGTTTCCCAAACCATAGCCTAGGCAAATAAAACGAATCAAAAAGAAAGGTTGTGTTATGGAGAATTTGAGAAACATTCGGAATCGCATGATTCGTATGCTTGTGTTTGTGTTGTGTGGTGATTTTTCTATCAAGTTCGATTAGTTCAAACATTTATGGACTAGAAAAAGAATGGAAACCAACGGTTCCCAAACCACAGACTAGGCAAATCAAATGAATCAATAAGAAAGGTTGTGTTATTGAGAATTTGTGAAACATTCGGAATCGCATGATTCGTATGCTTGTGTTTGTGTTGTTTGGTGATCTTTCTATCAAGTTCTATTAGGTCAAACATTTATAGACTAGAAAATGATGGAAACCAACGGTTCCCAAACGATAGCCTAGGCAAATCAAACCAATCAATAAGAAACGTTGCGTTATTGAGAATTTGAGAAACATTCGGAATCGCATGATTCGTATACTTGTGTTTGTGCTGTTTGGTGATCTTTCTACCAAGTTCTATTAGTTCAAACATTTATGGACTAGAAAAAGAATGGAAACCAATGGTTCCCAAACCACAGACTAGGCAAATCAAATGAATCAATAAGAAAGGTTGTGTTATTGAGAATTTGTGAAACATTCGGAATCGCATGATTCGTATGCTTGTGTTTGTGTTGTTTGGTGATCTTTCTATCAAGTTCTATTACGTCAAACATTTATAGACTAGAAAAAGAATGGAAACCAACGGTTCCCAAACGATAGCCTAGGCAAATCAAACCAATCAATAAGAAAGGTTGTGTTATTGAGAATTTGAGAAACATTCGGAATCGCATGATTCGTATGCTTGTGTTTGAGCAGTTTGGTGATCTTTCTACCAAGTTCTATTAGTTCAAACATTTATGGACTAGAAAAAAGAATGGAAACCAACGGTTCCCAAACGATAGCCTAGGCAAATCAAACCAATCAATAAGAAAGGTTGTGTTACCGAGAATTTGAGAAACATTCGGAATCGCATGATTCGTATGCTTGTGTTTGTGTTGTTTCGTGATCTTTCTACCAAGTTCTATTAGTTCAAACATTTATGTACTAGAAAAAGAATGGAAACCAACGTTTCCCAAACCATAGCCTAGGCAAATAAAACGAATCAAAAAGAAAGGTTGTGTTATTGAGAATTTGAGAAACATTCGGAATCGCATGATTCGTATGCTTGTGTTTGTGTTGTGTGGTGATCTTTCTATCAAGTTCTATTAGTTCAAACATTTATTGACTAGAAAAAGAATGGAAACCAACGGTTCCCAAACCATAGCCTAGGCATATCAAACCAATCAATAAGAAAGGTTGTGTTATTGAGAATTTGAGAAACATTCGGAATCGCATGATTCGTATGCTTGTGTTTGTGCTGTTTGGTGATCTTTCTACCAAGTTCTATTAGTTCAAACATTTATGGACTAGAAAAAGAATGGAAACCAACGGTTCCCAAACCATAGACTAGGCAAATCAAATGAATCAATAAGAAAGGTTGTGTTTTTGAGAATTTGTGAAACATTCGGAATCGCATGATTCGTATGCTTGTGTTTGTGCTGTTTGGTGATCTTTCTACCAAGTTCTATTAGTTCAAACATTTATGGACTAGAAAAAGAATGGAAACCAACGGTTCCCAAACGATAGCCTAGGCAAATCAAACCAATCAATAAGAAAGGTTGTGTTATTGAGAATTTGAGAAACATTCGGAATCGCATGATTCGTATGCTTGTGTTTGTGTTGTGTGGTGATCCTTCTATCAAGTTCTATTAGTTCAAACATTTATGGACTAGAAAAAGAATGGAAACCAACGGTTCCCAAACCATAGCCTAGGCATATCAAACCAATCAATAAGAAAGGTTGTGTTATTGAGAATTTGAGAAACATTCGGAATCGCATGATTCGTATACTTGTGTTTGTGCTGTTTGGTGATCTTTCTACCAAGTTCCATTAGTTCAAACATTTATGGACTAGAAAAAGAATGGAAACCAATGGTTCCCAAACCACAGACTAGGCAAATCAAATGAATCAATAAGAAAGGTTGTGTTATTGAGAATTTGTGAAACATTCGGAATCGCATGATTCGTATGCTTGTGCTTGTGTTGTTTGGTGATCTTTCTATCAAGTTCTATTAGTTCAAACATTTATGGACTAGAAATAGAATGGAAACCAACGGTTCCCAAACGATAGCCTAGGCAAATCAAACCAATCAATAAGAAAGGTTGTGTTATTGAAAATTTGAGAAACATTCGGAATCGCATGATTCGTATGCTTGTGTTTCTGTTGTTTCGTGATCTTTCTACCAAGTTCTATTAGTTCAAACATTTATGTAATAGAAAAAGAATGGAAACCAACGTTTCCCAAACCATAGCCTAGGCAAATAAAACGAATCAAAAAGAAAGGTTGTGTTATTGAGAATTTGAGAAACATTCGGAATCGCATGATTCGTATGCTTGTGTTTGTGTTGTGTGGTGATCTTTCTATCAAGTTCGATTAGTTCAAACATTTATGGACTAGAAAAAGAATGGAAACCAACGGTTCCCAAACCACAGACTAGGCAAATCAAATGAATCAATAAGAAAGGTTGTGTTATTGAGAATTTGTGAAACATTCGGAATCGCATGATTCGTATGCTTGTGTTTGTGTTGTTTGGTGATCTTTCTATCAAGTTCTATTAGGTCAAACATTTATAGACTAGAAAATGATGGAAACCAATTGTTCCCAAACGATAGCCTAGGCAAATCAAACCAATCAATAAGAAACGTTGTGTTATTGAGAATTTGAGAAACATTCGGAATCGCATGATTCGTATACTTGTGTTTGTGCTGTTTGGTGATCTTTCTACCAAGTTCTATTAGTTCAAACATTTATGGACTAGAAAAAGAATGGAAACCAATGGTTCCCAAATCACAGACTAGGCAAATCAAATGAATCAATAAGAAAGGTTGTGTTATTGAGAATTTGTGAAACATTCGGAATCGCATGATTCGTATGCTTGTGTTTGTGTTGTTTGGTGATCTTTCTATCAAGTTCTATTAGGTCAAACATTTATAGACTAGAAAAAGAATGGAAACCAACGGTTCCCAAACGATATCCTAGGCAAATCAAACCAATCAATAAGAAAGGTTGTGTTATTGAGAATTTGAGAAACATTCGGAATCGCATGATTCGTATGCTTGTGTTTGAGCAGTTTGGTGATCTTTCTACCAAGTTCTATTAGTTCAAACATTTATGGACTAGAAAAAAGAATGGAAACCAACGGTTCCCAAACGATAGCCTAGGCAAATCAAACCAATCAATAAGAAAGGTTGTGTTATCGAGAATTTGAGAAACATTCGGAATCGCATGATTCGTATGCTTGTGTTTGTGTTGTTTCGTGATCTTTCTACCAAGTTCTATTAGTTCAAACATTTATGTACTAGAAAAAGAATGGAAACCAACGTTTCCCAAACCATAGCCTAGGCAAATAAAACGAATCAAAAAGAAAGGTTGTGTTATTGAGAATTTGAGAAACATTCGGAATCGCATGATTCGTATGCTTGTGTTTCTGTTGTTTCGTGATCTTTCTACCAAGTTCTATTAGTTCAAACATTTATGTAATAGAAAAAGAATGGAAACCAACGTTTCCCAAACCATAGCCTAGGCAAATAAAACGAATCAATAAGAAAGGTTGTGTTATTGAGAATTTGTGAAACATTCGGAATCGCATGATTCGTATGCTTGTGTTTGTGTTGTGTGGTGATCTTTCTATCAAGTTCGATTAGTTCAAACATTTATGGACTAGAAAAAGAATGGAAACCAACGGTTCCCAAACCACAGACTAGGCAAATCAAATGAATCAATAAGAAAGGTTGTGTTATTGAGAATTTGTGAAACATTCGGAATCGCATGATTCGTATGCTTGTGTTTGTGTTGTTTCGTGATCTTTCTATCAAGTTCTATTAGGTCAAACATTTATAGACTAGAAAATGATGGAAACCAATTGTTCCCAAACGATAGCCTAGGCAAATCAAACCAATCAATAAGAAAGGTTGTGTTATGGAGAATTTGAGAAACATTCGGAATCGCATGATTCGTATACTTGTGTTTGTGCTGTTTGGTGATCTTTCTACCAAGTTCTATTAGTTCAAACATTTATGGACTAGAAAAAGAATGGAAACCAATGGTTCCCAAATCACAGACTAGGCAAATCAAATGAATCAATAAGAAAGGTTGTGTTATTGAGAATTTGTGAAACATTCGGAATCGCATGATTCGTATGCTTGTGTTTGTGTTGTTTGGTGATCTTTCTATCAAGTTCTATTAGGTCAAACATTTATAGACTAGAAAAAGAATGGAAACCAACGGTTCCCAAACGATATCCTAGGCAAATCAAACCAATCAATAAGAAAGGTTGTGTTATTGAGAATTTGAGAAACATTCGGAATCGCATGATTCGTATGCTTGTGTTTGAGCAGTTTGGTGATCTTTCTACCAAGTTCTATTAGTTCAAACATTTATGGACTAGAAAAAAGAATGGAAACCAACGGTTCCCAAACGATAGCCTAGGCAAATCAAACCAATCAATAAGAAAGGTTGTGTTATCGAGAATTTGAGAAACATTCGGAATCGCATGATTCGTATGCTTGTGTTTGTGTTGTTTCGTGATCTTTCTACCAAGTTCTATTAGTTCAAACATTTATGTACTAGAAAAAGAATGGAAACCAACGTTTCCCAAACCATAGCCTAGGCAAATAAAACGAATCAAAAAGAAAGGTTGTGTTATTGAGAATTTGAGAAACATTCGGAATCGCATGATTCGTATGCTTGTGTTTGTGTTGTGTGGTGATCTTTCTATCAAGTTCTATTAGTTCAAACATTTATTGACTAGATAAAGAATGGAAACCAACGGTTCCCAAACCATAGCCTAGGCATATCAAACCAATCAATAAGAAAGGTTGTGTTATTGAGAATTTGAGAAACATTCGGAATCGCATGATTCGTATGCTTGTGTTTGTGCTGTTTGGTGATCTTTCTACCAAGTTCTATTAGTTCAAACATTTATGGACTAGAAAAAGAATGGAAACCAACGGTTCCCAAACCATAGACTAGGCAAATCAAATGAATCAATAAGAAAGGTTGTGTTATTGAGAATTTGTGAAACATTCGGAATCGCATGATTCGTATGCTTGTGTTTGTGCTGTTTGGTGATCTTTCTACCAAGTTCTATTAGTTCAAACATTTATGGACTAGAAAAAGAATGGAAACCAACGGTTCCCAAACGATAGCCTAGGCAAATCAAACCAATCAATAAGAAAGGTTGTGTTATTGAGAATTTGAGAAACATTCGGAATCGCATGATTCGTATGCTTGTGTTTGTGCTGTTTGGTGATCTTTCTACCAAGTTCTATTAGTTCAAACATTTATGGACTAGAAAAAGAATGGAAACCAACGGTTCCCAAACCATAGACTAGGCAAATCAAATGAATCAATAAGAAAGGTTGTGTTATTGAGAATTTGTGAAACATTCGGAATCGCATGATTCGTATGCTTGTGTTTGTGCTGTTTGGTGATCTTTCTACCAAGTTCTATTAGTTCAAACATTTATGGACTAGAAAAAGAATGGAAACCAACGGTTCCCAAACGATAGCCTAGGCAAATCAAACCAATCAATAAGAAAGGTTGTGTTATTGAGAATTTGAGAAACATTCGGAATCGCATGATTCGTATGCTTGTGTTTGTGTTGTGTGGTGATCCTTCTATCAAGTTCTATTAGTTCAAACATTTATGGACTAGAAAAAGAATGGAAACCAACGGTTCCCAAACCATAGCCTAGGCATATCAAACCAATCAATAAGAAAGGTTGTGTTATTGAGAATTTGAGAAACATTCGGAATCGCATGATTCGTATACTTGTGTTTGTGCTGTTTGGTGATCTTTCTACCAAGTTCCATTAGTTCAAACATTTATGGACTAGAAAAAGAATGGAAACCAATGGTTCCCAAACCACAGACTAGGCAAATCAAATGAATCAATAAGAAAGGTTGTGGTATTGAGAATTTGTGAAACATTCGGAATCGCATGATTCGTATGCTTGTGCTTGTGTTGTTTGGTGATCTTTCTATCAAGTTCTATTAGTTCAAACATTTATGGACTAGAAATAGAATGGAAACCAACGGTTCCCAAACGATAGCCTAGGCAAATCAAACCAATCAATAAGAAAGGTTGTGTTATTGAGAATTTGAGAAACATTCGGAATCGCATGATTCGTATGCTTGTGTTTCTGTTGTTTCGTGATCTTTCTACCAAGTTCTATTAGTTCAAACATTTATGTAATAGAAAAAGAATGGAAACCAACGTTTCCCAAACCATAGCCTAGGCAAATAAAACGAATCAAAAAGAAAGGTTGTGTTATTGAGAATTTGAGAAACATTCGGAATCGCATGATTCGTATGCTTGTGTTTGTGTTGTGTGGTGATCTTTCTATCAAGTTCGATTAGTTCAAACATTTATGGACTAGAAAAAGAATGGAAACCAACGGTTCCCAAACCACAGACTAGGCAAATCAAATGAATCAATAAGAAAGGTTGTGTTATTGAGAATTTGTGAAACATTCGGAATCGCATGATTCGTATGCTTGTGTTTGTGTTGTTTGGTGATCTTTCTATCAAGTTCTATTAGGTCAAACATTTATAGACTAGAAAATGATGGAAACCAACGGTTCCCAAACGATAGCCTAGGCAAATCAAACCAATCAATAAGAAACGTTGTGTTATTGAGAATTTGAGAAACATTCGGAATCGCATGATTCGTATACTTGTGTTTGTGCTGTTTGGTGATCTTTCTACCAAGTTCTATTAGTTCAAACATTTATGGACTAGAAAAAGAATGGAAACCAATGGTTCCCAAATCACAGACTAGGCAAATCAAATGAATCAATAAGAAAGGTTGTGTTATTGAGAATTTGTGAAACATTCGGAATCGCATGATTCGTATGCTTGTGTTTGTGTTGTTTGGTGATCTTTCTATCAAGTTCTATTAGGTCAAACATTTATAGACTAGAAAAAGAATGGAAACCAACGGTTCCCAAACGATAGCCTAGGCAAATCAAACCAATCAATAAGAAAGGTTGTGTTATTGAGAATTTGAGAAACATTCGGAATCGCATGATTCGTATGCTTGTGTTTGAGCAGTTTGGTGATCTTTCTACCAAGTTCTATTAGTTCAAACATTTATGGACTAGAAAAAAGAATGGAAACCAACGGTTCCCAAACGATAGCCTAGGCAAATCAAACCAATCAATAAGAAAGGTTGTGTTATCGAGAATTTGAGAAACATTCGGAATCGCATGATTCGTATGCTTGTGTTTGTGTTGTTTCGTGATCTTTCTACCAAGTTCTATTAGTTCAAACATTTATGTACTAGAAAAAGAATGGAAACCAACGTTTCCCAAACCATAGCCTAGGCAAATAAAACGAATCAAAAAGAAAGGTTGTGTTATTGAGAATTTGAGAAACATTCGGAATCGCATGATTCGTATGCTTGTGTTTGTGTTGTGTGGTGATCTTTCTATCAAGTTCTATTAGTTCAAACATTTATTGACTAGATAAAGAATGGAAACCAACGGTTCCCAAACCATAGCCTAGGCATATCAAACCAATCAATAAGAAAGGTTGTGTTATTGAGAATTTGAGAAACATTCGGAATCGCATGATTCGTATGCTTGTGTTTGTGCTGTTTGGTGATCTTTCTACCAAGTTCTATTAGTTCAAACATTTATGGACTAGAAAAAGAATGGAAACCAACGGTTCCCAAACCATAGACTAGGCAAATCAAATGAATCAATAAGAAAGGTTGTGTTATTGAGAATTTGTGAAACATTCGGAATCGCATGATTCGTATGCTTGTGTTTGTGCTGTTTGGTGATCTTTCTACCAAGTTCTATTAGTTCAGACATTTATGGACTAGAAAAAGAATGGAAACCAACGGTTCCCAAACGATAGCCTAGGCAAATCAAACCAATCAATAAGAAAGGTTGTGTTATTGAGAATTTGAGAAACATTCGGAATCGCATGATTCGTATGCTTGTGTTTGTGTTGTGTGGTGATCCTTCTATCAAGTTCTATTAGTTCAAACATTTATGGACTAGAAAAAGAATGGAAACCAACGGTTCCCAAACCATAGCCTAGGCATATCAAACCAATCAATAATAAAGGTTGTGTTATTGAGAATTTGAGAAACATTCGGAATCGCATGATTCGTATACTTGTGTTTGTGCTGTTTGGTGATCTTTCTACCAAGTTCCATTAGTTCAAACATTTATGGACTAGAAAAAGAATGGAAACCAATGGTTCCCAAACCACAGACTAGGCAAATCAAATGAATCAATAAGAAAGGTTGTGGTATTGAGAATTTGTGAAACATTCGGAATCGCATGATTCGTATGCTTGTGCTTGTGTTGTTTGGTGATCTTTCTATCAAGTTCTATTAGTTCAAACATTTATGGACTAGAAATAGAATGGAAACCAACGGTTCCCAAACGATAGCCTAGGCAAATCAAACCAATCAATAAGAAAGGTTGTGTTATTGAGAATTTGAGAAACATTCGGAATCGCATGATTCGTATGCTTGTGTTTCTGTTGTTTCGTGATCTTTCTACCAAGTTCTATTAGTTCAAACATTTATGTAATAGAAAAAGAATGGAAACCAACGTTTCCCAAACCATAGCCTAGGCAAATAAAACGAATCAAAAAGAAAGGTTGTGTTATTGAGAATTTGAGAAACATTCGGAATCGCATGATTCGTATGCTTGTGTTTGTGTTGTGTGGTGATCTTTCTATCAAGTTCGATTAGTTCAAACATTTATGGACTAGAAAAAGAATGGAAACCAACGGTTCCCAAACCACAGACTAGGCAAATCAAATGAATCAATAAGAAAGGTTGTGTTATTGAGAATTTGTGAAACATTCGGAATCGCATGATTCGTATGCTTGTGTTTGTGTTGTTTGGTGATCTTTCTATCAAGTTCTATTAGGTCAAACATTTATAGACTAGAAAATGATGGAAACCAACGGTTCCCAAACGATAGCCTAGGCAAATCAAACCAATCAATAAGAAACGTTGTGTTATTGAGAATTTGAGAAACATTCGGAATCGCATGATTCGTATACTTGTGTTTGTGCTGTTTGGTGATCTTTCTACCAAGTTCTATTAGTTCAAACATTTATGGACTAGAAAAAGAATGGAAACCAATGGTTCCCAAATCACAGACTAGGCAAATCAAATGAATCAATAAGAAAGGTTGTGTTATTGAGAATTTGTGAAACATTCGGAATCGCATGATTCGTATGCTTGTGTTTGTGTTGTTTGGTGATCTTTCTATCAAGTTCTATTAGGTCAAACATTTATAGACTAGAAAAAGAATGGAAACCAACGGTTCCCAAACGATAGCCTAGGCAAATCAAACCAATCAATAAGAAAGGTTGTGTTATTGAGAATTTGAGAAACATTCGGAATCGCATGATTCGTATGCTTGTGTTTGAGCAGTTTGGTGATCTTTCTACCACGTTCTATTAGTTCAAACATTTATGGACTAGAAAAAAGAATGGAAACCAACGGTTCCTAAACGATAGCCTAGGCAAATCAAACCAATCAATAAGAAAGGTTGTGTTATCGAGAATTTGAGAAACATTCGGAATCGCATGATTCGTATGCTTGTGTTTGTGTTGTTTCGTGATCTTTCTACCAAGTTCTATTAGTTCAAACATTTATGTACTAGAAAAAGAATGGAAACCAACGTTTCCCAAACCATAGCCTAGGCAAATAAAACGAATCAAAAAGAAAGGTTGTGTTATTGAGAATTTGAGAAACATTCGGAATCGCATGATTCGTATGCTTGTGTTTGTGTTGTGTGGTGATCTTTCTATCAAGTTCTATTAGTTCAAACATTTATTGACTAGAAAAAGAATGGAAACCAACGGTTCCCAAACCATAGCCTAGGCATATCAAACCAATCAATAAGAAAGGTTGTGTTATTGAGAATTTGAGAAACATTCGGAATCGCATGATTCGTATGCTTGTGTTTGTGCTGTTTGGTGATCTTTCTACCAAGTTCTATTAGTTCAAACATTTATGGACTAGAAAAAGAATGGAAACCAACGGTTCCCAAACCATAGACTAGGCAAATCAAATGAATCAATAAGAAAGGTTGTGTTATTGAGAATTTGTGAAACATTCGGAATCGCATGATTCGTATGCTTGTGTTTGTGCTGTTTGGTGATCTTTCTACCAAGTTCTATTAGTTCAAACATTTATGGAGTAGAAAAAGAATGGAAACCAACGGTTCCCAAACGATAGCCTAGGCAAATCAAACCAATCAATAAGAAAGGTTGTGTTATTGAGAATTTGAGAAACATTCGGAATCGCATGATTCGTATGCTTGTGTTTGTGTTGTGTGGTGATCCTTCTATCAAGTTCTATTAGTTCAAACATTTATGGACTATAAAAAGAATGGAAACCAACGGTTCCCAAACCATAGCCTAGGCATATCAAACCAATCAATAAGAAAGGTTGTGTTATTGAGAATTTGAGAAACATTCGGAATCGCATGATTCGTATACTTGTGTTTGTGCTGTTTGGTGATCTTTCTACCAAGTTCCATTAGTTCAAACATTTATGGACTTGAAAAAGAATGGAAACCAATGGTTCCCAAACCACAGACTAGGCAAATCAAATGAATCAATAAGAAAGGTTGTGGTATTGAGAATTTGTGAAACATTCGGAATCGCATGATTCGTATGCTTGTGCTTGTGTTGTTTGGTGACCTTTCTATCAAGTTCTATTAGTTCAAACATTTATGGACTAGAAATAGAATGGAAACCAACGGTTCCCAAACGATAGCCTAGGCAAATCAAACCAATCAATAAGAAAGGTTGTGTTATTGAGAATTTGAGAAACATTCGGAATCGCATGATTCGTATGCTTGTGTTTCTGTTGTTTCGTGATCTTTCTACCAAGTTCTATTAGTTCAAACATTTATGTAATAGAAAAAGAATGGAAACCAACGTTTCCCAAACCATAGCCTAGGCAAATAAAACGAATTAAAAAGAAAGGTTGTGTTATTGAGAATTTGAGAAACATTCGGAATCGCATGATTCGTATGCTTGTGTTTGTGTTGTGTGGTGATCTTTCTATCAAGTTTGATTAGTTCAAACATTTATGGTCTAGAAAAAGAATGGAAACCAACGGTTCCCAAACCACAGACTAGGCAAATCAAATGAATCAATAAGAAAGGTTGTGTTATTGAGAATTTGTGAAACATTCGGAATCGCATGATTCGTATGCTTGTGTTTGTGTTGTTTGGTGATCTTTCTATCAAGTTCTATTAGGTCAAACATTTATAGACTAGAAAATGATGGAAACCAACGGTTCCCAAACGATAGCCTAGGCAAATCAAACCAATCAATAAGAAACGTTGTGTTATTGAGAATTTGAGAAACATTCGGAATCGCATGATTCGTATGCTTGTGTTTCTGTTGTTTCGTGATCTTTCTACCAAGTTCTATTAGTTCAAACATTTATGTAATAGAAAAAGAATGGAAACCAACGTTTCCCAAACCATAGCCTAGGCAAATAAAACGAATCAGAAAGAAAGGTTGTGTTATTGAGAATTTGAGAAACATTCGGAATCGCATGATTCGTATGCTTGTGTTTGTGTTGTGTGGTGATCTTTCTATCATGTTCGATTAGTTCAAACATTTGTGGACTAGAAAAAGAATGGAAACCAACGGTTCCCAAACCATAGACTAGGCAAATCAAATGAATCAATAAGAAAGGTTGTGTTATTGAGAATTTGTGAAACATTCGGAATCGCATGATTCGTATGCTTGTGTTTGTGTTGTTTGGTGATCTTTCTATCAAGTTCTATTAGGTCAAACATTTATAGACTAGAAAATGATGGAAACCAACGGTTCCCAAACGATAGCCTAGGCAAATCAAACCAATCAATAAGAAACGTTGTGTTATTGAGAATTTGAGAAACATTCGGAATCGCATGATTCGTATACTTGTGTTTGTGCTGTTTGGTGATCTTTCTACCAAGTTCTATTAGTTCAAACATTTATGGACTAGAAAAAGAATGGAAACCAATGGTTCCCAAACCACAGACTAGGCAAATCAAATGAATCAATAAGAAAGGTTGTGTTATTGAGAATTTGTCAAACATTCGGAATCGCATGATTCGTATGCTTGTGTTTGTGTTGTTTGGTGATCTTTCTATCAAGTTCTATTAGGTCAAACATTTAAAGACTAGAAAAAGAATGGAAACCAACGGTTCCCAAACGATAGCCTAGGCAAATCAAACCAATCAATAAGAAAGGTTGTGTTATTGAGAATTTGAGAAACATTCGGAATCGCATGATTCGTGTGCTTGTGTTTGAGCAGTTTGGTGATCTTTCTACCAAGTTCTATTAGTTCAAACATTTATGGACTAGAAAAAAGAATGGAAACCAACGGTTCCCAAACGATAGCCTAGGTAAATCAAACCAATCAATAAGAAAGGTTGTGTTATCGAGAATTTGAGAAACATTCGGAATCGCATGATTCGTATGCTTGTGTTTGTGTTGTTTCGTGATCTTTCTACCAAGTTCTATTAGTTCAAACATTTATGTACTAGAAAAAGAATGGAAACCAACGTTTCCCAAACTATAGCCTAGGCAAATAAAACGAATCAAAAAGAAAGGTTGTGTTATTGAGAATTTGAGAAACATTCGGAATCGCATGATTCGTATGCTTGTGTTTGTGTTGTGTGGTGATCTTTCTATCAAGTTCTATTAGTTCAAACATTTATTGACTAGAAAAAGAATGGAAACCAACGGTTCCCAAACCATAGCCTAGGCATATCAAACCAATCAATAAGAAAGGTTGTGTTATTGAGAATTTGAGAAACATTCGGAATCGCATGATTCGTATGCTTGTGTTTGTGCTGTTTGGTGATCTTTCTACCAAGTTCTATTAGTTCAAACATTTATGGACTAGAAAAAGAATGGAAACCAACGGTTCCCAAACCATAGACTAGGCAAATCAAATGAATCAATAAGAAAGGTTGTGTTATTGAGAATTTGTGAAACATTCGGAATCGCATGATTCGTATGCTTGTGTTTGTGCTGTTTGGTGATCTTTCTACCAAGTTCTATTAGTTCAAACATTTATGGACTAGAAAAAGAATGGAAACCAACGGTTCCCAAACGATAGCCTAGGCAAATCAAACCAATCAATAAGAAAGGTTGTGTTATTGAGAATTTGAGAAACATTCGGAATCGCATGATTCGTATGTTTGTGTTTGTGTTGTGTGGTGATCCTTCTATCAAGTTCTATTAGTTCAAACATTTATGGACTAGAAAAAGAATGGAAACCAACGGTTCCCAAACCATAGCCTAGGCATATCAAACCAATCAATAAGAAAGGTTGTGTTATTGAGAATTTGAGAAACATTCGGAATCGCATGATTCGTATACTTGTGTTTGTGCTGTTTGGTGATCTTTCTACCAAGTTCCATTAGTTCAAACATTTATGGACTAGAAAAAGAATGGAAACCAATGGTTCCCAAACCACAGACTAGGCAAATCAAATGAATCAATAAGAAAGGTTGTGTTATTGAGAATTTGTGAAACATTCGGAATCGCATGATTCGTATGCTTGTGCTTGTGTTGTTTGGTGATCTTTCTATCAAGTTCTATTAGTTCAAACATTTATGGACTAGAAATAGAATGGAAACCAACGGTTCCCAAACGATAGCCTAGGCAAATCAAACCAATCAATAAGAAAGGTTGTGTTATTGAGAATTTGAGAAACATTCGGAATCGCATGATTCGTATGCTTGTGTTTCTGTTGTTTCGTGATCTTTCTACCAAGTTCTATTAGTTCAAACATTTATGTAATAGAAAAAGAATGGAAACCAACGTTTCCCAAACCATAGCCTAGGCAAATAAAACGAATCAAAAAGAAAGGTTGTGTTATTGAGAATTTGAGAAACATTCGGAATCGCATGATTCGTATGCTTGTGTTTGTGTTGTGTGGTGATCTTTCTATCAAGTTCTATTAGTTCAAACATTTATGGACTAGAAAAAGAATGGAAACCAACGGTTCCCAAACCATAGCCTAGGCATATCAAACCAATCAATAAGAAAGGTTGTGTTATTGAGAATTTGAGAAACATTCGGAATCGCATGATTCGTATGCTTGTGTTTGTGCTGTTTGGTGATCTTTCTACCAAGTTCTATTAGTTCAAACATTTATGGACTAGAAAAAAGAATGGAAACCAACGGTTCCCAAACGATAGCCTAGGCAAATCAAACCAATCAATAAGAAAGGTT
Source organism: Polygonum maritimum (assembly GCA_963924305.1). Taxonomy (NCBI): domain Eukaryota; kingdom Viridiplantae; phylum Streptophyta; class Magnoliopsida; order Caryophyllales; family Polygonaceae; genus Polygonum; species Polygonum maritimum. The sequence continues at coordinate 14,328,775 of OZ002730.1, read as the reverse complement.
GTGTTATCGAGAATTTGAGAAACATTCGGAATCGCATGATTCGTATGCTTGTGTTTGTGTTGTTTCGTGATCTTTCTACCAAGTTCTATTAGTTCAAACATTTATGTACTAGAAAAAGAATTGAAACCAACGTTTCCCAAACCATAGCCTAGGCAAATAAAACGAATCAAAAAGAAAGGTTATGTTATTGAGAATTTGAGAAACATTCGGAATCGCATGATTCGTATGCTTGTGTTTGTGTTGTGTGGTGATCTTTCTATCAAGTTCTATTAGTTCAAACATTTATGGACTAGAAAAAGAATGGAAACCAACGGTTCCCAAACCATAGCCTAGGCATATCAAACCAATCAATAAGAAAGGTTATGTTATTGAGAATTTGAGAAACATTCGGAATCGCATGATTCGTATGCTTGTGTTTGTGTTGTCTGGTGATCTTTCTATCAAGTTCTATTAGTTCAAACATTTATTGACTAGAAAAAGAATGGAAACCAACGGTTCCCAAACCATAGCCTAGGCATATCAAACCAATCAATAAGAAAGGTTGTGTTATTGAGAATTTGAGAAACATTCGGAATCGCATGATTCGTATGCTTGTGTTTGTGTTGTTTCGTGATCTTTCTACCAAGTTCTATTAGTTCAAACATTTATGTACTAGAGAAAGAATGGAAACCAACGTTTCCCAAACCATAGCCTAGGCAAATAAAACGAATCAAAAAGAAAGGTTGTGTTATTGAGAATTTGAGAAACATTCGGAATCGCATGATTCGTATGCTTGTGTTTGTGTTGTGTGGTGATCCTTCTATCAAGTTCTATTAGTTCAAACTTTTATGGACTAAATAAAAAGAATGGAAACCAACGGTTCCCAAAACATAGCCTAGGCATATCAAACCAATCAATAAGAAAGGTTGTGTTATTGAGAATTTGAGAAACATTCGGAATCGCATGTTTCGTATATTTGTGTTTGTGCTGTTTGGTGATCTTTCTACCAAGTTCTATTAGTTCAAACATTTATGGACTAGAAAAAGAATGGAAACCAATGGTTCCCAAACCACAGACTAGGCAAATCAAATGAATCAATCAGAAAGGTTGTGTTATTGAGAATTTGTGAAACATTCGGAATCGCATGATTCGTATGCTTGTGCTTGTGTTGTTTGGTGATCTTTCTATCAAGTTCTATTAGTTCAAACATTTATGGACTAGAAATAGAATGGAAACCAACGGTTCCCAAACGATAGCCTAGGCAAATCAAACCAATCAATAAGAAAGGTTGTGTTATTGAGAATTTGAGAAACATTCGGAATCGCATGATTCGTATGCTTGTGTTTGTGTTGTGTGGTGATCTTTCTATCAAGTTCTATTAGTTCAAACATTTATGGACTAGAAAAAGAATGGAAACCAACGGTTCCCAAACCATAGCCTAGGCATATCAAACCAATCAATAAGAAAGGTTGTGTTATTGAGAATTTGAGAAACATTCGGAATCGCATGATTCGTATGCTTGTGTTTGTGATGTTTGGTGATCTTTCTACCAAGTTCTATTAGTTCAAACACTTATGGACTAGAAAAAAGAATGGAAACCAACGGTTCCCAAACGATAGCCTAGGCAAATCAAACCAATCAATAAGAAAGGTTGTGTTTTCGAGAATTTGAGAAACATTCGGAATCGCATGATTCGTATGCTTGTGTTTGTGTTGTTTCGTGATCTTTCTACCAAGTTCTATTAGTTCAAACATTTATGTACTAGAAAAAGAATGGAAACCAACGTTTCCCAAACCATAGCCTAGGCAAATAAAACGAATCAAAAAGAAAGGTTGTGTTATTGAGAATTTGAGAAACATTCGGAATCGCATGATTCGTATGCTTGTGTTTGTGTTGTGTGGTGATCTTTCTATCAAGTTCTATTAGTTCAAACATTTATTGACTAGAAAAAGAATGGAAACCAACGGTTCCCAAACCATAGCCTAGGCATATCAAACCAATCATTAAGAAAGGTTGTGTTATTGAGAATTTGAGAAACATTCGGAATCGCATGATTCGTATGCTTGTGTTTGTGCTGTTTGGTGATCTTTCTACCAAGTTCTATTAATTCAAACATTTATGGACTAGAAAAAGAATGGAAACCAACGGTTGCCAAACCATAGACTAGGCAAATCAAATGAATCAATAAGAAAGGTTGTGTTATTGAGAATTTGTGAAACATTCGGAATCGCATGATTCGTATGCTTGTGTTTGTGCTGTTTGGTGATCTTTCTACCAAGTTCTATTAGTTCAAACATTTATGGACTAGAAAAAGAATGGAAACCAACGGTTCCCAAACGATAGCCTAGGCAAATCAAACCAATCAATAAGAAAGGTTGTGTTATTGAGAATTTGAGAAACATTCGGAATCGCATGATTCGTATGCTTGTGTTTGTGTTGTGTGGTGATCCTTCTATCAAGTTCTATTAGTTCAAACATTTATGGACTAGAAAAAGAATGGAAACCAACGGTTCCCAAACCATAGCCTAGGCATATCAAACCAATCAATAAGAAAGGTTGTGTTATTGAGAATTTGAGAAACATTCGGAATCGCATGATTCGTATACTTGTGTTTGTGCTGTTTGGTGATCTTTCTACCAAGTTCCATTAGTTCAAACATTTATGGACTAGAAAAAGAATGGAAACCAATGGTTCCCAAACCACAGACTAGGCAAATCAAATGAATCAATAAGAAAGGTTGTGTTATTGAGAATTTGTGAAACATTCGGAATCGCATGATTCGTATGCTTGTGCTTGTGTTGTTTGGTGATCTTTCTATCAAGTTCTATTAGTTCAAACATTTATGGACTAGAAATAGAATGGAAACCAACGGTTCCCAAACGATAGCCTAGGCAAATCAAACCAATCAATAAGAAAGGTTGTGTTATTGAGAATTTGAGAAACATTCGGAATTGCATGATTCGTATGCTTGTGTTTCTGTTGTTTCGTGATCTTTCTACCAAGTTCTATTAGTTCAAACATTTATGTAATAGAAAAAGAATGGAAACCAACGTTTCCCAAACCATATCCTAGGCAAATAAAACGAATCAAAAAGAAAGGTTGTGTTATTGAGAATTTGAGAAACATTCGGAATCGCATGATTCGTATGCTTGTGTTTGTGTTGTGTGGTGATCTTTCTATCAAGTTCGATTAGTTCAAACATTTATGGACTAGAAAAAGAATGGAAACCAACGGTTCCCAAACCACAGACTAGGCAAATCAAATGAATCAATAAGAAAGGTTGTGTTATTGAGAATTTGTGAAACATTCGGAATCGCATGATTCGTATCTTGTGTTTGTGTTGTTTGGTGATCTTTCTATCAAGTTCTATTAGGTCAAACATTTATAGACTAGAAAATGATGGAAACCAACGGTTCCCAAACGATAGCCTAGGCAAATCAAACCAATCAATAAGAAACATTGTGTTATTGAGAATTTGAGAAACATTCGGAATCGCATGATTCGTATACTTGTGTTTGTGCTGTTTGGTGATCTTTCTACCGAGTTCTATTAGTTCAAACATTTATGGACTAGAAAAATAATGGAAACCAATGGTTCCCAAACCACAGACTAGGCAAATCAAATGAATCAATAAGAAAGGTTGTGTTATTGAGAATTTGTGAAACATTCGGAATCGCATGATTCGTATGCTTGTGTTTGTGTTGTTTGGTGATCTTTCTATCAAGTTCTATTAGGTCAAACATTTATAGACTAGAAAAAGAATGGAAACCAACGGTTCCCAAACGATAGCCTAGGCAAATCAAACCAATCAATAAGAAAGGTTGTGTTATTGAGAATTTGAGAAACATTCGGAATCGCATGATTCGTATGCTTGTGTTTGAGCAGTTTGGTGATCTTTCTACCAAGTTCTATTAGTTCAAACATTTATGGACTAGAAAAAGAATAGAAACCAACGGTTCCCAAACCATAGCCTAGGCAAATCAAACGACTCAATAGGAAAGGTTTTTTTATTGAGAATTTGAGAAACATTCAGAATTGCATGATTCGTTTGCTTGTGTTTGTGATGTTTGTTGATCTTTCTATCATGTTCTATTAGTTCCAATATTTTTGGACTAGAAAAAGAATAGAAACCAACGGTTCCCAAACCATAGCCCAGGCAAATCAAACGAATCAAAAAGACAGGTTGTGTTATTGAAAATTTGAGAAACATTCGGAATCGCATGATTCGTATGCTTGTGTTTGTGTTGTTTGGTGATCTTTCTATCAAGTTCTATTAGGTCAAACATTTATAGACTAGAAAAAGAACGGAAACCAACTGTTCCCAAACGATAGCCTTAGCAAATCAAACCAATCAATAAGAAAGGTTGTGTTATTGAGAATTTGAGAAACATTCGGAATCGCATGATTCGTATGCTTGTGTTTGTGCTGTTTGGTGATCTTTCTACCAAGTTCTATTAGTTCAAACATTTATGGACTAGAAAAAGAATAGAAACCAACGGTTCCCAAACCATAGCCTAGGCAAATCAAACGAATCAATAGGAATGGTTGTTTTATTGAGAATTTGAGAAACATTCGGAATTGCATGATTCGTTTGCTTGTGTTTGTGTTGTTTGGTGATCTTTCTATCATGTTCTATTAGTTCCAAGATTTTTGGACTAGAAAAAGAATGGAAACCAACGGTTCCCAACCCATAGCCTAGGCAAATCAAACGAATCAAAAAGAAAGGTTGTGTTATTGAGAATTTGAGAAACATTCGGAATCGCATGATTCGTATGCTTGTGTTTGTGTTGTTTGGTGATCTTTCTATCAAGTTCTATTAGTTCAAACATTTATGGACTAGAAATAGAATGGAAACCAACGGTTCCCAAACGATAGCCTAGGCAAATCAAACCAATCAATAAGAAAGGTTGTGATATTGAGAATTTGAGAAACATTCGGAATCGCATGATTCGTATACTTGTGTTTGTGTTGTTTCGTGATCTTTCTACCATGTTCTATTAGTTCAAACATTTATGTACTAGAAAAAGAATGGAAACCAACGGTTCCCAAACCATAGCCTAGGCAAATCAAACGAATCAATAGGAATGGTTGTTTTATTGAGAATTTGAGAAACAATCGGAATTGCATGATTCGTTTGCTTGTGTTTGTGTTGTTTGGTGATCTTTCTATCATGTTCTATTAGTTCCAAGATTTTTGGACTAGAAAAAGAATGGAAACCAACGGTTCCCAACCCATAGCCTAGGCAAATCAAACGAATCAAAAAGAAAGGTTGTGTTATTGAGAATTTGAGAAACATTCGGAATCGCATGATTCGTATGCTTGTGTTTGTGTTGTTTGGTGATCTTTCTATCAAGTTCTATTAGTTCATACATTTATGGACTAGAAATAGAATGGAAACCAACGGTTCCCAAACGATAGCCAAGGCAAATCAAACCAATCAATAAGAAAGGTTGTGATATTGAGAATTTGAGAAACATTCGGAATCACATGATTCGTATGCTTGTGTTTGTGTTGTTTCGTGATCTTTCTACCAAGTTCTATTAGTTCAAACATTTATGTACTAGAAAAAGAATGGAAACCAACGTTTCCCAAACCATAGCCTAGGCAAATAAAACGAATCAAAAAGAAAGGTTGTGTTATTGAGAATTTGAGAAACATTCGGAATCGCATGATTCGTATGCTTGTGTTTGTGTTGTGTGGTGATCTTTCTATCAAGTTCTATTAGTTCAAACATTTATGGACTAGAAAAAGAATGGAAACCAACGGTTCCCAAACCATAACCTAGGCATATCAAACCAATCAATAAGAAAGGTTGTGTTATTGAGAATCTGAGAAACATTCGGAATCGCATGATTCGTATGCTTGTGTTTGTGCTGTTTGGTGATCTTTCTACCAAGTTCTATTAGTTCAAACATTTATGGACTAGAAAAAGAATGGAAACCAACGGTTCCCAAACGATAGCTTAGGCAAATCAAACCAATCAATAAGAAAGGTTGTGTTATTGAGAATTTGAGAAACATTCGGAATCGCATGATTCGTATGCTTGTGTTTGTGTTGTTTGGTGATCTTTCTATCAAGTTCTATTAGTTCAAACATTTATTGACTAGAAATAGAATGGAAACCAACGGTTCCCAAACGATAGCCTAGGCAAATCAAACCAATCAATAAGAAAGGTTGTGATATTAAGAATTTGAGAAACATTCGGAATCGCATGATTTGTATGCTTGTGTTTGTGTTGTTTCGTGATCTTTCTACCAAGTTCTATTAGTTCAAACATTTATGTACTAGAAAAAGAATGGAAACCAACGTTTCCCAAACCATAGCCTAGGCAAATAAAACGAATCAAAAAGAAAGTTTGTGTTATTGAGAATTTGAGAAACATTCGGAATCGCATGATTCGTATGCTTGTGTTTGTGTTGTGTGGTGATCTTTCTATCAAGTTCTATTAGTTCAAACATTTATGGACTAGAAAAAGAATGGAAACCAACGGTTCCCAAACCATAACCTAGGCATATCAAACCAATCAATAAGAAAGGTTGTGTTATTGAGAATTTGAGAAACATTCGGAATCGCATGATTCGTATGCTTGTGTTTGTGCTGTTTGGTGATCTTTCTACCAAGTTCTATTAGTTCAAACATTTATGGGCTAGAAAAAGAATGGATACCAACGGTTCCCAAACGATAGCCTAGGCAAATCAAACCAATCAATAAGAAAGGTTGTGTTATTGAGAATTTGAGAAACATTCGGAATCGCATGATTCGTATGCTTGTGTTTGTGTTGTTTCGTGATCTTTCTACCAAGTTCTATTAGTTCAAACATTTATGTACTAGAAAAAGAATGGAAACCAACGTTTCCCAAACCATAGCCTAGGCAAATAAAACGAATCAAAAAGAAAGGTTGTGTTATTGAGAATTTGAGAAACATTCGGAATCGCATGATTCGTATGCTTGTGTTTGTGTTGTGTGGTGATCTTTCTATCAAGTTCTATTAGTTCAAACATTTATGGACTAGAAAAAGAATGGAAACCAACGGTTCCCAAACCATAGCCTAGGCATATCAAACCAATCAATAAGAAAGGTTGTGTTATTGAGAATTTGAGAAACATTGGGAATCGCATGATTCGTATACTTGTGTTTGTGCTGTTTGGTGATCTTTCTATCAAGTTCTATTAGGTCAAACATTTATAGACTAGAAAATGATGGAAACCAACCATTCCCAAACGATAGCCTAGGCAAATCAAACCAATCAATAAGAAAGGTTGTGTTATTGAGAATTTGAGAAACATTCGGAATCGCATGATTCATATGCTTGTGTTTGTGTTGTTTCATGATCTTTCTACCAAGTTCTATTAGTTCAAACATTTATGTACTAGAAAAAGAATGGAAACCAACGGTTCCCAAACCATAGCCTAGGCAAATAAAACGAATCAAAAAGAAAGGTTGTGTTATTGAGAATTTGAGAAACATTGGGAATCGCATGATTCGTATACTTGTGTTTGTGCCGTTTGGTGATCTTTCTACCAAGTTCTATTAGTTCAAACATTTATGGACTAGAAAAAGAATGGAAACCAATGGTTCCCAAACCACAGACTAGGCAAATCAAATGAATCAATAAGAAAGGTTGTGTTATTGAGAATTTGTGAAACATTCGGAATCGCATGATTCGTATGCTTGTGTTTGTGTTGTGTGGTGATCTTTCTATCAAGTTCTATTAGTTCAAACATTTATGGACTAGAAAAAGAATGGAAACCAACGGTTCCCAAACCATAGCCTAGGAAAATAAAACGAATCAAAAAGAAAGGTTGTGTTATTGAGAATTTGAGAAACATTCGGAATCGCATGATTCGGATGCTTGTGTTTGTGTTGTGTGGTGATCTTTCTATCAAGTTCTATTAGTTCAAACATTTATGGACTAGAAAAAGAATGGAAACCAACGGTTCCCAAACCATAGCCTAGGCATATCAAACCAATCAATAAGAAAGGTTGTGTTATTGAGAATTTGAGAAACATTGGGAATCGCATGATTCGTATACTTGTGTTTGTGCTGTTTGGTGATCTTTCTATCAAGTTCTATTAGGTCAAACATTTATAGACTAGAAAATGATGGAAACCAACCGTTCCCAAACGATAGCCTAGGCAAATCAAACCAATCAATAAGAAAGGTTGTGTTATTGAGAATTTGAGAAACATTCGGAATCGCATGATTCGTATGCTTGTGTTTGTGTTGTTTCGTGATCTTTCTACCAAGTTCTATTAGTTCAAACATTTATGTACTAGAAAAAGAATGGAAACCAACGTTTCCCAAACCATAGCCTAGGCAAATAAAACGAATCAAAAAGAAAGGTTGTGTTATTGAGAATTTGAGAAACATTGGGAATCGCATGATTCGTATACTTGTGTTTGTGCTGTTTGGTGATCTTTCTACCAAGTTCTATTAGTTCAAACATTTATGGACTAGAAAAAGAATGGAAACCAATGGTTCCCAAACCACAGACTAGGCAAATCAAATGAATCAATAAGAAAGGTTGTGTTATTGAGAATTTGTGAAACATTCGGAATCGCATGATTCGTATGCTTGTATTTGTGTTGTTTGGTGATCTTTCTATCAAGTTCTATTAGTTCAAACATTTATGGACTAGAAATAGAATGGAAACCAACGGTTCCCAAACGATAGCCTAGGCAAATCAAACCAATCAATAAGAAAGGTTGTGTTATTGAGAATTTGAGAAACATTCGGAATCGCATGATTCGTATGCTTGTGTTTCTGTTGTTTCGTGATCTTTCTACCAAGTTCTATTAGTTCAAACATTTATGTAATAGAAAAAGAATGGAAACCAACGTTTCCCAAACCATAGCCTAGGCAAATAAAACGAATCAAAAAGAAAGGTTGTGTTATTGAGAATTTGAGAAACATTCGGAATCGCATGATTCGTATGCTTGTGTTTGTGTTGTGTGGTGATCTTTCTATCAAGTTCTATTAGTTCAAACATTTATGGACTAGAAAAAGAATGGAAACCAACGGTTCCCAAACCATAGCCTAGGCATATCAAACCAATCAATAAGAAAGGTTGTGTTATTGAGAATTTGAGAAACATTCGGAATCGCATGATTCGTATGCTTGTGTTTGTGCTGTTTGGTGATCTTTCTACCAAGTTCTATTAGTTCAAACATTTATGGACTAGAAAAAAGAATGGAAACCAACGGTTCCCAAACGATAGCCTAGGCAAATCAAACCAATCAATAAGAAAGGTTGTGTTATTGAGAATTGAGAAACATTCGGAATCGCATGATTCGTATGCTTGTGTTTGTGTTGTTTCGTGATCTTTCTACCAAGTTCTATTAGTTCAAACATTTATGTACTAGAAAAAGAATGGAAACCAACGTTTCCCAAACCATAGCCTAGGCAAATAAAACGAGTCAAAAAGAAAGGTTGTGTTATTGAGAATTTGAGAAACATTCGGAATCGCATGATTCGTATGCTTGTGTCTGTGTTCTATTAGTGGAAACCAACGGTTCCCAAACCATAGCCTAGGCATATCAAACCAATCAATAAGAAAGGTTGTGTTATTGAGAATTTGAGAAACATTGGGAATCGCATGATTCGTATACTTGTTATTGTGCTGTTTGGTGATCTTTCTACCAAGTTCTATTAATTCAAACATTTATGGACTAGAAAAAGAATGGAAACCAATGGTTCCCAAACCACAGACTACGCAAATCAAATGAATCAATAAGAAAGGTTGTGTTATTGAGAATTTGAGAAACATTCGGAATCGCATGATTCGTATGCTTGTGTTTGTGTTGTTTGGTGATCTTTCTATCAAGTTCTATTAGTTCAAACATTTATGGACTAGAAAAATAATGGAAACCAACGGTTCCCAAACCATAGCCTAGGCATATCAAACCAATCAATAAGAAAGGTTGTGTTATTGAGAATTTGAGAAACATTGGGAATCGCATGATTCGTATGCTTGTGTTTCTGTTGTTTCGTGATCTTTCTACCAAGTTCTATTAGTTCAAACATTTATGTAATAGAAAAAGAATGGAAACCAACGTTTCCCAAACCATAGCCTAGGCAAATAAAACGAATCAAAAAGAAAGGTTGTGTTATTGAGAATTTGAGAAACATTCGGAATCGCATGATTCGTATGCTTGTGTTTGTGTTGTGTGGTGATCTTTCTATCAAGTTCTATTAGTTCAAACATTTATGGACTAGAAAAAGAATGGAAACCAACGGTTCCCAAACCATAGCCTAGGCATATCAAACCAATCAATAAGAAAGGTTGTGTTATTGAGAATTTGAGAAACATTCGGAATCGCATGATTCGTATGCTTGTGTTTGTGCTGTTTGGTGATCTTTCTACCAAGTTCTATTAGTTCAAACATTTATGGACTAGAAAAAAGAATGGAAACCAACGGTTCCCAAACGATAGCCTAGGCAAATCAAACCAATCAATAAGAAAGGTTGTGTTATTGAGAATTGAGAAACATTCGGAATCGCATGATTCGTATGCTTGTGTTTGTGTTGTTTCGTGATCTTTCTACCAAGTTCTATTAGTTCAAACATTTATGTACTAGAAAAAGAATGGAAACCAACGTTTCCCAAACCATAGCCTAGGCAAATAAAACGAGTCAAAAAGAAAGGTTGTGTTATTGAGAATTTGAGAAACATTCGGAATCGCATGATTCGTATGCTTGTGTCTGTGTTGTGTGGTGATCTTTCTATCAAGTTCTATTAGTTCAAACATTTATGGACTAGAAAAATAATGGAAACCAACGGTTCCCAAACCATAGCCTAGGCATATCAAACCAATCAATAAGAAAGGTTGTGTTATTGAGAATTTGAGAAACATTGGGAATCGCATGATTCGTATACTTGTTATTGTGCTGTTTGGTGATCTTTCTACCAAGTTCTATTAATTCAAACATTTATGGACTAGAAAAAGAATGGAAACCAATGGTTCCCAAACCACAGACTACGCAAATTAAATGAATCAATAAGAAAGGTTGTGTTATTGAGAATTTGTGAAACATTCGGAATCGCATGATTCGTATGCTTGTGTTTGTGGGGGTCTTTGGTTATCTTTCTATCAAGTTCTATTAGTTCAAACATTTATGGACTAGAAATAGAATGGAAACCAACGGTTCCCAAACGATAGCCTAGGCCAATCAAACCAATCAATAAGAAAGGTTGTGTTATTGAGAATTTCAGAAACATTCGGAATCGCATGATTCGTATGCTTGTGTTTCTGTTGTTTCGTGATCTTTCTACCAAGTTCTATTAGTTCAAACATTTATGTAATAGAAAAAGAATGGAAACCAACGTTTCCCAAACCATAGCCTAGGCAAATAAAACGAATCAAAAAGAAAGGTTGTGTTATTGAGAATTTGAGAAACATTCGGAATCGCATGATTCGTATGCTTGTGTTTGTGTTGTGTGGTGATCTTTCTATCAAGTTCTATTAGTTCAAACATTTATGGACTAGAAAAAGAATGGAAACCAACGGTTCCCAAACCATAGCCTAGGCATATCAAACAAATCAATAAGAAAGGTTGTGTTATTGAGAATTTGAGAAACATTCGGAATCGCATGATTCGTATGCTTGTGTTTGTGCTGTTTGGTGATCTTTCTACCAAGTTCTATTAGTTCAAACATTTATGGACTAGAAAAAAGAATGGAAACCAACGGTTCCCAAACGATAGCCTAGGCAAATCAAACCAATCAATAAGAAAGGTTGTGTTATCGAGAATTTGAGAAACATTCGGAATCGCATGATTCGTATGCTTGTGTTTGTGTTGTTTCGTGATCTTTCTACCAAGTTCTATTAGTTCAAACATTTATGTACTAGAAAAAGAATGGAAACCAACGTTTCCCAAACCATAGCCTAGGCAAATAAAACGAATCAAAAAGAAAGGTTGTGTTATTGAGAATTTGAGAAACATTGGGAATCGCATGATTCGTATACTTGTGTTTGTGCTGTTTGGTGATCTTTCTACCAAGTTATATTAGTTCAAACATTTATGGACTAGAAAAAGAATGGAAAACAATGGTTCCCAAACCACAGACTAGGCAAATCAAATGAATCAATAAGAAAGGTTGTGTTATTGAGAATTTGTGAAACATTCGGAATCGCATGATTCGTATGCTTGTGTTTGTGTTGTTTGGTGATCTTTCTATCAAGTTCTTTTAGTTCAAACATTTATGGACTAGAAATAGAATGGAAACCAACGGTTCCCAAACGATAGCCTAGGCAAATCAAACCAATCAATAAGAAAGGTTGTGTTATTGAGAATTGAGAAACATTCGGAATCGCATGATTCGTATGCTTGTGTTTCTGTTGTTTCGTGATCTTTCTACCAAGTTCTATTAGTTCAAACATTTATGTACTAGAAAAAGAATGGAAACCAACGTTTCCCAAACCATTGCCTAGGCAAATAAAACGAGTCAAAAAGAAAGGTTGTGTTATTGAGAATTTGAGAAACATTCGGAATCGCATGATTCGTATGCTTGTGTTTGTGTTGTGTGGTGATCTTTCTATCAAGTTCTATTAGTTCAAACATTTATGGACTAGAAAAAGAATGGAAACCAACGGTTCCCAAACCATAGCCTAGGCATATCAAACCAATCAATAAGAAAGGTTGTGTTATTGAGAATTTGAGAAACATTCGGAATCGCATGATTCGTATGCTTGTGTTTGTGCTGTTTGGTGATCTTTCTACCAAGTTCTATTAGTTCAAACATTTATGGACTAGAAAAAGAATGGAAACCAACGTTTCCCAAACCATAGCCTAGGAAAATAAAACGAATCAAAAAGAAAGGTTGTGTTATTGAGAATTTGAGAAACATTCGGAATCGCATGATTCGGATGCTTGTGTTTGTGTTGTGTGGTGATCTTTCTATCAAGTTCTATTAGTTCAAACATTTATGGACTAGAAAAAGAATGGAAACCAACGGTTCCCAAACCATAGCCTAGGCATATCAAACCAATCAATAAGAAAGGTTGTGTTATTGAGAATTTGAGAAACATTGGGAATCGCATGATTCGTATACTTGTGTTTGTGCTGTTTGGTGATCTTTCTATCAAGTTCTATTAGGTCAAACATTTATAGACTAGAAAATGATGGAAACCAACCGTTCCCAAACGATAGCCTAGGCAAATCAAACCAATCAATAAGAAAGGTTGTGTTATTGAGAATTTGAGAAACATTCGGAATCGCATGATTCGTATGCTTGTGTTTGTGTTGTTTCGTGATCTTTCTACCAAGTTCTATTAGTTCAAACATTTATGTACTAGAAAAAGAATGGAAACCAACGTTTCCCAAACCATAGCCTAGGCAAATAAAACGAATCAAAAAGAAAGGTTGTGTTATTGAGAATTTAGAAACATTGGGAATCGCATGATTCGTATACTTGTGTTTGTGCTGTTTGGTGATCTTTCTACCAAGTTCTATTAGTTCAAACATTTATGGACTAGAAAAAGAATGGAAACCAATGGTTCCCAAACCACAGACTAGGCAAATCAAATGAATCAATAAGAAAGGTTGTGTTATTGAGAATTTGTGAAACATTCGGAATCGCATGATTCGTATGCTTGTATTTGTGTTGTTTGGTGATCTTTCTATCAAGTTCTATTAGTTCAAACATTTATGGACTAGAAATAGAATGGAAACCAACGGTTCCCAAACGATAGCCTAGGCAAATCAAACCAATCAATAAGAAAGGTTGTGTTATTGAGAATTTGAGAAACATTCGGAATCGCATGATTCGTATGCTTGTGTTTCTGTTGTTTCGTGATCTTTCTACCAAGTTCTATTAGTTCAAACATTTATGTAATAGAAAAAGAATGGAAACCAACGTTTCCCAAACCATAGCCTAGGCAAATAAAACGAATCAAAAAGAAAGGTTGTGTTATTGAGAATTTGAGAAACATTCGGAATCGCATGATTCGTATGCTTGTGTTTGTGTTGTGTGGTGATCTTTCTATCAAGTTCTATTAGTTCAAACATTTATGGACTAGAAAAAGAATGGAAACCAACGGTTCCCAAACCATAGCCTAGGCATATCAAACCAATCAATAAGAAAGGTTGTGTTATTGAGAATTTGAGAAACATTCGGAATCGCATGATTCGTATGCTTGTGTTTGTGCTGTTTGGTGATCTTTCTACCAAGTTCTATTAGTTCAAACATTTATGGACTAGAAAAAAGAATGGAAACCAACGGTTCCCAAACGATAGCCTAGGCAAATCAAACCAATCAATAAGAAAGGTTGTGTTATTGAGAATTGAGAAACATTCGGAATCGCATGATTCGTATGCTTGTGTTTGTGTTGTTTCGTGATCTTTCTACCAAGTTCTATTAGTTCAAACATTTATGTACTAGAAAAAGAATGGAAACCAACGTTTCCCAAACCATAGCCTAGGCAAATAAAACGAGTCAAAAAGAAAGGTTGTGTTATTGAGAATTTGAGAAACATTCGGAATCGCATGATTCGTATGCTTGTGTCTGTGTTCTATTAGTGGAAACCAACGGTTCCCAAACCATAGCCTAGGCATATCAAACCAATCAATAAGAAAGGTTGTGTTATTGAGAATTTGAGAAACATTGGGAATCGCATGATTCGTATACTTGTTATTGTGCTGTTTGGTGATCTTTCTACCAAGTTCTATTAATTCAAACATTTATGGACTAGAAAAAGAATGGAAACCAATGGTTCCCAAACCACAGACTACGCAAATCAAATGAATCAATAAGAAAGGTTGTGTTATTGAGAATTTGAGAAACATTCGGAATCGCATGATTCGTATGCTTGTGTTTGTGTTGTTTGGTGATCTTTCTATCAAGTTCTATTAGTTCAAACATTTATGGACTAGAAAAATAATGGAAACCAACGGTTCCCAAACCATAGCCTAGGCATATCAAACCAATCAATAAGAAAGGTTGTGTTATTGAGAATTTGAGAAACATTGGGAATCGCATGATTCGTATGCTTGTGTTTCTGTTGTTTCGTGATCTTTCTACCAAGTTCTATTAGTTCAAACATTTATGTAATAGAAAAAGAATGGAAACCAACGTTTCCCAAACCATAGCCTAGGCAAATAAAACGAATCAAAAAGAAAGGTTGTGTTATTGAGAATTTGAGAAACATTCGGAATCGCATGATTCGTATGCTTGTGTTTGTGTTGTGTGGTGATCTTTCTATCAAGTTCTATTAGTTCAAACATTTATGGACTAGAAAAAGAATGGAAACCAACGGTTCCCAAACCATAGCCTAGGCATATCAAACCAATCAATAAGAAAGGTTGTGTTATTGAGAATTTGAGAAACATTCGGAATCGCATGATTCGTATGCTTGTGTTTGTGCTGTTTGGTGATCTTTCTACCAAGTTCTATTAGTTCAAACATTTATGGACTAGAAAAAAGAATGGAAACCAACGGTTCCCAAACGATAGCCTAGGCAAATCAAACCAATCAATAAGAAAGGTTGTGTTATTGAGAATTGAGAAACATTCGGAATCGCATGATTCGTATGCTTGTGTTTGTGTTGTTTCGTGATCTTTCTACCAAGTTCTATTAGTTCAAACATTTATGTACTAGAAAAAGAATGGAAACCAACGTTTCCCAAACCATAGCCTAGGCAAATAAAACGAGTCAAAAAGAAAGGTTGTGTTATTGAGAATTTGAGAAACATTCGGAATCGCATGATTCGTATGCTTGTGTCTGTGTTGTGTGGTGATCTTTCTATCAAGTTCTATTAGTTCAAACATTTATGGACTAGAAAAATAATGGAAACCAACGGTTCCCAAACCATAGCCTAGGCATATCAAACCAATCAATAAGAAAGGTTGTGTTATTGAGAATTTGAGAAACATTGGGAATCGCATGATTCGTATACTTGTTATTGTGCTGTTTGGTGATCTTTCTACCAAGTTCTATTAATTCAAACATTTATGGACTAGAAAAAGAATGGAAACCAATGGTTCCCAAACCACAGACTACGCAAATTAAATGAATCAATAAGAAAGGTTGTGTTATTGAGAATTTGTGAAACATTCGGAATCGCATGATTCGTATGCTTGTGTTTGTGGGGGTCTTTGGTTATCTTTCTATCAAGTTCTATTAGTTCAAACATTTATGGACTAGAAATAGAATGGAAACCAACGGTTCCCAAACGATAGCCTAGGCCAATCAAACCAATCAATAAGAAAGGTTGTGTTATTGAGAATTTCAGAAACATTCGGAATCGCATGATTCGTATGCTTGTGTTTCTGTTGTTTCGTGATCTTTCTACCAAGTTCTATTAGTTCAAACATTTATGTAATAGAAAAAGAATGGAAACCAACGTTTCCCAAACCATAGCCTAGGCAAATAAAACGAATCAAAAAGAAAGGTTGTGTTATTGAGAATTTGAGAAACATTCGGAATCGCATGATTCGTATGCTTGTGTTTGTGTTGTGTGGTGATCTTTCTATCAAGTTCTATTAGTTCAAACATTTATGGACTAGAAAAAGAATGGAAACCAACGGTTCCCAAACCATAGCCTAGGCATATCAAACAAATCAATAAGAAAGGTTGTGTTATTGAGAATTTGAGAAACATTCGGAATCGCATGATTCGTATGCTTGTGTTTGTGCTGTTTGGTGATCTTTCTACCAAGTTCTATTAGTTCAAACATTTATGGACTAGAAAAAAGAATGGAAACCAACGGTTCCCAAACGATAGCCTAGGCAAATCAAACCAATCAATAAGAAAGGTTGTGTTATCGAGAATTTGAGAAACATTCGGAATCGCATGATTCGTATGCTTGTGTTTGTGTTGTTTCGTGATCTTTCTACCAAGTTCTATTAGTTCAAACATTTATGTACTAGAAAAAGAATGGAAACCAACGTTTCCCAAACCATAGCCTAGGCAAATAAAACGAATCAAAAAGAAAGGTTGTGTTATTGAGAATTTGAGAAACATTGGGAATCGCATGATTCGTATACTTGTGTTTGTGCTGTTTGGTGATCTTTCTACCAAGTTATATTAGTTCAAACATTTATGGACTAGAAAAAGAATGGAAAACAATGGTTCCCAAACCACAGACTAGGCAAATCAAATGAATCAATAAGAAAGGTTGTGTTATTGAGAATTTGTGAAACATTCGGAATCGCATGATTCGTATGCTTGTGTTTGTGTTGTTTGGTGATCTTTCTATCAAGTTCTATTAGTTCAAACATTTATGGACTAGAAATAGAATGGAAACCAACGGTTCCCAAACGATAGCCTAGGCAAATCAAACCAATCAATAAGAAAGGTTGTGTTATTGAGAATTGAGAAACATTCGGAATCGCATGATTCGTATGCTTGTGTTTCTGTTGTTTCGTGATCTTTCTACCAAGTTCTATTAGTTCAAACATTTATGTACTAGAAAAAGAATGGAAACCAACGTTTCCCAAACCATTGCCTAGGCAAATAAAACGAGTCAAAAAGAAAGGTTGTGTTTTTGAGAATTTGAGAAACATTCGGAATCGCATGATTCGTATGCTTGTGTTTGTGTTGTGTGGTGATCTTTCTATCAAGTTCTATTAGTTCAAACATTTATGGACTAGAAAAAGAATGGAAACCAACGGTTCCCAAACCATAGCCTAGGCATATCAAACCAATCAATAAGAAAGGTTGTGTTATTGAGAATTTGAGAAACATTGGGAATCGCATGATTCGTATACTTGTGTTTGTGCTGTTTGGTGATCTTTCTACCAAGTTCTATTAGTTCAAACATTTATGGACTAGAAAAAGAATGGAAACCAATGGTTCCCAAACCACAGACTACGCAAATCAAATGAATCAATAAGAAAGGTTGTGTTATTGAGAATTTGTGAAACATTCGGAATCGCATGATTCGTATGCTTGTGTTTGTGTTGTTTGGTGATCTTTCTATCAAGTTCTATTAGTTCAAACATTTATGGACTAGAAATAGAATGGAAACCAACGGTTCCCAAACGATAGCCTAGGCAAATCAAACCAATCAATAAGAAAGGTTGTGTTATTGAGAATTTGAGAAACATTCGGAATCGCATGATTCGTATGCTTGTGTTTGTGTTGTTTCGTGATCTTTCTACCAAGTTCTATTAGTTCAAACATTTATGTAATAGAAAAAGAATGGAAACCAACGTTTCCCAAACCATAGCCTAGGCAAATAAAACGAATCAAAAAAAAAGGTTGTGTTATTGAGAATTTGAGAAACATTCGGAATCGCATGATTCGTATGCTTGTGTTTGTGTTGTGTGGTGATCTTTCTATCAAGTTCTATTAGTTCAAACATTTATGGACTAGAAAAAGAATGGAAACCAACGGTTCCCAAACCATAGCCTAGGCATATCAAACCAATCAATAAGAAAGGTTGTGTTATTGAGAATTTGAGAAACATTCGGAATCGCATGATTCGTATGCTTGTGTTTGTGCTGTTTGGTGATCTTTCTACCAAGTTCTATTAGTTCAAACATTTATGGACTAGAAAAAAGAATGGAGACCAACGGTTCCCAAACGATAGCCTAGGCAAATCAAACCAATCAATAAGAAAGGTTGTGTTATCGAGAATTTGAGAAACATTCGGAATCGCATGATTCGTATGCTTGTGTTTGTGTTGTTTCGTGATCTTTCTACCAAGTTCTATTAGTTCAAACATTTATGTACTAGAAAAAGAATGGAAACCAACGTTTCCCAAACCATAGCCTAGGCAAATAAAACGAATCAAAAAGAAAGGTTGTGTTATTGAGAATTTGAGAAACATTGGGAATCGCATGATTCGTATACTTGTGTTTGTGCTGTTTGGTGATCTTTCTACCAAGTTCTATTAGTTCAAACATTTATGGACTAGAAAAAGAATGGAAACCAATGGTTCCCAAACCACAGACTAGGCAAATCAAATGAATCAATAAGAAAGGTTGTGTTATTGAGAATTTGTGAAACATTCGGAATCGCATGATTCGTATGCTTGTGTTTGTGTTGTTTGGTGATCTTTCTATCAAGTTCTATTAGTTCAAACATTTATGGACTAGAAATAGAATGGAAACCAACGGTTCCCAAACCATAGCCTAGGCAAATAAAACGAATCAAAAAGAAAGGTTGTGTTATTGAGAATTTGAGAAACATTCGGAATCGCATGATTCGTATGCTTGTGTTTGTGTTGTGTGGTGATCTTTCTATCAAGTTCTATTAGTTCAAACATTTATGGACTAGAAAAAGAATGGAAACCAACGGTTCCCAAACCATAGCCTAGGCATATCAAACCAATCAATAAGAAAGGTTGTGCTATTGAGAATTTGAGAAACATTCGGAATCGCATGATTCGTATGCTTGTGTTTGTGCTGTTTGGTGATCTTTCTACCACGTTCTATTAGTTCAAACATTTATGGACTAGAAAAAAGAATGGAAACCAACGGTTCCCAAACGATAGCCTAGGCAAATCAAACCAATCAATAAGAAAGGTTGTGTTATTGAGAATTGAGAAACATTCGGAATCGCATGATTCGTATGCTTGTGTTTGTGTTGTTTCGTGATCTTTCTACCAAGTTCTATTAGTTCAAACATTTATGTAATAGAAAAAGAATGGAAACCAACGTTTCCCAAACCATAGCCTAGGCAAATAAAACGAATCAAAAAGAAAGGTTGTGTTATTGACAATTTGAGAAACATTCGGAATCGCATGATTCGTATGCTTGTGTTTGTGTTGTGTGGTGATCTTTCTATCAAGTTCTATTAGTTCAAACATTTATGGACTAGAAAAAGAATGGAAACCAACGGTTCCCAAACCATAGCCTAGGCATATCAAACCAATCAATAAGAAAGGTTGTGTTATTGAGAATTTGAGAAACATTCGGAATCGCATGATTCGTATGCTTGTGTTTGTGCTGTTTGGTGATCTTTCTACCAAGTTCTATTAGTTCAAACATTTATGGACTAGAAAAAAGAATGGAGACCAACGGTTCCCAAACGATAGCCTAGGCAAATCAAACCAATCAATAAGAAAAGTTGTGTTATCGAGAATTTGAGAAACATTCGGAATCGCATGATTCGTATGCTTGTGTTTGTGTTGTTTCGTGATCTTTCTACCAAGTTCTATTAGTTCAAACATTTATGTACTAGAAAAAGAATGGAAACCAACGTTTCCCAAACCATAGCCTAGGCAAATAAAACGAATCAAAAAGAAAGGTTGTGTTATTGAGAATTTGAGAAACATTGGGAATCGCATGATTCGTATACTTGTGTTTGTGCTGTTTGGTGATCTTTCTACCAAGTTCTATTAGTTCAACATTTATGGACTAGAAAAAGAATGGAAACCAATGGTTCCCAAACCACAGACTAGGCAAATCAAATGAATCAATAAGAAAGGTTGTGTTATTGAGAATTTGTGAAACATTCGGAATCGCATGATTCGTATGCTTGTGTTTGTGTTGTTTGGTGATCTTTCTATCAAGTTCTATTAGTTCAAACATTTATGGACTAGAAATAGAATGGAAACCAACGGTTCCCAAACCATAGCCTAGGCAAATAAAACGAATCAAAAAGAAAGGTTGTGTTATTGAGAATTTGAGAAACATTCGGAATCGCATGATTCGTATGCTTGTGTTTGTGTTGTGTGGTGATCTTTCTATCAAGTTCTATTAGTTCAAACATTTATGGACTAGAAAAAGAATGGAAACCAACGGTTCCCAAACCATAGCCTAGGCATATCAAACCAATCAATAAGAAAGGTTGTGCTATTGAGAATTTGAGAAACATTCGGAATCGCATGATTCGTATGCTTGTGTTTGTGCTGTTTGGTGATCTTTCTACCAAGTTCTATTAGTTCAAACATTTATGGACTAGAAAAAAGAATGGAAACCAACGGTTCCCAAACGATAGCCTAGGCAAATCAAACCAATCAATAAGAAAGGTTGTGTTATTGAGAATTGAGAAACATTCGGAATCGCATGATTCGTATGCTTGTGTTTGTGTTGTTTCGTGATCTTTCTACCAAGTTCTATTAGTTCAAACATTTATGTACTAGAAAAAGAATGGAAACCAACGTTTCCCAAACCATAGCCTGGGCAAATAAAACGAGTCAAAAAGAAAGGTTGTGTTATTGAGAATTTGAGAAACATTCGGAATCGCATGATTCGTATGCTTGTGTCTGTGTTGTGTGGTGATCTTTCTATCAAGTTCTATTAGTTCAAACATTTATGGACTAGAAAAAGAATGGAAACCAACGGTTCCCAAACCATAGCCTAGGCATATCAAACAAATCAATAAGAAAGGTTGTGTTATTGAGAATTTGAGAAACATTCGGAATCGCATGATTCGTATGCTTGTGTTTGTGCTGTTTGGTGATCTTTCTACCAAGATCTATTAGTTCAAACATTTATGGACTAGAAAAAAGAATGGAAACCAACGGTTCCCAAACGATAGCCTAGGCAAATCAAACCAATCAATAAGAAAGGTTGTGTTATCGAGAATTTGAGAAACATTCGGAATCGCATGATTCGTATGCTTGTGTTTGTGTTGTTTCGTGATCTTTCTACCAAGTTCTATTAGTTCAAACATTTATGTACTAGAAAAAGAATGGAAACCAACGTTTCCCAAACCATAGCCTAGGCAAATAAAACGAATCAAAAAGAAAGGTTGTGTTATTGAGAATTTGAGAAACATTGGGAATCGCATGATTCGTATACTTGTGTTTGTGCTGTTTGGTGATCTTTCTACCAAGTTATATTAGTTCAAACATTTATGGACTAGAAAAAGAATGGAAACCAATGGTTCCCAAACCACAGACTAGGCAAATCAAATGAATCAATAAGAAAGGTTGTGTTATTGAGAATTTGTGAAACATTCGGAATCGCATGATTCGTATGCTTGTGTTTGTGTTGTTTGGTGATCTTTCTATCAACTTCTATTAGTTCAAACATTTATGGACTAGAAATAGAATGGAAACCAACGGTTCCCAAACGATAGCCTAGGCAAATCAAACCAATCAATAAGAAAGGTTGTGTTATTGAGAATTGAGAAACATTCGGAATCGCATGATTCGTATGCTTGTGTTTGTGTTGTTTCGTGATCTTTCTACCAAGTTCTATTAGTTCAAACATTTATGTACTAGAAAAAGAATGGAAACCAACGTTTCCCAAACCATAGCCTAGGCAAATAAAACGAGTCAAAAAGAAAGGTTGTGTTATTGAGAATTTGAGAAACATTCGGAATCGCATGATTCGTATGCTTGTGTCTGTGTTGTGTGGTGATCTTTCTATCAAGTTCTATTAGTTCAAACATTTATGGACTAGAAAAAGAATGGAAACCAACGGTTCCCAAACCATAGCCTAGGCATATCAAACCAATCAATAAGAAAGGTTGTGTTATTGAGAATTTGAGAAACATTGGGAATCGCATGATTCGTATACTTGTGTTTGTGCTGTTTGGTGATCTTTCTACCAAGTTCTATTAGTTCAAACATTTATGGACTAGAAAAAGAATGGAAACCAATGGTTCCCAAACCACAGACTACGCAAATCAAATGAATCAATAAGAAAGGTTGTGTTATTGAGAATTTGTGAAACATTCGGAATCGCATGATTCGTATGCTTGTGTTTGTGTTGTTTGGTGATCTTTCTATCAAGTTCTATTAGTTCAAACATTTATGGACTAGAAATAGAATGGAAACCAACGGTTCCCAAACGATAGCCTAGGCAAATCAAACCAATCAATAAGAAAGGTTGTGTTATTGAGAATTTGAGAAACATTCGGAATCGCATGATTCGTATGCTTGTGTTTCTGTTGTTTCGTGATCTTTCTACCAAGTTCTATTAGTTCAAACATTTATGTAATAGAAAAAGAATGGAAACCAACGTTTCCCAAACCATAGCCTAGGCAAATAAAACGAATCAAAAAGAAAGGTTGTGTTATTGAGAATTTGAGAAACATTCGGAATCGCATGATTCGTATGCTTGTGTTTGTGTTGTATGGTGATCTTTCTATCAAGTTCTATTAGTTCAAACATTTATGGACTAGAAAAAGAATGGAAACCAACGGTTCCCAAACCATAGCCTAGGCATATCAAACCAATCAATAAGAAAGGTTGTGTTATTGAGAATTTGAGAAACATTCGGAATCGCATGATTCGTATGCTTGTGTTTGTGCTGTTTGGTGATCTTTCTACCAAGTTCTATTAGTTCAAACATTTATGGACTAGAAAAAAGAATGGAGACTAACGGTTCCCAAACGATAGCCTAGGCAAATCAAACCAATCAATAAGAAAGGTTGTGTTATCGAGAATTTGAGAAACATTCGGAATCGCATGATTCGTATGCTTGTGTCTGTGTTGTGTGGTGATCTTTCTATCAAGTTCTATTAGTTCAAACATTTATGGACTAGAAAAAGAATGGAAACCAACGGTTCCCAAACCATAGCCTAGGCATATCAAACAAATCAATAAGAAAGGTTGTGTTATTGAGAATTTGAGAAACATTCGGAATCGCATGATTCGTATGCTTGTGTTTGTGCTGTTTGGTGATCTTTCTACCAAGTTCTATTAGTTCAAACATTTATGGACTAGAAAAAAGAATGGAAACCAACGGTTCCCAAACGATAGCCTAGGCAAATCAAACCAATCAATAAGAAAGGTTGTGTTATCGAGAATTTGAGAAACATTCGGAATCGCATGATTCGTATGCTTGTGTTTGTGTTGTTTCGTGATCTTTCTACCAAGTTCTATTAGTTCAAACATTTATGTACTAGAAAAAGAATGGAAACCAACGTTTCCCAAACCATATCCTAGGCAAATAAAACGAATCAAAAAGAAAGGTTGTGTTATTGAGAATTTGAGAAACATTGGGAATCGCATGATTCGTATACTTGTGTTTGTGCTGTTTGGTGATCTTTCTACCAAGTTATATTAGTTCAAACATTTATGGACTAGAAAAAGAATGGAAACCAATGGTTCCCAAACCACAGACTAGGCAAATCAAATGAATCAATAAGAAAGGTTGTGTTATTGAGAATTTGTGAAACATTCGGAATCGCATGATTCGTATGCTTGTGTTTGTGTTGTTTGGTGATCTTTCTATCAACTTCTATTAGTTCAAACATTTATGGACTAGAAATAGAATGGAAACCAACGGTTCCCAAACGATAGCCTAGGCAAATCAAACCAATCAATAAGAAAGGTTGTGTTATTGAGAATTGAGAAACATTCGGAATCGCATGATTCGTATGCTTGTGTTTGTGTTGTTTCGTGATCTTTCTACCAAGTTCTATTAGTTCAAACATTTATGTACTAGAAAAAGAATGGAAACCAACGTTTCCCAAACCATAGCCTAGGCAAATAAAACGAGTCAAAAAGAAAGGTTGTGTTATTGAGAATTTGAGAAACATTCGGAATCGCATGATTCGTATGCTTGTGTCTGTGTTGTGTGGTGATCTTTCTATCAAGTTCTATTAGTTCAAACATTTATGGACTAGAAAAAGAATGGAAACCAACGGTTCCCAAACCATAGCCTAGGCATATCAAACCAATCAATAAGAAAGGTTGTGTTATTGAGAATTTGAGAAACATTGGGAATCGCATGATTCGTATACTTGTGTTTGTGCTGTTTGGTGATCTTTCTACCAAGTTCTATTAGTTCAAACATTTATGGACTAGAAAAAGAATGGAAACCAATGGTTCCCAAACCACAGACTACGCAAATCAAATGAATCAATAAGAAAGTTTGTGTTATTGAGAATTTGTGAAACATTCGGAATCGCATGATTCGTATGCTTGTGTTTGTGTTGTTTGGTGATCTTTCTATCAAGTTCTATTAGTTCAAACATTTATGGACTAGAAATAGAATGGAAACCAACGGTTCCCAAACGATAGCCTAGGCAAATCAAACCAATCAATAAGAAAGGTTGTGTTATTGAGAATTTGAGAAACATTCGGAATCGCATGATTCGTATGCTTGTGTTTCTGTTGTTTCGTGATCTTTCTACCAAGTTCTATTAGTTCAAACATTTATGTAATAGAAAAAGAATGGAAACCAACGTTTCCCAAACCATAGCCTAGGCAAATAAAACGAATCAAAAAGAAAGGTTGTGTTATTGAGAATTTAAGAAACATTCGGAATCGCATGATTCGTATGCTTGTGTTTGTGTTGTGTGGTGATCTTTCTATCAAGTTCTATTAGTTCAAACATTTATGGACTAGAAAAAGAATGGAAACTAACGGTTCCCAAACCATAGCCTAGGCATATCAAACCAATCAATAAGAAAGGTTGTGTTATTGAGAATTTGAGAAACATTCGGAATCGCATGATTCGTATGCTTGTGTTTGTGCTGTTTGGTGATCTTTCTACCAAGTTCTATTAGTTCAAACATTTATGGACTAGAAAAAAGAATGGAGACCAACGGTTCCCAAACGATAGCCTAGGCAAATCAAACCAATCAATAAGAAAGGTTGTGTTATCGAGAATTTGAGAAACATTCGGAATCGCATGATTCGTATGCTTGTGTTTGTGTTGTTTCGTGATCTTTCTACCAAGTTCTATTAGTTCAAACATTTATGTACTAGAAAAAGAATGGAAACCAACGTTTCCCAAACCATAGCCTAGGCAAATAAAACGAATCAAAAAGAAAGGTTGTGTTATTGAGAATTTGAGAAACATTGGGAATCGCATGATTCGTATACTTGTGTTTGTGCTGTTTGGTGATCTTTCTACCAAGTTCTATTAGTTCAAACATTTATGGACTAGAAAAAGAATGGAAACCAATGGTTCCCAAACCACAGACTAGGCAAATCAAATGAATCAATAAGAAAGGTTGTGTTATTGAGAATTTGTGAAACATTCGGAATCGCATGATTCGTATGCTTGTGTTTGTGTTGTTTGGTGATCTTTCTATCAAGTTCTATTAGTTCAAACATTTATGGACTAGAAATAGAATGGAAACCAACGGTTCCCAAACCATAGCCTAGGCAAATAAAACGAATCAAAAAGAAAGGTTGTGTTATTGAGAATTTGAGAAACATTCGGAATCGCATGATTCGTATGCTTGTGTTTGTGTTGTGTGGTGATCTTTCTATCAAGTTCTATTAGTTCAAACATTTATGGACTAGAAAAAGAATGGAAACCAACGGTTCCCAAACCATAGCCTAGGCATATCAAACCAATCAATAAGAAAGGTTGTGCTATTGAGAATTTGAGAAACATTCGGAATCGCATGATTCGTATGCTTGTGTTTGTGCTGTTTGGTGATCTTTCTACCAAGTTCTATTAGTTCAAACATTTATGGACTAGAAAAAAGAATGGAAACCAACGGTTCCCAAACGATAGCCTAGGCAAATCAAACCAATCAATAAGAAAGGTTGTGTTATTGAGAATTGAGAAACATTCGGAATCGCATGATTCGTATGCTTGTGTTTGTGTTGTTTCGTGATCTTTCTACCAAGTTCTATTAGTTCAAACATTTATGTACTAGAAAAAGAATGGAAACCAACGTTTCCCAAACCATAGCCTAGGCAAATAAAACGAGTCAAAAAGAAAGGTTGTGTTATTGAGAATTTGAGAAACATTCGGAATCGCATGATTCGTATGCTTGTGTCTGTGTTGTGTGGTGATCTTTCTATCAAGTTCGATTAGTTCAAACATTTATGGACTAGAAAAAGAATGGAAACCAACGGTTCCCAAACCATAGACTAGGCAAATCAAATGAATCAATAAGAAAGGTTGTGTTATTGAGAATTTGTGAAACATTCGGAATCGCATGATTCGTATGCTTGTGTTTGTGTTGTTTGGTGATCTTTCTATCAAGTTCTATTAGGTCAAACATTTATAGACTAGAAAATGATGGAAACCAACGGTTCCCAAACGATAGCCTAGGCAAATCAAACCAATCAATAAGAAACGTTGTGTTATTGAGAATTTGAGAAACATTCAGAATCGCATGATTCGTATACTTGTGTTTGTGCTGTTTGGTGATCTTTCTACCAAGTTCTATTAGTTCAAACATTTATGGACTAGAAAAAGAATGGAAACCAATGGTTCCCAAACCACAGACTAGGCAAATCAAATGAATCAATAAGAAAGGTTGTGTTATTGAGAATTTGTGAAACATTCGGAATCGCATGATTCGTATGCTTGTGTTTGTGTTGTTTGGTGATCTTTCTATCAAGTTCTATTAGGTCAAACATTTATAGACTAGAAAAAGAATGGAAACCAACGGTTCCCAAACGATAGCCTAGGCAAATCAAACCAATCAATAAGAAAGGTTGTGTTATTGAGAATTTGAGAAACATTCGGAATCGCATGATTCGTATGCTTGTGTTTGAGCAGTTTGGTGATCTTTCTACCAAGTTCTATTAGTTCAAACATTTATGGACTAGAAAAAGAATAGAAACCAACGGTTCCCAAACCATAGCCTAGGCAAATCAAACGACTCAATAGGAAAGGTTTTTTTATTGAGAATTTGAGAAACATTCAGAATTGCATGATTCGTTTGCTTGTGTTTGTGTTGTTTGTTGATCTTTCTATCATGTTCTATTAGTTCCAATATTTTTGGACTAGAAAAAGAATAGAAACCAACGGTTCCCAAACCATAGCCCAGGCAAATCAAACGAATCAAAAAGACAGGTTGTGTTATTGAAAATTTGAGAAACATTCGGAATCGCATGATTCGTATGCTTGTGTTTGTGTTGTTTGGTGATCTTTCTATCAAGTTCTATTAGGTCAAACATTTATAGACTAGAAAAAGAACGGAAACCAACTGTTCCCAAACGATAGCCTTGGCAAATCAAACCAATCAATAAGAAAGGTTGTGTTATTGAGAATTTGAGAAACATTCGGAATCGCATGATTCGTATGCTTTTGTTTGTGCTGTTTGGTGATCTTTCTACCAAGTTCTATTAGTTCAAACATTTATGGACTAGAAAAAGAATAGAAACCAACGGTTCCCAAACCATAGCCTAGGCAAATCAAACGAATCAATAGGAATGGTTGTTTTATTGAGAATTTGAGAAACATTCGGAATTGCATGATTCGTTTGCTTGTGTTTGTGTTGTTTGGTGATCTTTCTATCATGTTCTATTAGTTCCAAGATTTTTGGACTAGAAAAAGAATGGAAACCAACGGTTCCCAACCCATAGCCTAGGCAAATCAAACGAATCAAAAAGAAAGGTTGTGTTATTGAGAATTTGAGAAACATTCGGAATCGCATGATTCGTATGCTTGTGTTTGTGTTGTTTGGTGATCTTTCTATCAAGTTCTATTAGTTCAAACATTTATGGACTAGAAATAGAATGGAAACCAACGGTTCCCAAACGATAGCCTAGGCAAATCAAACCAATCAATAAGAAAGGTTGTGATATTGAGAATTTGAGAAACATTCGGAATCGCATGATTCGTATACTTGTGTTTGTGTTGTTTCGTGATCTTTCTACCATGTTCTATTAGTTCAAACATTTATGTACTAGAAAAAGAATGGAAACCAACGTTTCCCAAACCATAGCCTAGGCAAATAAAACGAATCAAAAAGAAAGGTTGTGTTATTGAGAATTTGAGAAACATTCGGAATCGCATGATTCGTATGCTTGTGTTTGTGTTGTGTGGTGATCTTTCTATCAAGTTCTATTAGTTCAAACATTTATGGACTAGAAAAAGAATGTAAACCAACGGTTCCCAAACCATAACCTAGGCATATCAAACCAATCAATAAGAAAGGTTGTGTTATTGAGAATTTGAGAAACATTCGGAATCGCATGATTCGTATGCTTGTGTTTGTGCTGTTTGGTGATCTTTCTACCAAGTTATATTAGTTCAAACATTTATGGACTAGAAAAAGAATGGAAACCAACGGTTCCCAAACGATAGCCTAGGCAAATCAAACCAATCAATAAGAAAGGTTGTGTTATTGAGAATTTGAGAAACATTCGGAATCGCTTGATTCGTATGCTTGTGTTTGTGTTGTTTCGTGATCTTTCTACCAAGTTCTATTAGTTCAAACATTTATGTACTAGAAAAAGAATGGAAACCAACGTTTCCCAAACCATAGCCTAGGCAAATAAAACGAATCAAAAAGAAAGGTTGTGTTATTGAGAATTTGAGAAACATTCGGAATCGCATGATTCGTATGCTTGTGTTTGTGTTGTGTGGTGATCTTTCTATCAAGTTCTATTAGTTCAAACATTTATGGACTAGAAAAAGAATGGAAACCAACGGTTCCCAAACCATAGCCTAGGCATATCAAACCAATCAATAAGAAAGGTTGTGTTATTGAGAATTTGAGAAACATTCGGAATCGCATGATTCGTATACTTGTGTTTGTGCTGTTTGGTGATCTTTCTACCAAGTTCTATTAGTTCAAAAATTTATGGACTAGAAAAAGAATGGAAACCAATGGTTCCCAAACCACAGACTAGGCAAATCAAATGAGTCAATAAGAAAGGTTGTGTTATTGAGAATTTGTGAAACATTCGGAATCGCATGATTCGTATGCTTGTGTTTGTGTTGTTTGGTGATCTTTCTATCAAGTTCTATTAGTTCAAACATTTATGGACTAAAAATAGAATGGAAACCAACGGTTTCCAAACGATAGCCTTGGCAAATCAAACCAATCAATAAGAAAGGTTGTGTTATTGAGAATTTGAGAAACATTCGGAATCGCATGATTCGTATGCTTGTGTTTCTGTTGTTTCGTGATCTTTCTACCAAGTTCTATTAGTTCAAACATTTAGGTAATAGAAAAAGAATGGAAACCAACAATTCCCAAACCATAGCCTAGGCAAATAAAACGAATCAAAAAGAAAGGTTGTGTTATTGAGAATTTGAGAAACATTCGGAATCGCATGATTCGTATGCTTGTGTTTGTGTTGTGTGGTGATCTTTCTATCAAGTTCTATTAGTTCAAACATTGATGGACTAGAAAAAGAATGGAAACCAACGGTTCCCAAACCATAGCCTAGGCATATCAAACCAATCAATAAGGAAGGTTGTGTTATTGAGAATTTGAGAAACATTCGGAATCGCATGATTCGTATGCTTGTGTTTGTGCTGTTTGGTGATATTTCTACCAAGTTCTATTAGTTCAAACATTTATGGACTAGAAAAAAGAATGCAAACCAACGGTTCCCAAACGATAGCCTAGGCAAATCAAACCCATCAATAAGAAAGGTTGTGTTATCGAGAATTTGAGAAACATTCGGAATCGCATGATTCGTATGCTTGTGTTTGTGTTGATTCGTGATCTTTCTACCAAGTTCTATTAGATCAAACATTTATGTACTAGAAAAAGAATGGAAACCAACGTTTCCCAAACCATAGCCTAGGCAAATAAAACGAATCAAAAAGAAAGGTTGTGTTATTGAGAATTTGAGAAACATTCGGAATCGCATGATTCGTATGCTTGTGTTTGTGTTGTGTGGTGATCTTTCTATCAAGTTCTATTAGTTCAAACATTTATGGACTAGAAAAAGAATGGAAACCAACGGTTCCCAAACCATAGCCTAGGCATATCAAACCAATCAATAAGAAAGGTTGTGTTATTGAGAATTTGAGAAACATTCGGAATCGCATGATTCGTATGCTTGTGTTTGTGCTGTTTGGTGATCTTTCTACCAAGTTCTATTAGTTCAAACATTTATGGACTAGAAAAAGAATGGAAACCAACGGTTCCCAAACCACAGACTAGGCAAATCAAATGAATCAATTAGAAAGGTTGTGTTATTGAGAATTTGTGAAACATTCGGAATCGCATGATTCGTATGCTTGTGTTTGTGCTGTTTGGTGATCTTTCTATCAAGTTCTATCAGGTCAAACATTTATGGACTAGAAAAAGAATGGAAACCAACGGTTACCTAACGATAGCCTAGGCAAATCAAACGAATCAATAAGAAAGGTTGTGTTATTGAGAATTTGAGAAACATTCGGAATCGCATGATTCGTATGCTTGTGTTTGTGTTGTTTCGTGATCTTTCTACCAAGTTGCATTAGTTCAAACATTTATGGACTAGAAAAAGAATGGAAAGAAACGGTTCCCAAACCATAGCTTAGGCAAATCAAACCAATCAATAAGAAAGGTTGTGTTATTGAGAATTTGAGAAACATTCGGAATCGCATGATTCGTATGCTTGTGTTTGTGCTGTTTGGTGATCTTTCTTGATGAGGGACCATCTAGGCTGCCACCCCCAAGTGCGCCCACATTCTTCGATGGACCACTCGCACGAGCTCGAGCCAAGAAGCTACAAGGAGAGATGCATGGCTTCATCGGGTACACCATGGCTAAAGAGGCTGTGCACATCAAGGAACCATCGCCAAAGGCAATATGCCTTATTAGTGTCGCAAACGCCCCAACTGTGTCCATGTGCGCAAATTGCTAAGCGGCCTCTATCCGAGCAACGTTTCCAAAGCTTGACTGTGCATTGCTTAGTTTGGGTTGTTGCTTAAGTGGGCCGCAGCCCATCTTTTGTTATTATTATTAGTGTTACTTTCTGGGATTGTAAGGGCATATAAATAGGCCCTTGTTAGTTGTGTTTCGGAGACAAGATTCCCCCATTTACAAGTGTGTAAAAACTGATTTCCTCTTTAGAGAGAGTTTGAGAGCTTTGAGCTCTTTGAACCTTTGATGTTCTAAATCGCAGCTTGGTTTGCCTTGGATTGTGTCGACTTCATCGAAGGTTGGTGCTTTTCAGCTTCCACAAGCCTCCTTCTCGTGCTTCAAGGATACGTCCTTGATTGTGTGAGATTGTATGAAGAAGGGTCTCTAGGTGTCGTGTCCATCGGTGCTCGGGGCGAAATAATCCTCTTGTGTCGACCACAGCTTAGTGGTTCTACTTCCCTATCCGTTCAAGAAGGTCGGGTCTCTTGATCTCTATTTGGTTCTTGGTTGAAAAAATACCAAGGGTCTTCTAGTTGTTTTCAAGTGGTTCTTCTTTTCTTCCTTTTATCCTTGTCTTGAATCTGTTCTTGTTCTTTGTGTTCTTGTTCTTGTGTCTTGTTTCTCAATTCTGACCATCTCTCCTTCTCTTCATGTCTTGAGTTGTTGTTTGTCGAAGATCGGGCACCTAGTGGCTAACCCCGCATCAAAGTGGTATCAGAGCTGCGTTCCGACATTCAACTCATCTTCCACCATAAACCAAAAACACCAAAATAAAATCCCAGATCAGGTTTAATTAATCCAATCTCCTTGATTAAACTTGATAGTACAAACCGGGTTGTTTACTTGTGCATGTGGTTTGTTTGCCCAGCCAAAAACTTCTTTCGCCTAAGTAAACCGCCACTGTCCGACCACCACCACTGTCCACCACCTCCCAGCCCTTAAACCAGCCAGTGAAGGTTGAAGAAACCATGAACTAAAAGAGATAAATTCAAATCTCTACCTTCAGCCCATTCCCATCATTACTTCCACCTACTCCCAACAACTCCCAATCATTTCTTTTCAGCCCACACTCTTCTACCAACCCCATCCCATCTCAGCCCCCTAAAATGTGGGAGACTTAGTCAAATTTCAGCCACCCATTAAGTCAAACCCATTCCCCCCCCCCCATTTTACCTCTTTCCGTCCAAATCAAACAAGTCTTAAGAGATGTTTTGTTTTATTGTTGCAACTTGTTTTATATTTATTTGCATCTGAATGTAATTTTCGGATTTTTTTTTTTTAAAAAAAAATCTCAGCAAAAAAAAAGAAAAGAAAGAGAAGTTCAAAAAAAAAAGGAGTGAGAATTCAAATTCCGAATTGCACAGGCTGCTTCTTAAGTGTGCAAAGTGTTGGTTCTTGCTTAAGTGCCTAATTTGTGTAATATTTCGATTAAGTACAAAGTGTTGTGTTCTCTTCTCTAGTCTTGTTCTTGATTGATATTGGAGATAACCTTCCTCCACAAAAGGCCAGCCCATCTCACCTTACAAACCACTTCAAGTATTCATCTTGGTTTAGGAATTCAAGGCGAGAAAGGCTTAATCAAGGTTTCATCTCTTTTATCCTTCAACTCTTGTTTTGTTGTTCTTCATTCCAACTCAGTTTCTTGTCCATATTTCTTAGTCCTTTCCTTTCTTTGTCCGACCCTAAGTTTGTGTCTTGTTCTCACCTTTCACTAACCTTGGATTTGAATGTTGATCCCTTGCAAGGCAGATTGAAACAACAAGCTCGATTGCACCAAAAGAGAGAGAGTGCGAGTGAAACACATTGTGAGGTTGTTTTGGATTATCACTAACTCTAATCCCTTGCTTGTAGTGTGTTATTTGTGATCATGTCTCAGGAACAAGAAAGTTCCAACACTTCGGAGCCCGTCCATCCAGAGGTGTTTAGCATTTTGAAAAAACTCGGCGACAATATGGCCATCATCGCGCGACGATTAGAGGCCTTGGAGATTAGGCAGACAGCTGAGCGTACCCATGGTCACACCAACGCCACACAAAGGGGTAACCAGCCCTTGGACCCTAACTTGGCGTCCACCTCCCATCAACAAAACACAAGGGAAGTAAATCTTGACCCTCCTGAAATTTTTGTTCGAAGTGTGCCTATTAATCAATCTCCTTCTCCTCCAAGAGATAGGCACCGTCGCACTAATGATTTTCAAGCTTTTCAGACCCGAAGAAGAGCTCATGATCAAGAGGAGCAATATGATGATTTTGATGAGGAGTTCCAAGAAGATGACACTTGGGAGTGCTACTCTAGGCGAGACGATAGAGAAAGGCACCCAAGGAGGCCAAGAGAGCCCGAGCAAGATGGCGTCGGAAAGATCAAAGTGAAGATCCCAGCCTTTGAAGGCAAATGTGATCCGGACGTATACATGGAGTGGAAAACCAAAATTGAGCAAATCTGGAATTGCCACAACTTTCCCGAGGCAAAGAAAGTCCAACTCGCAACCCTTGAATTCACCGGTTATGCACTAATCTGGTGGGATAATTTGGTGAAAGAAAGGCGAAGAGTACTAGACCCGCCCATAGCCACTTGGGAGCAAATGAAGGCGCTCATGAGAGGACGTTTCATTCCTCAACATTACACCCGTGAGCTGAGGCAAAGATTGGAGAATCTCAAACAAGGACCAATGAGTGCCGAGGAGACATTTAATGCCATGCAAGTGGCAATGGTAAGAGCCAATGTGGTTGAGGACAATGAGACCGCAATGGCCAGATTTCTTAGAATATTGCATCCTTCCCTAGCTCATGAAGTTGATTTATATCCCTATTCTACTATGACTGATTTGCTTCATCTAGCTATGAAAGTAGAAAGGAAGAACCGAGCAAGGAGCCAAGGAGGCAAGAATGTGAGCAACCAGCCCCATGCATGGAGAAGCTCAAGTCGTGGCAAATCATCACCCTACCATAGAGATGCCACACACCCAAAGGAGAAAGGAAGCACTCCAAATGCCTACGGAGACCACTCAGGCCGAGCCAAAACTCCCATGGGCAATTCACAATCCAGCTTCAAAGGGTCGTCTAATGGAGTTTCCACAACTCCTAAGGGAAGTAATTCTAATCCTACTACTAGGGCTAGAGACATTGTTTGCTTCAAATGCCAAGGTAGAGGACACATGATGAAAGATTGCCCAAATACAAAGACTCTTTTGATTAATTCCTTAGGCCAATATGAATCTGAAAATGAAGAGGATAATCAAAATGATGATCATGATGATTGTGTGAATGATGTGAATCTGATTGCTTATGATGAAAATGATGAGAATGAAATAGAATGTGAGCATGGAGAGGCATTGATAGCTAGGAGGACTTTGCATGCTAAGCCAACCCCATGTGATGATAACCAAAGAGAAAATCTGTTTCATACTCGTTGTTTAGTAAAAGGCAAAGTGTGTAATGTGATCATTGATAGTGGAAGTTGCTGTAATATAGCTAGCATGGAAATGGTTCAAAAATTACAACTTTCCACATTTTATCACCCTAGGCCTTATAAACTGCATTGGATGAATGATTGCGGTGCATTAAAGGTGACTAAGAAAGTTAAGGTATCTATTAAGCTAGGACATTATGAAGATGATGTGCTATGTGATGTTGTGCCTACGCAAGCTTGTCATTTACTTTTGGGTCGTCCTTGGCAGTTTGATAGAAAAGTTGTTCATGATGGATTCACTAACCGACATTCTTTTGTGTTTAAAGGAAAGAACATCGTCCTCAAACCTATGACTCCAACTCAGGTTTCGGATGAGTATGAGAAGAAAAGGTTACGTGAATGCAAGGAGGATAAAGGGAAGGGAAAGGCTGAATTGAGTGAGCCTACAAGCCCACATCACTCTAATGTTTTTCTAGCTTCCAAGTGGGAGCTTGAGAATGAGTACTTAGATGGGGAGACCACACTCATGCTCTTGTGCAAGGAGCTTAGTTTGATGAGTGATGAGCTTAAAGCTAGATTACCCCCAAGAATACAAGGGTTGATCGAGGAGTATAGTGATGTATTCCCCGATGACATACCACCTGGCCTACCCCCAATAAGAGGAATCGAGCATCAAATTGATCTCATTCCCGGGGCTACATTGCCTAATCGTCCAGCGTATCGTATGAACCCGAAAGAGGCCCAAGAGGTCCAAACCCAAGCCCAAGAGCTTTTGGACAAGGGTTACATTAGAGAAAGTATGAGCCCTTGTGCTGTACCGGTGTTATTAGTACCCAAGAAAGACAACACATGGAGAATGTGTGTCGATTGTCGGGCCATTAATAACATAACGATAAAGTATAGGCACCCCATTCCTCGTCTTGATGACATGTTAGACGAATTGCATGGAGCCACAATGTTTTCTAAAATTGATTTGAAGAGTGGCTACCACCAGATTCGTATGAAGGAAGGGGACGAATGGAAAACAGCCTTCAAGACCAAATTTGGTCTATATGAATGGCTTGTCATGCCATTTGGGCTTACAAATGCACCAAGTACTTTTATGAGATTGATGAATCATGTGCTTAGACATTTCATAGGGAAATTTGTTGTTGTTTACTTTGATGATATTCTGATTTATAGCAAATCCCTAGAAGAGCATGAATGTCATTTGAGAAATGTGCTTACTACTTTGCGTCTTGAACACTTGTTTGCTAATCTGAAAAAGTGTGAGCTGTGCACTACTTCTGTCACTTTCCTTGGTTTTGTAGTGAGCTCACAATGATTACAAGTGGACGAGGCCAAGATCAAGGCAATTCAAGATTGGCCTACCCCCACCACAGTTGGGCAAGTGCGAAGCTTCCACGGACTGGCGAGCTTCTATAGGTGCTTTGTCAAAGATTTTAGCACCATTGCTGCCCCTTTGACTGAGATCACCAAGAAGAGAAGTGAATTTAAGTGGGAACATGCCCAGGAGAGAGCCTTCAACAACCTGAAGCTCAAATTGACGCAAGCCCCATTGCTATCCTTGCCGGATTTCACCAGGCCATTTGAGGTCGAATGTGATGCAAGTGGAATTGGTATTGGCGGCGTCCTCATGCAAGAAGGTCAGCCTATTGCCTTCTTTTCTGAAAAGTTGAAAGGTGCATGTCTCAATTACTCTACTTATGATAAAGAGCTATATGCCTTGTTTAGAGTTCTTAAGACTTGGTCACACTACCTATGGCCTAGAGAATTTGTCTTAAAGACTGACCATGAATCTTTGAAGCATTTTAAAAGTCAGGACAAATTAGATAGGAGACATGGTAGATGGATGGAATTCATAGAAACCTTTCCTTATGTCATCAAATACAAAAAGGGAAAAGATAATGTTGTGGCCGACGCACTTTCTAGGCGTCATTCCTTGTTAACTACATTAGACTCTCGTGTTCTAGGCTTTGCATACATTAAGGAGTTATATGTAGATGATCCTGATTTTGGTGCCATATATAAGACTTGTGTAGATAAGGGAGCCTTAGATAAGTTCTACTTGTTTGATGGTTTTCTCTTTCGTGTTGATAAGGTTTGCATACCAAGATGTTCTTTGAGATTGCTTTTGACTGAAGAAGCCCATAAGGGAGGATTAATGGGACACTTTGGTAGAGATAAAACATATCACATGCTGCATGCTCATTTTTATTGGCCTCACATGCTTAGAGATGTAGAAAACATGGTTAAAAGATGCATTGAATGTTTAAAGGCTAAATGTAGGTTGATGCCCCATGGATTATATAGTCCTTTGCCTGTACCCTCAGCCCCTTGGGAGGACATTAGCATGGATTTCATAGTTGGACTACCTAGAACTAAGAAGGGGAGAGATTCGATTTTTGTTGTTGTTGATCGTTTCTCAAAGATGGCTCATTTTATAGCTTGCCATAAAACTGATGATGCTTCTAATGTTGCTAGCCTATTCTTTAGAGAAGTTGTTAGGTTACATGGCCTGCCAAAAACCATTGTGAGTGATAGGGATACAAAGTTCCTTAGTCATTTTTGGAGGACTTTATGGGTAAGTTAGGAACCAAACTGTTATTCTCCACTTCTAGCCACCCCCAAACCGATGGCCAAACTGAGGTGACTAATAGGACTTTAGCCACTATCCTTAGGGCTGTCATTAGGAAGAATCTAAAATTGTGGGAAGAAGCTTTACCCCATGTGGAGTTTGCTTACAATCGGACAATGCACTCAGCTACTAAGTTAACTCCATTTGAATGTGTTTATGGAACTAACCCACTAACCCCCTTAGATCTTACCCCATATCCTATGAGGGAGAAAGAAAGTTTTGATGCAGGAAAACATGTCCAGTTCATCAAGGAATTACATGATCGTACTAAGGCCAAGCTGGAGCAAAAGGCCGAGTACAATGCCAACCGAGCCAACAAGGGTAGGCGCCAAGTGATATTTCAGCCCGGAGATCTAGTTTGGGTGCATCTAAGGAAGGAGCGGTTCCCAGAGCAAAGGAAGAGCAAGCTGTCCCCACGAGGAGATGGACCTTTCAAGGTTCTTCAACGAATTGGAGACAATGCATACAAGCTGGAACTACCCGGAGAATATGGCGTAAGCGCCACCTTCAATGTGGCTGATCTCATGCCGTACCTAGCCATTGATGAGGACTTGGATTCGAGGTCGAATCCTTTTCAAGAAGGGGAGGTTGATGAGGGACCATCTAGGCTGCCACCCCCAAGTGCGCCCACACTCTTCGATGGACCACTCGCACGAGCTCGAGCCAAGAAGCTACAAGGAGAGATGCATGGCTTCATCGGGTACACCATGGCTAAAGAGGCTGTGCACATCAAGGAACCATCGCCAAAGGCAATATGCCTTATTGGTGTCGCAAACGCCCCAGCCGTGTCCATGTGCGCAGATTGCTAAGCGGCCTCTATCCGAGCAACGTTTCCAAAGCTTGACTGTGCATTGCTTAGTTCGGGTTGTTGCTTAAATGGGCCGCAACCCATCTTTTGTTATTATTATTAGTGTTACTTTCTGGGATTGTAAGGGCATATAAATAGCCCCTTGTTAGTTGTGTTTGGGAGACAAGACTCCCCCATTTACAAGTGTGTAAAAACTGATTTCCTCTTTAGAGAGAGTTTGAGAGCTTTGAGCTCTTTGAACCTTTGGTGTTCTAAATCGCAGCTTGGTTTGCCTTGGATTGTGTCGACTTCATCGAAGGTTGGTGCTTTTCAGCTTCCACAAGCCTCCTTCTCGTCCTTCAAGGATCCGTCCTTGATTGTGTGAGATTGTATGAAGAAGGGTCTCTAGGTGTCGTGTCCATCGGTGCTCGGGGCGAAATAATCGTCTTGTGTCGACCACAGCTTAGTGGTTCTACTTCCCTATCCGTTCAAGAAGGTCGGGTCTCTTGATCTCTATTTGGTTCTTGGTTGAAATAATACCAAGGGTCTTCTAGTTGTTTTCAAGTGGTTCTTCTTTTCTTCCTTTTATCCTTGTCTTGAATCTGTTCTTGTTCTTTGTGTTCTTGTTCTTGTGTCTTGTTTCTCAATTCTGACCATCTCTCCTTCTCTTCATGTCTTGAGTTGTTGTTTGTCGAATATCGGGCACCTAGCGGCTAACCCCGCATCATTTCTACTAAGTTCTATTAGTTCAAACATTTATGGACTAGAAAAAGAATGGAAACTAACGGTTCCCAAACCATAGCCTAGGCAAATCAAACGAATCAATAAGAAAGGTTGTTTTATTGAGAATTTGAGAAACATTCGAAATCGCATGATTCGTATGCTTGTGTTTGTGTTGTTTGGTGATCTTTCTATCAAGTTCTATTAGGTCAAACATTTATGGACTAGAAAAAGAATGGAAACCAACGGTTCC
Source organism: Polygonum maritimum (assembly GCA_963924305.1). Classification (NCBI taxonomy): domain Eukaryota; kingdom Viridiplantae; phylum Streptophyta; class Magnoliopsida; order Caryophyllales; family Polygonaceae; genus Polygonum; species Polygonum maritimum. Next base: position 14,289,639 of record OZ002730.1, on the reverse strand, counting down.
CAAACCATAGCCTAGGCAAATCAAACGAATCAATAAGAAAGGTTGTGTTATTGAGAATTTGAGAAACATTCGGAATCGCATGATTCGTATGCTTGTGTTTGTGTTTTTTCGTGATCTTTCTATCAAGTTCTATTAGTTCAAACATTTATGGACTAGAAAAAGAATGGAAACCAACGGTTCCCAAACCATAGCAGGCAAATCAAACGAATCAATAAGAAAGGTTGTGTTATTGAGAATTGGAGAAACATTCGGAATCGCATGATCCGTATGCTTGTGTTTGTGTTGTTTCATGATCTTTCTATCAAGTTCTATTAGGTCAAACATTTATGGACTAGAAAAAGAATGGAAACCAACGGTTCCCAAACGATAGCCTAGGCAAATCAAACGAATCAATAAGAAAGGTTGTGTTGTTTAGAATTTGAGAAACATTCGGAATCGCATGATTCGTATGCTTGTGTTTGTGTTGTTTCGTGATCTTTCTATCAAGTTCTATTAGTTCAAACATTTATGGACTAGAAAAAGAATGGAAACCAACGGTTCCCAAACCATAGCCTAGGCAAATCAAACGGATCAATAAGAAAGTTTGTTTTATTGAGAATTTGAGAAACATTCGAAATCGCATGATTCGTATGCTTGTGTTTGTGTTGTTTGGTGATCTTTCTATCAAGTTCTATTAGGTCAAACATTTATGGACTAGAAAAAGAATGGAAACCAACGGTTCCCAAACCATAGTCTAGGCAAATCAAACGAATCAATAAGAAAGGTTGTGTTATTGAGAATTTGAGAAACATTCGGAATCGCATGATTCGTATGCTTGTGTTTGTGTTTTTTCGTGATCGTTCTATCAAGTTCTATTAGTTCAAACATTTATGGACTAGAAAAAGAATGGAAACCAACGGTTCCCAAACCATAGCCTAGGCAAATCAAACGAATCAATAAGAAAGGTTGTGTTATTGAGAATTTGATAAACATTCGGAATCGCATGATTCGTATGCTTGTGTTTGTGTTGTTTCATGATCTTTCTATCAAGTTCTATTAGGGTAACATTTATGGACTAGAAAAAGAATGGAAACCAACGGTTCCCAAACGATAGCCTAGGCAAATCAAACGAATCAATAAGAAAGGTTGTGTTGTTTAGAATTTGAGAAACATTCGGAATCGCATGATTCGTATGCTTGTGTTTGTGTTGTTTCGTGATCTTTCTATCAAGTTCTATTAGTTCAAACATTTATGGACTAGAAAAAGAATGGAAACCAACGGTTCCCAAACCATAGCCTAGGCAAATCAAACCAATCAATAAGATAGGTTGTGTTATTGAGAATTTGAGAAGCATTCGGAATCGCATGATTCGTATGCTTGTGTTTGTGTTGTTTCGTGATCTTTCTACCAAGTTCTAATAGTTTAAACATTTATAAACTAGAAAAGAATGGAAACCAACGGCTCCCAAACGATACCCTAGGCAAATCAAACGAATCAAAAAGAAAGGTTGTGTTATTGAGAATTTGAGAAACATTCGGAATTGTATGATTCGTATGCTTGTGTTTGTGTTGTTTGGTGATCTTTCTACCAAGTTCTATTAGTTCAAACAATTATGGACTAGAAAAAGAATGGAAACCAACGGTTCCCAAACCATAGCCTAGGGAAATCAAACGAATCAATAAGAAAGGTTGTTTTATTGAGAATTTGAGAAACATTCGGAATTGCATGATTCGTTTGCTTGTGTTTGTGTTGTTTGGTGATCTTTCTATCATGTTCTATTAGTTCCAAGATTTTTGGACTAGAAAAAGAATGGAAACCAACGGTTCCCAAACCATAGCCTAGGAAAATCAAACGAATCAATAAGAAAGGTTGTGTTATTGAGAACTTGAGAAACATTCGGAATCGCATGATTCGTATGCATGTATTTTTGTTGTTTGGTGATCTTTCTACCAAGTTCTATTAGTTCAAAGATTTTTGGGCTAGAAAAAGAATGGAAACCAACGGTTCCTAAACCATAGCCTAGGCAAATCAAACGAATCAAAAAGAAAGGTTGTTTTATTGAGAATTTGAGAAACATTCGGAATCCCATGATTCGTATGCTTGTGTTTGTGTTGTTTGGTGATCTTTCTATCAAGTTCTATTAGGTCAAACATTTATGGACTAGAAAAAGAATGGAAACCAACGGTTCCCAAACGATAGCCTAGGCAAATCAAACCAATCAATAAGAAAGGTTGTGTTATTGAGAATTTGAGAAACATTCGGAATCGCATGATTCGTATGCTTGTGTTTGTGCTGTTTGGTGATGTTTCTACCAAGTTCTATTAGTTGAAACATTTATGGACTAGAAAAAGAATGGAAACCAACGGTTCCCGAACCATAGACTAGGCAAATCAAATGAATCAATAAGAAAGGTTGTGTTATTGAGAATTTGATAAACATTCGGAATCGCATGATTCGTATGCTTGTGTTTGTGTTGTTTGGTGATCTTTCTATCATGTTCTATTAGTTCAAAGATTTTTGGACTAGAAAAAGAATGGAAACCAACGGTTCCCAAACCATAGCCTAGGCAAATCAAACGAATCAAAAAGAAAGGTTGTGTTATTGAGAATTTGAGAAACATTCGGAATCGCATGATTCGTATGCTTGTGTTTGTGTTGTCTGGTGATCTTTCTATCAAGTTCTATTAGTTCAAACATTTATGGACTAGAAAAAGAATGGAAACCAACGGTTCCCAAACCATAGCCTAGGCAAATCAAACCAATCAATAAGAAAGGTTGTGTTATTGAGAATTTGAGAAACATTCGGAATCGCATGATTCGTATGCTTGTGATTGTGCTGTTTGGTGATCTTGCTACCAAGTTATATTAGTTCAAACATTTATGGACTAGAAAAAGAATGGAAACTAACAGTTCCCAAGCCATAGCCTAGGCAAATCAAACGAATCAATAAGAAAGGTTGTGTTATTGAGAATTTGAGAAACATTCGGAATCGCATGATTCGTATGCTTGTGTTTGTGTTGTTTGGTGATCTTTCTACCAAGTTCTATTAGTTCAAAGATTTTTGGACTAGAAAAAGAATGGAAACCAACGGTTCCTAAACCATAGCCTAGAGAAATCAAACCAATCAATAAGAAAGGTTGTGTTATTGAGAATTTGAGAAACATTCGGAATCGCATGATTCCTATGCTTGTGTCTGTGTTGTTTCGTGATCTTTCTACCAAGTTGCATTAGTTCAAATATTTATGGACTAGAAAAAGAATGGAAAGAAACGGTTCCCAAACCATAGCCTAGGCAAATCAAACCAATCAATAAGAAAGGTTGTGTTATTGAGAATTTGATAAACATTCGGAATCGCATTATTCGTATGCTTGTGTTTGTGTTGTTTGGTGATCTTTCTATCAAGTTCTATTAGGTCAAACATTTATGGACTAGAAAAAGAATGGAAACCAACGGTTCCCAAACCATGGCTTAGGCAAATCAAACGAATCAATAAGAAAGGTTGTGTTATTGAGAATTTGAGAAACATTCGGAATCGCATGATTCGTATGCTTGTGTTTGTGTTGTTTGGTGATCTTTCTATCAAGTTCTATTAGGTCAAACATTTATGGACTAGAAAAAGAATGGAAACCAACGGTTCCCAAACCATAGCCTAGGCAAATCAAACGAATCAATAAGAAAGGTTGTGTTATTGAGAATTTGAGAAACATTCGGAATCGCATGATTCGTATGCTTGTGTTTGTGTTTTTTCGTGATCTTTCTATCAAGTTCTATTAGTTCAAACATTTATGGACTAGAAAAAGAATGGAAACCAACGGTTCCCAAACCATAGCCTAGGCAAATCAAACGAATCAATAAGAAAGGTTGTGTTATTGAGAATTGGAGAAACATTCGGAATCGCATGATCCGTATGCTTGTGTTTGTGTTGTTTCATGATCTTTCTATCAAGTTCTATTAGGTCAAACATTTATGGACGAGAAAAAGAATGGAAACCAACGGTTCCCAAACGATAGCCTAGGCAAATCAAACGAATCAATAAGAAAGGTTGTGTTGTTTAGAATTTGAGAAACATTCGGAATCGCATGATTCGTATGCTTGTGTTTGTGTTGTTTCGTGATCTTTCTATCAAGTTCTATTAGTTCAAACATTTATGGACTAGAAAAAGAATGGAAACCAACGGTTCCCAAACCATAGCCTAGGCAAATCAAACGGATCAATAAGAAAGTTTGTTTTATTGAGAATTTGAGAAACATTCGAAATCGCATGATTCGTATGCTTGTGTTTGTGTTGTTTGGTGATCTTTCTATCAAGTTCTATTAGGTCAAACATTTATGGACTAGAAAAAGAATGGAAACCAACGGTTCCCAAACCATAGTCTAGGCAAATCAAACGAATCAATAAGAAAGGTTGTGTTATTGAGAATTTGAGAAACATTCGGAATCGCATGATTCGTATGCTTGTGTTTGTGTTTTTTCGTGATCGTTCTATCAAGTTCTATTAGTTCTAACATTTATGGACTAGAAAAAGAATGGAAACCAACGGTTCCCAAACCATAGCCTAGGCAAATCAAACGAATCAATAAGAAAGGTTGTGTTATTGAGAATTTGATAAACATTCGGAATCGCATGATTCGTATGCTTGTGTTTGTGTTGTTTCATGATCTTTCTATCAAGTTCTATTAGGGTAACATTTATGGACTAGAAAAAGAATGGAAACCAACGGTTCCCAAACGATAGCCTAGGCAAATCAAACGAATCAATAAGAAAGGTTGTGTTGTTTAGAATTTGAGAAACATTCGGAATCGCATGATTCGTATGCTTGTGTTTGTGTTGTTTCGTGATCTTTCTATCAAGTTCTATTAGTTCAAACATTTATGGACTAGAAAAAGAATGGAAACCAACGGTTCCCAAACCATAGCCTAGGCAAATCAAACCAATCAATAAGATAGGTTGTGTTATTGAGAATTTGAGAAGCATTCGGAATCGCATGATTCGTATGCTTGTGTTTGTGTTGTTTCGTGATCTTTCTACCAAGTTCTAATAGTTTAAACATTTATAAACTAGAAAAGAATGGAAACCAACGGCTCCCAAACGATACCCTAGGCAAATCAAACGAATCAAAAAGAAAGGTTGTGTTATTGAGAATTTGAGAAACATTCGGAATTGTATGATTCGTATGCTTGTGTTTGTGTTGTTTGGTGATCTTTCTACCAAGTTCTATTAGTTCAAACAATTATGGACTAGAAAAAGAATGGAAACCAACGGTTCCCAAACCATAGCCTAGGGAAATCAAACGAATCAATAAGAAAGGTTGTTTTATTGAGAATTTGAGAAACATTCGGAATTGCATGATTCGTTTGCTTGTGTTTGTGTTGTTTGGTGATCTTTCTATCATGTTCTATTAGTTCCAAGATTTTTGGACTAGAAAAAGAATGGAAACCAACGGTTCCCAAACCATAGCCTAGGAAAATCAAACGAATCAATAAGAAAGGTTGTGTTATTGAGAACTTGAGAAACATTCGGAATCGCATGATTCGTATGCATGTATTTTTGTTGTTTGGTGATCTTTCTACCAAGTTCTATTAGTTCAAAGATTTTTGGGCTAGAAAAAGAATGGAAACCAACGGTTCCTAAACCATAGCCTAGGCAAATCAAACGAATCAAAAAGAAAGGTTGTTTTATTGAGAATTTGAGAAACATTCGGAATCCCATGATTCGTATGCTTGTGTTTGTGTTGTTTGGTGATCTTTCTATCAAGTTCTATTAGGTCAAACATTTATGGACTAGAAAAAGAATGGAAACCAACGGTTCCCAAACGATAGCCTAGGCAAATCAAACCAATCAATAAGAAAGGTTGTGTTATTGAGAATTTGAGAAACATTCGGAATCGCATGATTCGTATGCTTGTGTTTGTGCTGTTTGGTGATGTTTCTACCAAGTTCTATTAGTTGAAACATTTATGGACTAGAAAAAGAATGGAAACCAACGGTTCCCGAACCATAGACTAGGCAAATCAAATGAATCAATAAGAAAGGTTGTGTTATTGAGAATTTGATAAACATTCGGAATCGCATGATTCGTATGCTTGTGTTTGTGTTGTTTGGTGATCTTTCTATCATGTTCTATTAGTTCAAAGATTTTTGGACTAGAAAAAGAATGGAAACCAACGGTTCCCAAACCATAGCCTAGGCAAATCAAACGAATCAAAAAGAAAGGTTGTGTTATTGAGAATTTGAGAAACATTCGGAATCGCATGATTCGTATGCTTGTGTTTGTGTTGTCTGGTGATCTTTCTATCAAGTTCTATTAGTTCAAACATTTATGGACTAGAAAAAGAATGGAAACCAACGGTTCCCAAACCATAGCCTAGGCAAATCAAACAAATCAATAAGAAAGGTTGTGTTATTGAGAATTTGAGAAACATTCGGAATCGCATGATTCGTATGCTTGTGATTGTGCTGTTTGGTGATCTTGCTACCAAGTTATATTAGTTCAAACATTTATGGACTAGAAAAAGAATGGAAACTAACAGTTCCCAAGCCATAGCCTAGGCAAATCAAACGAATCAATAAGAAAGGTTGTGTTATTGAGAATTTGAGAAACATTCGGAATCGCATGATTCGTATGCTTGTGTTTGTGTTGTTTGGTGATCTTTCTACCAAGTTCTATTAGTTCAAAGATTTTTGGACTAGAAAAAGAATGGAAACCAACGGTTCCTAAACCATAGCCTAGAGAAATCAAACCAATCAATAAGAAAGGTTGTGTTATTGAGAATTTGAGAAACATTCGGAATCGCATGATTCCTATGCTTGTGTCTGTGTTGTTTCGTGATCTTTCTACCAAGTTGCATTAGTTCAAATATTTATGGACTAGAAAAAGAATGGAAAGAAACGGTTCCCAAACCATAGCCTAGGCAAATCAAACCAATCAATAAGAAAGGTTGTGTTATTGAGAATTTGATAAACATTCGGAATCGCATTATTCGTATGCTTGTGTTTGTGTTGTTTGGTGATCTTTCTATCAAGTTCTATTAGGTCAAACATTTATGGACTAGAAAAAGAATGGAAACCAACGGTTCCCAAACCATGGCTTAGGCAAATCAAACGAATCAATAAGAAAGGTTGTGTTATTGAGAATTTGAGAAACATTCGGAATCGCATGATTCGTATGCTTGTGTTTGTGTTGTTTGGTGATCTTTCTATCAAGTTCTATTAGTTCAAACATTTATGGACTAGAAAAAGAATGGAAACCAACGGTTCCTGTTGGGACGCTATCAAGAACGCTTGCGTACTTGTTAGTGTTCCACACAATCGTCCCTTAGTTTTGATATGACAAACTCACTTTGATTCTAATAAAGTTGTCCAAGTGTTCAGGAACGCCAATGACCAGAAGGACAACAAGTGTGTATGGGCGTCCCATAAGCTTAGGGACGCTAGCTAACAGGAAGTAAGGACTAGCTAAAGACTACTTGAGCAAGGACGGAGTCCCAAGCAAGTAGGAACGCAAGAAAGGAGTCCTTACTCACTAGCCGACAGGATGACATCACTCGACAATGTTTGATCATCCAAGGACACGTGGAGACCGATCCTGTAGCGGAGTCCAACACTACGTGGCGGACGATCATGTTGCAGAGTCCATCAACACGTGGCGGCCGATCCTGTAGCGGAGTTCATCATACACAGCTGGATACAGGAAGCTTCCTCATCACCGCCCTACTACATGGAGGAAGATCCTGTAGCCACGTCCATGAAGGGCATGATCGTCCCAGTGAAAAGACACCCTTCCCCAAGTCCTATAAATACCCCCAAGGCATTTATTGTGACGCTAACGCTTTCAGGAATATTCAGAGAGAATCAGTAGAAAGCGGCTCACTCAAGAACACGAAGAACTAACTCAAGAACTCAAGAACAGTGATAGAACTTGTGTTAGATCGAGTGAGACTTGTAACCGAATCACAAAAACAGTTTGTAACAGAAAACCCAAAAAGAGAGATAGAGAGTTCTGCGAAGTACTGCAGAACGTAGGAATAGAGTCCTTTAGTGGATTGAACTCGCTTAAGTTGTAGGCTTAGAGGAGTCCTTTACTAGTGGACTTAGGGAAGAGCTAAGTGCCAGAGAACTGTAAAGACTCGCCAGTACAACTGTAAGGACGTTTAATAGAAAGGAAAGAACTATTCAAAAATCCTCCAAGGAGGTAGAGGTTTACACTCAAGGACTACTTGGTCTTGAGTGGTTCCTCTATAATTCTCTGCGTTCATCGTTTATCTGTTTAGTACTTAATTTCCGCTGCATTACTCAAGGACGCCCCTACTCCTTGTAGGGACGCCTAACCTAAGGACGCCTTTACCAAAGTAAAGGACGTCCCTCAGTACTAACGATCCAACAATTGGTATCAGAGCAGGCGCTCTAGATTCTTACTGAGTTGCAGGTAAAGATGGACATGGAACCTATTGGAATCTCTTTTGTAAAGCCTCCGCGCCTAACGGACGGCAACTTCAACCGATGGAAGACTAGGTTTGAAAATTTCTGCAGAGGTCAAAATTATCAATGCTGGAAGGTTATTTTGAAGGGAGATCTCAAGGTTCCCGCTGACAAAGCTGATAAGGAGGACGAGTGAGGTCCTGATGAGTTCAAGCTGATGGAAACCAATGCAAAAGCTATCTGTTTTCTTCAAACATCCTTGTGCGAAAGGGACGCCACTCGAGTTGGCAACTTGCCTACAGCGAAACAACAGTGGGAAGCTCTTGAGAAGTTCCATGTGGGAACCACTGAAATGAAGGAGGACGTCCAGCTGAAAATCAAGAAAGAGTTCTATGCTTTTAGCATGCTGCCAAATGAAACGGTGAATGACTACTCATACCGCTTTGAGGCCCTTGTCACCAAGATGAGGAACTTGGGCATCCCAGAAACAGAAATCTCCATGAGGAATAGAGTTCAAGTGGTCATTGATGGTTTGACCGGGGTCTGGAACTTTGACAGGACAACGTTCAATGAAAACACAGCCAACAAAACTCTAGACATGGAAGAGATCTATGGGAAGCTCAGGCAGTACGAAGAAAGAAGAGTCTCTGACATGGCTCAGCTAGGAAAGAATCCTCAAACTGATCTTGCTTTGGCGTCCACAACACCAGAGTACGCCGAGTACCTACGTGGCCAAAGAGATCTAGCATTGATGATGCAAAACAAAGAAACACTTGAGAACTTGCGTCCCAAAGAAAAAGAAAGAACGCCAAAGGAAGAGATTGACTCAGATGAGGAACTTTCTCTTATTCACAAGGCTCTCAAGTACTATAACAGGAAGAACAAGCATAGTAGTAAGAGCAAGTTCTACAAAAAGGAGAGTCCCAAGTACACAGAGGCTGAAATGAAGGAACTCACATGCTACAAATGCAACAAGAAAGGACACTTTGCCAAAAAGTGCACTATGGGAACGTCCTCCAAAGACAAGAAGAAAGCTCTCATTGGAGCATGTACAGCTGCATGGGATGATCTCAGTTCAAGTGATGATGAACGTGACGATCAAGTTGCATACATGGCAGTAGAGGACGCCCCAGTTGTTGAAGAGAACGCCTCCGACAATGAACAAGAGGTAACTCATGATTCCATGATGCGTTCTTTAGAAAAATGTTCAAAACCAAAACTACTTAAACTCATGTGTAAAATAATGGAGGAAAGTCTTGCTATGAAAAGAAGAATGGATGAACTTGAAGATGAAAACATTGTAGTTGAATGTGAAAATTGTAGTACAATGACTATTCAACTAGAGTCCTCATGTGATGAAACTAAGTCCCTAAAAACTGAAATCATGTGTCTCAAACTTGAGAACGCTAATCTTAGGGAAGAAGTGAAAGTTTTGGGTAAGAGTCCCATAGTTGAAGAAGTGAGACCAATGGTCTTTATCCCTGCTAAGAGAGGTCTAGGGTATGAATCTGACACTAAGAACTCTCTTCCTAGTGACTTTGAGGCAAGCAAAACTTCTGAACTGGAACTTGAAAGAGAGAAAACTAAAAACCTTCTTGAAAGAATTAGAGTTCTAGAAAGTGGAGAATTAGGAAAGGAAGACTACTACACTAATTCCACCAGTCATAAGATTTACAAGAAGATTGCTAAAGGGGACGGTTCAAAAGTTTGTAATCCTCAAAAGATGAAAGAAAACAAGATTCAGCGTCCAAATAAGAAGTACTATCTTGGTACTTACTATAGGACGTGTTGGTACTGTGGACAAGGAGATCACTTCAAGTATGACTGCTTAAAACTCAAGGAAGATATTGAAAATGGAAAAGCTGCTAGGACTAACAATGAAAATGATAAGTTCGTTCCTAAGGCTAATCCTAGGCGTTCTAGACGCTCTAGGAACTCTTTCCGCAAGCATGCTATTTCAAATGATGTGAATATTAATGACTACATGCCAGAACCAGAGTTCTACTTTTGTAACGAACCAGGTAAGGAACACCTTGCCTGGGTCGCCAAACACTAACTTTGTTATGGCAGGTGGAAGTGAGGGGACGCCCATGGATCATTGATAGTGGCACCTCAAATCATATCACAGGAAGCCAGATCCATCTCACTTCTATCCAAAGTAGTGCCACGGGAGGAACTGTCTCATTTGGCAATAAGGGCAAAGGAAAGATTAAAGGAACGGGAACTGCTATTCTCAACCCGTCCATTAAAGCAACAAATGTTAGTCTTGTTGAAGGACTTGGCTTTAATCTTCTAAGCGTCTCTCAGATGTGTGATCAAGGTGAAAATCTAGTCACATTTGACTCGAAGGAGTGCCTAGTTATTAACAAGAAGTCCAACAAAGTTGTTCTCAAAGGAGTTCGCAAGAACAATATCTACATCTTCAATCAAGAATTCAAGCCTAAATCAGAGTTGTGTCTATCTGCATCAAAGGAGGACGCTGATCTCTGGCATCGCCGACTTGGCCATGCTGGACCAAGCACAATCCTTAAGCTACATCAGCGAAATCTTGTGAAAGGACTTCCCCGCATCGATCCTGAGAAAGTCGATCAATGTGAAGCCTGTATCAAAGGGAAGCAAACAAGAACGTCTTTCAAATCCAAGAACGAAGTCAGTACAAAGAAGCCTTTAGAACTGCTCCATATGGATCTTTGTGGACCCATGAAGACGTTGAGCTATGGTGGAAAGAGGTACATTTACGTTCTTGTAGATGATTTTTCTCGATTCACTTGGGTTCTTTTCTTGGCAACCAAAGCAGATTGCTTCAATGCGTTCAAAGTCTTCATCAAACAAGTGGAAGTTGCTCTCGAGACGCCTCTCAAAGCCATAAGATCAGACCATGGAACGGAGTTCCAAAATTCAGAGTTCCTGGCCTACTGTGATCAACATGGAGTCTCTCACAACTTCTCAGCTCCAAGGACTCCTCAACAAAATGGAGTTGTGGAAAGAAAGAACAGAACGCTAGAGGATATGGCAAGGACTATGCTCTTGGCAAATAGCGTTCCAAAGTACTTCTGGGCGGAAGCTATTGCTACAGCATGTTATATCATCAATCGTGCCATGATCCGTCCTCTGCTGAAGAAGACGTCCTATGAGTTGTTGAATGGAAGGAAGCCTCGCATTGATTATCTCAGAGTTTTTGGATGCAAGTGTTTCGTTCACAACAATGATAAAGAAAAACTTGGAAAATTTGATGCAAGGAGTGATGAAGCCATATTCCTTGGGTACTCTCTTACCAGCAAAGCATATAGAGTTTTCAACAAAAGGACTCTAAAGCTTGAGGAGAGTATTCATGTTGTGTTCAAAGAACGTTCATCTCATAAAGAAAAACCAAGTAAGAAAGAACGTTCTTCCTCACAACAAAAAAACGACTCTGAAGATGAAGCTGAAGATTGGAGTTCTGGAAAATACTATGTCTCTAAGGAAGCATCTCCAAATCCTGAAGAAGTCTCAGTAGACGCTCCCAGTGTTGTTCAAGGAGTTCCCTCTCGTAGTGAATCCCCAGTTCAACAAGATGTAGCTGAATCAAGTCAGCAAGGCGAGCAACGTCAAAGTGTGGACGCTCTCTCTGAGGGGGAACACATTGAGAACGATGCTCAAAGTGACAGTGATAATTCTGATGGAGACATTGATCCAAGATTTGCTCATTTGTTTCAAAGGGAGTCCCGTTTCTCTAGGGACCATCCAACTTCTCAAATTGTTTCGGATCCTTCTCAAGGAGTTCAAACAAGGTCAGCTGCAAGCAAGTCCCAAAGTGCAAATTTAGCGTTCTGTGCGTTCAATGCCTTTGTCTCTATGGTGGAGCCAAAGAATATCAAAGAAGCACTCCAGGACGCTGATTGGATTCAAGCAATGCAAGAAGAACTCAATCAGTTTGAAAGGAGCAAAGTTTGGACTCTCGTCCCTCGTCCCAAAGACAAAAACATCATAGGGACGCGATGGGTGTTCAGAAATAAGCTTGATGAGAGTGGACGTGTGTCAAGGAACAAGGCAAGACTAGTGGCTCAAGGATTCAAGCAGGAGGAAGGCATAGACTATGATGAGACCTTTGCTCCTGTTGCTAGAATTGAAGCCGTTCGTCTTCTCATTGCCTTCGCCGCTCACAAAGGATTCAAGTTATTTCAAATGGACGTCAAGACTGCCTTTCTCAATGGAAAGCTAAAGGAGGAAGTGTATGTTGCTCAGCCGCCTGGCTTCGAGGACGCCTCTCACCCAAATCATGTGTACTACTTGGACAAAGCGCTCTATGGACTCAAGCAAGCCCCTCGTGCATGGTACGACAGGTTTGCATCCTTTCTTTTGTCTCATGGGTACACTAGAGGTTCAATTGATAAAACTTTGTTTATAAAGAAAGTTCACAAGGACATTTTAATTGTCCAAGTCTATGTTGATGATATAGTCTTTGGTAGTACTAACATGAAGCTTGTAGATGAGTTCAAGTCCTTAATGAGTAGTGAATTTGAGATGTCCCTCATTGGAGAACTCAATTTCTTCTTGGGGCTTCAAATTAATCAACTCAAGGAAGGGACGCACATTCACCAACAGAAATATGTCCGTGAAATGCTTGATAAGTACGGGATGAACACGTCCAAACCTGTTGCCACTCCTTGTTCTCCAAACTCGCGTCTTTACGCAGACGAACAGGGAAAGGACGTTGATCAAAAGCTTTATAGAGGGATGATTGGTTCTTTGCTCTACTTGACCGCAAGCCGTCCCGACATCATGTTTGCCGTTTGCTTGTGTGCACGCTTCCAGGCGAATCCAAAGGAGTCCCACATGCAAGAAGTCAAGAGGATCTTTCGCTACCTCAAAGGGCGCGACGATCTTTGCCTTTGGTACCCCAGGAAGACGTCCTTCAAGCTTGTTGGCTACTCGGACGCTGATTATGCAGGCCATGTGATTGATAGGAAAAGCACCTCAGGAATGGCACAATTCCTTGGTTCATGCTTAGTCTCTTGGGGATCTTAGAAACAGAACTCTGTGGCGCTTTCAACTGCGGAAGCCGAGTAAGTTGCTGCTGCTTCGTTCTGTTCACAAGTTATCTGGATCAAATATCAACTAGAGGACTACGGTATCAATCTTGAAACTATACCCATTCGTTGTGATAACACAAGTGCTATTGAAATTTCAAAGAATCCTGTTTTTCATTCACGCACAAAGCATATTCATATAAGGCATCATTTCTTGCGTGATAATGTTGAACTAGGACTCATTAGTATGGAGCATGTAAGGACTGAAGACCAAATAGCTGATATTTTCACTAAGGCGCTTGATAGACGTCCCTATGAGCATCTCAGGTTGCTCTTAGGGATGATAACTTTTAAGTAGCAAGTCCCGTTCTACTATTCTCTCAATGATTGGCTATGTTTTGTAGATTCTAAGTGTTTAAGGACTGTTATGCATTGAATTCATATTTGCAAGGACGCTAGTCTAAAACTTCATGTGTTTGCTACTTTGGAACGCCATTCAAATTGTCTCTATTTTGTCTTGAAAAGAGTATCCCTGATCACCCAACCCTCATTATAAGCCGAAATGATGGGAACTCTAAGCTTACCCTAGCCGAGAACTCCGCAAAAGCGTTCTATGAGCTTCATATTTTCTTTCACGGGACGTACTTGCGTTGTTCTCAACTGGTTCGAAAGGTAATCACAAGAACGGTAAGTTGGTTGTTGGTTTGCTTAAGGAAGTTTGCTTGAAGAGGTTAATTTTTGCTAAGTATAAGAGAACGCTTAGTGTTTGTTGCAAAGGACGCCAATTCAGTTTTGAGGAGCAGTTGAAGAGTCAGATTTTTTGAACTTTTGAAAGTGTGAGCAGTGACCGTTACTTTTGCTCAAATCTTAAGGGGGAAGTTTTGCCACGTGTCGCACAGTAAAACAGTGTTAATTACCATTTGTGCCACCGCTTCCTCTATATAAGGCCAGAACAGTCGCAATCAAATTTATTACGCTCAACCACTTTCTCGCTCTCAAATTTGCTCTGACTTCTCTCTAGAACTCCGGCGACTTTCTCTCTCTACACTTCATCTGAAAACATGTCTCAAAGACAGTTGAACGTAGCCGGATCTTCCACCGGCGGGAAGCGTAGAAAGCTGGTGAAGTCCCACTACATAGAGAAGCCCAAACCCATAGTTCTCAATGAATCTCTAGTGGACTTTATCAACAGAAAGCCAAGGACGCTGTACAACTTGATAAGGGAACGCATGGACAAACCTGATGTAAAGAATGACGCCGTCAAAACAAGGAACTACGAGCGGTTCATCGAACGGTTCGTCATTCAAGGCCTCCACAACACCAATTACAAGGACTTGCCAGGACGGATGGACGACGTTCTCTTCTTTTCACAATTTGGAGGTGAGAATCTGGGTCCTTTACTTGATCTTATCCCCAACCTCCATAACGCCGTTCTTCCCGATTTCCCGATGTACCCAAAGGACTCTTTGGCTTATAAAATGATTAAAGCAAGAGTACCAAGTCCTTCTCCACCACCACCTCAAGTCCCTACCATCACCACCAAATCAATCCTCCCATCCAAGCGTCCAACCCCTTCATCTCCCCTCTCAAAAACAACCAAAACCTCCTCCTCAAATCCAACACAAATTGTGGATAAGTTTCCTTCACATCTAAAGGAGGGACACTCCAAAAAGGCTCACGACCCAAGGCCTCTCAAAAAGGCCAAGACCTCAAGCGTTCCATCCTCCAAACCCTCAAAAAGGCCTAGCACCACTAAAAGGCCTTCCAACCTTTCTAAGGAATCCACTCCTCCTCCACAACCAATCTCAATCGTCCAACTTCCTACTCCTCCTCCGTCCCCCCAACCTTCCCAAACAAATGCTCTCATTCCATTTCCTCCCAAACCTTACTCCCCCCTAAACCTTGCCAACTTCCCCAAAGCCCCGGCCCACATATCTCCCCCCAAAGACCCCGAGACCCCCAGATCTCGCCGTCCCTCATCTGAGAGTGGACCAGAGGACGTTGAGAAGCGTCCAGCCCTTGAGCGCACCTTCAAACGCCGCAAAGCTGGCGAATCTCCAAAGGTGCTCATGGTTCAAGCTGCTCCAGAGCCCGAGCACATCTCCTCCTCCTCCTCTAGCTCATCTGAGAGCCACAGAGGAACGCCTCAAGAAACTGCTGAAGGAGTCTCCCCTATTATTGACGTCGTTGGGGACTCCGATGATGAGGCTGAAGGAGTTGAGCATGCTCCAGCTGAGACACAAGTGGTTGAGGACGCTGGCGAGCACCAGGTTCCTCAAAAGGACGCCGAGCCAACCCTTTCTGACGAGCTCGAGCATGATGCTCAGGAAGTCCCTCCCTATGACCAGTCCCTCCCAATCCTCAACCCTTCCCAAGCTCCACAAGAAAACCCCTCCCCCACAATCCAAACAGAATCCCATCTAGTCCCAGCGGACGCTGAGCCAACCACAACAGAAAATCCGACAGAGGCTCAGGACGCTGAGGGCACGTCCCAAGGACAAACCTCAGGTGCCGATCAAGCCACAGCTGGTGGCGACGCTGAAAAAGAACAAGGCACAGAGGACGCTTCTGACAGTGACTCGGAGAAAGCTGAGGACGAGTCAGATGATGATGAGGACTCTGAGTCCCCCAAGGGCAAGCGCAAAAGGAAGAACGCTGATGTGCCCGTTAAAGTCCTGAGCCCTCTCATTTACTCTGAAGAGTGGCTAGCCTCATTTGACGATACAGCCGTTCAGGAGTTCCTCGAGCTTCTGAAATTTCAAGGATGGCAGAACGTTGGACCAGCGCCGACCACTGTTGACAAAGAACAGGTAAAGGCGTTCTACAGGGATTTGCGCTACAAGGCAAAAGATGGCTCCCTCCACTTCAAAATTGAAGGTGAGAAAGCTTCAGTGACAGAACGCCAAATGCGCTCCTTCCTGGGTCTAGGTCCACGCAAGCCACCGTCCGATGCTCTTAGCTCACATCCTGAAGGCGGCTTTGAAACGACAGATCAAGAACTGCCTCTGGTTGAGCACATATTTCAGGGTAAAAGGCCGATGGGACTCGACAGGGTAGCTCACGTTCTGAGCAAAGTTGGCGCAATCGTTCACCATTCTTCCAAGGCAGGAGAAGCGTTCAATTGTGCAAGCACACGACATAATCCTAATTGACGCTATCCTAGAACGCCGTCCAATCAACTTAGCCAGAATTGATATGCAACATATGGCCAAGTGTGGAAGGAAGAGGCACGCCTTGCCTTACCCTGGAGTCGTAAAGGCAATCTTGCAGTCCCAGGACGCTTATGATGAGAGTGGTCCTTCTGAAGAACTCGGCTTAAAATGGAATGCCAAGAAAGGACTTGTTGAGATAAGGCATAATGAAGAGCTCCCGTCCGTTCTGAAACAGTTAGAAGATGAGGCTGAAGAAGCTAGACTGAAAGCCGAAGAAGAACGCTTAGCTGCTGAGGCTGAGGCCGCAAGGCTTAATTCCACGCCTCAAGAGTCCCCTCAAGATCAAGAGCCCGCCGTAGACCTTACAACCCTTGATCAAATGCTCTTAGGGACTCCCTCTTCTCCAGCTCTTCCCACGGACGCTCCTTCATCGAGTTCAGGTCCTTTGCCCCGTTTTGCCCCTGCAAACATAGCTCAGTATCCTCCAGCAGAACTCATGGGAGCATTTATGGACAACCAGTGCCTCATCTTCTCCGCCTTAAAGGACTTGTCATCTGCGTTCTCTAAGGCTGCTGAACTTCAAGAGCAACTGCTAAAGTTTTATCACGACCAGCGCCGTTCCCAGTGATTACCACCACCCCTTTTATCCCCTATTTTGTTGCTTTTGCTTCTTTTGCATTTCCAACACTATGACATTGGTCTGTAATAACTCTAATTTTGTTTGAATGGCAATTCCACTGTTTGCTTGCATTGTGTGTGTTTAAGCGTTCCACTGCCTTTAGTTATGTTTTTGTGCTTAACGTTCTTATCACTTGTTATCCTTTTCGATGATGCCAAAAGGGGGAAGTGTAGTTTTGCAGAGATGCGCTGAAAAATAGTTATCTAGAATAAGCAAGTGTTAAGGGGGAACTATTAAGTGAAAGGTCTAAGGAACGTCATGCTAGAATGAACTAGAGAACGTCTAGAAAATTCTAGGACGCTTTTCTCTCCTTAGAATCCAAAAGTTAGAGAATCAAAGAAGGAAAACTTGTGCTAAATGAATTTTCTCTAAGTGTTAGAGGACGCTTTCAAGTTTTCATGCATGCTAAGCTCAAACGCCAAAACTATTTTGCTGAAGAGTTTGTCATCATCAAAAAGGGGGAAATTGTTGGGACGCTATCAAGAACGCTTGCGTACTTGTTAGTGTTCCACAATCGTCCCTTAGTTTTGATATGACAAACTCACTTTGATTCTAATAAAGTTGTCCAAGTGTTCAGGAACGCCAATGACCAGAAGGACAACAAGTGTGTATGGGCGTCACATAAGCTTAGGGACGCTAGCTAACAGGAAGTAAGGACTAGCTAAAGACTACTTGAGCAAGGACGGAGTCCCAAGCAAGTAGGAACGCAAGAAAGGAGTCCTTATGATGGATCGTAAGTCAGTTAATGAGGGCGTCCTTAACTGGGTTAAGGGCGTCCTTTAGTGCAGCGGAAAATAGACTTAACAGAATACAAGATAAGTGGACAGGAGTATTTATAGAGGAACCCCACTAAGACCAACTAGTCTTATGGGTAAACCTCTACCTCCGTTGGAGGATTTTCAATAGCCGTCCCTTATCTTATTAAGAGCGAGTCCTTACAACTTAGGCGAGTCGTTACACTTCTCTGAGCTAAGCGTC
Organism: Polygonum maritimum; assembly: GCA_963924305.1. Lineage (NCBI taxonomy): Eukaryota > Viridiplantae > Streptophyta > Magnoliopsida > Caryophyllales > Polygonaceae > Polygonum > Polygonum maritimum. The sequence goes on along the minus strand of OZ002730.1, from coordinate 14,271,427 downwards.
CGTCCTTAGCCTCACTAGTAACACTCCTTTCAACCTAACAAGTAACCTAACACTCTTAGCTATAAGGAAGCTATCACTCACGTCTCTCACGGTTCGTTGTGAGAGACAAACTACAACTCTAATTGATTTGTGGTTTGTTTTGGATTTGATGTGGTTGGACTTTCTTTCTCTTGCTTCAAGCTCACTTGATCTTCTTGATCTTCGTTCGTGTTCTTGAATGCTTCGGGAGAGCTTGAGAGAAAGTCTTCAAAGTCCACTCTTGCACACACATGCCGCTATGCATACTCCTTGGAGAGTATTTATAGCGGAAGTGATTCTTGTCCTCTAACGTCCTCTGAGACTTGGCAGGATCCTCGATCTTTGATCAACGGTGCGATGAGCGTCTTGAGGAGGTCAACTCTGTTGACGCTTGGGAAGCCTCCGCGTGGGTAGGGGACCATTGCTGGGAAAGCGATGTCTTTGGCATTGTCTACACGTGCCCAGACAAAGGAAGCTTCCTTTTGAGGACTAAGGCCGGAAGATGATGTAATCATGTTGGGGCAGCCTTGATTTGAATTTGAACTTCGTCCGTATTTTGGCGCGCGTCCCTTCTTGATGAGGACTCCGTCCTATCTTGCGCAGGGACTCTGCCAATTACGTTTAGCTTTGGAAGTTCTGGTAACATGCGTCCCTACAGCATAGGGACTGTTGTTCACTTGTTGTCCTTTTCGCTCATGTGCGTCCACTGGACTTACCTGAGATCAAAACTTGGACAACTTATCAAATACATTTGAGTTTGTCATTATCAAAACAAGGGACGATTATTATTGGTTTAGATATTAACGACTGACGTCCTTAATATCGTCCCAACAGCCATGTACGCCACTTGCTCATCATCTGAGGCGTCCTCTACGGCTATGTACGCCACTGGTCCTTCTGGTTCTTCATCATCAGAACTCACATTATCCCATGCGGCTTCGCACGCTCCCAAGAGAGCTTTCATCTTCATTTCTTTTGAGTTTAGTCCCGTAGTACACCTTTTAGCAAAGTGTCCTTTCTTGTTACATTTGTAACAAGTAAGTTCCTTCATCTCTACCTCTGTATACTTGGGACTCTCCTTTTTGTAAGGCATCTTGTGTTTCTTGGAATCTCTGGCCTTTTTACCCCATAAGCGAGCAACTTTGTGTAGAAGGGCAATCTCTTCCTCTTCTTCCAGCTGTTCCTTAGTCTTGCTTTCCTTTTCTTTCAAAGCTTGAGCACGCATCCTTTCACGATTCTCATTTTTATTTGCTTCCACCATTAGGGCAATATCACTTTGGTGGCGCAGATACTCAGCGTACTCTGGAGTTGACGTCATCAAAGCAAGATCTGTCTGGGGGTTTCTAGCCAATTCAGCCATATCAGCTTCCCTTCTCGCTTCATAGCCTCTCAGCTTCCCATAGATCTCTTCCATATCCAGGGTTTTGTTGGCTGTGTTCTCCTTGAACGTAGTCCTATCAAAATTCCATTTTCCTGTAAGCCCATCAATGACTACTCCGACTCTGTTTCTCATTGAGACTTCAGCTTCTGGGATGCCTAAATTTCGCATCTTGGTCACAAGAGCTTCAAAGCGGTATGAGTAGTCCTTGACAGATTCGTTAGGAAGCATTCTGAAGGCATAGAACTCTCGTTTGATTTCAAGCTTGACGTCTTCCTTCATCTCTGCCGTACCCACATGGTACTTCTCAAGAGCTTCCCATTGTAGTTTGGCTGTTGCCAAATTGCTAACTCGGGTGGCGTCCCTTTCGCAGAGGGACGCTTGAAGGAAGCATATAGCCTTAGCGTTTGTTTCCAAAAGCTTGAATTCGTCAGGACCCCACTCGTCCTCTTTGTCTTTCTTGTCATCAGGGATGGTAAGGTCACCCTTCATGATCACTCTCCAGCATTGATAATTCTGACTTCTGCAAAAGTTCTCGAAGCGGATCTTCCAGCGGTTGAAGTTGCCGTCCGTCAGACGAGGAGGCTTTACAAAAGAGATTCCAATAGGTTCCATGTCCATCTTGTACCTGCAACTCAACAAAAATCTAGAGCGCCTGCTCTGATACCAATTGATGGATCGTAAGTCAGTTAATGAGGGCGTCCTTAACTGGGTTAAGGGCGTCCTTTAGTGCAGCGGAAAATAGACTTAACAGGATAAGTGGACACAAGTATTTAGAGAGGAACCCCACTAAGACCAACTAGTCTTGTGGGTAAACCTCTACCTCCGTTGGAGGATTTTCAATAGCCGTCCCTTATCTTATTGAGAGTGAGTCCTTACAACTTAGGCGAGTCGTTACACTTCTCTGAGCTAAGCGTCCGTCCTTAGTCTCACTAGTAACACTCCTTTCAACCTAACAAGTAACCTAACACTCTTAGCTATAAGGAAGCTATCACTCACGTCTCTCACGGTCCGTTGTGAGAGGCAAACTACAACTCTAACAGATTTGTGGTTTGTATTGGATTTGATGTGGTTGGACTTTCTTTCTCTTGCTTCAAGCTCACTTGATCTTCTTGATCTTCGTTCGTGTTCTTGAATGTTTCGGGAGAGCTTGAGAGAAAGTCTTCAAAGTCCACTCTTGCACACACATGCCGCTATGCATACTCCTTGGAGAGTATTTATAGCGGAAGTGATTCTTGTCCTCTAGCGTCCTCTGAGACTTGGCAGGATCCTCGATCTTTGATCAACGGTGCGATGAGCGTCTTGAGGAGGTCAACTCTGTTGACGATTGGGAAGCCTCCGCGTGGGTAGGGGACCATTGCTGGGAAAGCGACGTCTTTGGCATTGTCTACACGTGCCCAGACAAAGGAAGCTTCCTTTTGAGGACTAAGGCCGGACGATGATGTAATCATGTTGGGGCGGCCTTGATTTGAATTTGAACTTCGTCCGTATTTTGGCGCGCGTCCCTTCTTGATGAGGACTCCGTCCTATCTTGCGCAGGGACTCCGCCAATTACGTTTAGCTTTGGAAGTTCTGGTAACATGCGTCCCTACAGCATAGGGACTGCTGTTCACTTGTTGTCCTTTTCGCTCATGTGCGTCCACTGGACTTACCTGAGATCAAAACTTGGACAACTTATCAAATACATTTGAGTTTGTCATTATCAAAACAAGGGACGATTATTATTGGTTTAGATATTAACGACTGACGTCCTTAATATCGTCCCAACACCTTACTCACTAGCCGATAGGATGACATCACTCGACAATGTTTGATCATCCAAGGACACGTGGAGACCGATCCTGTAGCGGAGTCCAACACTACGTGGCGGACGATCCTGTTGCAGAGTCCATCAACACGTGGCGGCCGATCCTGTAGCGGAGCTCATCATACACAGCTGGATACAGGAAGCTTCCTCATCACCGCCCTACTACGTGGAGGAAGATCCTATAGCCACGTCCATGAAGGGCATGATCGTCCCAGTGAAAAGACGCCCTTCCCCAAGTCCTATAAATACCCCCAAGGCATTTATTGTGACGCTAACGCTTTCAGGAATATTCAGAGAGAATCAGTAGAAAGCGGCTCACTCAAGAACACGAAGAACTAACTCAAGAACTCAAGAACAGTGATAGAACTTGTGTTAGATCGAGTGAGACTTGTAACCGAATCACAAAAACAGTTTGTAACAGAAAACCCAAAAAGAGAGATAGAGAGTTCTGCGAAGTACTGCAGAACGTAGGAATAGAGTCCTTTAGTGGATTGAACTCGCTTAAGTTGTAGGCTTAGAGGAGTCCTTTACTAGTGGACTTACGGAAAAGCTAAGTGCCAGAGAACTGTAAAGACTCGCCAGTACAACTGTAAGGACGTTTAATAGAAAGGAAAGAACTATTCAAAAATCCTCCAAGGAGGTAGAGGTTTACACTCAAGGACTACTTGGTCTTGAGTGGTTCCTCTATAATTCTCTGCGTTCATCGTTTATCTGTTTAGTACTTAATTTCCGCTGCATTACTCAAGGACGCCCCTACTCCTCGTAGGGACGCCTAACCTAAGGACGCCTTTACCAAAGTAAAGGACGTCCCTCAGTACTAACGATCCAACAGTTCCCAAACCATAGCCTAGGCAAATCAAACCAATCAATAAGACAGGTTGTGTTATTGAGAATTTGAGAAACATTCGGAATCGCATGATTCGTATGCTTGTGTTTGTGTTGTTTGGTGATCTTTCTACCAAGTTCTATTAGTTCAAACATTTATGGACTAGAAAAAGAATGGAAACCAACGGTTCCCAAACCACAGACTAGGCAAATCAACTGAATCAATAAGAAAGGTTGTGTTATTGAGAATTTGAGAAACATTCGGAATCGCATGATTCGTATGCTTGTGTTTGTGTTGTTTGGTGATCTTTCTATCATGTTCTATTAGTTCAAAGATTTTTGGACTAGAAAAACAATGGAAACCAACGGTTCCCAAACCATAGCCTAGGCAAATCAAACGAATCAAAAAGAAAGGTTGTGTTATTTAGAATTTGGGAAACATTCGGAATAGTATGATTCGTATGCTTGTGTTTGTGTTGTGTAGTGATCTTTCTATCAAGTTCTATTAGTTCAAACATTTATGAACTAGAAAAAGAATGGAAACCAACGGTTCCCAAACCATAGCCTAGGCAAATCAAACCAATCAATCAGAAAGGTTGTGTTATTGAGAATTTGAGAAACATTCGGAATCGCATGATTTGTATGCTTGTGCTTGTGCTGTTTGGTGATCTTTCTACCAAGTTATATTAGTTCAAACAATTATGGACTAGTAAAAGAATGGAAACTAACAGTTCCCAAGCCATAGCCTAGGCAAATCAAACGAATCAATAAGAAAGGTTGTGTTATTGAGAATTTGAGAAACATTCGGAATCGCATGATTCGTATACTTGTGTTTGTGTTGTTTGGTGATCTTTCTACCAAGTTCTATTAGTTTAAAGATTTTTGGTCTATAAAAAGAATGGAAACCAACGGTTCCCAAACCATAGCCTAGGCAAATCAAACGAATCAAAAAGAAAGGTTTTGTTATTGAGAATTTGAGAAACATTCGGAATCGCATGATTCGTATGCTTGTGTTTGTGTTGTTTGGTGATCTTTCTATCAAGTTCTATCAGTTCAAACATTTATGGACTAGATAAAGAATGGAAACCAACGGTTCCCTAACCATAGCCTAGGCAAATCAAACGAATCAATAAGAAAGTTTGTGTTATTGAGAATTTGAGAAACATTCGGAATCGCATGATTCGTATGCTTGTGTTTGTGTTGTTTCGTGATCTTTCTACCAAGTTGCATTAGTTCAAACATTTATGGACTAGAAAAAGAATGGAAAGAAACGGTTCCCAAACCATAGCCTAGGCAAATCAAACCAATCAATAAGAAAGGTTGTGTTATTGAGAATTTGAGAAACATTAGGAATCGCATGATTCGTATGCTTGTGTTTGTGCTGTTTGGTGATCTTTCTACTAAGTTCTATTAGTTCAAACATTTATGGACTAGAAAAAGAATGGAAACCAACGGTTCCCAAACCATAGCCTAGGCAAATCAAATGAATCAATAAGAAAGGTTGTTTTATTGAGAATTTGAGAAACATTCGAAATCGCATGATTCGTATGCTTGTGTTTGTGTTGTTTGGTGATCTTTCTATCAAGTTCTATTATGTCAAACATTTATGGACTAGAAAAAGAATGGAAACCAACGGTTCCCAAACCATAGTCTAGGCAAATCAAACGAATCAATAAGAAAGGTTGTGTTATTGAGAATTTGAGAAACATTCGGAATCGCATGATTCGTATGCTTGTGTTTGTGTTTTTTCGTGATCTTTCTATCAAGTTCTATTAGTTCAAACATTTATAGAGTAGAAAAAGAATGGAAACCAACGGTTCCCAAACGATAGCCTAGGCAAATCAAACGAATCAATAAGAAAGGTTGTGTTGTTTAGAATTTGAGAAACATTCGGAATCGCTTGATTCGTATGCTTGTGTTTGTGTTGTTTCGTGATCTTTCTATCAAGTTCTATTAGTTCAAACATTTATGGACTAGAAAAAGAATGGAAACCAACAGTTCCCAAACCATATCCTAGGCAAATCAAACCAATCAATAAGACAGGTTGTGTTATTGAAAATTTGAGAAACATTCGGAATCGCATGATTCGTATGCTTGTGTTTGTGTTGTTTCGTGATCTTTCTACCAAGTTCTAATAGTTTAAACATTTATGGACTAGAAAAAGAATGGAAACTAACAGTTCCCAAGCCATAGCCTAGGCAAATCAAACCAATCAATAAGACAGGTTGTGTTATTGAGAATTTGAGAAACATTCGGAATCGCATGATTCGTATGCTTGTGTTTGTGTTGTTTCGTGATCTTTCTACCAAGTTCTAATAGTTTAAACATTTATGGACTAGAAAAAGAATGGAAACTAGCAGTTCCCAAGCCATAGCCTAGGCAAATCAAACGAATCAATAAGAAAGGTTGTGTTATTGAGAACTTGAGAAACATTGGGAATCGCATGATTCGTATGCTTGTATTTGTGTTTTTTGGTGATCTTTCTACCAAGTTCTATTAGTTCAAAGATTTGTGGACTAGAAAAAGAATGGAAACCAACGGTTCCCAAACCATAGCCTAGGCAAATCAAACGAATCAAAAAGAAAGGTTGTGTTATTGAGAATTTGATAAACATTCGGAATCGCATGATTCGTATGCTTGTGTTTGTGTTGTGTGGTGATCTTTCTATCAAGTTCTATTAGTTCAAACATTTATGGACTAGAAAAAGAATTGAAACCAACGGTTACCAAACCATAGCCTAGGCAAATCAAACCAATCAATAAGAAAGGTTGTGTTATTGAGAATTTGAGAAACATTCGGAATCGCATGATTCGTATGCTTGTGCTTGTGCTATTTGGTGATCTTTCTACCAAGTTATATTAGTTCAAACATTTATGGACTAGAAAAAGAATGGAAACTAACAGTTCCCAAGCCATAGCCTAGGCAAATCAAACGAATCAATAAGAAAGGTTGTGTTATTGAGAATTTGAGAAACATTCGGAATCGCATGATTCGTATGCTTGTGTTTGTGTTGTTTGGTGATCTTTCTACCAAGTTCTATTAGTTTAAAGATTTTTGGACTAGAAAAAGAATGGAAACCAACGGTTCCCAAACCATAGCCTAGGCAAATCAAACGAATCAAAAAGAAAGGTTGTGTTATTGAGAATTTGAGAAACATTCGGAATCGCATGATTCGTATGCTTTTGTTTGTGTTGTTTGGTGATCTTTCTAACAAGTTCTATCAGGTCAAACATTTATGGACTAGAAAAAGAATGGAAACCAACGGTTCCTAAACCATAGCCTAGGGAAATCAAACCAATCAATAAGAAAGGTTGTGTTATTGAGAATTTGAGAAACATTCGGAATCGCATGATTCGTATGCTTGTGTTTGTGTTGTTTGGTGATCATTCTACCAAGTTCTATTAGTTCAAAGATTTTTGGACTAGAAAAAGAATGGAAACCAACGGTTCCCAAACCATACCCTAGGCTAATCAAACGAATCAAAAAGAAAGGTTGTGTTATTGAGAATTTGAGAAACATTCGGAATCGCATGATTCGTATGCTTGTGTTTGTGTTGTTTGGTGATCTTTCTATCAAGTTCTATTAGGTCAAACATTTATGGACTAGAAAAAGAATGGAAACCAACGTTTCCTAAACCATAGCCTAGGGAAATCAAACCAATCAATAAGAATGGTTGTGTTATTGAGAATTTGAGAAACATTCGGAATCGCATGATTCGTATGCTTGTGTTTGTGTTGTTTGGTGATCTTTCTATCAAGCTCTATCAGGTCAAACATTTATGGACTAGAGAAAGAATGGAAACTAACGGTTCCCTAACGATAGCCTAGGCAAATCAAACGAATCAATAAGAAAGTTTGTGTTATTGAGAATTTGAGAAACATTCGGAATCGCTAGTTTCGTATGCTTGTGTTTGTGTTGTTTCGTGATCTTTCTACCAAGTTGCATTAGTTCAAACATTTATGGACTACAAAAAAAATGGAAAGAAACGGTTCCCAAACCATAGCCTAGGCAAATCAAACCAATCAATAAGAAAGGTTGTGTTATTGAGAATTTGAGAAACATTAGGAATCACATGATTCGTATGCTTGTGTTTGTGCTGTTTGGTGATCTTTCTACTAAGTTCTATTAGTTCAAACATTTATGGACTAGAAAAAGAATGGAAACCAACTGTTCCCAAAGCATAGCCTAGGCAAATCAAATGAATCAATAAGAAAGGTCGTTTTATTGAGAATTTGAGAAACATTCGAAATCGCATGATTCGTATGCTTGTGTTTGTGTTGTTTGGTGATCTTTCTATCAAGTTCTATCAGGTCAAACATTTATGGACAAGAAAAAGAATGGAAACCAACGGTTCCCAAACCATACTCTAGGCAAATCAAACGAATCAATAAGAAAGGTTGTGTTATTGAGAATTTGAGAAACATTCGGAATCGCATGATTCGTATGCTTGTGTTTGTGTTGTTTCGTGATCTTTCTATCAAGTTCTATTAGTTCAAACATTTATGGACTAGAAAAAGAATGGAAACCAACGGTTCCCAAAGCATGGCCTAGGCAAATCAAACCAATCAATAAGACAGGTTGTGTTATTGAGAATTTGAGAAACATTCGGAATCGCATGATTCGTATGCTTGTGTTTGTGTTGTTTCGTGATCTTTCTACCAAGTTCTAATAGTTTAAACATTTATGGACAAGAAAAAGAATGGAAACTAACAGTTCCCAAGCCATAGCCTAGGCAAATCAAACCAATCAATAAGACAGGTTGTGTTATCGAGAATTTGAGAAACATTCGGAATCGCATGATTCGTATGCTTGTGTTTGTGTTGTTTCGTGATCTTTCTACCAAGTTCTAATAGTTTAAACATTTATGGACTAGAAAAGAATGGAAACTAACAGTTCCCAAGCCATAGCCTAGGCAAATCAAACGAATCAATAAGAAAGGTTGTGTTATTGAGAACTTGAGAAACATTCGGAATCGCATGATTCGTATGCTTGGATTTGTGTTGTTTGGTGATCTTTCTACCAAGTTCTATTAGTTCAAATATTTTTGGACTAGAAAAAGAATGGAAACCAACGGTTCCCAAACCATAGCCTAGGCAAATCAAACGAATCAAAAAGAAAGGTTGTGTTATTGAGAATTTGATAAACATTCGGAATCCCATGATTCGTATGCTTGTGTTTGTGTTGTTTGGTGATCTTGCTATCAAGTTCTATTAGGTCAAACATTTATGGACTAGAAAAAGAATAGAAACCAACGGTTCCCAAACGATAGCCTAGGCAAATCAAACCAATCAATAAGAAAGGTTGTGTTATTGAGAATTTGAGAAACATTCGGAATCGCATGATTCGTATGCTTGTGTTTGTGCTGTTTGGTGATCTTTCTACCAAGTTCTATTAGTTCAAATATTTATGGACTAGAAAAAGAATGGAAACTAACGTTTCCCAAACCATAGACAAGGCAAATCAAATGAATCAATAAGAAAGGTTGTGTTATTGAGAATTTGAGAAACATTCGGAATCGCATGATTTGTATGCTTGTGTTTGTGTTGTTTGGTGATCTTTCTATCATTTTCTATTAGTTCAAAGATTTGTGGACTAGAAAAAGAATGGAAACCAACGGTTCCCAAACCATAGCCTAGGCAAATCTAACGAATCAAAAAGAAAGGTTGTGTTATTGAGAATTTAAGAAACATTCGGAATCGCATGATTCGTATGCTTGTGTTTGTGTTGTGTGGTGATCTTTCTATCAAGTTCTATTAGTTCAAACATTTATGGACTAGAAAAAGAATGGAAACCAACGGTTCCCAAACCATAGCCTAGGCAAATCAAACCAATCAATAAGAAAGGTTGTGTTATTGAGAATTTGAGAAACATTCGGAATCGCATGATTCGTATGCTTGTGCTTGTGCTGTTTCGTGATCTTTCTACCAAGTTATATTAGTTCAAACATTTATGGACTAGAAAAAGAATGGAAACTAACAGTTCCCAAGCCATAGCCTAGGCAAATCAAACGAATCAATAAGAAAGGTTGTGTTATTGAGAATTTGAGAAACATTCGGAATCGCATGATTCGTATGCTTGTGTTTGTGTTGTTTGGTGATCTTTCTAACAAGTTCTATCAGGTCAAACATTTACGGACTAGAAAAAGAATGGAAACCAACGGTTCCTAAACCATAGCCTAGGGAAATCAAACCAATCAATAAGAAAGGTTGTGTTATTGAGAATTTGAGAAACATTCGGAATCGCATGATTCGTATGCTTGTGTTTGTGTTGTTTTGTGATCTTTCTACCAAGTTGCATTAGTTCAAATATTTATGGACTAGAAAAAGAATGGAAAAACGGTTCCCAAACCATAGCCTAGGCAAATCAAACCAGTCAATAAGAAAGGTTGTGTTATTGAGAATTTGAGAAACATTCGGAATCGCATGATTCGTATGCTTGTGTGTGTGCTGTTTGGTGATCTTTCTACTAAGTTCTATTAGTTCAAAGATTTGTGGACTAGAAAAATAATGGAAACCAACGGTTCCCAAACCATATCCTAGGCAAATCAAACGAATCAAAAAGAAAGGTTGTGTTATTGAGAATTTGAGAAACATTCGGAATCGCATGATTGGTATGCTTGTGTTTGTGTTGTGTGGTGATCTTTCTATCAAGTTCTATTAGTTCAAACATTTATGGACTAGAAAAGGAATGGAAACCAACGGTTCCCAAACCATATCCTAGGCAAATAAAACGAATCAATAAGAAAGGTTGTGTTATTGAGAATTTGAGAAACATTCGGAATCGCATGATTCGTATGCTTGTGTTTGTGTTGTTTGGTGATCTTTCTACCAAGTTCTATTAGTTCAAAGATTTTTGGACTAGAAAAAGAATGGAAACCAACGGTTCCCAAACCATAGCCTAGGCAAATCAAACCAATCAAAAAGAAAGGTTGTGTTATTGAGAATTTGAGAAGCATTCGGAATCGCATGATTCGTCTGCTTGTGTTTGTGTTGTTTTGTGATCTTTCTATCATGTTATATCAGGTCAAACATTTATGGACTAGAAAAAGAATGGGAACCAACGGTTCCCAAAGGATAGGCTAGGCAAATCAAACGAATCAATAAGAAAGGTTGTGTTGTTGAGAATTTGAGAAACATTCTGAATCACATGATTCGTATGCTTGTGTTTGTGTTGTTTCGTGATCTTTCTATCAAGTTCTATTAGTTCAAACATTTATGGACTAGAAATAGAATGGAAACCAACCGTTCCCAAACCATAGCCTAGGCAAATCAAACGAATCAATAAGAAAGGTTGTGTTATTGAGAATTTGAGAAACATTCGGAATCGCATGATTCGTATGCTTATGTTTGTGTTGTTTGGTGATCCTTCTATGAAGTTCTATTAGGTCAAACATTTATAGACTAGAAAAAGAATGGAAACCAATGGTTCCCTAACGATAGCCTAGGCAAATCAAACGAATCAATAAGAAAGGTTGTGTTATTGAGAATTTGAGAAACATTCGGAATCGCATGATTCGTATGCTTGTGTTTGTGTTGCTTCGTGATCTTTCTACCAAGTTGCATTAGTTCAAACATTTATGGACTAGAAAAAGAATGGAAACCAACGTTTCCTAAACCATAGCCTAGGGAAATCAAACCAATCAATAAGAATGGTTGTGTTATTGAGAATTTGAGAAACATTCGGAATCGCATGATTCGTATGCTTGTGTTTGTGTTGTTTCGTGATCTTTCTACCAAGTTCTATTAGTTCAAAGATTTTTGGACTAGAAAAAGAATGGAAACCAACGGTTCCCAAACCATACCCTAGGCAAATCAAACGAATCAAAAAGAAAGGTTGTGTTATTGAGAATTTGAGAAACATTCGGAATCGCATGATTCGTATGCTTGTGTTTGTGTTGTTTGGTGATCTTTCTATCAAGTTCTATTAGGTCAAACATTTATAGACTAGAAAAAGAATGGAAACTAACAGTTCCCAAGCCATAGCCTAGGCAAATCAAACGAATCAATAAGAAAGGTTGTGTTATTGAGAATTTGAGAAACATTCGGAATCGCATGATTCGTATGCTTGTGTTTGTGTTGTTTGGTGATCTTTCTAACAAGTTCTATCAGGTCAAACATTTACGGACTAGAAAAAGAATGGAAACCAACGGTTCCTAAACCATAGCCTAGGGAAATCAAACCAATCAATAAGAAAGGTTGTGTTATTGAGAATTTGAGAAACATTCGGAATCGCATGATTCGTATGCTTGTGTTTGTGTTGTTTTGTGATCTTTCTACCAAGTTGCATTAGTTCAAATATTTATGGACTAGAAAAAGAATGGAAAAACGGTTCCCAAACCATAGCCTAGGCAAATCAAACCAGTCAATAAGAAAGGTTGTGTTATTGAGAATTTGAGAAACATTCGGAATCGCATGATTCGTATGCTTGTGTGTGTGCTGTTTGGTGATCTTTCTACTAAGTTCTATTAGTTCAAAGATTTGTGGACTAGAAAAATAATGGAAACCAACGGTTCCCAAACCATATCCTAGGCAAATCAAACGAATCAAAAAGAAAGGTTGTGTTATTGAGAATTTGAGAAACATTCGGAATCGCATGATTGGTATGCTTGTGTTTGTGTTGTGTGGTGATCTTTCTATCAAGTTCTATTAGTTCAAACATTTATGGACTAGAAAAGGAATGGAAACCAACGGTTCCCAAACCATATCCTAGGCAAATAAAACGAATCAATAAGAAAGGTTGTGTTATTGAGAATTTGAGAAACATTCGGAATCGCATGATTCGTATGCTTGTGTTTGTGTTGTTTGGTGATCTTTCTACCAAGTTCTATTAGTTCAAAGATTTTTGGACTAGAAAAAGAATGGAAACCAACGGTTCCCAAACCATAGCCTAGGCAAATCAAACCAATCAAAAAGAAAGGTTGTGTTATTGAGAATTTGAGAAGCATTCGGAATCGCATGATTCGTCTGCTTGTGTTTGTGTTGTTTTGTGATCTTTCTATCATGTTATATCAGGTCAAACATTTATGGACTAGAAAAAGAATGGGAACCAACGGTTCCCAAAGGATAGGCTAGGCAAATCAAACGAATCAATAAGAAAGGTTGTGTTGTTGAGAATTTGAGAAACATTCTGAATCACATGATTCGTATGCTTGTGTTTGTGTTGTTTCGTGATCTTTCTATCAAGTTCTATTAGTTCAAACATTTATGGACTAGAAATAGAATGGAAACCAACCGTTCCCAAACCATAGCCTAGGCAAATCAAACGAATCAATAAGAAAGGTTGTGTTATTGAGAATTTGAGAAACATTCGGAATCGCATGATTCGTATGCTTATGTTTGTGTTGTTTGGTGATCCTTCTATGAAGTTCTATTAGGTCAAACATTTATAGACTAGAAAAAGAATGGAAACCAATGGTTCCCTAACGATAGCCTAGGCAAATCAAACGAATCAATAAGAAAGGTTGTGTTATTGAGAATTTGAGAAACATTCGGAATCGCATGATTCGTATGCTTGTGTTTGTGTTGCTTCGTGATCTTTCTACCAAGTTGCATTAGTTCAAACATTTATGGACTAGAAAAAGAATGGAAATCAAACCAATCAATAAGAATGGTTGTGTTATTGAGAATTTGAGAAACATTCGGAATCGCATGATTCGTATGCTTGTGTTTGTGTTGTTTCGTGATCTTTCTACCAAGTTCTATTAGTTCAAAGATTTTTGGACTAGAAAAAGAATGGAAACCAACGGTTCCCAAACCATACCCTAGGCAAATCAAACGAATCAAAAAGAAAGGTTGTGTTATTGAGAATTTGAGAAACATTCGGAATCGCATGATTCGTATGCTTGTGTTTGTGTTGTTTGGTGATCTTTCTATCAAGTTCTATTAGGTCAAACATTTATAGACTAGAAAAAGAATGGAAACCAATGGTTCCCTAACGATAGCCTAGGCAAATCAAACGAATCAATAAGAAAGTTTGTGTTATTGAGAATTTGAGAAACATTCGGAATCGCATGATTCGTATGCTTGTGTTTGTGTTGTTTCGTGATCTTTCTACCAAGTTGCATTAGTTCAAACATTTAAGGACTAGAAAAAGAATGGAAACCAACGTTTCCTAAACCATAGCCTAGGGAAATCAAACCAATCAATAAGAATGGTTGTGTTATTGAGAATTTGAGAAACATTCGGAATCGCATGATTCGTATGCTTGTGTTTGTGTTGTTTCGTGATCTTTCTACCAAGTTGCATTAGTTCAAACACTTATGGACTAGAAAAAGAATGGAAAGAAACGGTTCCCAGACCATAGCCTAGGCAAATCAAACCAATCAATAAGAAAGGTTGTGTTATTGAGAATTTGAGAAACATTCGGAATCGCATGATTCGTATGCTTGTGTTTGTGTTGTTTTGTGATCTTTCTACCAAGTTGCATTACTTCAAATATTTATGGACTAGAAAAAGAATGGAAAGAAACGGTTCCCAAACCATAGCCTAGGCAAATCAAACCAGTCAATAAGAAAGGTTGTGTTATTGAGAATTTGAGAAACATTCGGAATCGCATGATTCGTATGCTTGTGTGTGTGCTGTTTGGTGATCTTTCTACTAAGTTCTATTAGTTCAAAGATTTGTGGACTAGAAAAAGAATGGAAACCAACGGTTCCCAAACCATATCCTAGGCAAATCAAACGAATCAAAAAGAAAGGTTGTGTTATTGAGAATTTGAGAAACATTCGGAATCGCATGATTCGTATGCTTGTGTTTGTGTTGTGTGGTGATCTTTCTATCAAGTTCTATTAGTTCAAAGATTTGTGGACTAGAAAAAGAATGGAAACCAACGGTTCCCAAACCATATCCTAGACAAATAAAACGAATCAATAAGAAAGGTTGTGTTGTTGAGAATTTGAGAAACATTCTGAATCACATGATTCGTATGCTTGTGTTTGTGTTGTTTCGTGATCTTTCTATCAAGTTCTATTAGTTCAAACATTTATGGACTAGAAAAAGAATGGAAACCAATGGTTCCCTAACGATAGCCTAGGCAAATCAAACGAATCAATAAGAAAGGTTGTGTTATTGAGAATTTGAGAAACATTCGGAATCGCATGATTCGTATGCTTGTGTTTGTGTTGTTTGGTGATCTTTCTATCAAGTTCTATTAGGTCAAACATTTATAGACTAGAAAAAGAATGGAAACCAATGGTTCCCTAACGATAGCCTAGGCAAATCAAACGAATCAATAAGAAAGGTTGTGTTATTGAGAATTTGAGAAACATTCGGAATCGCATGATTCGTGTGCTTGTGTTTGTGTTGTTTCGTGATCTTTCTACCAAGTTGCATTAGTTCAAACATTTATGGACTAGAAAAAGAATGGAAACCAACGTTTCCAAAACCATAGCCTAGGGAAATCAAACCAATCAATAAGAATGGTTGTGTTATTGAGAATTTGAGAAACATTCGGAATCGCATGATTCGTATGCTTGTGTTTGTGTTGTTTCGTGATCTTTCTACCAAGTTGCATTAGTTCAAACACTTATGGACTAGAAAAAGAATGGAAAGAAACGGTTCCCAAACCATAGCCTAGGCAAATCAAACCAATCAATAAGAAAGGTTGTGTTATTGAGAATTTGAGAAACATTCGGAATCGCATGATTCGTATGCTTGTGTTTGTGTTGTGTGGTGATCTTTCTACTAAGTTCTATTAGTTCAAACATCTATGGACTAGAAAAAGAATGGAAACCAACGGTTCCCAAACCATAGCCTAGGCAAATCAAACGAATCAATAAGAAAGGTTGTTTTATTGAGAATTTGAGAAACATTCGGAATCGCATGATTCGTATGCTTGTGTTTGTGTTGTTTGGTGATCTTTCTACCAAGTTATATTAGTTCAAATATTTATGGACTAGAAAAAGAATGGAAACCAACGGTTCCCTAACGATAGCCTAGGCAAATCAAACGAATCAATAAGAAAGGTTGTGTTATTGAGAATTTGCGAAACATTCGGAATCGCATGATTCGTATGCTTGTGTTTGTGTTGTTTGGTGATCTTTCTATCAAGTTCTAATAGTTTAAACATTTATGGACTAGAAAAAGAATGGAAACCAACGGTTCCCAAACGCTATCCTAGGCAAATCAAACGAATCAAAAAGACAGGTTGTGTTATTGAGAATTTGAGAAACATTCGGAATTGTATGAGTCGTATGCTTGTGTTTGTGTTGTTTGGTGATCTTTCTACCAAGTTCTATTAGTTCAAACATTTATGGACTAGAAAAAGAATGGAAACCAACGGTTCCCAAACCATAGCCTAGGCAAATCAAAAGAATCAAAAAGAAAGGTTGTGTTATTGAGAATTTGAGAAACATTCGGAATCGCATGATTCGTATGCTTGTGTTTGTGCTGTTTGGTGATATTTCTACCAAGTTCTATTAGTTCAAACATTTATGGAACAAGAATGGAAACCAACGGTTCCCCAACCATAGCCTAGGCATATCAAACTAATCAATAAGAAAGGGTGTGTTATTAAGAATTTGAGAAACATTCGAAATCGCATGATTCGTATGCTTGTGTTTGTGTTGTTTGGTGATCTTTCTATCAAGTTCTATTAGGTCAAACATTTATGGACTAGAAAAAGAATGGAAACCAACGGTTCCCAAACCATAGCCTAGGCAAATCAAACGAATCAATAAGAAAGGTTGTGTTATTGAGAATTTGAGAAACACTCGGAATCGCATGATTCGTATGCTTGTGTTTGTGTTGTTTCGTGATCTTTCTATCAAGTTCTATTAGTTCAAACATTTATGGACTAGAAAAATAATGGAAACCAGCGGTTCCCAAACCATAGCCTAGGCAAATAAAACGAATCAATAAGAAAGGTTGTGTTATTGAGAATTTGAGAAACATTCGGAATCGCATGATTCGTATGCTTGTGTTTGTGTTGTTTGGTGATCTTTCTACCAAGTTCTATTAGTTCAAAGATTTTTGGACTAGAAAAAGAATGGAAACCAACGGTTCCCAAACCATAGCCTAGGCAAATCAAACGAATCAAAAAGAAAGGTTTTGTTATTGAGAATTTGAGAAGCATTCGGAATCGCATGATTCGTCTGCTTGTGTTTGTGTTGTTTTGTGATCTTTCTATCATGTTCTATCAGGTCAAACATTTATGGACTAGAAAAAGAATGGGAACCAACGGTTCCCAAAAAATAGGCTAGGCAAATCAAACGAATCAATAAGAAAGGTTGTGTTGTTGAGAATTTGAGAAACATTCGGAATCACATGATTCGTATGCTTGTGTTTGTGTTGTTTCGTGATCTTTCTATCAGGTTCTATTATTTCAAACATTTATGGACTAGAAATAGAATGAAACCAACGGTTCCCAAACCATAGCCTAGGCAAATCAAACGAATCAATAAGAAAGGTTGTGTTATTGAGAATTTGAGAAACATTCGGAATCGCATGATTCGTATGCTTGTGTTTGTGTTGTTTGGTGATCTTTCTACCAAGTTCTATTAGTTCAAAGATTTTTGGACTAGAAAAAGAATGGAAACCAATGGTTCCTAAACCATACCCTAGGCAAATCCAACGAATCAAAAAGAAAGGTTGTGTTATTGAGAATTTGAGAAACATTCGGAATCGCATGATTCGTATGCTTGTGTTTGTGTTGTTTGGTGATCTTTCTATCAAGTTCTATGAGGTCAAACATTTATGGACTAGAAAAAGAATGGAAACCAACGTTTCCTAAACCATAGCCTAGGGAAATCAAACCAATCAATAAGAATGGTTGTGTTATTGAGAATTTGAGAAACATTCGGAATCGCATGATTCGTATGCTTGTGTTTGTGTTGTTTCGTGATCTTTCTACCAAGTTGCATTAGTTCAAACACTTATGGACTAGAAAAAGAATGGAAAGAAACGGTTCCCAGACCATAGCCTAGGCAAATCAAACCAATCAATAAGAAAGGTTGTGTTATTGAGAATTTGAGAAACATTCGGAATCGCATGATTCGTATGCTTGTGTTTGTGTTGTTTTGTGATCTTTCTACCAAGTTGCATTACTTCAAATATTTATGGACTAGAAAAAGAATGGAAAGAAACGGTTCCCAAACCATAGCCTAGGCAAATCAAACCAGTCAATAAGAAAGGTTGTGTTATTGAGAATTTGAGAAACATTCGGAATCGCATGATTCGTATGCTTGTGTGTGTGCTGTTTGGTGATCTTTCTACTAAGTTCTATTAGTTCAAAGATTTGTGGACTAGAAAAAGAATGGAAACCAACGGTTCCCAAACCATATCCTAGGCAAATCAAACGAATCAAAAAGAAAGGTTGTGTTATTGAGAATTTGAGAAACATTCGGAATCGCATGATTCGTATGCTTGTGTTTGTGTTGTGTGGTGATCTTTCTATCAAGTTCTATTAGTTCAAAGATTTGTGGACTAGAAAAAGAATGGAAACCAACGGTTCCCAAACCATATCCTAGACAAATAAAACGAATCAATAAGAAAGGTTGTGTTATTGAGAATTTGAGAAACATTCGGAATCGCATGATTCGTATGCTTGTGTTTGTGTTGTTTGGTGATCTTTCCACCAAGTTCTATTAGTTCAAAGATTTTTGGACTAGAAAAAGAATGGAAACCAACGGTTCCCAAACCATAGCCTAGGCAAATCAAACGAATCAATAAGAAAGGTTGTGTTATTGAGAATTTGAGAAGCATTCGGAATCGCATGATTCGTCTGCTTGTGTTTGTGTTGTTTTGTGATCTTTCTATCATGTTATATCAGGTCAAACATTTATGGACTAGAAAAAGAATGGGAACCAACGGTTCCCAAAGGATAGGCTAGGCAAATCAAACGAATCAATAAGAAAGGTTGTGTTGTTGAGAATTTGAGAAACATTCTGAATCACATGATTCGTATGCTTGTGTTTGTGTTGTTTCGTGATCTTTCTATCAAGTTCTATTAGTTCAAACATTTATGGACTAGAAAAAGAATGGAAACCAATGGTTCCATAACGATAGCCTAGGCAAATCAAACGAATCAATAAGAAAGGTTGTGTTATTGAGAATTTGAGAAACATTCGGAATCGCATGATTCGTATGCTTGTGTTTGTGTTGTTTGGTGATCTTTCTATCAAGTTCTATTAGGTCAAACATTTATAGACTAGAAAAAGAATGGAAACCAATGGTTCCCTAACGATAGCCTAGGCAAATCAAACGAATCAATAAGAAAGGTTGTGTTATTGAGAATTTGAGAAACATTCGGAATCGCATGATTCGTGTGCTTGTGTTTGTGTTGTTTCGTGATCTTTCTACCAAGTTGCATTAGTTCAAACATTTATGGACTAGAAAAAGAATGGAAACCAACGTTTCCTAAACCATAGCCTAGGGAAATCAAACCAATCAATAAGAATGGTTGTGTTATTGAGAATTTGAGAAACATTCGGAATCGCATGATTCGTATGCTTGTGTTTGTGTTGTTTCGTGATCTTTCTACCAAGTTGCATTAGTTCAAACACTTATGGACTAGAAAAAGAATGGAAAGAAACGGTTCCCAAACCATAGCCTAGGCAAATCAAACCAATCAATAAGAAAGGTTGTGTTATTGAGAATTTGAGAAACATTCGGAATCGCATGATTCGTATGCTTGTGTTTGTGTTGTGTGGTGATCTTTCTACTAAGTTCTATTAGTTCAAACATCTATGGACTAGAAAAAGAATGGAAACCAACGGTTCCCAAACCATAGCCTAGGCAAATCAAACGAATCAATAAGAAAGGTTGTTTTATTGAGAATTTGAGAAACATTCGGAATCGCATGATTCGTATGCTTGTGTTTGTGTTGTTTGGTGATCTTTCTACCAAGTTATATTAGTTCAAATATTTATGGACTAGAAAAAGAATGGAAACCAACGGTTCCCTAACGATAGCCTAGGCAAATCAAACGAATCAATAAGAAAGGTTGTGTTATTGAGAATTTGCGAAACATTCGGAATCGCATGATTCGTATGCTTGTGTTTGTGTTGTTTGGTGATCTTTCTATCAAGTTCTAATAGTTTAAACATTTATGGACTAGAAAAAGAATGGAAACCAACGGTTCCCAAACGCTATCCTAGGCAAATCAAACGAATCAAAAAGACAGGTTGTGTTATTGAGAATTTGAGAAACATTCGGAATTGTATGAGTCGTATGCTTGTGTTTGTGTTGTTTGGTGATCTTTCTACCAAGTTCTATTAGTTCAAACATTTATGGACTAGAAAAAGAATGGAAACCAACGGTTCCCAAACCATAGCCTAGGCAAATCAAAAGAATCAAAAAGAAAGGTTGTGTTATTGAGAATTTGAGAAACATTCGGAATCGCATGATTCGTATGCTTGTGTTTGTGCTGTTTGGTGATATTTCTACCAAGTTCTATTAGTTCAAACATTTATGGAACAAGAATGGAAACCAACGGTTCCCCAACCATAGCCTAGGCATATCAAACTAATCAATAAGAAAGGGTGTGTTATTAAGAATTTGAGAAACATTCGAAATCGCATGATTCGTATGCTTGTGTTTGTGTTGTTTGGTGATCTTTCTATCAAGTTCTATTAGGTCAAACATTTATGGACTAGAAAAAGAATGGAAACCAACGGTTCCCAAACCATAGCCTAGGCAAATCAAACGAATCAATAAGAAAGGTTGTGTTATTGAGAATTTGAGAAACACTCGGAATCGCTTGATTCGTATGCTTGTGTTTGTGTTGTTTCGTGATCTTTCTATCAAGTTCTATTAGTTCAAACATTTATGGACTAGAAAAATAATGGAAACCAGCGGTTCCCAAACCATAGCCTAGGCAAATAAAACGAATCAATAAGAAAGGTTGTGTTATTGAGAATTTGAGAAACATTCGGAATCGCATGATTCGTATGCTTGTGTTTGTGTTGTTTGGTGATCTTTCTACCAAGTTCTATTAGTTCAAAGATTTTTGGACTAGAAAAAGAATGGAAACCAACGGTTCCCAAACCATAGCCTAGGCAAATCAAACGAATCAAAAAGAAAGGTTTTGTTATTGAGAATTTGAGAAGCATTCGGAATCGCATGATTCGTCTGCTTGTGTTTGTGTTGTTTTGTGATCTTTCTATCATGTTCTATCAGGTCAAACATTTATGGACTAGAAAAAGAATGGGAACCAACGGTTCCCAAAAAATAGGCTAGGCAAATCAAACGAATCAATAAGAAAGGTTGTGTTGTTGAGAATTTGAGAAACATTCGGAATCACATGATTCGTATGCTTGTGTTTGTGTTGTTTCGTGATCTTTCTATCAGGTTCTATTATTTCAAACATTTATGGACTAGAAATAGAATGAAACCAACGGTTCCCAAACCATAGCCTAGGCAAATCAAACGAATCAATAAGAAAGGTTGTGTTATTGAGAATTTGAGAAACATTCGGAATCGCATGATTCGTATGCTTGTGTTTGTGTTGTTTGGTGATCTTTCTACCAAGTTCTATTAGTTCAAAGATTTTTGGACTAGAAAAAGAATGGAAACCAATGGTTCCCAAACCATACCCTAGGCAAATCCAACGAATCAAAAAGAAAGGTTGTGTTATTGAGAATTTGAGAAACATTCGGAATCGCATGATTCGTATGCTTGTGTTTGTGTTGTTTGGTGATCTTTCTATCAAGTTCTATGAGGTCAAACATTTATGGACTAGAAAAAGAATGGAAACCAACGTTTCCTAAACCATAGCCTAGGGAAATCAAACCAATCAATAAGAATGGTTGTGTTATTGAGAATTTGAGAAACATTCGGAATCGCATGATTCGTATGCTTGTGTTTGTGTTGTTTGGTGATCTTTCTACCAAGTTCTATTAGTTCAAAGATTTTTGGACTAGAAAAAGAATGGAAACCAACGGTTCCCAAACCATAGCCTAGGCAAATCAAACGAATCAAAAAGAAAGGTTTTGTTATTGAGAATTTGAGAAGCATTCGGAATCGCATGATTCGTCTGCTTGTGTTTGTGTTGTTTTGTGATCTTTCTATCATGTTCTATCAGGTCAAACATTTATGGACTAGAAAAAGAATGGGAACCAACGGTTCCCAAAAAATAGGCTAGGCAAATCAAACGAATCAATAAGAAAGGTTGTGTTGTTGAGAATTTGAGAAACATTCGGAATCACATGATTCGTATGCTTGTGTTTGTGTTGTTTCGTGATCTTTCTATCAGGTTCTATTATTTCAAACATTTATGGACTAGAAATAGAATGAAACCAACGGTTCCCAAACCATAGCCTAGGCAAATCAAACGAATCAATAAGAAAGGTTGTGTTATTGAGAATTTGAGAAACATTCGGAATCGCATGATTCGTATGCTTGTGTTTGTGTTGTTTGGTGATCTTTCTACCAAGTTCTATTAGTTCAAAGATTTTTGGACTAGAAAAAGAATGGAAACCAATGGTTCCCAAACCATACCCTAGGCAAATCCAACGAATCAAAAAGAAAGGTTGTGTTATTGAGAATTTGAGAAACATTCGGAATCGCATGATTCGTATGCTTGTGTTTGTGTTGTTTGGTGATCTTTCTATCAAGTTCTATGAGGTCAAACATTTATGGACTAGAAAAAGAATGGAAACCAACGTTTCCTAAACCATAGCCTAGGGAAATCAAACCAATCAATAAGAATGGTTGTGTTATTGAGAATTTGAGAAACATTCGGAATCGCATGATTCGTATGCTTGTGTTTGTGTTGTTTCGTGATCTTTCTACCAAGTTGCATTAGTTCAAACACTTATGGACTAGAAAAAGAATGGAAAGAAACGGTTCCCAAACCATACCCTTGGCAAATCAAACCAATCAATAAGAAAGGTTGTGTTATTGAGAATTTGAGAAACATTCGGAATCGCATGATTCGTATGCTTGTGTTTGTGTTGTTTGGTGATCTTTCTACCAAGTTCTATTAGTTCAAAGATTTTTGGACTAGAAAAAGAATGGAAACCAACGGTTCCCAAACCATATCCTAGGCAAATCAAACGAATCAAAAAGAAAGGTTTTGTTATTGAGAATTTGAGAAGCATTCGGAATCGCATGATTCGTCTGCTTTTGTTTGTGTTGTTTTGTGATCTTTCTATCATGTTCTATCAGGTCAAACATTTATGGACTAGAAAAAGAATGGGAACCAACGGTTCCCAAAGGATAGGCTAGGCAAATCAAACGAATCAATAAGAAAGGTTGTGTTGTTGAGAATTTGAGAAACATTCGGAATTGTATGAGTCGTATGCTTGTGTTTGTGTTGTTTGGTGATCTTTCTACCAAGTTCTATTAGTTCAAACATTTATGGACTAGAAAAAGAATGGAAACCAACGGTTCCCAAACCATAGCCTAGGCAAATCAAAAGAATCAAAAAGAAAGGTTGTGTTATTGAGAATTTGAGAAACATTCGGAATCGCATGATTCGTATGCTTGTGTTTGTGCTGTTTGGTGATATTTCTACCAAGTTCTATTAGTTCAAACATTTATGGAACAAGAATGGAAACCAACGGTTTCCCAACCATAGCCTAGGCATATCAAACTAATCAATAAGAAAGGGTGTGTTATTAAGAATTTGAGAAACATTCGAAATCGCATGATTCGTATGCTTGTGTTTGTGTTGTTTAGTGATCTTTCTATCAAGTTCTATTAGGTCAAACATTTATGGACTAGAAAAAGAATGGAAACCAACGGTTCCCAAACCATAGCCTAGGCAAATCAAACGAATCAATAAGAAAGGTTGTGTTATTGAGAATTTGAGAAACACTCGGAATCGCATGATTCGTATGCTTGTGTTTGTGTTGTTTCGTGATCTTTCTATCAAGTTCTATTAGTTCAAACATTTATGGACTAGAAAAATAATGGAAACCAGCGGTTCCCAAACCATAGCCTAGGCAAATAAAACGAATCAATAAGAAAGGTTGTGTTATTGAGAATTTGAGAAACATTCGGAATCGCATGATTCGTATGCTTGTGTTTGTGTTGTTTGGTGATCTTTCTACCAAGTTCTATTAGTTCAAAGATTTTTGGACTAGAAAAAGAATGGAAACCAACGGTTCCCAAACCATAGCCTAGGCAAATCAAACGAATCAAAAAGAAAGGTTTTGTTTTTGAGAATTTGAGAAGCATTCGGAATCGCATGATTCGTCTGCTTGTGTTTGTGTTGTTTTGTGATCTTTCTATCATGTTCTATCAGGTCAAACATTTATGGACTAGAAAAAGAATGGGAACCAACGGTTCCCAAAAAATAGGCTAGGCAAATCAAACGAATCAATAAGAAAGGTTGTGTTGTTGAGAATTTGAGAAACATTCGGAATCACATGATTCGTATGCTTGTGTTTATGTTGTTTCGTGATCTTTCTATCAGGTTCTATTATTTCAAACATTTATGGACTAGAAATAGAATGAAACCAACGGTTCCCAAACCATAGCCTAGGCAAATCAAACGAATCAATAAGAAAGGTTGTGTTATTGAGAATTTGAGAAACATTCGGAATCGCATGATTCGTATGCTTGTGTTTGTGTTGTTTGGTGATCTTTCTACCAAGTTCTATTAGTTCAAAGATTTTTGGACTAGAAAAAGAATGGAAACCAATGGTTCCCAAACCATACCCTAGGCAAATCCAACGAATCAAAAAGAAAGGTTGTGTTATTGAGAATTTGAGAAACATTCGGAATCGCATGATTCGTATGCTTGTGTTTGTGTTGTTTGGTGATCTTTCTATCAAGTTCTATGAGGTCAAACATTTATGGACTAGAAAAAGAATGGAAACCAACGTTTCCTAAACCATAGCCTAGGGAAATCAAACCAATCAATAAGAATGGTTGTGTTATTGAGAATTTGAGAAACATTCGGAATCGCATGATTCGTATGCTTGTGTTTGTGTTGTTTCGTGATCTTTCTACCAAGTTGCATTAGTTCAAACACTTATGGACTAGAAAAAGAATGGAAAGAAACGGTTCCCAAACCATACCCTTGGCAAATCAAACCAATCAATAAGAAAGGTTGTGTTATTGAGAATTTGAGAAACATTCGGAATCGCATGATTCGTATGCTTGTGTTTGTGTTGTTTGGTGATCTTTCTACCAAGTTCTATTAGTTCAAAGATTTTTGGACTAGAAAAAGAATGGAAACCAACGGTTCCCAAACCATATCCTAGGCAAATCAAACGAATCAAAAAGAAAGGTTTTGTTATTGAGAATTTGAGAAGCATTCGGAATCGCATGATTCGTCTGCTTGTGTTTGTGTTGTTTTGTGATCTTTCTATCATGTTCTATCAGGTCAAAAATTTATGGACTAGAAAAAGAATGGGAACCAACGGTTCCCAAAGGATAGGCTAGGCAAATCAAACGAATCAATAAGAAAGGTTGTGTTGTTGAGAATTTGAGAAACATTCGGAATCACATGATTCGTATGCTTGTGTTTGTGTTGTTTCGTGATCTTTCTATCAAGTTCTATTAGTTCAAACATTTATGGACTAGAAATAGAATGGAAACCAACGGTTCCCAAACCATAGCCTAGGCAAATCAAACGAATCAATAAGAAAGGTTGTGTTATTGAGAATTTGAGAAACATTCGGAATCGCATGATTCGTATGCTTGTGTTTGTGTTGTTTGGTGATCTTTCTACCAAGTTCTATTAGTTCAAAGATTTTTGGACTAGAAAAAGAATGGAAACCAATGGTTCCCAAACCATACCCTAGGCAAATCCAACGAATCAAAAAGAAAGGTTGTGTTATTGAGAATTTTAGAAACATTCGGAATCGAATGATTCGTATGCTTGTGTTTGTGTTGTTTGGTGATCTTTCTATCAAGTGCTATTAGGTCAAACATTTATGGACTAGAAAAAGAATGGAAACCAACGTTTCCTAAACCATAGCCTAGGGAAATCAAACCAATCAATAAGAATGGTTGTGTTATTGAGAATTTGAGAAACATTCGGAATCGCATGATTCGTATGCTTGTGTTTGTGTTGTTTCGTGATCTTTCTACCAAGTTGCATTAGTTCAAACACTTATGGACTAGAAAAAGAATGGAAAGAAACGGTTCCCAAACCATACCCTTGGCAAATCAAACCAATCAATAAGAAAGGTTGTGTTATTGAGAATTTGAGAAACATTCGGAATCGCATGATTCGTATGCTTGTGTTTGTGTTGTGTGGTGATCTTTCTACTAAGTTCTATTAGTTAAAACATTTATGGACTAGAAAAAGATTGGAAACCAACGGTTCCCAAACCATAGCCTAGGCAAATCAAACGAATCAATAAGAAAGGTTGTTTTATTGAGAATTTGAGAAACATTCGGAATCGCATGATTCGTATGCTTGTGTTTGTGTTGTTTGGTGATCTTTCTACCAAGTTATATTAGTTCAAACATTTATGGACTAGAAAAAGAATGGAAACCAACGGTTCCCTAATGATAGCCTAGGCAAATCAAACGAATCAATAAGAAAGGTTGTGTTATTGAGAATTTGCGAAACATTCGGAACCGCATGATTCGTATGCTTGTGTTTGTGTTGTTTGGTGATCTTTCTATCAAGTTCTAATAGTTTAAACATTTATGGACTAAAAAAAGAATGGAAACCAACGGTTCCCAAACGCTAGCCTAGGCAAATCAAACGAATCAAAAAGAAAGGTTGTGTTATTGAGAATTTGAGAAACATTCGGAATTGTATGAGTCGTATGCTTGTGTTTGTGTTGTTTGGTGATCTTTCTACCAAGTTCTATTAGTTCAAACATTTATGGACTAGAAAAAGAATGGAAACCAACGGTTCCCAAACCATAGCCTAGGCAAATCAAACGAATCAAAAAGAAAGGTTGTGTTATTGAGAATTTGAGAAACATTCGGAATCGCATGATTCGTATGCTTGTGTTTGTGCTGTTTGGTGATATTTCTACCAAGTTCTATTAGTTCAAACATTTATGGAACAAGAATGGAAACCAACGGTTCCCAAACCATAGCCTAGGCATATCAAACCAATCAATAAGAAAGGGTGTGTTATAAAGAATTTGAGAAACATTTGGAATCGCATGATTCGTATGCTTGTGTTTGTGTTGTTTGGTGATCTTTCTACCAAGTTATATTAGTTCAAACATTTATGGACTAGAAAAAGAATGGAAACCGACGGTTCCCTAACGATAGCCTAGGCAAATCAAACGAATCAATAAGAAAGGTTGTGTTATTGAGAATTTGAGAAACATTCGGAATCGCATGATTCGTATGCTTGTGTTTGTGTTGTTTCGTGATCTTTCTACCAAGTTGCATTAGTT
Organism: Polygonum maritimum; assembly: GCA_963924305.1. Lineage (NCBI taxonomy): Eukaryota > Viridiplantae > Streptophyta > Magnoliopsida > Caryophyllales > Polygonaceae > Polygonum > Polygonum maritimum. Next base: position 14,244,142 of record OZ002730.1, on the reverse strand, counting down.
CAAACATTTATGGACTAGAAAAAGAATGGAAACCAACGTTTCCTAAACCATAGCCTAGGGAAATCAAACCAATCAATAAGAATGGTTGTGTTATTGAGAATTTGAGAAACATTCGGAATCGCATGATTCGTATGCTTGTGTTTGTGTTGTTTCGTGATCTTTCTACTAAGTTGCATTAGTTCAAACACTTATGGACTAGAAAAAGAATGGAAAGAAACGGTTCCCAAACCATAGCCTAGGCAAATCAAACCAATCAATAAGAAAGGTTGTGTTATTGAGAATTTGAGAAACATTCGGAATCGCATGATTCGTGTGCTTGTGTTTGTGTTGTTTCGTGATCTTTCTACCAAGTTGCATTAGTTCAAACATTTATGGACTAGAAAAAGAATGGAAACCAACGTTTCCTAAACCATAGCCTAGGGAAATCAAACCAATCAATAAGAATGGTTGTGTTATTGAGAATTTGAGAAACATTCGGAATCGCATGATTCGTATGCTTGTGTTTGTGTTGTTTCGTGATCTTTCTACCAAGTTGCATTAGTTCAAACACTTATGGACTAGAAAAAGAATGGAAAGAAACGGTTCCCAAACCATAGCCTAGGCAAATCAAACCAATCAATAAGAAAGGTTGTGTTATTGAGAATTTGAGAAACATTCGGAATCGCATGATTCGTATGCTTGTGTTTGTGTTGTGTGGTGATCTTTCTACTAAGTTCTATTAGTTCAAACATCTATGGACTAGAAAAAGAATGGAAACCAACGGTTCCCAAACCATAGCCTAGGCAAATCAAACGAATCAATAAGAAAGGTTGTTTTATTGAGAATTTGAGAAACATTCGGAATCGCATGATTCGTATGCTTGTGTTTGTGTTGTTTGGTGATCTTTCTACCAAGTTATATTAGTTCAAATATTTATGGACTAGAAAAAGAATGGAAACCAACGGTTCCCTAACGATAGCCTAGGCAAATCAAACGAATCAATAAGAAAGGTTGTGTTATTGAGAATTTGCGAAACATTCGGAATCGCATGATTCGTATGCTTGTGTTTGTGTTGTTTGGTGATCTTTCTATCAAGTTCTAATAGTTTAAACATTTATGGACTAGAAAAAGAATGGAAACCAACGGTTCCCAAACGCTATCCTAGGCAAATCAAACGAATCAAAAAGACAGGTTGTGTTATTGAGAATTTGAGAAACATTCGGAATTGTATGAGTCGTATGCTTGTGTTTGTGTTGTTTGGTGATCTTTCTACCAAGTTCTATTAGTTCAAACATTTATGGACTAGAAAAAGAATGGAAACCAACGGTTCCCAAACCATAGCCTAGGCAAATCAAAAGATTCAAAAAGAAAGGTTGTGTTATTGAGAATTTGAGAAACATTCGGAATCGCATGATTCGTATGCTTGTGTTTGTGCTGTTTGGTGATATTTCTACCAAGTTCTATTAGTTCAAACATTTATGGAACAAGAATGGAAACCAACGGTTCCCCAACCATAGCCTAGGCATATCAAACTAATCAATAAGAAAGGGTGTGTTATTAAGAATTTGAGAAACATTCGAAATCGCATGATTCGTATGCTTGTGTTTGTGTTGTTTGGTGATCTTTCTATCAAGTTCTATTAGGTCAAACATTTATGGACTAGAAAAAGAATGGAAACCAACGGTTCCCAAACCATAGCCTAGGCAAATCAAACGAATCAATAAGAAAGGTTGTGTTATTGAGAATTTGAGAAACACTCGGAATCGCATGATTCGTATGCTTGTGTTTGTGTTGTTTCGTGATCTTTCTATCAAGTTCTATTAGTTCAAACATTTATGGACTAGAAAAATAATGGAAACCAGCGGTTCCCAAACCATAGCCTAGGCAAATAAAACGAATCAATAAGAAAGGTTGTGTTATTGAGAATTTGAGAAACATTCGGAATCGCATGATTCGTATGCTTGTGTTTGTGTTGTTTGGTGATCTTTCTACCAAGTTCTATTAGTTCAAAGATTTTTGGACTAGAAAAAGAATGGAAACCAACGGTTCCCAAACCATAGCCTAGGCAAATCAAACGAATCAAAAAGAAAGGTTTTGTTATTGAGAATTTGAGAAGCATTCGGAATCGCATGATTCGTATGCTTGTGTTTGTGTTGTTTGGTGATCTTTCTATCAAGTTCTATGAGGTCAAACATTTATGGACTAGAAAAAGAATGGAAACCAACGTTTCCTAAACCATAGCCTAGGGAAATCAAACCAATCAATAAGAATGGTTGTGTTATTGAGAATTTGAGAAACATTCGGAATCGCATGATTCGTATGCTTGTGTTTGTGTTGTTTGGTGATCTTTCTACCAAGTTCTATTAGTTCAAAGATTTTTGGACTAGAAAAAGAATGGAAACCAACGGTTCCCAAACCATAGCCTAGGCAAATCAAACGAATCAATAAGAAAGGTTGTGTTATTGAGAATTTGAGAAACACTCGGAATCGCATGATTCGTATGCTTGTGTTTGTGTTGTTTCGTGATCTTTCTATCAAGTTCTATTAGTTCAAACATTTATGGACTAGAAAAATAATGGAAACCAGCGGTTCCCAAACCATAGCCTAGGCAAATAAAACGAATCAATAAGAAAGGTTGTGTTATTGAGAATTTGAGAAACATTCGGAATCGCATGATTCGTATGCTTGTGTTTGTGTTGTTTGGTGATCTTTCTACCAAGTTCTATTAGTTCAAAGATTTTTGGACTAGAAAAAGAATGGAAACCAACGGTTCCCAAACCATAGCCTAGGCAAATCAAACGAATCAAAAAGAAAGGTTTTGTTATTGAGAATTTGAGAAGCATTCGGAATCGCATGATTCGTCTGCTTGTGTTTGTGTTGTTTTGTGATCTTTCTATCATGTTTTATCAGGTCAAACATTTATGGACTAGAAAAAGAATGGGAACCAACGGTTCCCAAAAAATAGGCTAGGCAAATCAAACGAATCAATAAGAAAGGATGTGTTGTTGAGAATTTGAGAAACATTCGGAATCACATGATTCGTATGCTTGTGTTTATGTTGTTTCGTGATCTTTCTATCAGGTTCTATTATTTCAAACATTTATGGACTAGAAATAGAATGAAACCAACGGTTCCCAAACCATAGCCTAGGCAAATCAAACGAATCAATAAGAAAGGTTGTGTTATTGAGAATTTGAGAAACATTCGGAATCGCATGATTCGTATGCTTGTGTTTGTGTTGTTTGGTGATCTTTCTACCAAGTTCTATTAGTTCAAAGATTTTTGGACTAGAAAAAGAATGGAAACCAATGGTTCCCAAACCATACCCTAGGCAAATCTAACGAATCAAAAAGAAAGGTTGTGTTATTGAGAATTTGAGAAACATTCGGAATCGCATGATTCGTATGCTTGTGTTTGTGTTGTTTGGTGATCTTTCTATCAAGTTCTATGAGGTCAAACATTTATGGACTAGAAAAAGAATGGAAACCAACGTTTCCTAAACCATAGCCTAGGGAAATCAAACCAATCAATAAGAATGGTTGTGTTATTGAGAATTTGAGAAACATTCGGAATCGCATGATTCGTATGCTTGTGTTTGTGTTGTTTCGTGATCTTTCTACCAAGTTGCATTAGTTCAAACACTTATGGACTAGAAAAAGAATGGAAAGAAACGGTTCCCAAACCATACCCTTGGCAAATCAAACCAATCAATAAGAAAGGTTGTGTTATTGAGAATTTGAGAAACATTCGGAATCGCATGATTCGTATGCTTGTGTTTGTGTTGTTTGGTGATCTTTCTACCAAGTTCTATTAGTTCAAAGATTTTTGGACTAGAAAAAGAATGGAAACCAACGGTTCCCAAACCATATCCTAGGCGAATCAAACGAATCAAAAAGAAAGGTTTTGTTATTGAGAATTTGAGAAGCATTCGGAATCGCATGATTCGTCTGCTTGTGTTTGTGTTGTTTTGTGATCTTTCTATCATGTTCTATCAGGTCAAACATTTATGGACTAGAAAAAGAATGGGAACCAACGGTTCCCAAAGGATAGGCTAGGCAAATCAAACGAATCAATAAGAAAGGTTGTGTTGTTGAGAATTTGAGAAACATTCGGAATCACATGATTCGTATGCTTGTGTTTGTGTTGTTTCGTGATCTTTCTATCAAGTTCTATTAGTTCAAACATTTATGGACTAGAAATAGAATGGAAACCAACGGTTCCCAAACCATAGCCTAGGCAAATCAAACGAATCAATAAGAAAGGTTGTGTTATTGAGAATTTGAGAAACATTCGGAATCGCATGATTCGTATGCTTGTGTTTGTGTTGTTTGGTGATCTTTCTACCAAGTTCTATTAGTTCAAAGATTTTTGGACTAGAAAAAGAATGGAAACCAATGGTTCCCAAACCATACCCTAGGCAAATCCAACGAATCAAAAAGAAAGGTTGTGTTATTGAGAATTTTAGAAACATTCGGAATCGAATGATTCGTATGCTTGTGTTTGTGTTGTTTGGTGATCTTTCTATCAAGTGCTATTAGGTCAAACATTTATGGACTAGAAAAAGAATGGAAACCAACGTTTCCTAAACCATAGCCTAGGGAAATCAAACCAATCAATAAGAATGGTTGTGTTATTGAGAATTTGAGAAACATTCGGAATCGCATGATTCGTATGCTTGTGTTTGTGTTGTTTCGTGATCTTTCTACCAAGTTGCATTAGTTCAAACACTTATGGACTAGAAAAAGAATGGAAAGAAACGGTTCCCAAACCATACCCTTGGCAAATCAAACCAATCAATAAGAAAGGTTGTGTTATTGAGAATTTGAGAAACATTCGGAATCGCATGATTCGTATGCTTGTGTTTGTGTTGTTTTGTGATCTTTCTATCATGTTCTATCAGGTCAAACATTTATGGACTAGAAAAAGAATGGGAACCAACGGTTCCCAAAAAATAGGCTAGGCAAATCAAACGAATCAATAAGAAAGGTTGTGTTGTTGAGAATTTGAGAAACATTCGGAATCACATGATTCGTATGCTTGTGTTTATGTTGTTTCGTGATCTTTCTATCAGGTTCTATTATTTCAAACATTTATGGACTAGAAATAGAATGAAACCAACGGTTCCCAAACCATAGCCTAGGCAAATCAAACGAATCAATAAGAAAGGTTGTGTTATTGAGAATTTGAGAAACATTCGGAATCGCATGATTCGTATGCTTGTGTTTGTGTTGTTTGGTGATCTTTCTACCAAGTTCTATTAGTTCAAAGATTTTTGGACTAGAAAAAGAATGGAAACCAATGGTTCCCAAACCATACCCTAGGCAAATCCAACGAATCAAAAAGAAAGGTTGTGTTATTGAGAATTTGAGAAACATTCGGAATCGCATGATTCGTATGCTTGTGTTTGTGTTGTTTGGTGATCTTTCTATCAAGTTCTATGAGGTCAAACATTTATGGACTAGAAAAAGAATGGAAACCAACGTTTCCTAAACCATAGCCTAGGGAAATCAAACCAATCAATAAGAATGGTTGTGTTATTGAGAATTTGAGAAACATTCGGAATCGCATGATTCGTATGCTTGTGTTTGTGTTGTTTCGTGATCTTTCTACCAAGTTGCATTAGTTCAAACACTTATGGACTAGAAAAAGAATGGAAAGAAACGGTTCCCAAACCATACCCTTGGCAAATCAAACCAATCAATAAGAAAGGTTGTGTTATTGAGAATTTGAGAAACATTCGGAATCGCATGATTCGTATGCTTGTGTTTGTGTTGTTTGGTGATCTTTCTACCAAGTTCTATTAGTTCAAAGATTTTTGGATTAGAAAAAGAATGGAAACCAACGGTTCCCAAACCATATCCTAGGCAAATCAAACGAATCAAAAAGAAAGGTTTTGTTATTGAGAATTTGAGAAGCATTCGGAATCGCATGATTCGTCTGCTTGTGTTTGTGTTGTTTTGTGATCTTTCTATCATGTTCTATCAGGTCAAACATTTATGGACTAGAAAAAGAATGGGAACCAACGGTTCCCAAAGGATAGGCTAGGCAAATCAAACGAATCAATAAGAAAGGTTGTGTTGTTGAGAATTTGAGAAACATTCGGAATCACATGATTCGTATGCTTGTGTTTGTGTTGTTTCGTGATCTTTCTATCAAGTTCTATTAGTTCAAACATTTATGGACTAGAAATAGAATGGAAACCAACGGTTCCCAAACCATAGCCTAGGCAAATCAAACGAATCAATAAGAAAGGTTGTGTTATTGAGAATTTGAGAAACATTCGGAATCGCATGATTCGTATGCTTGTGTTTGTGTTGTTTGGTGATCTTTCTACCAAGTTCTATTAGTTCAAAGATTTTTGGACTAGAAAAAGAATGGAAACCAATGGTTCCCAAACCATACCCTAGGCAAATCCAACGAATCAAAAAGAAAGGTTGTGTTATTGAGAATTTTAGAAACATTCGGAATCGAATGATTCGTATGCTTGTGTTTGTGTTGTTTGGTGATCTTTCTATCAAGTGCTATTAGGTCAAACATTTATGGACTAGAAAAAGAATGGAAACCAACGTTTCCTAAACCATAGCCTAGGGAAATCAAACCAATCAATAAGAATGGTTGTGTTATTGCGAATTTCAGAAACATTCGGAATCGCATGATTCGTATGCTTGTGTTTGTGTTGTTTCGTGATCTTTCTACCAAGTTGCATTAGTTCAAACACTTATGGACTAGAAAAAGAATGGAAAGAAACGGTTCCCAAACCATACCCTTGGCAAATCAAACCAATCAATAAGAAAGGTTGTGTTATTGAGAATTTGAGAAACATTCGGAATCGCATGATTCGTATGCTTGTGTTTGTGTTGTGTGGTGATCTTTCTACTAAGTTCTATTAGTTAAAACATTTATGGACTAGAAAAAGAATGGAAACCAACGGTTCCCAAACCATAGCCTAGGCAAATCAAACGAATCAATAAGAAAGGTTGTTTTATTGAGAATTTGAGAAACATTCGGAATCGCATGATTCGTATGCTTGTGTTTGTGTTGTTTGGTGATCTTTCTACCAAGTTATATTAGTTCAAACATTTATGGACTAGAAAAAGAATGGAAACCAACGGTTCCCTAATGATAGCCTAGGCAAATCAAACGAATCAATAAGAAAGGTTGTGTTATTGAGAATTTGCGAAACATTCGGAATCGCATGATTCGTATGCTTGTGTTTGTGTTGTTTGGTGATCTTTCTATCAAGTTCTAATAGTTTAAACATTTATGGACTAAAAAAAGAATGGAAACCAACGGTTCCCAAACGCTAGCCTAGGCAAATCAAACGAATCAAAAAGAAAGGTTGTGTTATTGAGAATTTGAGAAACATTCGGAATTGTATGAGTCGTATGCTTGTGTTTGTGTTGTTTGGTGATCTTTCTACCAAGTTCTATTAGTTCAAACATTTATGGACTAGAAAAAGAATGGAAACCAACGGTTCCCAAACCATAGCCTAGGCAAATCAAACGAATCAAAAAGAAAGGTTGTGTTATTGAGAATTTGAGAAACATTCGGAATCGCATGATTCGTATGCTTGTGTTTGTGCTGTTTGGTGACATTTCTACCAAGTTCTATTAGTTCAAACATTTATGGAACAAGAATGGAAACCAACGGTTCCCAAACCATAGCCTAGGCATATCAAACCAATCAATAAGAAAGGGTGTGTTATAAAGAATTTGAGAAACATTTGGAATCGCATGATTCGTATGCTTGTGTTTGTGTTGTTTGGTGATCTTTCTACCAAGTTATATTAGTTCAAACATTTATGGACTAGAAAAAGAATGGAAACCGACGGTTCCCTAACGATAGCCTAGGCAAATCAAACGAATCAATAAGAAAGGTTGTGTTATTGAGAATTTGAGAAACATTCGGAATCGCATGATTCGTATGCTTGTGTTTGTGTTGTTTCGTGATCTTTCTACCAAGTTGCATTAGTTCAAACATTTATGGACTAGAAAAAGAATGGAAACCAACGTTTCCTAAACCATAGCCTAGGGAAATCAAACCAATCAATAAGAATGGTTGTGTTATTGAGAATTTGAGAAACATTCGGAATCGCATGATTCGTATGCTTGTGTTTGTGTTGTTTCGTGATCTTTCTACTAAGTTGCATTAGTTCAAACACTTATGGACTAGAAAAAGAATGGAAAGAAACGGTTCCCAAACCATAGCCTAGGCAAATCAAACCAATCAATAAGAAAGGTTGTGTTATTGAGAATTTGAGAAACATTCGGAATCGCATGATTCGTATGCTTGTGTTTGTGTTGTGTGGTGATCTTTCTACCAAGTTCTATTAGGTCAAACATTTATGGACTAGAAAAAGAATGGAAACCAACGGTTCCCAAACCATAGCCTAGGCAAATCAAACGAATCAATAAGAAAGGTTGTTTTATTGAGAATTTGAGAAACATTCGGAATCGCATCATTCGTATGCTTGTGTTTGTGTTGTTTGGTGATCTTTCTACCAAGTTATATTAGTTCAAACATTTATGGACTAGAAAAAGAATGGAAACCAACGGTTCCCTAACGATAGCCTAGGCAAATCAAACTAATCAATAAGAAAGGTTGTGTTATTGAGAATTTGCGAAACATTCGGAATCGCATGATTCGTATGCTTGTGTTTGTGTTGTTTGGTGATCTTTCTATCAAGTTCTAATAGTTTAAACATTTATGTACTAGAAAAAGAATGGAAACCAATGGTTCCCAAACGCTAGCCTAGGCAAATCAAACGAATCAAAAAGACAGGTTGTGTTATTGAGAATTTGAGAAACATTCGGAATTGTATGAGTCGTATGCTTGTGTTTGTGTTGTTTGGTGATCTTTCTACCAAGTTCTATTAGTTCAAACATTTATGGACTAGAAAAAGAATGGAAACCAACGGTTCCCAAACCATAGCCTAGGCAAATCAAAAGAATCAAAAAGAAAGGTTGTGTTATTGAGAATTTGAGAAACATTCGGAATCGCATGATTCGTATGCTTATGTTTGTGCTGTTTGGTGATATTTCTACCAAGTTCTATTAGTTCAAACATTTATGGAACAAGAATGGAAACCAACGGTTCCCAAACCATAGCCTAGGCATATCAAACTAATCAATAAGAAAGGGTGTGTTATTAAGAATTTGAGAAACATTCGAAATCGCATGATTCGTATGCTTGTGTTTGTGTTGTTTGGTGATCTTTCTACCAAGTTCTATTAGTTCAAAGATTTTTGGACTAGAAAAAGAATGGAAACCAACGGTTCCCAAACCATAGCCTAGGCTAATCAAACGAATCAATAAGAAAGGGTGTGTTATTAAGAATTTGAGAAACATTCGGAATCGCATGATTCGTATGCTTGTGTTTGTGTTGTTTCGTGATCTTTCTACCAAGTTATATTAGTTCAAACATTTATGGACTAGAAAAAGAATGGAAACCAACGGTTCCCTAACGATAGCCTAGGCAAATCAAACTAATCAATAAGAAAGGGTGTGTTATTAAGAATTTGAGAAACATTCGAAATCGCATGATTCGTATGCTTGTGTTTGTGTTGTTTGGTGATCTTTCTATCAAGTTCTATTAGGTCAAACATTTATGGACTAGAAAAAGAATGGAAACCAACGGTTCCCAAACCATAGCCTAGGCAAATCAAACGAATCAATACGAAAGGTTGTGTTATTGAGAATTTGAGAAACATTCGGAATCGCATGATTCGTATGCTTGTGTTTGTGTTGTTTGGTGATCTTTCTACCAAGTTCTATTAGTTCAAACATTTATGGACTAGAAAAAGAATGGAAACCAACGGTTCCCAAACCATAGCCTAGGCAAATCAAAAGAATCAAAAAGAAAGGTTGTGTTATTGAGAATTTGAGAAACATTCGGAATCGCATGATTCGTATGCTTGTGTTTGTGCTGTTTGGTGATATTTCTACCAAGTTCTATTAGTTCAAACATTTATGGAACAAGAATGGAAACCAACGGTTCCCCAACCATAGCCTAGGCATATCAAACTAATCAATAAGAAAGGGTGTGTTATTAAGAATTTGAGAAACATTCGAAATCGCATGATTCGTATGCTTGTGTTTGTGTTGTTTGGTGATCTTTCTATCAAGTTCTATTAGGTCAAACATTTATGGACTAGAAAAAGAATGGAAACCAACGGTTCCCAAACCATAGCCTAGGCAAATCAAACGAATCAATAAGAAAGGTTGTGTTATTGAGAATTTGAGAAACACTCGGAATCGCATGATTCGTATGCTTGTGTTTGTGTTGTTTCGTGATCTTTCTATCAAGTTCTATTAGTTCAAACATTTATGGACTAGAAAAATAATGGAAACTAGCGGTTCCCAAACCATAGCCTAGGCAAATAAAACGAATCAATAAGAAAGGTTGTGTTATTGAGAATTTGAGAAACATTCGGAATCGCATGATTCGTATGCTTGTGTTTGTGTTGTTTGGTGATCTTTCTACCAAGTTCTATTAGTTCAAAGATTTTTGGACTAGAAAAAGAATGGAAACCAACGGTTCCCAAACCATAGCCTAGGCAAATCAAACGAATCAAAAAGAAAGGTTTTGTTATTGAGAATTTGAGAAGCATTCGGAATCGCATGATTCGTCTGCTTGTGTTTGTGTTGTTTTGTGATCTTTCTATCATGTTCTATCAGGTCAAACATTTATGGACTAGAAAAAGAATGGGAACCAACGGTTCCCAAAAAATAGGCTAGGCAAATCAAACGAATCAATAAGAAAGGTTGTGTTGTTGAGAATTTGAGAAACATTCGGAATCACATGATTCGTATGCTTGTGTTTGTGTTGTTTCGTGATCTTTCTATCAGGTTCTATTATTTCAAACATTTATGGACTAGAAATAGAATGAAACCAACGGTTCCCAAACCATAGCCTAGGCAAATCAAACGAATCAATAAGAAAGGTTGTGTTATTGAGAATTTGAGAAACATTCGGAATCGCATGATTCGTATGCTTGTGTTTGTGTTGTTTGGTGATCTTTCTACCAAGTTCTATTAGTTCAAAGATTTTTGGACTAGAAAAAGAATGGAAACCAATGGTTCCCAAACCATACCCTAGGCAAATCCAACGAATCAAAAAGAAAGGTTGTGTTATTGAGAATTTGAGAAACATTCGGAATCGCATGATTCGTATGCTTGTGTTTGTGTTGTTTGGTGATCTTTCTATCAAGTTCTATGAGGTCAAACATTTATGGACTAGAAAAAGAATGGAAACCAACGTTTCCTAAACCATAGCCTAGGGAAATCAAACCAATCAATAAGAATGGTTGTGTTATTGAGAATTTGAGAAACATTCGGAATCGCATGATTCGTATGCTTGTGTTTGTGTTGTTTCGTGATCTTTCTACCAAGTTGCATTAGTTCAAACACTTATGGACTAGAAAAAGAATGGAAAGAAACGGTTCCCAAACCATACCCTTGGCAAATCAAACCAATCAATAAGAAAGGTTGTGTTATTGAGAATTTGAGAAACATTCGGAATCGCATGATTCGTATGCTTGTGTTTGTGTTGTTTGGTGATCTTTCTACCAAGTTCTATTAGTTCAAAGATTTTTGGACTAGAAAAAGAATGGAAACCAACGGTTCCCAAACCATAGCCTAGGCAAATCAAACGAATCAAAAAGAAAGGTTTTGTTATTGAGAATTTGAGAAGCATTCGGAATCGCATGATTCGTCTGCTTGTGTTTGTGTTGTTTTGTGATCTTTCTATCATGTTCTATCAGGTCAAACATTTATGGACTAGAAAAAGAATGGGAACCAACGGTTCCCAAAGGATAGGCTAGGCAAATCAAACGAATCAATAAGAAAGGTTGTGTTGTTGAGAATTTGAGAAACATTCGGAATCACATGATTCGTATGCTTGTGTTTGTGTTGTTTCGTGATCTTTCTATCACGTTCTATTAGTTCAAACATTTATGGACTAGAAATAGAATGGAAACCAACGGTTCCCAAACCATAGCCTAGGCAAATCAAACGAATCAATAAGAAAGGTTGTGTTATTGAGAATTTGAGAAACATTCGGAATCGCATGATTCGTATGCTTGTGTTTGTGTTGTTTGGTGATCTTTCTACCAAGTTCTATTAGTTCAAAGATTTTTGGACTAGAAAAAGAATGGAAACCAATGGTTCCCAAACCATACCCTAGGCAAATCCAACGAATCAAAAAGAAAGGTTGTGTTATTGAGAATTTTAGAAACATTCGGAATCGAATGATTCGTATGCTTGTGTTTGTGTTGTTTGGTGATCTTTCTATCAAGTTCTATTAGGTCAAACATTTATGGACTAGAAAAAGAATTGAAACCAACGTTTCCTAAACCATAGCCTAGGGAAATCAAACCAATCAATAAGAATGGTTGTGTTATTGAGAATTTGAGAAACATTCGGAATGGCATGATTCGTATGCTTGTGTTTGTGTTGTTTCGTGATCTTTCTACCAAGTTGCATTAGTTCAAACACTTATGGACTAGAAAAAGAATGGAAAGAAACGGTTCCCAAACCATACCCTTGGCAAATCAAACCAATCAATAAGAAAGGTTGTGTTATTGAGAATTTGAGAAACATTCGGAATCGCATGATTCGTATGCTTGTGTTTGTGTTGTGTGGTGATCTTTCTACTAAGTTCTATTAGTTAAAACATTTATGGACTAGAAAAAGAATGGAAACCAACGGTTCCCAAACCATAGCCTAGGCAAATCAAACGAATCAATAAGAAAGGTTGTTTTATTGAGAATTTGAGAAACATTCGGAATCGCATGATTCGTATGCTTGTGTTTGTGTTGTTTGGTGATCTTTCTACCAAGTTATATTAGTTCAAACATTTATGGACTAGAAAAAGAATGGAAACCAACGGTTCCCTAATGATAGCCTAGGAAAATCAAACGAATCAATAAGAAAGGTTGTGTTATTGAGTATTTGCGAAACATTCGGAATCGCATGATTCGTATGCTTGTGTTTGTGTTGTTTGGTGATCTTTCTATCAAGTTCTAATAGTTTAAACATTTATGGACTAAAAAAAGAATGGAAACCAACGGTTCCCAAACGCTAGCCTAGGCAAATCAAACTAATCAATAAGAAAGGTTGTGTTATTGAGAATTTGCGAAACATTCGGAATCGCATGATTCGTATGCTTGTGTTTGTGTTGTTTGGTGATCTTTCTATCAAGTTCTAATAGTTTAAACATTTATGTACTAGAAAAAGAATGGAAACCAATGGTTCCCAAACGCTAGCCTAGGCAAATCAAACGAATCAAAAAGACAGGTTGTGTTATTGAGAATTTGAGAAACATTCGGAATTGTATGAGTCGTATGCTTGTGTTTGTGTTGTTTGGTGATCTTTCTACCAAGTTCTATTAGTTCAAACATTTATGGACTAGAAAAAGAATGGAAACCAACGGTTCCCAAACCATAGCCTAGGCAAATCAAAAGAATCAAAAAGAAAGGTTGTGTTATTGAGAATTTGAGAAACATTCGGAATCGCATGATTCGTATGCTTGTGTTTGTGCTGTTTGGTGATATTTCTACCAAGTTCTATTAGTTCAAACATTTATGGAACAAGAATGGAAACCAACGGTTCCCAAACCATAGCCTAGGCATATCAAACTAATCAATAAGAAAGGGTGTGTTATTAAGAATTTGAGAAACATTCGAAATCGCATGATTCGTATGCTTGTGTTTGTGTTGTTTGGTGATCTTTCTATCAAGTTCTATTAGGTCAAACATTTATGGACTAGAAAAAGAATGGAAACCAACGGTTCCCAAACCATAGCCTAGGCAAATCAAACGAATCAATACGAAAGGTTGTGTTATTGAGAATTTGAGAAACACTCGGAATCGCATGATTCGTATGCTTGTGTTTGTGTTGTTTCGTGATCTCTCTATCAAGTTCTATTAGTTCAAACATTTATGGACTAGAAATAGAATGGAAACCAACGGTTCCCAAACCATAGCCTAGGCAAATAAAACGAATCAATAAGAAAGGTTGTGTTATTGAGAATTTGAGAAACATTCGGAATCGCATGATTCGTATGCTTGTGTTTGTGTTGTTTGGTGATCTTTCTACCAAGTTCTATTAGTTCAAAGATTTTTGGACTAGAAAAAGAATGGAAACCAACGGTTCCCAAACCATAGCCTAGGCAAATCAAACGAATCAAAAAGAAAGGTTTTGTTATTGAGAATTTGAGAAGCATTCGGAATCGCATGATTCGTCTGCTTGTGTTTGTGTTGTTTTGTGATCTTTCTATCATGTTCTATCAGGTCAAACATTTATGGACTAGAAAAAGAATGGGAACCAACGGTTCCCAAAGGATAGGCTAGGCAAATCAAACGAATCAATAAGAAAGGTTGTGTTGTTGAGAATTTGAGAAACATTCGGAATCACATGATTCGTATGCTTGTGTTTGTGTTGTTTCGTGATCTTTCTATCAAGTTCTATTAGTTCAAACATTTATGGACTAGAAATAGAATGGAAACCAACGGTTCCCAAACCATAGCCTAGGCAAATCAAACGAATCAATAAGAAAGGTTGTGTTATTGAGAATTTGAGAAACATTCGGAATCGCATGGTTCGTATGCTTGTGTTTGTGTTGTTTGGTGATCTTTCTACCAAGTTCTATTAGTTCAAAGATTTTTGGACTAGAAAAAGAATGGAAACCAATGGTTCCCAAACTATACCCTAGGCAAATCCAACGAATCAAAAAGAAAGGTTGTGTTATTGAGAATTTGAGAAACATTCGGAATCGCATGATTCGTATGCTTGTGTTTGTGTTGTTTGGTGATCTTTCTATCAAGTTCTATTAGGTCAAAAATTTATGGACTAGAAAAAGAATGGAAACCAACGTTTCCTAAACCATAGCCTAGGGAAATCAAACCAATCAATAAGAATGGTTGTGTTATTGAGAATTTGAGAAACATTCGGAATCGCATGATTCGTATGCTTGTGTTTGTGTTGTTTCGTGATCTTTCTACCAAGTTGCATTAGTTCAAACACTTATGGACTAGAAAAAGAATGGAAAGAAACGGTTCCCAAACCATACCCTTGGCAAATCAAACCAATCAATAAAAAAGGTTGTGTTATTGAGAATTTGAGAAACATTCGGAATCGTATGATTAGTATGCTTGTGTTTGTGTTGTGTGGTGATCTTTCTACTAAGTTCTATTAGTTCAAACATTTATGGACTAGAAAAAGAATGGAAACCAACGGTTCCCAAACCATAGCCTAGGCAAATCAAACGAATCAATAAGAAAGGTTGTTTTATTGAGAATTTGAGAAACATTCGGAATCGCATGATTCGTATGCTTGTGTTTGTGTTGTTTGGTGATCTTTCTATCAAGTTCTAATAGTTTAAACATTTATGGACTAGAAAAAGAATGGAAACCAACGGTTCCCAAACGCTAGCCTAGGCAAATCAAACGAATCAAAAAGAAAGGTTGTGTTATTGAGAATTTGAGAAATGTTCGGAATTGTATGAGTCGTATGCTTGTGTTTGTGTTGTTTGGTGATCTTTCTACCAAGTTCTATTAGTTCAAACATTTATGGACTAGAAAAAGAATGGAAACCAACGGTTCCCAAACCATAGCCTAGGCAAATCAAACGAATCAAAAAGAAAGGTTGTGTTATTGAGAATTTGAGAAACATTCGGAATCGCATGATTCGTATGCTTGTGTTTGTGCTGTTTGGTGATATTTCTACCAAGTTCTATTAGTTCAAACATTTATGGAACAAGAATGGAAACCAACGGTTCCCAAACCATAGCCTAGGCATATCAAACCAATCAATAAGAAAGGGTGTGTTATTAAGAATTTGAGAAACATTTGGAATCGCATGATTCGTATGCTTGTGTTTGTGTTGTTTGGTGATCTTTCTACCAAGTTATATTAGTTCAAACATTTATGGACTAGAAAAAGAATGGAAACCAACGGTTCCCTAACGATAGCCTAGGCAAATGAAACGAATCAATAAGAAAGGTTGTGTTATTGAGAATTTGCGAAACATTCGGAATCGCATGATTCATATGCTTGTGTTTGTGTTGTTTGGTGATCTTTCTATCAAGCTCTATTAGGTCAAACATTTATGGACTACAACAGAATGGAAACCAACGGTTCCCAAACGATAGCCTAGGCAAATCAAACCAATCAATAAGAAAGATTGTGTTATTGAGAATTTGAGAAACATTCGGAATCGCATGATTCGTATGCTTGTGTTTGTGTTGTTTGGTGATCTTTCTACCAAGTTATACTAGTTCAAACATTTATGGACTAGAAAAAGAATGGAAACCAACGGTTCCCAAACCATAGCCTAGGCAAATCAAACGAATCAAAAAGAAAGGTTGTGTTATTGAGAATTTGAGAAACATTCGGAATCGCATGATTCGTATGCTTGTGTTTGTGCTGTTTGGTGATATTTCTACCAAGTTCTATTAGTTCAAACATTTATGGAACAAGAATGGAAACCAACGGTTCCCAAACCATAGCCTAGGCATATCAAACCAATCAATAAGAAAGGGTGTGTTATTAAGAATTTGAGAAACATTTGGAATCGCATGATTCGTATGCTTGTGTTTGTGTTGTTTGGTGATCTTTCTACCAAGTTATATTAGTTCAAACATTTATGGACTAGAAAAAGAATGGAAACCAACGGTTCCCTAACGATAGCCTAGGCAAATGAAACGAATCAATAAGAAAGGTTGTGTTATTGAGAATTTGCGAAACATGCGGAATCGCATGATTCATATGCTTGTGTTTGTGTTGTTTGGTGATCTTTCTATCAAGCTCTATTAGGTCAAACATTTATGGACTACAACAGAATGGAAACCAACGGTTCCCAAACGATAGCCTAGGCAAATCAAACCAATCAATAAGAAAGATTGTGTTATTGAGAATTTGAGAAACATTCGGAATCGCATGATTCGTATGCTTGTGTTTGTGTTGTTTGGTGATCTTTCTACCATGTTTTATTAGTACAAACATTTATGGACTAGAAAAAGAATGGAAACCAACGGTTCCCAAACCATAGCCTAGGCAAATCAAACCAATCAATAAGAAAGGTTGTGTTATTGAGAATTTGAGAAACATTCGGAATCGCATGATTCGTATGCTTGTGTTTGTGCTGTTTGGTGATCTTTCTACCAAGTTCTATTAGTTCAAACATTTATGGAACAAGAATGGAAACCAATGGTTCCCAAACCATAGCCTACGCAAATCAAACGAATCAACAAGAAAGGTTGTGTTATTGAGAATTTGAGAAACATTTGGAATCGCATGATTCGTGTGCTTGTGTTTGTGTCGTTTCGTGATCTTTCTAACAAGTTCTATTAGTTCAAACATTTTTGGACTAGAAAAAGAGTGGAAACCAACAGTTCCCAAACCATAGCCTAGGCAAATCAAACCAATCAATAAGAAAGGTTGTGTTATTGAGAATTTGAGAAACATTCGGAATCGCATGATTCGTATGCTTGTGTTTGTTTTGTTTGGTGATCTTTCTACCATATTTTATTAGTACAAACATTTATGGACTAGAAAAAGGATGGAAACCAACGGTTCCCAAACCATAGCCTAGGCAAATCAAACCAATCAATAAGAAAGGTTGTGTTATTGAGAATTTGAGAAACATTCGGAATCGCATGATTCGTATGCTTGTGTTTGTGCTGTTTGGTGATCTTTCTACCAAGTTCTATTAGTTCAAACATTTATGGACTAGAAAAAGAATGGAAACCAACGGTTCCTAAACCATAGCCTAGGCAAATCAAACGAATCAATAGGAAAGGTTGTTTTATTGAGAATTTGAGAAACATTCAGAATTGCATGATTCGTTTGCTTGTGTTTGTGTTGTTTGGTGATCTTTCTATCATGTTCTATTAGTTCCAAGATTTTTGGACTAGAAAAAGAATGGAAACCAACGGTTCCCAAACCATATCCTAGGCAAATCAAACGAATCAAAAAGAAAGGTTGTGTTATTGAGAATTTGTGAAACATTCGGAATCGCATGATTCGTATGCTTGTGTTTGTGTTGTTTGGTGATCTTTCTATCAAGTTCTATTAGGTCAAACATTTATGGACTAGAAAAAGAATGGAAACCAACGGTTCCCAAACGATAGCCTAGGCAAATCAAACCAATCAATAAGAAAGGTTGTGTTATTAAGAATTTGAGAAACATTCGGAATCGCATGATTCGTATGCTTGTGTTTGTGTTGTTTGGTGATCTTTCTACCAAGTTATACTAGTTCAAACATTTATGGACTAGAAAAAGAATGGAAACCAACGGTTCCCTAACGATAGCCTAGGCAAATCAAACGAATCAATAAGAAAGGTTGTGTTATTGAGAATTTGCGAAACATTCGGAATCGCATGATTCGTATGCTTGTGTTTGTGTTGTTTGGTGATCTTTCTATCAAGCTCTATTAGGTCAAACATTTATGGACTACAAAAGAATGGAAACCCACGGTTCCTGATGAAGGATTATTCCAGGACATCCAAGGAGAACCTTTGCAAGGACCAAGATGCAAATCTAGCTGAGTGAAACGCCAATTTCCAGCCTAGTTGTGTTTTGGGCCACACTTGTTATTTTGGGCCATTAGCATTTTGTTAACTTTTAATGTAATTTCTTTTATTTAGCATTTTAGTATAAATAGCCATTGTTAGTTTTAGATTTCAACAGTTTTAGCCTAGCCTTGATTAGAAATCAGATTGGAGAGTGTTTCTCCCTAAGGGGGCCGAGTGCCTCTCGAAGAGGTTCGGTTTCGATGGTTGTAGCTTGGCTCGTGATTGTGTGTGTCGATTCCATCGAGGATTGGTGCTAGCAGCCGATCACAAGCATCCTCCTTGTGCTTTTGGAGCTGCGTTCTCCTCTTGTGTAGGGTTGTATTGGGTTGGTCTTTCGATCATTCATTCTGGTTCTCGTTTTAAAAGCAACGAGGGTCTTTGTGTTGTTTCGTTGGGTTATCCCTTCCATTATCAATCTATCCTTCGTTTCCATTGTTATCATTTGTTTCTTCCTCATTTCTGATTCTGGCACACACGCCCCACCTTCCCTAATTTCACTCATTGACTAAAACAAACCTGCCCCACCATCCATATTTGCTCAAACGTCCACCTGGCCCTTTCTAAAGCACAAACTCACCCATTACTTATTCTCAACGTCTAGGACATCTATATAATTGATTTTTATTTTATTTTGTTTCTGAATTTCAAAAACAAAATGGAAATGAAATCAAAGTCAAAAAAAAGAGAAGATTTGAGAATCAAAGTGTGTTCTCCCATTGTTAGACGTTGCCATTTAGCCTTAGTCAATCCAAAGCCACGCCTTGCACACCATCAACAAGCCATACTCATTGGATTAGGAGGTCAAGCGAGGGTGTTTGATCGAAGGTTTAGTCTTCCTTCTCTTCTCTCACATTTCTATTCAAATATTCTTCCTCTCATCATAATTGAGTCTTCTCTATTTTTGTCTACAACCTTGTTTCGTAGTCGTTCCAAACCAAGCACATATACAATGGAAGGGTCATCATAAAATCAGATTTAGAGTGAAAACACATGAGCGAAACACTTGTGAGGATTTGATTTCATTCTAACATTGAAAAGTGTTGTAGCATTATGTCTTCTTCAGATTATACATATTCCGAGCTACTTCATGAAGAGCATCAAGAATATCTTGTGGAGCAAACGACTTCATCCAGCCCCATGTTGACGTAGAGGACACATAAGATTCGAGGACGAATCTTCTTTAAGAAGGGGAGGATGATGAAGGATTATTCCAGGACATCCAAGGAGAACCTTTGCAAGGACCAAGATGCAAATCTAGCTGAGTGAAACGCCAATTTCCAGCCTAGTTGTGTTTTGGGCCACACTTGTTATTTTGGGCCATTAGCATTTTGTTAGCTTTTAATGTAATTTCTTTTATTTAGCATTTTAGTATAAATAGCCATAGTTAGTTTTAGATTTCAACAGTTTTAGCCTAGCCTTGATTAGAAATCAGATTGGAGAGTGTTTCTCCCTAAGGGGGCCGAGTGCCTCTCGAAGAGGTTCGGTTTCGATGGTTGTAGCTTGGCTCGTGATTGTGTGTGTCGATTCCATCGAGGATTGGTGCTAGCAGCCGATCACAAGCATCCTCCTTGTGCTTTTGGAGCTGCGTTCTCCTCTTGTGTAGGGTTGTATTGGGTTGGTCTTTCGATCATTCATTCTGGTTCTCGTTTTAAAAGCAACGAGGGTCTTTGTGTTGTTTCGTTGGGTTATCCCTTCCATTATCAATCTATCCTTCGTTTCCATTGTTATCATTTGTTTCTTCCTCATTTCTGATTCGTTTCCTTGTTGCTTCTTTCATTTTCGAGTCAACACCTTCCATTGTGGCGTCATTGTTGTTTGTTTTCCTTATTGAGTCGATGGTGTTGAAGATCGGGCAACCCTACGGCTAATCCCCGTATCAGTTCCCAAACGATAGCCTAGGCAAATCAAACCAATCAATAAGAAAGATTGTGTTATTGAGAATTTGAGAAACATTCGGAATCGCATGATTCGTATGCTTGTGTTTGTGTTGTTTGGTGATCTTTCTACCATGTTTTATTAGTACAAACATTTATGGACTAGAAAAACAATGGAAACCAACGGTTCCCAAACCATAGCCTAGGCAAATCAAACCAATCAATAAGAAAGGTTGTGTTATTGAGAATTTGAGAAACATTCGGAATCGCATGATTCGTATGCTTGTGTTGTGCTGTTTGGTGATCTTTCTACCAAGTTCTATTAGTTCAAACATTTATGGAACAAGAATGGAAACCAACGGTTCCCAAACCATAGCCTAGGCAAATCAAACGAATCAATAAGAAAGGTTGTGTTATTGAGAATTTGAGAAACATTTGGAATCGCATGATTCGTATGCTTGTGTTTGTGTCGTTTCGTGATCTTTCTAACAAGTTCTATAAGTTCAAACATTTTTGGACTAGAAAAAGAGTGGAAACCAACAGTTCCCAAACCATAGCCTAGTCAAATCAAACCAATCAATAAGAAAGGTTGTGTTATTGAGAATTTGAGAAACATTCGGAATCGCATGATTCGTATGCTTGTGTTTGTGTTGTTTCGTGATTTTTCTACCAAGTTCTAATAGTTCAAATATTTATGGACTAGAAAAAAAATGGAAACCAACGGTTCCCAAACGATAGCCTAGGCAAATCAAATGAATCAATAAGAAAGGTTGTGTTATTGAGAATTTGAGAAACATTCGGAATTGTATGATTTGTATGCTTGTGTTTGTGTTGTTTGGTGATCTTTCTACCAAGTTCTATTAGGTCAAAAATTTATGGACTAGAAAAAGAATGGAAACCAACGGTTCCCAAACCATAGCCTAGGCAAATCAAACGAATCAATAAGAAAGGTTGTTTTATTGAGAATTTGAGAAACATTCGGAATCGCATGATTCGTATGCTTGTGTTTGTGTTGTTTGGTGATCTTTCTACCATGTTTTATTAGTACAAACATTTATGGACTAGAAAACGGATGGAAACCAACGGTTCCCAAACCATAGCCTAGGCAAATCAAACCAATCAATAAGAAAGGTTGTGTTATTGAGAATTTGAGAAACATTCGGAATCGCATGATTCGTATGCTTGTGTTTGTGCTGTTTGGTGATCTTTCTACCAATTTCTATTAGTTCAAACATTTATGAACTAGAAAAAGAATGGAGACCAACGGTTCCCAAAACATAGCGTAGGCAAATCAAACGAATCAATAGGAAAGGTTGTTTTATTGAGAATTTGAGAAACATTCGGAATTGCATGATTCGTTTGCTTGTGTTTGTGTTGTTTGGTGATCTTTCTATCATGTTCTATTAGTTCCAAGATTTTGGGACTAGAAAAAGAATGGAAACCAACGGTTCCCAAACCATAGCCTAGGCAAATCAAACGAATCAAAAAGAAAGGTTGTGTTATTGAGAATTTGAGAAACATTCGGAATCGCATGATTGGTATGCTTGTGTTTGTGTTGTTTGTTGATCTTTCTATCAAGTTCTATTAGGTCAAACATTTATCGACTAGAAAAAGAATGGAAACCAACGGTTCCCAAACGATAGCCTAGGCAAATCAAACGAATCAATAAGAAAGGTTGTTTTATTGAGAATTTGAGAAACATTCAGAATCGCATGATTCGTATGCTTGTGTTTGTGTTGTTTGGTGATCTTTCTACCAAGTTATACTAGTTCAAACATTTATGGACTAGAAAAAGAACGGAAACCAACGGTTCCCTAACGATAGCCTAGGCAAATCAAACGAATCAATAAGAAAGGTTGTGTTATTGAGAATTTGAGAAACATTCGGAATCGCATAATTCGTATGCTTGTGTTTGTGCTGTTTCGTGATCTTTCTACCAATTTCTATTAGTTCAAACATTTATGAACTAGAAAAAGAATGGAAACCAACGGTTCCCAAACCATACCCTAGGCAAATCCAACGATTCAAAAAGAAAGGTTGTGTTATTGAGAATTTGAGAAACATTCGGAATCGCATGATTCGTATGCTTGTGTTTGTGTTGTTTCGTGATTTTTCTACCAAGTTCTAATAGTTCAAATATTTATGGACTAGAAAAAAAATGGAAACCAACGGTTCCCAAACGATAGCCTAGGCAAATCAAATGAATCAATAAGAAAGGTTGTGTTATTGAGAATTTGAGAAACATTCGGAATTGTATGATTTGTATGCTTGTGTTTGTGTTGTTTGGTGATCTTTCTACCAAGTTCTATTAGGTCAAAAATTTATGGACTAGAAAAAGAATGGAAACCAACGGTTCGCAAACCATAGCCTAGGCAAATCAAACGAATCAATAAGAAAGGTTGTTTTATTGAGAATTTGAGAAACATTCGGAATCGCATGATTCGTATGCTTGTGTTTGTGTTGTTTGGTGATCTTTCTACCATGTTTTATTAGTACAAACATTTATGGACTAGAAAACGGATGGAAACCAACGGTTCCCAAACCATAGCCTAGACAAATCAAACCAATCAATAAGAAAGGTTGTGTTATTGAGAATTTGAGAAACATTCGGAATCGCATGATTCGTATGCTTGTGTTTGTGCTGTTTGGTGATCTTTCTACCAATTTCTATTAGTTCAAACATTTATGAACTAGAAAAAGAATGGAAACCAACGGTTCCCAAACCATAGCGTAGGCAAATCAAACGAATCAATAGGAAAGGTTGTTTGATTGAGAATTTGAGAAACATTCGGAATTGCATGATTCGTTTGCTTGTGTTTGTGTTGTTTGGTGATCTTTCTATCATGTTCTATTAGTTCCAAGATTTTGGGACTAGAAAAAGAATGGAAACCAACGGTTCCCAAACCATAGCCTAGGCAAATCAAACGAATCAAAAAGAAAGGTTGTGTTATTGAGAATTTGAGAAACATTCGGAATCGCATGATTCGTATGCTTGTGTTTGTGTTGTTTGTTGATCTTTCTATCAAGTTCTATTAGGTCAAACATTTATCGACTAGAAAAAGAATGGAAACCAACGGTTCCCAAACGATAGCCTAGGCAAATCAAACGAATCAATAAGAAAGGTTGTTTTATTGAGAATTTGAGAAACATTCAGAATCGCATGATTCGTATGCTTGTGTTTGTGTTGTTTGGTGATCTTTCTACCAAGTTATACTAGTTCAAACATTTATGGACTAGAAAAAGAACGGAAACCAACGGTTCCCTAACGATAGCCTAGGCAAATCAAACGAATCAATAAGAAAGGTTGTGTTATTGAGAATTTGAGAAACATTCGGAATCGCATGATTCGTATGCTTGTGTTTGTGCTGTTTGGTGATCTTTCTACCAATTTCTATTAGTTCAAACATTTATGAACTAGAAAAAGAATGGAAACCAACGGTTCCCAAACCATACCCTAGGCAAATCCAACGAATCAAAAAGAAAGGTTGTGTTATTGAGAATTTGAGAAACATTCGGAATCGCATGATTCGTATGCTTGTGTTTGTGTTGTTTGGTAATCTTTCTATCATGTTCTATCAGGTCAAACATTTATGGACTAGAAAAAGAATGGGAACCAACGGTTCCCAAAAAATAGGCTAGGCAAATCAAACGAATCAATAAGAAAGGTTGTGTTGTTGAGAATTTGAGAAACATTCGGAATCACATGATTCGTATGCTTGTGTTTATGTTGTTTCGTGATCTTTCTATCAGGTTCTATTATTTCAAACATTTATGGACTAGAAATAGAATGAAACCAACGGTTCCCAAACCATAGCCTAGGCAAATCAAACGAATCAATAAGAAAGGTTGTGTTATTGAGAATTTGAGAAACATTCGGAATCGCATGATTCGTATGCTTGTGTTTGTGTTGTTTGGTGATCTTTCTACCAAGTTATACTAGTTCAAACATTTATGGACTAGAAAAAGAACGGAAACCAACGGTTCCCTAACGATAGCCTAGGCAAATCAAACGAATCAATAAGAAAGGTTGTGTTATTGAGAATTTGAGAAACATTCGGAATCGCATGATTCGTATGCTTGTGTTTGTGTTGTTTGGTAATCTTTCTATCATGTTCTATCAGGTCAAACATTTATGGACTAGAAAAAGAATGGGAACCAACGGTTCCCAAAAAATAGGCTAGGCAAATCAAACGAATCAATAAGAAAGGTTGTGTTGTTGAGAATTTGAGAAACATTCGGAATCACATGATTCGTATGCTTGTGTTTATGTTGTTTCGTGATCTTTCTATCAGGTTCTATTATTTCAAACATTTATGGACTAGAAATAGAATGAAACCAACGGTTCCCAAACCATAGCCTAGGCAAATCAAACGAATCAATAAGAAAGGTTGTGTTGTTGAGAATTTGAGAAACATTCGGAATCACATGATTCGTATGCTTGTGTTTATGTTGTTTCGTGATCTTTCTATCAGGTTCTATTATTTCAAACATTTTTGGACTAGAAAAAGAATGGAAACCAACGGTTCCCAAACCATAGCCTAGGCAAATCAAACGAATCAAAAAGAAAGGTTTTGTTTTTGAGAATTTGAGAAGCATTCGGAATCGCATGATTCGTCTGCTTGTGTTTGTGTTGTTTTGTGATCTTTCTATCATGTTCTATCAGGTCAAACATTTATGGACTAGAAAAAGAATGGGAACCAACGGTTCCCAAAAAATAGGCTAGGCAAATCAAACGAATCAATAAGAAAGGTTGTGTTGTTGAGAATTTGAGAAACATTCGGAATCACATGATTCGTATGCTTGTGTTTATGTTGTTTCGTGATCTTTCTATCAGGTTCTATTATTTCAAACATTTATGGACTAGAAATAGAATGAAACCAACGGTTCCCAAACCATAGCCTAGGCAAATCAAACGAATCAATAAGAAAGGTTGTGTTATTGAGAATTTGAGAAACATTCGGAATCGCATGATTCGTATGCTTGTGTTTGTGTTGTTTGGTGATCTTTCTACCAAGTTCTATTAGTTCAAAGATTTTTGGACTAGAAAAAGAATGGAAACCA
This sequence comes from Polygonum maritimum, assembly GCA_963924305.1. Lineage (NCBI taxonomy): Eukaryota > Viridiplantae > Streptophyta > Magnoliopsida > Caryophyllales > Polygonaceae > Polygonum > Polygonum maritimum. The sequence goes on along the minus strand of OZ002730.1, from coordinate 14,218,654 downwards.
ATGGTTCCCAAACCATACCCTAGGCAAATCCAACGAATCAAAAAGAAAGGTTGTGTTATTGAGAATTTGAGAAACATTCGGAATCGCATGATTCGTATGCTTGTGTTTGTGTTGTTTGGTGATCTTTCTATCAAGTTCTATGAGGTCAAACATTTATGGACTAGAAAAAGAATGGAAACCAACGTTTCCTAAACCATAGCCTAGGGAAATCAAACCAATCAATAAGAATGGTTGTGTTATTGAGAATTTGAGAAACATTCGGAATCGCATGATTCGTATGCTTGTGTTTGTGTTGTTTCGTGATCTTTCTACCAAGTTGCATTAGTTCAAACACTTATGGACTAGAAAAAGAATGGAAAGAAACGGTTCCCAAACCATACCCTTGGCAAATCAAACCAATCAATAAGAAAGGTTGTGTTATTGAGAATTTGAGAAACATTCGGAATCGCATGATTCGTATGCTTGTGTTTGTGTTGTGTGGTGATCTTTCTACTAAGTTCTATTAGTTCAAACATTTATGGACTAGAAAAAGAATGGAAACCAACGGTTCCCAAACCATAGCCTAGGCAAATCAAACGAATCAATAAGAAAGGTTGTTTTATTGAGAATTTGAGAAACATTCGGAATCGCATGATTCGTATGCTTGTGTTTGTGTTGTTTGGTGATCTTTCTACCAAGTTATATTAGTTCAAACATTTATGGACTAGAAAAAGAATGGAAACCAACGGTTCCCTAACGATAGCCTAGGCAAATCAAACGAATCAATAAGAAAGGTTGTGTTATTGAGAATTTGCGAAACATTCGGAATCGCATGATTCGTATGCTTGTGTTTGTGTTGTTTGGTGATCTTTCTATCAAGTTCTAATAGTTTAAACATTTATGGACTAGAAAAAGAATGGAAACCAACGGTTCCCAAACGCTAGCCTAGGCAAATCAAACGAATCAAAAAGAAAGGTTGTGTTATTGAGAATTTGAGAAACATTCGGAATTGTATGAGTCGTATGCTTGTGTTTGTGTTGTTTGGTGATCTTTCTACCAAGTTCTATTAGTTCAAACATTTATGGACTAGAAAAAGAATGGAAACCAACGGTTCCCAAACCATAGCCTAGGCAAATCAAACGAATCAAAAAGAAAGGTTGTGTTATTGAGAATTTGAGAAACATTCGGAATCGCATGATTCGTATGCTTGTGTTTGTGCTGTTTGGTGATATTTCTACCAAGTTCTATTAGTTCAAACATTTATGGAACAACCATGGAAACCAACGGTTCCCAAACCATAGCCTAGGCATATCAAACCAATCAATAAGAAAGGGTGTGTTATTAAGAATTTGAGAAACATTTGGAATCGCATGATTCGTATGCTTGTGTTTGTGTTGTTTGGTGATCTTTCTACCAAGTTATATTAGTTCAAACATTTATGGACTAGAAAAAGAATGGAAACCAACGGTTCCCTAACGATAGCCTAGGCAAATGAAACGAATCAATAAGAAAGGTTGTGTTATTGAGAATTTGCGAAACATGCGGAATCGCATGATTCGTATGCTTGTGTTTGTGTTGCTTGGTGATCTTTCTATCAAGCTCTATTAGGTCAAACATTTATGGACTACAAAAGATTGGAAACCAACGGTTCCCAAACGATAGCCTAGGCAAATCAAACCAATCAATAAGAAAGATTGTGTTATTGAGAATTTGAGAAACATTCGGAATCGCATGATTCGTATGCTTGTGTTTGTGTTGTTTGGTGATCTTTCTACCATGTTTTATTAGTACAAACATTTATGGACTAGAAAAAGAATGGAAACCAACGGTTCCCAAACCATAGCCTAGGCAAATCAAACCAATCAATAAGAAAGGTTGTGTTATTGAGAATTTGAGAAACATTCGGAATCGCATGATTCGTATGCTTGTCGTTGTGCTGTTTGGTGATCTTTCTACTAAGTTCTATTAGTTCAAACATTTATGGAACAAGAATGGAAACCAATGGTTCCCAAACCATAGCCTACGCAAATCAAACGAATCAATAAGAAAGGTTGTGTTATTGAGAATTTGAGAAACATTTGGAATCGCATGATTCGTATGCTTGTGTTTGTGTCGTTTCGTGATCTTTCTAACAAGTTCTATTAGTTCAAACATTTTTGGACTAGAAAAAGAGTGGAAACCAACAGTTCCCAAACCATAGCCTAGGCAAATCAAACCAATCAATAAGAAAGGTTGTGTTATTGAGAATTTGAGAAACATTCGGAATTGCATGATTCGTATGCTTGTGTTTGTGTTGTTTGGTGATCTTTCTACCATGTTTTATTAGTACAAACATTTATGGACTAGAAAAAGGATGGAAACCAACGGTTCCCAAACCATAGCCTAGGCAAATCAAACCAATCAATAAGAAAGGTTGTGTTATTGAGAATTTGAGAAACATTCGGAATCGCATGATTCGTATGCTTGTGTTTGTGCTGTTTGGTGATCTTTCTACCAAGTTCTATTAGTTCAAACATTTATGGACTAGAAAAAGAATGGAAACCAACGGTTCCCAAACCATAGCCTAGGCAAATCAAACGAATCAATAGGAAAGGTTGTTTTATTGAGAATTTGAGAAACATTCGGAATTGCATGATTCGTTTGCTTGTGTTTGTGTTGTTTGGTGATCTTTCTATCATGTTCTATTAGTTACAAGATTTTTGGACTAGAAAAAGAATGGAAACCAACGGTTCCCACACCATATCCTAGGCAAATCAAACGAATCAAAAAGAAAGGTTGTGTTATTGAGAATTTGTGAAACATTCGGAATCGCATGATTCGTATGCTTGTGTTTGTGTTGTTTGGTGATCTTTCTATCAAGTTCTATTAGGTCAAACATTTATGGACTAGAAAAAGAATGGAAACCAACGGTTCCCAAACGATAGCCTAGGCAAATCAAACCAATCAATAAGAAAGGTTGTGTTATTAAGAATTTGAGAAACATTCGGAATCGCATGATTCGTATGCTTGTGTTTGTGTTGTTTGGTGATCTTTCTGCCAAGTTATACTAGTTCAAACATTTATGGACTAGAAAAAGAATGGAAACCAACGGTTCCCTAACGATAGCCTAGGCAAATCAAACGAATCAATAAGAAAGGTTGTGTTATTGAGAATTTGCGAAACATTCGGAATCGCATGATTCGTATGCTTGTGTTTGTGTTGTTTGGTGATCTTTCTATCAAGCTCTATTAGGTCAAACATTTATGGACTACAAAAGATTGGAAACCAACGGTTCCCAAACGATAGCCTAGGCAAATCAAACCAATCAATAAGAAAGATTGTGTTATTGAGAATTTGAGAAACATTCGGAATCGCATGATTCGTATGCTTGTGTTTGTGTTGTTTGGTGATCTTTCTACCATGTTTTATTAGTACAAACATTTATGGACTAGAAAAAGAATGGAAACCAACGGTTCCCAAACCATAGCCTAGGCAAATCAAACCAATCAATAAGAAAGGTTGTGTTATTGAGAATTTGAGAAACATTCGGAATCGCATGATTCGTATGCTTGTGTTTGTGCTGTTTGGTGATCTTTCTACCAAGTTCTATTAGTTCAAACATTTATGGAACAGGAATGGAAACCAATGGTTCCCAAACCATAGCCTACGCAAATCAAACGAATCAATAAGAAAGGTTGTGTTATTGAGAATTTGAGAAACATTTGGAATCGCATGATTCGTATGCTTGTGTTTGTGTCGTTTCGTGATCTTTCTAACAAGTTCTATTAGTTCAAACATTTTTGGACTAGAAAAAGAGTGGAAACCAACAGTTCCCAAACCATAGCCTAGGCAAATCAAACCAATCAATAAGAAAGGTTGTGTTATTGAGAATTTGAGAAACATTCGGAATCGCATGATTCGTATGCTTGTGTTTGTGTTGTTTGGTGATCTTTCTACCATGTTTTATTAGTACAAAGATTTATGGACTAGAAAACGGATGGAAACCAACGGTTCCCAAACCATAGCCTAGGCAAATCAAACCAATCAATAAGAAAGGTTGTGTTATTGAGAATTTGAGAAACATTCGGAATCGCATGATTCGTATGCTTGTGTTTGTGCTGTTTGGTGATCTTTCTACCAATTTCTATTAGTTCAAACATTTATGAACTAGAAAAAGAATGGAAACCAACGGTTCCCAAACCATAGCGTAGGCAAATCAAACGAATCAATAGGAAAGGTTGTTTTATTGAGAATTTGAGAAACATTCGGAATTGCATGATTCGTTTGCTTGTGTTTGTGTTGTTTGGTGATCTTTCTATCATGTTCTATTAGTTCCAAGATTTTGGGACTAGAAAAAGAATGGAAACCAACGGTTCTCAAACCATAGCCTAGGCAAATCAAACGAATCAAAAAGAAAGGTTGTGTTATTGAGAATTTGAGAAACATTCGGAATCGCATGATTCGTATGCTTGTGTTTGTGTTGTTTGTTGATCTTTCTATCAAGTTCTATTAGGTCAAACATTTATCGACTAGAAAAAGAATGGAAACCAACGGTTCCCAAACGATAGCCTAGGCAAATCAAACGAATCAATAAGAAAGGTTGTTTTATTGAGAATTTGAGAAACATTCAGAATCGCATGATTCGTATGCTTGTGTTTGTGTTGTTTGGTGATCTTTCTACCAAGTTATACTAGTTCAAACATTTATGGACTAGAAAAAGAACGGAAACCAACGGTTCCCTAACGATAGCCTAGGCAAATCAAACGAATCAATAAGAAAGGTTGTGTTATTGAGAATTTGAGAAACATTCGGAATCGCATGATTCGTATGCTTGTGTTTGTGCTGTTTGGTGATCTTTCTACCAATTTCTATTAGTTCAAACATTTATGAACTAGAAAAAGAATGGAAACCAACGGTTCCCAAACCATACCCTAGGCAAATCCAACGAATCAAAAAGAAAGGTTGTGTTATTGAGAATTTGAGAAACATTCGGAATCGCATGATTCGTATGCTTGTGTTTGTGTTGTTTCGTGATTTTTCTACCAAGTTCTAATAGTTCAAATATTTATGGACTAGAAAAAAAATGGAAACCAACGGTTCCCAAACGATAGCCTAGGCAAATCAAATGAATCAATAAGAAAGGTTGTGTTATTGAGAATTTGAGAAACATTCGGAATTGTATGATTTCTATGCTTGTGTTTGTGTTGTTTGGTGATATTTCTACCAAGTTCTATTAGTTCAAACATTTATGGAACAAGCATGGAAACCAACGGTTCCCAAACCATAGCCTAGGCATATCAAACCAATCAATAAGAAAGGGTGTGTTATTAAGAATTTGAGAAACATTTGGAATCGCATGATTCGTATGCTTGTGTTTGTGTTGTTTGGTGATCTTTCTACCAAGTTATATTAGTTCAAACATTTATGGACTAGGAAAAGAATGGAAACCAACGGTTCCCTAACGATAGCCTAGGCAAATGAAACGAATCAATAAGAAAGGTTGTGTTATTGAGAATTTGCGAAACATGCGGAATCGCATGATTCGTATGCTTGTGTTTGTGTTGTTTGGTGATCTTTCTATCAAGCTCTATTAGGTCAAACATTTATGGACTACAAAAGATTGGAAACCAACGGTTCCCAAACGATAGCCTAGGCAAATCAAACCAATCAATAAGAAAGATTGTGTTATTGAGAATTTGAGAAACATTCGGAATCGCATGATTCGTATGCTTGTGTTTGTGTTGTTTGGTGATCTTTCTACCATGTTTTATTAGTACAAACATTTATGGACTAGAAAAAGAATGGAAACCAACGGTTCCCAAACCATAGCCTAGGCAAATCAAACCAATCAATAAGAAAGGTTGTGTTATTGAGAATTTGAGAAACATTCGGAATCGCATGATTCGTATGCTTGTGTTTGTGCTGTTTGGTGATCTTTCTACCAAGTTCTATTAGTTCAAACATTTATGGAACAAGAATGGAAACCAATGGTTCCCAAACCATAGCCTACGCAAATCAAACGAATCAATAAGAAAGGTTGTGTTATTGAGAATTTGAGAAACATTTGGAATCGCATGATTCGTGTGCTTGTGTTTGTGTCGTTTCGTGATCTTTCTAACAAGTTCTATTAGTTCAAACATTTTTGGACTAGAAAAAGAGTGGAAACCAACAGTTCCCAAACCATAGCCTAGGCAAATCAAACCAATCAATAAGAAAGGTTGTGTTATTGAGAATTTGAGAAACATTCGGAATCGCATGATTCGTATGCTTGTGTTTGTGTTGTTTGGTGATCTTTCTACCATGTTTTATTAGTACAAACATTTATGGACTAGAAAACGGATGGAAACCAACGGTTCCCAAACCATAGCCTAGGCAAATCAAACCAATCAATAAGAAAGGTTGTGTTATTGAGAATTTGAGAAACATTCGGAATCGCATGATTCGTATGCTTGTGTTTGTGCTGTTTGGTGATCTTTCTACCAATTTCTATTAGTTCAAACATTTATGAACTAGAAAAAGAATGGAAACCAACGGTTCCCAAACCATAGCGTAGGCAAATCAAACGAATCAATAGGAAAGGTTGTTTTATTGAGAATTTGAGAAACATTCGGAATTGCATGATTCGTTTGCTTGTGTTTGTGTTGTTTGGTGATCTTTCTATCATGTTCTATTAGTTCCAAGATTTTGGGACTAGAAAAAGAATGGAAACCAACGGTTCTCAAACCATAGCCTAGGCAAATCAAACGAATCAAAAAGAAAGGTTGTGTTATTGAGAATTTGAGAAACATTCGGAATCGCATGATTCGTATGCTTGTGTTTGTGTTGTTTGTTGATCTTTCTATCAAGTTCTATTAGGTCAAACATTTATCGACTAGAAAAAGAATGGAAACCAACGGTTCCCAAACGATAGCCTAGGCAAATCAAACGAATCAATAAGAAAGGTTGTTTTATTGAGAATTTGAGAAACATTCAGAATCGCATGATTCGTATGCTTGTGTTTGTGTTGTTTGGTGATCTTTCTACCAAGTTATACTAGTTCAAACATTTATGGACTAGAAAAAGAACGGAAACCAACGGTTCCCTAACAATAGCCTAGGCAAATCAAACGAATCAATAAGAAAGGTTGTGTTATTGAGAATTTGCGAAACATTCGGAATCGCATGATTCGTATGCTTGTGTTTGTGTTGTTTGGTGATCTTTCTATCAAGCTCTATTAGGTCAAACATTTATGGACTACAAAAGATTGGAAACCAACGGTTCCCAAACGATAGCCTAGGCAAATCAAACCAATCAATAAGAAAGATTGTGTTATTGAGAATTTGAGAAACATTCGGAATCGCATGATTCGTATGCTTGTGTTTGTGTTGTTTGGTGATCTTTCTACCATGTTTTATTAGTACAAACATTTATGGACTAGAAAAAGAATGGAAACCAACGGTTCCCAAACCATAGCCTAGGCAAATCAAACCAATCAATAAGAAAGGTTGTGTTATTGAGAATTTGAGAAACATTCGGAATCGCATGATTCGTATGCTTGTGTTTGTGCTGTTTGGTGATCTTTCTACCAAGTTCTATTAGTTCAAACATTTATGGAACAGGAATGGAAACCAATGGTTCCCAAACCATAGCCTACGCAAATCAAACGAATCAATAAGAAAGGTTGTGTTATTGAGAATTTGAGAAACATTTGGAATCGCATGATTCGTATGCTTGTGTTTGTGTCGTTTCGTGATCTTTCTAACAAGTTCTATTAGTTCAAACATTTTTGGACTAGAAAAAGAGTGGAAACCAACAGTTCCCAAACCATAGCCTAGGCAAATCAAACCAATCAATAAGAAAGGTTGTGTTATTGAGAATTTGAGAAACATTCGGAATCGCATGATTCGTATGCTTGTGTTTGTGTTGTTTGGTGATCTTTCTACCATGTTTTATTAGTACAAACATTTATGGACTAGAAAACGGATGGAAACCAACGGTTCCCAAACCATAGCCTAGGCAAATCAAACCAATCAATAAGAAAGGTTGTGTTATTGAGAATTTGAGAAACATTCGGAATCGCATGATTCGTATGCTTGTGTTTGTGCTGTTTGGTGATCTTTCTACCAATTTCTATTAGTTCAAACATTTATGAACTAGAAAAAGAATGGAAACCAACGGTTCCCAAACCATAGCGTAGGCAAATCAAACGAATCAATAGGAAAGGTTGTTTTATTGAGAATTTGAGAAACATTCGGAATTGCATGATTCGTTTGCTTGTGTTTGTGTTGTTTGGTGATCTTTCTATCATGTTCTATTAGTTCCAAGATTTTGGGACTAGAAAAAGAATGGAAACCAACGGTTCTCAAACCATAGCCTAGGCAAATCAAACGAATCAAAAAGAAAGGTTGTGTTATTGAGAATTTGAGAAACATTCGGAATCGCATGATTCGTATGCTTGTGTTTGTGTTGTTTGTTGATCTTTCTATCAAGTTCTATTAGGTCAAACATTTATCGACTAGAAAAAGAATGGAAACCAACGGTTCCCAAACGATAGCCTAGGCAAATCAAACGAATCAATAAGAAAGGTTGTTTTATTGAGAATTTGAGAAACATTCAGAATCGCATGATTCGTATGCTTGTGTTTGTGTTGTTTGGTGATCTTTCTACCAAGTTATACTAGTTCAAACATTTATGGACTAGAAAAAGAACGGAAACCAACGGTTCCCTAACGATAGCCTAGGCAAATCAAACGAATCAATAAGAAAGGTTGTGTTATTGAGAATTTGAGAAACATTCGGAATCGCATGATTCGTATGCTTGTGTTTGTGCTGTTTGGTGATCTTTCTACCAATTTCTATTAGTTCAAACATTTATGAACTAGAAAAAGAATGGAAACCAACGGTTCCCAAACCATACCCTAGGCAAATCCAACGAATCAAAAAGAAAGGTTGTGTTATTGAGAATTTGAGAAACATTCGGAATCGCATGATTCGTATGCTTGTGTTTGTGTTGTTTCGTGATTTTTCTACCAAGTTCTAATAGTTCAAATATTTATGGACTAGAAAAAAAATGGAAACCAACGGTTCCCAAACGATAGCCTAGGCAAATCAAATGAATCAATAAGAAAGGTTGTGTTATTGAGAATTTGAGAAACATTCGGAATTGTATGATTTCTATGCTTGTGTTTGTGTTGTTTGGTGATATTTCTACCAAGTTCTATTAGTTCAAACATTTATGGAACAAGCATGGAAACCAACGGTTCCCAAACCATAGCCTAGGCATATCAAACCAATCAATAAGAAAGGGTGTGTTATTAAGAATTTGAGAAACATTTGGAATCGCATGATTCGTATGCTTGTGTTTGTGTTGTTTGGTGATCTTTCTACCAAGTTATATTAGTTCAAACATTTATGGACTAGGAAAAGAATGGAAACCAACGGTTCCCTAACGATAGCCTAGGCAAATGAAACGAATCAATAAGAAAGGTTGTGTTATTGAGAATTTGCGAAACATGCGGAATCGCATGATTCGTATGCTTGTGTTTGTGTTGTTTGGTGATCTTTCTATCAAGCTCTATTAGGTCAAACATTTATGGACTACAAAAGATTGGAAACCAACGGTTCCCAAACGATAGCCTAGGCAAATCAAACCAATCAATAAGAAAGATTGTGTTATTGAGAATTTGAGAAACATTCGGAATCGCATGATTCGTATGCTTGTGTTTGTGTTGTTTGGTGATCTTTCTACCATGTTTTATTAGTACAAACATTTATGGACTAGAAAAAGAATGGAAACCAACGGTTCCCAAACCATAGCCTAGGCAAATCAAACCAATCAATAAGAAAGGTTGTGTTATTGAGAATTTGAGAAACATTCGGAATCGCATGATTCGTATGCTTGTGTTTGTGCTGTTTGGTGATCTTTCTACCAAGTTCTATTAGTTCAAACATTTATGGAACAAGAATGGAAACCAATGGTTCCCAAACCATAGCCTACGCAAATCAAACGAATCAATAAGAAAGGTTGTGTTATTGAGAATTTGAGAAACATTTGGAATCGCATGATTCGTGTGCTTGTGTTTGTGTCGTTTCGTGATCTTTCTAACAAGTTCTATTAGTTCAAACATTTTTGGACTAGAAAAAGAGTGGAAACCAACAGTTCCCAAACCATAGCCTAGGCAAATCAAACCAATCAATAAGAAAGGTTGTGTTATTGAGAATTTGAGAAACATTCGGAATCGCATGATTCGTATGCTTGTGTTTGTGCTGTTTGGTGATCTTTCTACCAATTTCTATTAGTTCAAACATTTATGAACTAGAAAAAGAATGGAAACCAACGGTTCCCAAACCATACCCTAGGCAAATCCAACGAATCAAAAAGAAAGGTTGTGTTATTGAGAATTTGAGAAACATTCGGAATCGCATGATTCGTATGCTTGTGTTTGTGTTGTTTGGTAATCTTTCTCCCAAGTTCTATTAGGTCAAACATTTATGGACTAGAAAAAGAATGGAAACCAACGTTTCCTAAACCATAGCCTATGGAAATCAAACCAATCAATAAGAATGGTTGTGTTATTGAGAATTTGAGAAACATTCGGAATCGCATGATTCGTATGCTTGTGTTTGTGTTGTTTCGTGATCTTTCTACCAAGTTGCATTAGTTCAAACACTTATGGACTAGAAAAAGAATGGAAAGAAACGGTTCCCAAACCATACCCTTGGCAAATCAAACCAATCAATAAGAAAGGTTGTGTTATTGAGAATTTGAGAAACATTCGGAATCGCATGATTCGTATGCTTGTGTTTGTGTTGTGTGGTGATCTTTCTACTAAGTTCTATTAGTTCAAACATTTATGGACTAGAAAAAGAATGGAAACCAACGGTTCCCAAACCATAGCCTAGGCAAATCAAACGAATCAATAAGAAAGGTTGTTTTATTGAGAATTTGAGAAACATTCGGAATCGCATGATTCGTATGCTTGTGTTTGTGTTGTTTGGTGATCTTTCTACCAAGTTATATTAGTTCAAACATTTATGGACTAGAAAAAGAATGGAAACCAACGGTTCCCTAACGATAGCCTAGGCAAATCAAACGAATCAATAAGAAAGGTTGTGTTATTGAGAATTTGAGAAACATTCGGAATCGCATGATTCGTATGCTTGTGTTTGTGCTGTTTGGTGATCTTTTTACTAAGTTCTATTAGTTCAAACATTTATAGACTAGAAAAAGAATGGAAACCAACGGTTCCCAAACCATAGCCTAGGCAAATCAAACGAATCAATAAGAAAGGTTGTTTTATTGAGAATTTGAGAAACATTCGGAATCGCATGATTCGTATGCTTGTGTTTGTGTTGTTTGGTGATCTTTCTACCAAGTTATATTAGTTCAAACATTTATGGACTAGAAAAAGAATGGAAACCAACGGTTCCCTAACGATAGCCTAGGCAAATCAAACGAATCAATAAGAAAGGTTGTGTTATTGAGAATTTGCGAAACATTCGGAATCGCATGATTCGTATGCTTGTGTTTGTGTTGTTTGGTGATCTTTCTATCAAGTTCTAATAGTTTAAACATTTATGGACTAGAAAAAGAATGGAAACCAACGGTTCCCAAACGCTAGCCTAGGCAAATCAAACGAATCAAAAAGAAAGGTTGTGTTATTGAGAATTTGACAAACATTCGGAATTGTATGAGTCGTATGCTTGTGTTTGTGTTGTTTGGTGATCTTTCTACCAAGTTCTATTAGTTCAAACATTTATGGACTAGAAAAAGAATGGAAACCAACGGTTCCCTAACGATAGCCTAGGCAAATCAAACGAATCAAAAAGAAAGGTTGTGTTATTGAGAATTTGAGAAACATTCGGAATTGTATGAGTCGTATGCTTGTGTTTGTGTTGTTTGGTGATCTTTCTACCAAGTTCTATTAGTTCAAACATTTATGGACTAGAAAAAGAATGGAAACCAACGGTTCCCAAACCATAGCCTAGGCAAATCAAACGAATCAAAAAGAAAGGTTGTGTTATTGAGAATTTGAGAAACATTCGGAATCGCATGATTCGTATGCTTGTGTTTGTGCTGTTTGGTGATATTTCTACCAAGTTCTATTAGTTCAAACATTTATGGAACAAGCATGGAAACCAACGGTTCCCAAACCATAGCCTAGGCATATCAAACCAATCAATAAGAAAGGGTGTGTTATTAAGAATTTGAGAAACATTTGGAATCGCATGATTCGTATGCTTGTGTTTGTGTTGTTTGGTGATCTTTCTACCAAGTTATATTAGTTCAAACATTTATGGACTAGAAAAAGAATGGAAACCAACGGTTCCCTAACGATAGCCTAGGCAAATGAAACGAATCAATAAGAAAGGTTGTGTTATTGAGAATTTGCGAAACATGCGGAATCGCATGATTCGTATGCTTGTGTTTGTGTTGTTTGGTGATCTTTCTATCAAGCTCTATTAGGTCAAACATTTATGGACTACAAAAGATTGGAAACCAACGGTTCCCAAACGATAGCCTAGGCAAATCAAACCAATCAATAAGAAAGATTGTGTTATTGAGAATTTGAGAAACATTCGGAATCGCATGATTCGTATGCTTGTGTTTGTGTTGTTTGGTGATCTTTCTACCATGTTTTATTAGTACAAACATTTATGGACTAGAAAAACAATGGAAACCAACGGTTCCCAAACCATAGCCTAGGCAAATCAAACCAATCAATAAGAAAGGTTGTGTTATTGAGAATTTGAGAAACATTCGGAATCGCATGATTCGTATGCTTGTGTTTGTGCTGTTTGGTGATCTTTCTACCAAGTTCTATTAGTTCAAACATTTATGGAACAAGAATGGAAACCAATGGTTCCCAAACCATAGCCTACGCAAATCAAACGAATCAATAAGAAAGGTTGTGTTATTGAGAATTTGAGAAACATTTGGAATCGCATGATTCGTGTGCTTGTGTTTGTGTCGTTTCGTGATCTTTCTAACAAGTTCTATTAGTTCAAACATTTTTGGACTAGAAAAAGAGTGGAAACCAACAGTTCCCAAATCATAGCCTAGGCAAATCAAACCAATCAATAAGAAAGGTTGTGTTATTGAGAATTTGAGAAACATTCGGAATCGCATGATTCGTATGCTTGTGTTTGTGCTGTTTGGTGATCTTTCTACCAATTTCTATTAGTTCAAACATTTATGAACTAGAAAAAGAATGGAAACCATCGGTTCCCAAACCATACCCTAGGCAAATCCAACGAATCAAAAAGAAAGGTTGTGTTATTGAGAATTTGAGAAACATTCGGAATCGCATGATTCGTATGCTTGTGTTTGTGTTGTTTGGTAATCTTTCTCCCAAGTTCTATTAGGTCAAACATTTATGGACTAGAAAAAGAATGGAAACCAACGTTTCCTAAACCATAGCCTAGGGAAATCAAACCAATCAATAAGAATGGTTGTGTTATTGAGAATTTGAGAAACATTCGGAATCGCATGATTCGTATGCTTGTGTTTGTGTTGTTTCGTGATCTTTCTACCAAGTTGCATTAGTTTTAACACTTATGGACTAGAAAAAGAATGGAAAGAAACGGTTCCCAAACCATACCCTTGGCAAATCAAACCAATCAATAAGAAAGGTTGTGTTATTGAGAATTTGAGAAACATTCGGAATCGCATGATTCGTATGCTTGTGTTTGTGTTGTGTGGTGATCTTTCTACTAAGTTCTATTAGTTCAAACATTTATGGACTAGAAAAAGAATGGAAACCAACGGTTCCCAAACCATAGCCTAGGCAAATCAAACGAATCAATAAGAAAGGTTGTTTTATTGAGAATTTGAGAAACATTCGGAATCGCATGATTCGTATGCTTGTGTTTATGTTGTTTGGTGATCTTTCTACCAAGTTATATTAGTTCAAACATTTATGGACTAGAAAAAGAATGGAAACCAACGGTTCCCTAACGATAGCCTAGGCAAATCAAACGAATCAATAAGAAAGGTTGTGTTATTGAGAATTTGAGAAACATTCGGAATCGCATGATTCGTATGCTTGTGTTTGTGCTGTTTGGTGATCTTTTTACTAAGTTCTATAAGTTCAAACATTTATAGACTAGAAAAAGAATGGAAACCAACGGTTCCCAAACCATAGCCTAGGCAAATCAAACGAATCAATAAGAAAGGTTGTTTTATTGAGAATTTGAGAAACATTCGGAATCGCATGATTCGTATGCTTGTGTTTGTGTTGTTTGGTGATCTTTCTACCAAGTTATATTAGTTCAAACATTTATGGACTAGAAAAAGAATGGAAACAAACGGTTCCCTAACGATAGCCTAGGCAAATCAAACGAATCAATAAGAAAGGTTGTGTTATTGAGAATTTGCGAAACATTCGGAATCGCATGATTCGTATGCTTGTGTTTGTGTTGTTTGGTGATCTTTCTATCAAGTTCTAATAGTTTAAACATTTATGGACTAGAAAAAGAATGGAAACCAACGGTTCCCAAACGCTAGCCTAGGCAAATCAAACGAATCAAAAAGAAAGGTTGTGTTATTGAGAATTTGAGAAACATTCGGAATTGTATGAGTCGTATGCTTGTGTTTGTGTTGTTTGGTGATCTTTCTACCAAGTTCTGTTAGTTCAAACATTTATGGACTAGAAAAAGAATGGAAACCAACGGTTCCCAAACCATAGCCTAGGCAAATCAAACGAATCAATAAGAAAGGTTGTGTTATTGAGAATTTGAGAAACATTCGGAATCGCATGATTCGTATGCTTGTGTTTGTGCTGTTTGGTGATATTTCTACCAAGTTCTATTAGTTCAAACATTTATGGAACAAGCATGGAAACCAACGGTTCCCAAACCATAGCCTAGGCATATCAAACCAATCAATAAGAAAGGGTGTGTTATTAAGAATTTGAGAAACATTTGGAATCGCATGATTCGTATGCTTGTGTTTGTGTTGTTTGGTGATCTTTCTACCAAGTTATATTAGTTCAAACATTTATGGACTAGAAAAAGAATGGAAACCAACGGTTCCCTAACGATAGCCTAGGCAAATGAAACGAATCAATAAGAAAGGTTGTGTTATTGAGAATTTGCGAAACATGCGGAATCGCATGATTCGTATGCTTGTGTTTGTGTTGTTTGGTGATCTTTCTATCAAGCTCTATTAGGTCAAACATTTATGGACTACAAAAGATTGGAAACCAACGGTTCCCAAACGATAGCCTAGGCAAATCAAACCAATCAATAAGAAAGATTGTGTTATTGAGAATTTGAGAAACATTCGGAATCGCATGATTCGTATGCTTGTGTTTGTGTTGTTTGGTGATCTTTCTACCATGTTTTATTAGTACAAACATTTATGGACTAGAAAAAGAATGGAAACCAACGGTTCCCAAACCATAGCCTAGGCAAATCAAACCAATCAATAAGAAAGGTTGTGTTATTGAGAATTTGAGAAACATTCGGAATCGCATGATTCGTATGCTTGTGTTTGTGCTGTTTGGTGATCTTTCTACCAAGTTCTATTAGTTCAAACATTTATGGAACAAGAATGGAAACCAATGGTTCCCAAACCATAGCCTACGCAAATCAAACGAATCAATAAGAAAGGTTGTGTTATTGAGAATTTGAGAAACATTTGGAATCGCATGATTCGTATGCTTGTGTTTGTGTCGTTTCGTGATCTTTCTAACAAGTTCTATTAGTTCAAACATTTTTGGACTAGAAAAAGAGTGGAAACCAACAGTTCCCAAACCATAGCCTAGGCAAATCAAACCAATCAATAAGAAAGGTTGTGTTATTGAGAATTTGAGAAACATTCGGAATCGCATGATTCGTATGCTTGTGTTTGTGTTGTTTGGTGATCTTTCTACCATGTTTTATTAGTACAAACATTTATGGACTAGAAAAAGGATGGAAACCAACGGTTCCCAAACCATAGCCTAGGCAAATCAAACCAATCAATAAGAAAGGTTGTGTTATTGAGAATTTGAGAAACATTCGGAATCGCATGATTCGTATGCTTGTGTTTGTGCTGTTTGGTGATCTTTCTACCAAGTTCTATTAGTTCAAACATTTATGGACTAGAAAAAGAATGGAAACCAACGGTTCCCAAACCATAGCCTAGGCAAATCAAACGAATCAATAGGAAAGGTTGTTTTATTGAGAATTTGAGAAACATTCGGAATTGCATGATTCGTTTGCTTGTGTTTGTGTTGTTTGGTGATCTTTCTATCATGTTCTATTAGTTCCAAGATTTTTGGACTAGAAAAAGAATGGAAACCAACGGTTCCCAAACCATATCCTAGGCAAATCAAACGAATCAAAAAGAAAGGTTGTGTTATTGAGAATTTGTGAAACATTCGGAATCGCATGATTCGTATGCTTGTGTTTGTGTTGTTTGGTGATCTTTCTATCAAGTTCCATTAGGTCAAACATTTATGGACTAGAAAAAGAATGGAAACCAACGGTTCCTAAACGATAGCCTAGGCAAATCAAACCAATCAATAAGAAAGGTTGTGTTATTAAGAATTTGAGAAACATTCGGAATCGCATGATTCGTATGCTTGTGTTTGTGTTGTTTGGTGATCTTTCTACCAAGTTATACTAGTTCAAACATTTATGGACTAGAAAAAGAATGGAAACCAACGGTTCCCTAATGATAGCCTAGGCAAATCAAACGAATCAATAAGAAAGGTTGTGTTATTGAGAATTTGCGAAACATTCGGAATCGCATGATTCGTATGCTTGTGTTTGTGTTGTTTGGTGATCTTTCTATCAAGCTCTATTAGGTCAAACATTTATGGACTACAAAAGAATGGAAACCCACGGTTCCTGATGAAGGATTATTCCAGGACATCCAAGGAGAACCTTTGCAAGGACCAAGATGCAAATCTAGCTGAGTGAAACGCCAATTTCCAGCCTAGTTGTGTTTTGGGCCACACTTGTTATTTTGGGCCATTAGCATTTTGTTAGCTTTTAATGTAATTTCTTTTATTTAGCATTTCAGTATAAATAGCCATTGTTAGTTTTAGATTTCAACAGTTTTAGCCTAGCCTTGATTAGAAATCAGATTGGAGAGTGTTTCTCCCTAAGGGGGCCGAGTGCCTCTCGAAGAGGTTCGGTTTCGATGGTTGTAGCTTGGCTCGTGATTGTGTGTGTCGATTCTATCGAGGATTGGTGCTAGCAGCCGATCACAAGCATCCTCCTTGTGCTTTTGGAGCTGCGTTCTCCTCTTGTGTAGGGTTGTATTGGGTTGGTCTTTCGATCATTCATTCTGGTTCTCGTTTTAAAAGCAACGAGGGTCTTTGTGTTGTTTCGTTGGGTTATCCCTTCCATTATCAATCTATCCTTCGTTTCCATTGTTATCATTTGTTTCTTCCTCATTTCTGATTCTGGCACACACGCCCCACCTTCCCTAATTTCACTCATTGACTAAAACAAACCTGCCCCACCATCCATATTTGCTCAAACGTCCACCTGGCCCTTTCTAAAGCACAAACTCACCCATTACTTATTCTCAACGTCTAGGACATCTATATAATTGATTTTTATTTTATTTTGTTTCTGAATTTCAAAAACAAAATGGAAATGAAATCAAAGTCAAAAAAAAGAGAAGATTTGAGAATCAAAGTGTGTTCTCCCATTGTTAGACGTTGCCATTTAGCCTTAGTCAATCCAAAGCCACGCCTTGCACACCATCAACAAGCCATACTCATTGGATTAGGAGGTCAAGCGAGGGTGTTTGATCGAAGGTTTAGTCTTCCTTCTCTTCTCTCACATTTCTATTCAAATATTCTTCCTCTCATCATAATTGAGTCTTCTCTATTTTTGTCTACAACCTTGTTTCGTAGTCGTTCCAAACCAAGCACATATACAATGGAAGGGTCATCATAAAATCAGATTTAGAGTGAAAACACATGAGCGAAACACTTGTGAGGATTTGATTTCATTCTAACATTGAAAAGTGTTGTAGCATTATGTCTTCTTCAGATTATACATATTCCGAGCTACTTCATGAAGAGCATCAAGAATCTTGTGGAGCAAACGACTTCATCCAGCCCCATGTTGACGTAGAGGACACATAAGATTCAACGACGAATCTTCTTTAAGAAGGGGAGGATGATGAAGGATTATTCCAGGACATCCAAGGAGAACCTTTGCAAGGACCAAGATGCAAATCTAGCTGAGTGAAACGCCAATTTCCAGCCTAGTTGTGTTTTGGGCCACACTTGTTATTTTGGGCCATTAGCATTTTGTTAGCTTTTAATGTAATTTCTTTTATTTAGCATTTTAGTATAAATAGCCATAGTTAGTTCTAGATTTCAACAGTTTTAGCCTAGCCTTGATTAGAAATCAGATTGGAGAGTGTTTCTCCCTAAGAGGGCCGAGTGCCTCTCGAAGAGGTTCGGTTTCGATGGTTGTAGCTTGGCTCGTGATTGTGTGTGTCGATTCCATCGAGGATTGGTGCTAGCAGCCGATCACAAGCATCCTCCTTGTGCTTTTGGAGCTGCGTTCTCCTCTTGTGTAGGGTTGTATTGGGTTGGTCTTTCGATCATTCATTCTGGTTCTCGTTTTAAAAGCAACGAGGGTCTTTGTGTTGTTTCGTTGGGTTATCCCTTCCATTATCAATCTATCCTTCGTTTCCATTGTTATCATTTGTTTCTTCCTCATTTCTGATTCGTTTCCTTGTTGCTTCTTTCATTTTCGAGTCAACACCTTCCATTGTGGCGTCATTGTTGTTTGTTTTCCTTATTGAGTCGATGGTGTTGAAGATCGGGCACCCTTACGGCTAATCCCCGTATCAGTTCCCAAACGATAGCCTAGGCAAATCAAACCAATCAATAAGAAAGATTGTGTTATTGAGAATTTGAGAAACATTCGGAATCGCATGATTCGTATGCTTGTGTTTGTGTTGTTTGGTGATCTTTCTACCATGTTTTATTAGTACAAACATTTATGGACCAGAAAAACAATGGAAACCAACGGTTCCCAAACCATAGCCTAGGCAAATCAAACCAATCAATAAGAAAGGTTGTGTTATTGAGAATTTGAGAAACATTCGGAATCGCATGATTCGTATGCTTGTGTTGTGCTGTTTGGTGATCTTTCTACCAAGTTCTATTAGTTCAAACATTTATGGAACAAGAATGGAAACCAACGGTTCCCAAACCATAGCCTAGGCAAATCAAACGAATCAATAAGAAAGGTTGTGTTATTGAGAATTTGAGAAACATTTGGAATCGCATGATTCGTATGCTTGTGTTTGTGTCGTTTCGTGATCTTTCTAACAAGTTCTATAAGTTCAAACATTTTTGGACTAGAAAAAGAGTGGAAACCAACAGTTCCCAAACCATAGCCTAGTCAAATCAAACCAATCAATAAGAAAGGTTGTGTTATTGAGAATTTGAGAAACATTCGGAATCGCATGATTCGTATGCTTGTGTTTGTGTTGTTTCGTGATTTTTCTACCAAGTTCTAATAGTTCAAATATTTATGGACTAGAAAAAGAATGGAAACCAACGGTTCCCAAACGATAGCCTAGGCAAATCAAATGAATCAATAAGAAAGGTTGTGTTATTGAGAATTTGAGAAACATTCGGAATTGTATGATTTGTATGCTTGTGTTTGTGTTGTTTGGTGATCTTTCTACCAAGTTCTATTAGGTCAAAAATTTATGGACTAGAAAAAGAATGGAAACCAACGGTTCCCAAACCATAGCCTAGGCAAATCAAACGAATCAATAAGAAAGGTTGTTTTATTGAGAATTTGAGAAACATTCGGAATCGCATGATTCGTATGCTTGTGTTTGTGTTGTTTGGTGATCTCTCTACCATGTTTTATTAGTACAAACATTTATGGACTAGAAAACGGATGGAAACCAACGGTTCCCAAACCATAGCCTAGGCAAATCAAACCAATCAATAAGAAAGGTTGTGTTATTGAGAATTTGAGAAACATTCGGAATCGCATGATTCGTATGCTTGTGTTTGTGCTGTTTGGTGATCTTTCTACCAATTTCTATTAGTTCAAACATTTATGAACTAGAAAAAGAATGGAAACCAACGGTTCCCAAACCATAGCGTAGGCAAATCAAACGAATCAATAGGAAAGGTTGTTTTATTCAGAATTTGAGAAACATTCGGAATTGCATGATTCGTTTGCTTGTGTTTGTGTTGTTTGGTGATCTTTCTATCATGTTCTATTAGTTCCAAGATTTTTGGACTAGAAAAAGAATGGAAACCAACGGTTCCCAAACCATAGCCTAGGCAAATGAAACGAATCAAAAAGAAAGGTTGTGTTATTGAGAATTTGAGAAACATTCGGAATCGCATGATTCGTATGCTTGTGTTTGTGTTGTTTGTTGATCTTTCTATCAAGTTCTATTAGGTCAAACATTTATCGACTAGAAAAAGAATGGAAACCAACGGTTCCCAAACGATAGCCGAGGCAAATCAAACGAATCAATAAGAAAGGTTGTTTTATTGAGAATTTGAGAAACATTCAGAATCGCATGATTCGTATGGTTGTGTTTGTGTTGTTTGGTGATCTTTCTACCAAGTTATACTAGTTCAAACATTTATGGACTAGAAAAAGAATGGAAACCAACGGTTCCCTAACGATAGCCTAGGCAAATCAAACGAATCAATAAGAAAGGTTGTGTTATTGAGAATTTGAGAAACATTCGGAATCACATGATTCGTATGCTTGTGTTGTGCTGTTTGGTGATCTTTCTACCAAGTTCTATTAGTTCAACATTTATGGAACAAGAATGGAAACCAACGGTTCCCAAACCATAGCCTAGGCAAATCAAACGAATCAATAAGAATGGTTGTGTTATTGAGAATTTGAGAAACATTTGGAATCGCGTGATTCGTATGCTTGTGTTTGTGTCGTTTCGTGATCTTTCTAACAAGTTCTATAAGTTCAAACATTTTTGGACTAGAAAAAGAGTGGAAACCAACAGTTCCCAAACCATAGCCTAGTCAAATCAAACCAATCAATAAGAAAGGTTGTGTTATTGAGAATTTGAGAAACATTCGGAATCGCATGATTCGTATGCTTGTGTTTGTGTTGTTTCGTGATTTTTCTACCAAGTTCTAATAGTTCAAATATTTATGGACTAGAAAAAGAATGGAAACCAACGGTTCCCAAACGATAGCCTAGGCAAATCAAATGAATCAATAAGAAAGGTTGTGTTATTGAGAATTTGAGAAACATTCGGAATTGTATGATTTGTATGCTTGTGTTTGTGTTGTTTGGTGATCTTTCTACCAAGTTCTATTAGGTCAAAAATTTATGGACTAGAAAAAGAATGGAAACCAACGGTTCCCAAACCATAGCCTAGGCAAATCAAACGAATCAATAAGAAAGGTTGTTTTATTGAGAATTTGAGAAACATTCGGAATCGCATGATTCGTATGCTTGTGTTTGTATTGTTTGGTGATCTCTCTACCATGTTTTATTAGTACAAACATTTATGGACTAGAAAACGGATGGAAACCAACGGTTCCCAAACCATAGCCTAGGCAAATCAAACCAATCAATAAGAAAGGTTGTGTTATTGAGAATTTGAGACACATTCGGAATCGCATGATTCGTATGCTTGTGTTTGTGCTGTTTGGTGATCTTTCTACCAATTTCTATTAGTTCAAACATTTATGAACTAGAAAAAGAATGGAAACCAACGGTTCCCAAACCATAGCGTAGGCAAATCAAACGAATCAATAGGAAAGGTTGTTTTATTCAGAATTTGAGAAACATTCGGAATTGCATGATTCGTTTGCTTGTGTTTGTGTTGTTTGGTGATCTTTCTATCATGTTCTATTAGTTCCAAGATTTTTGGACTAGAAAAAGAATGGAAACCAACGGTTCCCAAACCATAGCCTAGGCAAATGAAACGAATCAAAAAGAAAGGTTGTGTTATTGAGAATTTGAGAAACATTCGGAATCGCATGATTCGTATGCTTGTGTTTGTGTTGTTTGTTGATCTTTCTATCAAGTTCTATTAGGTCAAACATTTATCGACTAGAAAAAGAATGGAAACCAACGGTTCCCAAACGATAGCCGAGGCAAATCAAACGAATCAATAAGAAAGGTTGTTTTATTGAGAATTTGAGAAACATTCAGAATCGCATGATTCGTATGGTTGTGTTTGTGTTGTTTGGTGATCTTTCTACCAAGTTATACTAGTTCAAACATTTATGGACTAGAAAAAGAATGGAAACCAACGGTTCCCTAACGATAGCCTAGGCAAATCAAACGAATCAATAAGAAAGGTTGTGTTATTGAGAATTTGAGAAACATTCGGAATCACATGATTCGTATGCTTGTGTTGTGCTGTTTGGTGATCTTTCTACCAAGTTCTATTAGTTCAACATTTATGGAACAAGAATGGAAACCAACGGTTCCCAAACCATAGCCTAGGCAAATCAAACGAATCAATAAGAATGGTTGTGTTATTGAGAATTTGAGAAACATTTGGAATCGCGTGATTCGTATGCTTGTGTTTGTGTCGTTTCGTGATCTTTCTAACAAGTTCTATAAGTTCAAACATTTTTGGACTAGAAAAAGAGTGGAAACCAACAGTTCCCAAACCATAGCCTAGTCAAATCAAACCAATCAATAAGAAAGGTTGTGTTATTGAGAATTTGAGAAACATTCGGAATCGCATGATTCGTATGCTTGTGTTTTTGTTGTTTCGTGATTTTTCTACCAAGTTCTAATAGTTCAAATATTTATGGACTAGAAAAAGAATGGAAACCAACGGTTCCCAAATGATAGCCTAGGCAAATCAAATGAATCAATAAGAAAGGTTGTGTTATTGAGAATTTGAGAAACATTCGGAATTGTATGATTTGTATGCTTGTGTTTGTGTTGTTTGGTGATCTTTCTACCAAGTTCTATTAGGTCAAAAATTTATGGACTAGAAAAAGAATGGAAACCAACGGTTCCCAAACCATAGCCTAGGCAAATCAAACGAATCAATAAGAAAGGTTGTTTTATTGAGAATTTGAGAAACATTCGGAATCGCATGATTCGTATGCTTGTGTTTGTGTTGTTTGGTGATCTTTCTACCATGTTTTATTAGTACAAACATTTATGGACTAGAAAACGGATGGAAACCAACGGTTCCCAAACCATAGCCTAGGCAAATCAAACCAATCAATAAGAAAGGTTGTGTTATTGAGAATTTGAGAAACATCGGAATCGCATGATTCGTATGCTTGTGTTTGTGCTGTTTGGTGATCTTTCTACCAATTTCTATTAGTTCAAACATTTATGAACTAGAAAAAGAATGGAAACCAACGGTTCCCAAACCATAGCGTAGGAAAATCAAACGAATCAATAGGAAAGGTTGTTTTATTGAGAATTTGAGAAACATTCGTAATTGCATGATTCGTTTGCTTGCGTTTGTGTTGTTTGGTGATCTTTCTATCATGTTCTATTAGTTCCAAGATTTTTGGACTAGAAAAATGATGAAAACCAACGGTTCCCAAACCATAGCCTAGGCAAATCAAACGAATCAAAAAGAAAGGTTGTGTTATTGAGAATTTGAGAAACATTCGGAATCGCATGATTCGTATGCTTGTGTTTGTGTTG
This sequence comes from Polygonum maritimum, assembly GCA_963924305.1. Lineage (NCBI taxonomy): Eukaryota > Viridiplantae > Streptophyta > Magnoliopsida > Caryophyllales > Polygonaceae > Polygonum > Polygonum maritimum. The sequence continues at coordinate 14,195,114 of OZ002730.1, read as the reverse complement.
TTTGTTGATCTTTCTATCAAGTTCTATTAGGTCATACATTTATCGACTAGAAAAAGAATGGAAACCAACGGTTCCCAAACGATAGCCTAGGCAAATCAAACGAATCAATAAGAAAGGTTGTTTTATTGAGAATTTGAGAAACATTCAGAATCGCATGATTCGTATGCTTGTGTTTGTGTTGTTTGGTGATCTTTCTACCAAGTTATACTAGTTCGAACATTTATGGACTAGAAAAAAACTGGAAACCAACGGTTCCCTAACGATAGCCTAGGCAAATCAAACGAATCAATAAGAAAGGTTGTGTTATTGAGAATTTGAGAAACATTCGGAATCGCATGATTCGTATTCTTGTGTTTGTGCTGTTTGGTGATCTTTCTACCAATTTCTATTAGTTCAAACATTTATGAACTAGAAAAAGAATGGAAACCAACGGTTCCCAAACCATAACCTAGGCAAATCCAACGAATCAAAAAGAAAGGTTGTGTTATTGAGAATTTGAGAAACATTCGGAATCGCATGATTCGTATGCTTGTGTTTGTGTTGTTTGGTGATCTTTCTATCAAGTTCTATTAGGTCAAACATTTATGGACTAGAAAAAGAATGGAAACCAACGTTTCCTAAACCATAGCCTAGGGAAATCAAACCAATCAATAAGAATGGTTGTGTTATTGAGAATTTGAAAAACATTCGGAATCGCATGATTCGTATGCTTGTGTTTGTGTTGTTTCGTGATCTTTCTACCAAGTTGCATTAGTTCAAACACTTATGGACTAGAAAAAGAATGGAAAGAAACGGTTCCCAAACCATACCCTTGGCAAATCAAACCAATCAATAAGAAAGGTTGTGTTATTGAGAATTTGAGAAACATTCGGAATCGCATGATTCGTATGCTTGTGTTTGTGTTGTGTGGTGATCTTTCTACTAAGTTCTATTAGTTCAAACATTTATGGACTAGAAAAAGAATGGAAACCAACGGTTCCCAAACCATAGCCTAGGCAAATCAAACGAATCAATAAGAAAGGTTGTTTTATTGAGAATTTGAGAAACATTCGGAATCGCATGATTCGTATGCTTGTGTTTGTGTTGTTTGGTGATCTTTCTACCAACTTATATTAGTTCAAACATTTATGGACTAGAAAAAGAATGGAAACCAACGGTTCCCTAACGATAGCCTAGGCAAATCAAACGAATCAATAAGAAATGTTGTGTTATTGAGAATTTGAGAAACATTCGGAATCGCATGATTCGTATGCTTGTGTTTGTGCTGTTTGGTGATCTTTTTACTAAGTTCTATTAGTTCAAACATTTATAGACTAGAAAAAGAATGGAAACCAACGGTTCCCAAACCATAGCCTAGGCAAATCAAACGAATCAATAAGAAAGGTTGTGTTATTGAGAATTTGAGAAACATTCGGAATCGCATGATTCGTATGCTTGTGTTTGTGTTGTTTCGTGATCTTTCTATCAAGTTCTATTAGTTCAAACATTTATGGACTAGAAAAAGAATGGAAACCAACGGTTCTTAAACCATAGCCTAGGCAAATCAAACCAATCAATAAGACAGGTTGTGTTATTGAGAATTTGAGAAACATTCGGAATCGCATGATTCGTATGCTTGTGTTTGTGTTGTTTCGTGATCTTTCTACCAAGTTCTAATAGTATAAACATTTAAGGACTAGAAAAAGAATGGAAACCAACGGTTCCCAAACCATAGCCTAGGCAAATCAAACGAATCAAAAAGAAAGGTTGTGTTATTGAGAATTTGAGAAACATACGGAATTGTATGATTCGTATGCTTGTGTTTGTGTTGTTTAGTGATCTTTCTACCATGTTCTATTAGTTCCAAGATTTTTGGACTAGAAAAAGAATGGAAACCAACGGTTCTCAAACCATATCCTAGGCAAATCAAACGAATCAAAAAGAAAGGTTGTGTTATTGAGAATTTGAGAAACATTCGGAATCGCATGATTCGTATGCTTGTGTTTGTGTTGTTTGGTGATCTTTCTATCAAGTTCTATTAGGTCAAACATTTATGGACTCGAAAAATAATGGAAACCAACGGTTCCCAAACCATAGCCTAGGCAAATCAAACGAATAAAAAGAAAGGTTGTGTTATTGAGAATTTGAGAAACATTCGGAATCGCATGATTCGTATGCTTGTGTTTGTGTTGTCTGGTGATCTTTCTATCAAGCTCTATTAGGTCAAATATTTATGTACTACAAAAGAATGGAAAGTTTCAGTTCCCAAACGATAGCCTAGGCAAATCAAACCAATCAATAAGAAAGATTGTGTTATTGAGAATTTGAGAAACATTCGGAATCGCATGATTCGTATGCTTGTGTTTGTGTTGTTTGGTGATCTTTCTACTATGTTTTATTAGTACAAACATTTATGGACTAGAAAAAGAATGGAAACCAACGGTTCCCAAACCATAGCCTAGGCAAATCAAACCAATCAATAAGAAAGGTTGTGTTATTGAGAATTTGAGAAACATTCGGAATCGCATGATTCGTATGCTTGTGTTGTGCTGTTTGGTGATCTTTCTACCAAGTTCTATTAGTTCAAACATTTACGGAACAAGAATGGAAACCAACGGTTCCCAAACCATAGCCTAGGCAAATCAAACGAATCAATAAGAAAGGTTGTGTTATTGAGAATTTGAGAAACATTTGGAATCGCATGATTCGTATGCTTGTGTTTGTGTCGTTTCGTGATCTTTCTAACAAGTTCTATAAGTTCAAACATTTTTGGACTAGAAAAAGAGTGGAAACCAACAGTTCCCAAACCATAGCCTAGGCAAATCAAACCAATCATTAAGAAAGGTTGTGTTATTGAGAATTTGAGAAACATTCGGAATCGCATGATTCGTATGCTTGTGTTTGTGTTGTTTCGTGATTTTTCTACCAAGTTCTAATAGTTCAAACATTTATGGACTAGAAAAAGAATGGAAACCAACGGTTCCCAAACGATAGCCTAGGCAAATCAAATGAATCAATAAGAAAGGCTGTGTTATTGAGAATTTGAGAAACATTCGGAATTGTATGATTTGTATGCTTGTGTTTGTGTTGTTTGGTGATCTTTCTATCAAGTTCTATTAGGTCAAAAATTTATGGACTAGAAAAATAATGGAAACCAACGGTTCCCAAACCATAGCCTAGGCAAATCAAACGAATCAATAAGAAAGGTTGTTTTATTGAGAATTTGAGAAACATTCGGAATCGCATGATTCGTATGCTTGTGTTTGTGTTGTTTGGTGATCTTTCTACCATGTTTTATTAGTACAAACATTTATGGACTAGAAAAAGGATGGAAACCAACGGTTCCCAAACCATAGCCTAGGCAAATCAAACCAATCAATAAGAAAGGTTGTGTTATTGAGAATTTGAGAAACATTCGGAATCGCATGATTCGTATGCTTGTGTTTGTGCTGTTTGGTGATCTTTCTACCAATTTCTATTAGTTCAAACATTTATGGAAGGAAAAGAAGACAAATTGGAAAACAGTACCACAAGACAGACAAGACATCACCACGAAAAATGACTCAGCATCTACAAAGCGACAAGACAGCACTCAAGAAAGAAGACGAATGACTTAGCAAAGAGGTACAGTACTTGAACAGTTGTACGGCACAAACAGTAATACAAGACCAGCTTTTCCTATATAAGCAAGCCTTCAGGGACAATGAAGGACACGGCAAAAATTACAAGGAGTTCCAAACTCTCTCTACCATCTCTTGTAACCTTCAAATTTCTTAAACAAAATTTTATCTTTTGTAAAAGGCAAGACGAAGCTCTGCCTCTTGTACCAGCAAGTTAGTAACTTGCAAAGCTACCAGCCATCGGTGGTTATATCAACAACAATTTACTATCAATACAAGTATGTTTTACTACCTCTCTTGTTTTAATACCTGTCAAAGTATATAAATTTTCATTACTGCACAACCTGGGTTAGAATTGGTATCAGAGCCACGTTCTTGATAAACTTCGACTGTTCATCATCTTGTTCAATCTAAGTTACATAACTCTTTACTACTTAAACTTAATTCTGGGTATAGGTTTGGTTTAGCCAACCGTTGGTAAGTCCTTTTGGATGTTCCCGGTATTCCGTTGGTAAGCCCATGTGAAAGGGTGTTCACGGATTTGGTGGTCCCCTATTATGAATTAAGTTTAAACCAGTAAAAGGTTGTTAACTAAGATTAAACATGACGACGAACATTAGAAATTTATTTAGACAAGGATCTGGTTCTAATAGTAGTCCAGTTATCCACAGTAATGAAGATTTGTATACCATTGACGACAATATAGAATCTTGGACTATTCTTGAAGAACATACTAGTAATATATACAAGAAAGGTCATCTTAGTTTCTTTCAAGGACTAAGTATTAAGACTCATGAAGAAACAATTAGTTTAAACAAAGAACAACAAACCCTTAGCTTACTATCTTCCGTAGCTCTAAGAAATTACAAAGAAAAAGGATTTAGGTTTATTCACCTAGGTCTAGTACAAATTGCCGTCAAACCATTATCTAGGAAAGGAATTGATTCTCCTGTCTTTCTAACTCTTCGGGACGATAGACTTAGGTCTTACAAAGATTCAATATTAGCTATAATACAATCAAATATTTGCAATGGACCAATCTTCTTTAACTGTTCTCCAGACTACTCCCTTGATTTAACCGATCCCAGAATTTTACAATCTTTAGTATTAGATGTAAAGCTTTTAAATGACAACTTTAAAGATTTTTCAAAAAACTTTGCAATTATTTATAGAATTCACTTCAAACTAATGAGTTCTCTTACGAACCCTAAGTGTATTATACCTCAATTACCAAAAGGAGAAACTATTCTCCTCCAACTAGAAGCTGAAAAATCTAGTACCTTTACTCCTAAAACAATTAAGTGGAACGAAATTACAATCCCAGAAACCTTAGAAATTTCTCATGACAATCCTCCTCCTAATCTTGAACAAAAAGAAATTTCTGAAATTATAGAGTCAGAAGGAAAAGTTTTACTAAAATTCAATTCCTGCAGAGACAACTCTGTCTACAACAGACTCAGGTTTGTTCCCCCTAGATCTTCCTATAGTGAACCGTTTATGTCCGTTAGGAGCCATCTTACAGAAACCGTTAGAAACAATTATGTCCATTACCAAGATCCCTTACCAGTTGAAGAAAATGACCAAAGAAACTTACCTACGTCTCCTACCCCAAGTGAAGTCTATTCAGGAATAAATGTTATAACCAAAGAAGACTTTAGCATAGACAAAGATTATCTTAAGAAGGATTTCCTCAGTAAAGAAAACAGTCTTAGACGAACATGGTTCATGTTAATAGAAAACTCCTTTAGGGAAAAGATTAGAGAAGACTGGTACAAAGAAATGAACCAAATAAAAGCAAATATACCATTCTTTACATGGTTACCACTCTATTTAAATTCTCATGGAATAGAAAATCCTTTTACAACTAAAACTATTGATGTCCAAACCAGATTAACAAAATCCTGGAAATTAATCTCAGGAGGAACCGTTAAAACTATACACCCTCCATTCCAAGGAATACTAGTAAACTCTTTAGAAGGAGAACTAAAAGCTGAACCTCTAAAGAGAGGACGTGCTGATGCTGATAACAGCACGGTTAATCTTAGAGATATTGAGAAAATCTATGAACAAAATAATTATTCAAACCAAGTTCTTAATACCATAGAAAACCAAGTAGAGATGATACACGAACAAATAGATAACAATACTATCCCTAAATTTCCTACCAGCACCTCAAAACCACATTTTAGACCAGAAAGCATCCCTAGTACCTTGTTCTCACAAGTTACCCTTACTCCTCCTAATATTCTTGAAAGAATTTCAAATAGACTAAACACTTTACAAAATTCTCAACTAAATACTACCTCGGCCTCACCAGCAGGAAACCCTGCAAACAACATAACCTGTATAGAAGAAAATTGCCCAAGCAATAAAGGAATGGCCACAGAATCAAGTGATTCTGAAGAAAGCTCTACCTCCTTTAAATCTGAAACAAAAATCCAAAATATCGAAGAAGCCTTCGATAGTGAACCCTTTGAAATAAACAAAGTAAGACAAAGAGGAAATAGATATCAAGGATATACTAAAATGTTTGGAAAAAGAAATATGGATACACGAAACTACTATAGAAGACCAACTCCCCCTGACATCCTTTACGAAGAAAGATCAAAATTTAGACAAACTGAATACAACGGACAATCCATCTATGAATGGAATATAGATGGAAAATCTGAAAGTGAAATACTTAATACCTTACAAGAAATGGGAATGGCCAAAGCGTCATATAGATCACAAGGTCACTCAGACAAAATCATTGCAGCTCTTATTGTCCAAGGATTCACCGGACAACTTAAGAGTTGGTGGGATAATGCAGTAACAGAACAAGAAAGGATAGATATTCTAAACTCTACAAGAATAAACAACGAAGATAGAGAAGAAGAAAATGCAGTTTCTCAACTAATTTATACCATATGCATGCATTTTGTGGGAAATCCACAAGAAGATTTACAAGCAAATGCATCAATCCTTTCTAATCTTAGATGTCCTACCCTTAGCGACTACCGCTGGTACAAGGATACCTTTATTACCTATGTTCTTAAAAGACCAGAATGTAACAATGCCTTCTGGAAAGAAAGGTTTATAACAGGCCTACCAGAACTCTTTGCTAAAAGAGTAATAACAAAACTAAAAGAGGCAACTGCTTCAGACCAAATCCCGTGGGAAAAGATTACCTATGGGCAACTATCATCCTTTGTTAAAAAGGAAGGACTAGTTCTTTGCAACGAATTAAAACTACAAGCTAAATATAGCAATAAAGAAAAATCTAGGAGAGAATTAGGAACCTTCTGTGAGCATTTTGGCTTGAGCAGTATTAAAGCCCCTTCGCGAGAAAAGAAAATAACAAAGAAGAAAATCTACAAGAAACCTTATTATTCAAAAAAGGAAAGAGAAGTTTACAAAAAGAAACCTAAACCAAGTACCTCTAATAAAAGGATAGTTTGTTACAAATGTAGGCAGCCTGGTCATAAGGCAAACAAATGCCCTTTGAAAAATAAAATTAATGAAGTCTGCCAGGACAATGAAGATCTTAGAAACAAACTCTCTAGAATCCTTCTCAACGATGAAGACTCTAGTTCAGATGAAGTACTAGAAATAAACAACCTTTCTTCCTCCTCTGACACTGAATACAGTTCCTCTCCTCTAAATTGCAATGTCATTACCAAAGACAAAGAAAAAGAAACTCTCTTCCAGCTTATAGAAGAAATACAAGACCCTCAAACTAAAATACAATATTTCGAAAAACTAAAAAACTTAATTTTCAAAGAAGAAAAGAAACTACCGATAGAAGAACATTTTAGTCTAACTAAACTTTTTGAGAAGCAACCTATCTCTAGTATCTTTCCAAACCAAGTAACTACTAGAGAACTTCAAACAGAAGTAAATAGACTAAAGAAAGAAGTAAAGGATTTACAAACCTTTGCTTCCCTCAAAGAAACAAAAGATTTAGAAATAGAAACTAGACTTGCAATCTTAGAAACTAAAAATACTAATCTTCCGGTAGAAAATACTAAATACCCCGTTGAAACAGGTGATAACCAACAAGAAGATAGTTTTGTTTCAGCAGTTGACAAAATAAACTTTCAAAAATGGTATATACCAATTACCTTAAAAATTGAAGACTTTGTTTTACATTCTACAGCCTTACTAGATAGTGGTGCAGATCTTAACTGTTTAAGAGAAGGATTAATTCCTTCAAAGTACTTCGAAAAAACCACTGAGAAACTAACAAATGCAAGCGGTTCCCGTATGAAAGTTAGATACAAGATATCTAAAGCAAAAGTTTGTAACAATGGATATTGTTTTAAAAACTCCTTTATCCTAGTACAAAATCTTACCCATGAAATAATCTTAGGAACTCCATTCTTAACGCAACTATATCCTTTCAAAATCAGTAACAAGGGCCTGCATACCCAAATTATAGGAAAAGACATTACCTTTCCTTTTCTTTTACCAACCCAACAAAAGGATATTGATATGCTCAGGACCTACTCCATATCCAAACATATTAATCTTATTTCCCATAAACAAGCCTTTATTAATGATTTAACAAAAGAAATATCTCATCAAAAGATTATTGAAAAACTAGACCAACCTTTTCTTCAAAACAAAATTCTTGATCTTCAAAAACTATTTGAAAAACAAGTCTGTTCGGATCTTCCTAATGCCTTCTGGGATAGAAAGAAACATCAAGTTTCTTTACCATACGAAAAAGACTTTGATGAAACCAAAATCCCTACTAAAGCAAGACCAATACAGATGAATCAAGAATTATTGGAAACTTGTAAAACAGAAATTCAAAATCTTTTAGATAAAAAACTAATTAGAAATTCTCACTCTCCATGGAGTTGTGCTGCTTTCTATGTCATGAATGCAGCCGAGAAAGAAAGAGGAGTTCCTAGACTAGTTATTAACTACAAACCCCTTAACAAAGCCTTACAATGGATTAGATATCCTATTCCTAACAAAAGAGACCTTCTCAACAGACTATTTGAAGCCAAAATCTTTTCTAAATTTGATATGAAAAGCAGGTTTTGGCAAATACAAATCGCTGAACAAGATAGATACGAGACGGCCTTTACCGTCCCTTTTGGCCACTACGAATGGAATGTAATGCCATTCGGCCTTAAGAATGCCCCATCAGAATTTCAAAATATCATGAACGAAATCTTTAACCCTTTTACAAAATTTTTAATAGTCTACATAGACGATGTGCTTGTCTACTCTAAAACAATTGATGAGCATTTTAAACATCTAAATATTTTCCTACAAACCATTAAGAGAAATGTCCTTGTTGTCTCGGCTCCAAAAATGAAACTCTTTCAAACAAAAATCAGATTTTTAGGGCATCATATATGCCAACAAACAATAAAACCTATTGAAAGAAGCCTTGACTTTTCTGAAAAGTTCCCTGACGAGATAAAAGACAAAACTCAACTACAAAGATTTTTAGGATGCTTAAACTACATCGCAGATTTTTTCCCTAAACTAAGACAACTATGTATTCCACTTTACCAAAGGCTTAAGAAAAATCCAAAGCCATGGAGTGATGAACATACTAAAGCGGTTAGAATAATTAAAGACAAAATAAAGGCCTTACCATGTATTACTATCCCTGATCCAAAAGCTTTTATGATAGTTGAGACAGATGCCTCTGAACTAGGATTCGGGGGAATACTAAAACAAAAACTAAACAAAGAAAGTCCAGAACAGCTGGTTAGATTTTATTCGGGAGCCTGGTCAGGACCCCAGAAAAACTATAGCACAATAAAGAAAGAAATTCTCTCTATAGTTGCTTGTATACAAAAATTCCAAGACGATTTATACAATAAGAAGTTCCTTCTCAGAGTAGATTGTAAATCTGCTAAAGAAATTCTTCAAAAGGACGTACAAAATATTGTATCTAAACAAATATTTGCTAGATGGCAAGCTATTTTATCTGCTTTTGACTTTGAAATCGAGTTTATTAAAGGAGAAAATAATTCTTTACCTGATTTTCTAACAAGAGAATTTTTGCAGGGCAAAACAGCTTCATGCATCTCATTTACAAAATAGTGCAAAAGGAAGCGTATGAGAGATACCATATTCCTTATATCAAAAGACAGATTACTCACCTTCAAAACCAAACACATGTTTACCCTCCTTTGAAAGACCTCTACTTAAAGGCTTTTGAAGAAGTTCTCTCAAGAAGACTAATTCTCGCCAATAACTATATTGTTTTTAATCTTCAGAGAATCCCGTTTTGAAACAATGTTTTTTATTGATAAAATTAAAAAAGAGCTTGACAATCATTTTGGCCTTACTTATCTCAAAGACCGAATTGCCTTTTTTAAACGTGCTCGCCTTTCTCCGAAATACAAAGACATAATCATTAAAGATTTAGAAGAACAACTTTCTTATAATTACAATCTTGCTAAGAAAAGTTTGCTTCACAAACTCAAAAACATACCTTTTTAGATGTTTTTTGTAACTAAGATTAAAAAACAAGGCAGTTTTATTTACAATCTCAAAGGGCTTTACCAACACATTCTCTACTTACAGTCTCTTAAAGCTTGTCCAAAATATATTCTAGAGGATATCAAGACTATTTTTCTCTACAAACAAGGACTAGCAAATTATCGTTTAAAATTAAAACTGAGAAATATCCCTGTTTAATGTCTTGACTAACTTGCAGAATGACAGAAAAGAAGCAGACACCACAAGACTATGCCTCCAGCTCCTCTATAGTACCAATACAAAATCAGTTCGAGCCACTTTCTCAATTTCCACCATTACCTTACAGTCAGGTTCATCTATCTCCCAAAACACCACAGAAACAAAACAAACCTGTAGCAAACCTTACCAAATATTTTACAAAAGCCTTCTTTGAAAACCTCTATCTTTCCCCTGCTTTTCAACCTATGAAACAGCATGAATTTGAACCTTATATACGAGACCTTTTCTCCCCAGGGTTCCATTGGTCCCCTTCTGAGTTTACAAAAAACCAAAAGTTTTACGAATTCATCCTGGTTGATTCAGGCTCTGCCGACATCACCCATACCTATGATCAAACCAATGGCCAATACATTTCAATGTCAAAATGTACAATACTCAAAGTGCTCAAAAGAAAGGATTGGATCAAACCAACAGACCTTAAAAAGTTCTCTGTATCTTTCTTCCCTACCGGATACACATACTTTGACTACAAAGATGCCTGGTTTAAAACCTTTTACCTAAGACCCTTTACCCATTCCTGGTTCTTTAATTTCAAACGATGCCAGGACGACTTTCCTATTTGGTTTTATAACTGGTGGTGCTACTTCGGTGCAACACCAGAAATTTATCCAGAACCTCTTACTAAGGCCATAACCTTCTTCTCCAACCATACCAACGATTTGGATTACACCAAACCTACTAAATTCCATAGCAACCTTCAAGTACCATGGATCTTTTGCTGGACCTATGAACTTGCCCAAATCATACCTAAGACATTCCCTCTTTCCATTTGTAGAAGATTCAAAGTTCGCTGGTGGGACAAATTCGATTTAGACCTTGTCTCTCTTAGCAGAGTCGAATGTATCATTAGAGCCAAAACTCAACCATCCCCACAAAAATTAACTCCAGCTAATTCTCAAAAAAGCTCTACAACCTCACCACCACAAACTATTTCACCTGAGCAATGGAAACAATTCCAGGAATTCCAAAAATACCAAGAATTTATAAAGTCTCAAACTCAGTCTAGCCCAGTTCAGCCCAGTCAGCCAAAATCTTGGGCCCTTAAAGTCGCAGAGGAAGAGTCTTCCTCCATTCCAGCTCTTCAAGACGATCCAGATATCTTTTCTCAAGATCCATACGCCCAATAAGCAAGCCCATTACTATGTGGCCCATTCCTCTTGAGAAAATATGGGGGGGGGGGGGCAAGGACAAAGGAAAAGAAGACAAATTGGAAAACAGTACCACAAGACAGACAAGACATCACCACGAAAAATGACTCAGCATCTACAAAGCGACAAGACAGCACTCAAGAAAGAAGATGAATGACTCAGCAAAGAGGTACAGTACCTGAACAGTTGTACGGCACAAACAGTAATACAAGACCAGCTTTTCCTATATAAGCAAGCCTTCAGGGACAATGAAGGACACGGCAAAAATTACAAGGAGTTCCAAACTCTCTCTACCATCTCTCTACCATCTCTTGTAACCTTCAAATTTCTTAAACAAAATTTTATCTTTTGTAAAAGGCAAGCCGAAGCTCTGCCTCTTGTACCAGCAAGTTAGTAACTTGCAAAGCTACCAGCCATCGGTGGTTGTATCAACAACTATTTACTATCAATACAAGTATGTTTTACTACCTCTCTTGTTTTAATACCTGTCAAAGTATATAAATTTTCATTTGTGCAGTCATAAATTTATATACTTTGACAGGTATTAAAACAAGAGAGGTAGTGTTTGTGTTGTTTGGTGATCTTTCTATCAAGTTCTATTAGTTGAAAGATTTATGGACTAGAAAAAGAATGGAAACCAACGGTTCCCAAAGCAAAGCCTAGGCAAATCAAACCAATCAATAAGAAAGGTTGTGATATTGAGAATTTGAGAAACATTCGAAATCGCATGATTCGTATGCTTGTGTTTGTGTTGTTTGGTGATCTTTCTATCAAGTTCTATTAGTTCAAAGATTTTTGGACTAGAAAAAGAATGGAAACCAACAGATCCCAAACCATAGCCTAGGCAAATCAAACCAATCAATAAGAAAGGTTGTTATTGAGAATTTGAGAAACATACGGAATCGCATGAATCGTATGCTTGTGCTTGTATTGTTTGGTGATCTTTCTATCAAGTTCTATTAGTTCAAAGATTTGTTTATGAGAAAAAGAATGGAAACAAACGGTTCTCAAACCATAGTCTAGGCAAATCAAACCAATCAATAAGAAAGGTTGCGTTATTGAGAATTTGAGAAACATTCGAAATCGCATGATTCGTATGCTTGTTTTTGTGTTGTTTGGTGATCTTTCTATCAAGTTCTATTAGTTCAAAGATTTATGGACTAGAAAAAGAATGGAAACCAACGGTTCCCAAACCATAGCGTAGGTAAATCAAACCAATCAATAAGAAAAGTTGTGTTATTGAGAATTTGAGAAACATTCGGAATCGCATGATTCGTATGCTTATGTTTGTGTTGTTTGGTGATCTTTCTATCAAGTTCTATTAGTTCAAAAATTTATGGACTTGAAAAAGAATGGAAACCAACGGTTCCCAAACCATAGCCTAGGCAAATCAAACCAATCAATAAGAAAAGTTGTGTTATTGAGAATTTGAGAAACATTCGGAATCGCATGATTCGTATGCTTGTGTTTGTGTTGTTTGGTGATCTTTCTATCAAGTTCTATTAGTTCAAAAATTTATGGACTTGAAAAAGAATGGAAACCAATGGTTCCCAAACCATAGCCTAGGCAAATCAAACCAATCAATAAGAAAGGTTGTTATTGAGAATTTGAGAAACATACGGAATCGCATGAATCGTATGCTTGTGCTTGTATTGTTTGGTTATCTTTCTATCAAGTTCTATTAGTTCAAATATTTGTTTATGAGAAAAAGAATGGAAACAAACAGTTCTCAAACCATAGTCTAGGCAAATCAAACCAATCAATAAGAAAGGTTGCGTTATTGAGAATTTGAGAAACATTCGAAATCGCATGATTCGTATGCTTGTTTTTGTGTTGTTTGGTGATCTTTCTATCAAGTTCTATTAGTTCAAAGATTTATGGACTAGAAAAAGAATGGAAACCAACGGTTCCCAAACCATAGCGTAGGTAAATCAAACCAATCAATAAGAAAGGTTGTGTTATTGAGAATTTGAGAAACATTCGGAATCGCATGATTCGTATGCTTGTGTTTGTGTTGTTTGGTGATCATTCTATCAAGTTCTATTAGTTCAAAGATTTATGGACTAGAAAAAGAATGGAAAACAACGGTTCCCAAACCATAGCCTAGGCAAATCAAAACAATCAATAAGAAAGGTTGTGTTATTGAGAATTTGAGAAACATTCGGAATCGCATGATTCGTATGCTTGTGTTTTTGTTGTTTGGTGATCTTTCTATCAAGTTCTATAAGTTCAAAGATTTATGGACTAGAAAAAGAATGGAAACCAACGATCCCAAACAATAGCCTAGGCAAATCAAACCAATCAATAAGAAAGGTTGCGTTATTGAGAATTTGAGAAACATTCGAAATCGCATGATTCGTATGCTTGTTTTTGTGTTGTTTGGTGATCTTTCTATCAAGTTCTATTAGTTCAAAGATTTATGGACTAGAAAAAGAATGGAAACCAACGGTTCCCAAACCATAGCGTAGGTAAATCAAACCAATCAATAAGAAAGGTTGTGTTATTGAGAATTTGAGAAACATTCGGAATCGCATGATTCGTATGCTTGTGTTTGTGTTGTTTGGTGATCATTCTATGAAGTTCTATTAGTTCAAAGATTTATGGACTAGAAAAAGAATGGAAAACAACTGTTCCCAAACCATAGCCTAGGCAAATCAAAACAATCAATAAGAAAGGTTGTGTTATTGAGAATTTGAGAAACATTCGGAATCGCATGATTCGTATGCTTGTGTTTTTGTTGTTTGGTGATCTTTCTATCAAGTTCTATAATTTCAAAGATTTATGGACTAGAAAAAGAATGGAAACCAACGATGCCCAAACCATAGCCTAGGCAAATCATACCAATCAATAAGAAAGGTTGTGTTATTGAGAATTTGAGAAACATTCGGAATCGCATGATTCGTATGGTTGTGTTTGTGTTGTTTGGTGATCTTTCTATCAAGTACTATTAGTTCAAAGATTTACGGACTACAAAAAGAATGGAAACCAACGGTTCCCAAACCGCAGCCTAGGCAAATCAAACCAATCAATAAGAAAAGTTGTGTTATTGAGAATTTGAGAAATATTCGGAATCGCATGATTCGTATGCTTGTGTTTGTGTTGTTTGGTTATCTTTCTATCAAGTTCTATTAGTTCAAAGATATATGGACTTGAAAAAGAATGGAAACCAATGGCTCCCAAACCATAGCCTAGGCAAATCAAACCAATCAACAAGAAAGGTTGCGTTATTGAGAATTAGAGAAACATTCGAAATCGCATGATTCGTATGCTTGTATTTGTGTTGTTTGGTGATCTTTTTATCAAGTTCTATTAGTTCAAAGATTTATGGACTAGAAAAAGAATGGAAAACAACGGTTCCCAAACCATAGCCTAGGCAAATCAAACCAATCAATAAGAAAGGTTGTGTTATTGAGAGTTTGAGAAACATTCGGAATCGCATGATTCGTATGCTTGTGTTTGTGTTGTTTAGTGATCTTTCTAACAAGTTCTTTTAGTTCAAAGATTTATGGAGTAGAAAAAGAATGGAAACCAACGGTTCCCAAAGCAAAGCCTAGGCAAATCAAACCAATCAATAAGAAAGGTTGTGATATTGAGAATTTGAGAAACATTCGAAATCGCATGATTCGTATGCTTGTGTTTGTGTTGTTTGGTGATCTTTCTATCAAGTTCTATTAGTTTAAAGATTTTTGGCCTAGGAAAAGAATGGAAACCAACAGATCCCAAACCATAGCCTAGGCAAATCAAACCAATCAATAAGAAAGGTTGTTATTGAGAATTTGAGAAACATACGGAATCGCATGAATCGTATGCTTGTGCTTGTATTGTTTGGTGATCTTTCTATCAAGTTCTATTAGTTCAAATATTTGTTTATGAGAAAAATAATGGAAACAAACGGTTCTCAAACCATAGTCTAGGCAAATCAAACCAATCAATAAGAATGGTTGCGTTATTGAGAATTTGAGAAACATTCGAAATCGCATGATTCGTATGCTTGTTTTTGTGTTGTTTGGTGATCTTTCTATCAAGTTCTATTAGTTCAAAGATTTATGGACTAGAAAAAGAATGGAAACCAACGGTTCCCAAACCATAGCGTAGGTAAATCAAACCAATCAATAAGAAAAGTTGTGTTATTGAGAATTTGAGAAACATTCGGAATCGCATGATTCGTATGCTTATGTTTGTGTTGTTTGGTGATCTTTCTATCAAGTTCTATTAGTTCAAAAATTTATGGACTTGAAAAAGAATGGAAACCAACGGTTCCCAAAGCAAAGCCTAGGCAAATCAAACCAATCAATAAGAAAGGTTGTGATATTGAGAATTTGAGAAACATTCGAAATCGCATGATTCGTATGCTTGTGTTTGTGTTGTTTGGTGATCTTTCTATCAAGTTCTATTAGTTCAAAGATTTTTGGACTAGAAAAAGAATGGAAACCAACAGATCCCAAACCATAGCCTAGGCAAATCAAACCAATCAATAAGAAAGGTTGTTATTGAGAATTTGAGAAACATACGGAATCGCATGAATCGTATGCTTGTGCTTGTATTGTTTGGTGATCTTTCTATCAAGTTCTATTAGTTCAAATATTTGTTTATGAGAAAAAGAATGGAAACAAACGGTTCTCAAACCATAGTCTAGGCAAATCAAACCAATCAATAAGAAAGGTTGCGTTATTGAGAATTTGAGAAACATTCGAAATCGCATGATTCGTATGCTTGTTTTTGTGTTGTTTGGTGATCTTTCTATCAAGTTCTATTAGTTCAAAGATTTATGGACTAGAAAAAGAATGGAAACCAACGGTTCCCAAACCATAGCGTAGGTAAATCAAACCAATCAATAAGAAAAGTTGTGTTATTGAGAATTTGAGAAACATTCGGAATCGCATGATTCGTATGCTTATGTTTGTGTTGTTTGGTGATCTTTCTATCAAGTTCTATTAGTTCAAAAATTTATGGACTTGAAAAAGAATGGAAACCAACGGTTCCCAAACCATAGCCTAGGCAAATCAAACCAATCAATAAGAAAAGTTGTGTTATTGAGAATTTGAGAAACATTCGGAATCGCATGATTCGTATGCTTGTGTTTGTGTTGTTTGGTGATCTTTCTATCAAGTTCTATTAGTTCAAAAATTTATGGACTTGAAAAAGAATGGAAACCAATGGTTCCCAAACCATAGCCTAGGCAAATCAAACCAATCAATAAGAAAGGTTGTTATTGAGAATTTGAGAAACATACGGAATCGCATGAATCGTATGCTTGTGCTTGTATTGTTTGGTTATCTTTCTATCAAGTTCTATTAGTTCAAATATTTGTTTATGAGAAAAAGAATGGAAACAAACGGTTCCCAAACCATAGCGTAGGTAAATCAAACCAATCAATAAGAAAGGTTGCGTTATTGAGAATTTGAGAAACATTCGAAATCGCATGATTCGTATGCTTGTTTTTGTGTTGTTTGGTGATCTTTCTATCAAGTTCTATTAGTTCAAAGATTTATGGACTAGAAAAAGAATGGAAACCAACGGTTCCCAAACCATAGCGTAGGTAAATCAAACCAATCAATAAGAAAGGTTGTGTTATTGAGAATTTGAGAAACATTCGGAATCGCATGATTCGTATGCTTGTGTTTGTGTTGTTTGGTGATCATTCTATCAAGTTCTATTAGTTCAAAGATTTATGGACTAGAAAAAGAATGGAAAACAACGGTTCCCAAACCATAGCCTAGGCAAATCAAAACAATCAATAAGAAAGGTTGTGTTATTGAGAATTTGAGAAACATTCGGAATCGCATGATTCGTATGCTTGTGTTTTTGTTGTTTGGTGATCTTTCTATCAAGTTCTATAAGTTCAAAGATTTATGGACTAGAAAAAGAATGGAAACCAACGATCCCAAACAATAGCCTAGGCAAATCAAACCAATCAATAAGAAAGGTTGCGTTATTGAGAATTTGAGAAACATTCGAAATCGCATGATTCGTATGCTTGTTTTTGTGTTGTTTGGTGATCTTTCTATCAAGTTCTATTAGTTCAAAGATTTATGGACTAGAAAAAGAATGGAAACCAACGGTTCCCAAACCATAGCGTAGGTAAATCAAACCAATCAATAAGAAAGGTTGTGTTATTGAGAATTTGAGAAACATTCGGAATCGCATGATTCGTATGCTTGTGTTTGTGTTGTTTGGTGATCATTCTATGAAGTTCTATTAGTTCAAAGATTTATGGACTAGAAAAAGAATGGAAAACAACTGTTCCCAAACCATAGCCTAGGCAAATCAAAACAATCAATAAGAAAGGTTGTGTTATTGAGAATTTGAGAAACATTCGGAATCGCATGATTCGTATGCTTGTGTTTTTGTTGTTTGGTGATCTTTCTATCAAGTTCTATAATTTCAAAGATTTATGGACTAGAAAAAGAATGGAAACCAACGATGCCCAAACCATAGCCTAGGCAAATCATACCAATCAATAAGAAAGGTTGTGTTATTGAGAATTTGAGAAACATTCGGAATCGCATGATTCGTATGGTTGTGTTTGTGTTGTTTGGTGATCTTTCTATCAAGTACTATTAGTTCAAAGATTTACGGACTACAAAAAGAATGGAAACCAACGGTTCCCAAACCGCAGCCTAGGCAAATCAAACCAATCAATAAGAAAAGTTGTGTTATTGAGAATTTGAGAAATATTCGGAATCGCATGATTCGTATGCTTGTGTTTGTGTTGTTTGGTTATCTTTCTATCAAGTTCTATTAGTTCAAAGATATATGGACTTGAAAAAGAATGGAAACCAATGGCTCCCAAACCATAGCCTAGGCAAATCAAACCAATCAACAAGAAAGGTTGCGTTATTGAGAATTAGAGAAACATTCGAAATCGCATGATTCGTATGCTTGTATTTGTGTTGTTTGGTGATCTTTTTATCAAGTTCTATTAGTTCAAAGATTTATGGACTAGAAAAAGAATGGAAAACAACGGTTCCCAAACCATAGCCTAGGCAAATCAAACCAATCAATAAGAAAGGTTGTGTTATTGAGAGTTTGAGAAACATTCGGAATCGCATGATTCGTATGCTTGTGTTTGTGTTGTTTAGTGATCTTTCTAACAAGTTCTTTTAGTTCAAAGATTTATGGAGTAGAAAAAGAATGGAAACCAACGGTTCCCAAAGCAAAGCCTAGGCAAATCAAACCAATCAATAAGAAAGGTTGTGATATTGAGAATTTGAGAAACATTCGAAATCGCATGATTCGTATGCTTGTGTTTGTGTTGTTTGGTGATCTTTCTATCAAGTTCTATTAGTTTAAAGATTTTTGGACTAGGAAAAGAATGGAAACCAACAGATCCCAAACCATAGCCTAGGCAAATCAAACCAATCAATAAGAAAGGTTGTTATTGAGAATTTGAGAAACATACGGAATCGCATGAATCGTATGCTTGTGCTTGTATTGTTTGGTGATCTTTCTATCAAGTTCTATTAGTTCAAATATTTGTTTATGAGAAAAATAATGGAAACAAACGGTTCTCAAACCATAGTCTAGGCAAATCAAACCAATCAATAAGAATGGTTGCGTTATTGAGAATTTGAGAAACATTTGAAATCGCATGATTCGTATGCTTGTTTTTGTGTTGTTTGGTGATCTTTCTATCAAGTTCTATTAGTTCAAAGATTTATGGACTAGAAAAAGAATGGAAACCAACGGTTCCCAAACCATAGCGTAGGTAAATCAAACCAATCAATAAGAAAAGTTGTGTTATTGAGAATTTGAGAAACATTCGGAATCGCATGATTCGTATGCTTATGTTTGTGTTGTTTGGTGATCTTTCTATCAAGTTCTATTAGTTCAAAAATTTATGGACTTGAAAAAGAATGGAAACCAACGGTTCCCAAAGCAAAGCCTAGGCAAATCAAACCAATCAATAAGAAAGGTTGTGATATTGAGAATTTGAGAAACATTCGAAATCGCATGATTCGTATGCTTGTGTTTGTGTTGTTTGGTGATCTTTCTATCAAGTTCTATTAGTTCAAAGATTTTTGGACTAGAAAAAGAATGGAAACCAACAGATCCCAAACCATAGCCTAGGCAAATCAAACCAATCAATAAGAAAGGTTGTTATTGAGAATTTGAGAAACATACGGAATCGCATGAATCGTATGCTTGTGCTTGTATTGTTTGGTGATCTTTCTATCAAGTTCTATTAGTTCAAATATTTGTTTATGAGAAAAAGAATGGAAACAAACGGTTCTCAAACCATAGTCTAGGCAAATCAAACCAATCAATAAGAAAGGTTGCGTTATTGAGAATTTGAGAAACATTCGAAATCGCATGATTCGTATGCTTGTTTTTGTGTTGTTTGGTGATCTTTCTATCAAGTTCTATTAGTTCAAAGATTTATGGACTAGAAAAAGAATGGAAACCAACGGTTCCCAAACCATAGCGTAGGTAAATCAAACCAATCAATAAGAAAAGTTGTGTTATTGAGAATTTGAGAAACATTCGGAATCGCATGATTCGTATGCTTATGTTTGTGTTGTTTGGTGATCTTTCTATCAAGTTCTATTAGTTCAAAAATTTATGGACTTGAAAAAGAATGGAAACCAACGGTTCCCAAACCATAGCCTAGGCAAATCAAACCAATCAATAAGAAAAGTTGTGTTATTGAGAATTTGAGAAACATTCGGAATCGCATGATTCGTATGCTTGTGTTTGTGTTGTTTGGTGATCTTTCTATCAAGTTCTATTAGTTCAAAAATTTATGGACTTGAAAAAGAATGGAAACCAATGGTTCCCAAACCATAGCCTAGGCAAATCAAACCAATCAATAAGAAAGGTTGTTATTGAGAATTTGAGAAACATACGGAATCGCATGAATCGTATGCTTGTGCTTGTATTGTTTGGTTATCTTTCTATCAAGTTCTATTAGTTCAAATATTTGTTTATGAGAAAAAGAATGGAAACAAACGGTTCCCAAACCATAGCGTAGGTAAATCAAACCAATCAATAAGAAAGGTTGCGTTATTGAGAATTTGAGAAACATTCGAAATCGCATGATTCGTATGCTTGTTTTTGTGTTGTTTGGTGATCTTTCTATCAAGTTCTATTAGTTCAAAGATTTATGGACTAGAAAAAGAATGGAAACCAACGGTTCCCAAACCATAGCGTAGGTAAATCAAACCAATCAATAAGAAAGGTTGTGTTATTGAGAATTTGAGAAACATTCGGAATCGCATGATTCGTATGCTTGTGTTTGTGTTGTTTGGTGATCATTCTATCAAGTTCTATTAGTTCAAAGATTTATGGACTAGAAAAAGAATGGAAAACAACGGTTCCCAAACCATAGCCTAGGCAAATCAAAACAATCAATAAGAAAGGTTGTGTTATTGAGAATTTGAGAAACATTCGGAATCGCATGATTCGTATGCTTGTGTTTTTGTTGTTTGGTGATCTTTCTATCAAGTTCTATAAGTTCAAAGATTTATGGACTAGAAAAAGAATGGAAACCAACGATCCCAAACAATAGCCTAGGCAAATCAAACCAATCAATAAGAAAGGTTGCGTTATTGAGAATTTGAGAAACATTCGAAATCGCATGATTCGTATGCTTGTTTTTGTGTTGTTTGGTGATCTTTCTATCAAGTTCTATTAGTTCAAAGATTTATGGACTAGAAAAAGAATGGAAACCAACGGTTCCCAAACCATAGCGTAGGTAAATCAAACCAATCAATAAGAAAGGTTGTGTTATTGAGAATTTGAGAAACATTCGGAATCGCATGATTCGTATGCTTGTGTTTGTGTTGTTTGGTGATCATTCTATGAAGTTCTATTAGTTCAAAGATTTATGGACTAGAAAAAGAATGGAAAACAACTGTTCCCAAACCATAGCCTAGGCAAATCAAAACAATCAATAAGAAAGGTTGTGTTATTGAGAATTTGAGAAACATTCGGAATCGCATGATTCGTATGCTTGTGTTTTTGTTGTTTGGTGATCTTTCTATCAAGTTCTATAATTTCAAAGATTTATGGACTAGAAAAAGAATGGAAACCAACGATGCCCAAACCATAGCCTAGGCAAATCATACCAATCAATAAGAAAGGTTGTGTTATTGAGAATTTGAGAAACATTCGGAATCGCATGATTCGTATGGTTGTGTTTGTGTTGTTTGGTGATCTTTCTATCAAGTACTATTAGTTCAAAGATTTACGGACTACAAAAAGAATGGAAACCAACGGTTCCCAAACCGCAGCCTAGGCAAATCAAACCAATCAATAAGAAAAGTTGTGTTATTGAGAATTTGAGAAATATTCGGAATCGCATGATTCGTATGCTTGTGTTTGTGTTGTTTGGTTATCTTTCTATCAAGTTCTATTAGTTCAAAGATATATGGACTTGAAAAAGAATGGAAACCAATGGCTCCCAAACCATAGCCTAGGCAAATCAAACCAATCAACAAGAAAGGTTGCGTTATTGAGAATTAGAGAAACATTCGAAATCGCATGATTCGTATGCTTGTATTTGTGTTGTTTGGTGATCTTTTTATCAAGTTCTATTAGTTCAAAGATTTATGGACTAGAAAAAGAATGGAAAACAACGGTTCCCAAACCATAGCCTAGGCAAATCAAACCAATCAATAAGAAAGGTTGTGTTATTGAGAGTTTGAGAAACATTCGGAATCGCATGATTCGTATGCTTGTGTTTGTGTTGTTTAGTGATCTTTCTAACAAGTTCTTTTAGTTCAAAGATTTATGGAGTAGAAAAAGAATGGAAACCAACGGTTCCCAAAGCAAAGCCTAGGCAAATCAAACCAATCAATAAGAAAGGTTGTGATATTGAGAATTTGAGAAACATTCGAAATCGCATGATTCGTATGCTTGTGTTTGTGTTGTTTGGTGATCTTTCTATCAAGTTCTATTAGTTTAAAGATTTTTGGACTAGGAAAAGAATGGAAACCAACAGATCCCAAACCATAGCCTAGGCAAATCAAACCAATCAATAAGAAAGGTTGTTATTGAGAATTTGAGAAACATACGGAATCGCATGAATCGTATGCTTGTGCTTGTATTGTTTGGTGATCTTTCTATCAAGTTCTATTAGTTCAAATATTTGTTTATGAGAAAAATAATGGAAACAAACGGTTCTCAAACCATAGTCTAGGCAAATCAAACCAATCAATAAGAATGGTTGCGTTATTGAGAATTTGAGAAACATTCGAAATCGCATGATTCGTATGCTTGTTTTTGTGTTGTTTGGTGATCTTTCTATCAAGTTCTATTAGTTCAAAGATTTATGGACTAGAAAAAGAATGGAAACCAACGGTTCCCAAACCATAGCGTAGGTAAATCAAACCAATCAATAAGAAAAGTTGTGTTATTGAGAATTTGAGAAACATTCGGAATCGCATGATTCGTATGCTTATGTTTGTGTTGTTTGGTGATCTTTCTATCAAGTTCTATTAGTTCAAAAATTTATGGACTTGAAAAAGAATGGAAACCAACGGTTCCCAAAGCAAAGCCTAGGCAAATCAAACCAATCAATAAGAAAGGTTGTGATATTGAGAATTTGAGAAACATTCGAAATCGCATGATTCGTATGCTTGTGTTTGTGTTGTTTGGTGATCTTTCTATCAAGTTCTATTAGTTCAAAGATTTTTGGACTAGAAAAAGAATGAAAACCAACAGATCCCAAACCATAGCCTAGGCAAATCAAACCAATCAATAAGAAAGGTTGTTATTGAGAATTTGAGAAACATACGGAATCGCATGAATCGTATGCTTGTGCTTGTATTGTTTGGTGATCTTTCTATCAAGTTCTATTAGTTCAAATATTTGTTTATGAGAAAAAGAATGGAAACAAACGGTTCTCAAACCATAGTCTAGGCAAATCAAACCAATCAATAAGAAAGGTTGCGTTATTGAGAATTTGAGAAACATTCGAAATCGCATGATTCGTATGCTTGTTTTTGTGTTGTTTGGTGATCTTTCTATCAAGTTCTATTAGTTCAAAGATTTATGGACTAGAAAAAGAATGGAAACCAACGGTTCCCAAACCATAGCGTAGGTAAATCAAACCAATCAATAAGAAAAGTTGTGTTATTGAGAATTTGAGAAACATTCGGAATCGCATGATTCGTATGCTTATGTTTGTGTTGTTTGGTGATCTTTCTATCAAGTTCTATTAGTTCAAAAATTTATGGACTTGAAAAAGAATGGAAACCAACGGTTCCCAAACCATAGCCTAGGCAAATCAAACCAATCAATAAAAAAGTTGTGTTATTGAGAATTTGAGAAACATTCGGAATCGCATGATTCGTATGCTTGTGTTTGTGTTGTTTGGTGATCTTTCTATCAAGTTCTATTAGTTCAAAAATTTATGGACTTGAAAAAGAATGGAAACCAATGGTTCCCAAACCATAGCCTAGGCAAATCAAACCAATCAATAAGAAAGGTTGTTATTGAGAATTTGAGAAACATACGGAATCGCATGAATCGTATGCTTGTGCTTGTATTGTTTGGTGATCTTTCTATCAAGTTCTATTAGTTCAAATATTTGTTTATGAGAAAAAGAATGGAAACAAACAGTTCTCAAACCATAGTCTAGGCAAATCAAACCAATCAATAAGAAAGGTTGCGTTATTGAGAATTTGAGAAACATTCGAAATCGCATGATTCGTATGCTTGTTTTTGTGTTGTTTGGTGATCTTTCTATCAAGTTCTATTAGTTCAAAGATTTATGGACTAGAAAAAGAATGGAAACCAACGGTTCCCAAACCATAGCGTAGGTAAATCAAACCAATCAATAAGAAAGGTTGTGTTATTGAGAATTTGAGAAACATTCGGAATCGCATGATTCGTATGCTTGTGTTTGTGTTGTTTGGTGATCATTCTATCAAGTTCTATTAGTTCAAAGATTTACGGACTAGAAAAAGAATGGAAAACAACGGTTCCCAAACCATAGCCTAGGCAAATCAAAACAATCAATAAGAAAGGTTGTGTTATTGAGAATTTGAGAAACATTCGGAATCGCATGATTCGTATGCTTGTGTTTTTGTTGTTTGGTGATCTTTCTATCAAGTTCTATAAGTTCAAAGATTTATGGACTAGAAAAAGAATGGAAACCAACGATCCCCAAACAATAGCCTAGGCAAATCAAACCAATCAATAAGAAAGGTTGCGTTATTGAGAATTTGAGAAACATTCGAAATCGCATGATTCGTATGCTTGTTTTTGTGTTGTTTGGTGATCTTTCTATCAAGTTCTATTAGTTCAAAGATTTATGGACTAGAAAAAGAATGGAAACCAACGGTTCCCAAACCATAGCGTAGGTAAATCAAACCAATCAATAAGAAAGGTTGTGTTATTGAGAATTTGAGAAACATTCGGAATCGCATGATTCGTATGCTTGTGTTTGTGTTGTTTGGTGATCATTCTATGAAGTTCTATTAGTTCAAAGATTTATGGACTAGAAAAAGAATGGAAAACAACTGTTCCCAAACCATAGCCTAGGCAAATCAAAACAATCAATAAGAAAGGTTGTGTTATTGAGAATTTGAGAAACATTCGGAATCGCATGATTCGTATGCTTGTGTTTTTGTTGTTTGGTGATCTTTCTATCAAGTTCTATAATTTCAAAGATTTATGGACTAGAAAAAGAATGGAAACCAACGATGCCCAAACCATAGCCTAGGCAAATCATACCAATCAATAAGAAAGGTTGTGTTATTGAGAATTTGAGAAACATTCGGAATCGCATGATTCGTATGCTTGTGTTTGTGTTGTTTGGTGATCTTTCTATCAAGTACTATTAGTTCAAAGATTTACGGACTACAAAAAGAATGGAAACCAACGGTTCCCAAACCGCAGCCTAGGCAAATCAAACCAATCAATAAGAAAAGTTGTGTTATTGAGAATTTGAGAAATATTCGGAATCGCATGATTCGTATGCTTGTGTTTGTGTTGTTTGGTTATCTTTCTATCAAGTTCTATTAGTTCAAAGATATATGGACTTGAAAAAGAATGGAAACCAATGGCTCCCAAACCATAGCCTAGGCAAATCAAACCAATCAACAAGAAAGGTTGCGTTATTGAGAATTTGAGAAACATTCGAAATCGCATGATTCGTATGCTTGTATTTGTGTTGTTTGGTGATCTTTTTATCAAGTTCTATTAGTTCAAAGATTTATGGACTAGAAAAAGAATGGAAAACAACGGTTCCCAAACCATAGCCTAGGCAAATCAAACCAATCAATAAGAAAGGTTGTGTTATTGAGAGTTTGAGAAACATTCGGAATCGCATGATTCGTATGCTTGTGTTTGTGTTGTTTAGTGATCTTTCTATCAAGTTCTTTTCGTTCAAAGATTTATGGAGTAGAAAAAGAATGCAAACCAACGGTTCCCAAAGCAAAGCCTAGGCAAATCAAACCAATCAATAAGAAAGGTTGTGATATTGAGAATTTGAGAAACATTCGAAATCGCATGATTCGTATGCTTGTGTTTGTGTTGTTTGGTGATCTTTCTATCAAGTTCTATTAGTTCAAAGATTTTTGGACTAGAAAAAGAATGGAAACCAACAGATCCCAAACCATAGCCTAGGCAAATCAAACCAATCAATAAGAAAGGTTGTTATTGAGAATTTGAGAAACATACGGAATCGCATGAATCGTATGCTTGTGCTTGTATTGTTTGGTGATCTTTCTATCAAGTTCTATTAGTTCAAATATTTGTTTATGAGAAAAATAATGGAAACAAACGGTTCTCAAACCATAGTCTAGGCAAATCAAACCAATCAATAAGAATGGTTGCGTTATTGAGAATTTGAGAAACATTCGAAATCGCATGATTCGTATGCTTGTTTTTGTGTTGTTTGGTGATCTTTCTATCAAGTTCTATTAGTTCAAAGATTTATGGACTAGAAAAAGAATGGAAACCAACGGTTCCCAAACCATAGCGTAGGTAAATCAAACCAATCAATAAGAAAAGTTGTGTTATTGAGAATTTGAGAAACATTCGGAATCGCATGATTCGTATGCTTATGTTTGTGTTGTTTGCTGATCTTTCTATCAAGTTCTATTAGTTCAAAAATTTATGGACTTGAAAAAGAATGGAAACCAACGGTTCCCAAACCATAGCCTAGGCAAATCAAACCAATCAATAAGAAAGGTTGTTATTGAGAATTTGAGAAACATACGAAATCGCATGAATCGTATGCATGTGCTTGTATTGTTTGGTGATCTTTCTATCAAGTTCTATTAGTTCAAATATTTGTTTTTGAGAAAAAGAATGGAAACAAACAGTTCTCAAACCATAGTCTAGGCAAATCAAACCAATCAATAAGAAAGGTTGCGTTATTGAGAATTTGAGAAACATTTGAAATCGCATGATTCGTATGCTTGTTTTTGTGTTGTTTGGTGATCTTTCTATCAAGTTCTATTAGTTCAAAGATTTATGGACTAGAAAAAAAATGGAAACCAACGGTTCCCAAACCATAGCGTAGGTAAATCAAACCAATCAATAAGAAAGGTTGTGTTATTGAGAATTTGAGAAACATTCGGAATCGCATGATTCGTATGCTTGTGTTTGTGTTGTTTGGTGATCATTCTATCAAGTTCTATTAGTTCAAAGATTTATGGACTAGAAAAAGAATGGAAAACAACGGTTCCCAAACCATAGCCTAGGCAAATCAAAACAATCAATAAGAAAGGTTGTGTTATTGAGAATTTGAGAAACATTCGGAATCGCATGATTCGTATGCTTGTGTTTTTGTTGTTTGGTGATCTTTCTATCAAGTTCTATAAGTTCAAATATTTATGGACTAGAAAAAGAATGGAAACCAACGATCCCCAAACCATAGCCTAGGCAAATCAAACCAATCAATCAGAAAGGTTGCGTTATTGAGAATTTGAGAAACATTCGAAATCGCATGATTCGTATGCTTGTTTTTGTGTTGTTTGGTGATCTTTCTATCAAGTTCTATTAGTTCAAAGATTTATGGACTAGAAAAAGAATGGAAACCAACGGTTCCCAAACCATAGCGTAGGTAAATCAAACCAATCAATAAGAAAGGTTGTGTTATTGAGAATTTGAGAAACATTCGGAATCGCATGATTCGTATGCTTGTGTTTGTGTTGTTTGGTGATCATTCTATCAAGTTCTATTAGTTCAAAGATTTATGGACTAGAAAAAGAATGGAAAACAATGGTTCCCAAACCATAGCCTAGGCAAATCAAAACAATCAATAAGAAAGGTTGTTTTATTGAGAATTTGAGAAACATTCGGAATCGCATGATACGTATGCTTGTGTTTTTGTTGTTTGGTGATCTTTCTATCAAGTTCTATAAGTTCAAAGATTTATGGACTAGAAAAAGAATGGAAACCAACGATCCCCAAACCATAGCCTAGGCAAATCATACCAATCAATAAGAAAGGTTGTGTTATTGAGAATTTGAGAAACATTCGGAATCGCATGATTCGTATGCTTGTGTTTGTGTTGTTTGGTGATCTTTCTATCAAGTACTATTAGTTTAAAGATTTACGGACTACAAAAAGAATGGAAACCAACGGTTCCCAATCCGCAGCCTAGGCAAATCAAACCAATCAATAAGAAAAGTTGTGTTATTGAGAATTTGAGAAATATTCGGAATCGCATGATTCGTATTCTTGTGTTTGTGTTGTTTGGTTATCTTTCTATCAAGTTCTATTAGTTCAAAGATATATGGACTTGAAAAAGAATGGAAACCAATGGCTCCCAAACCATAGCCTAGGCAAATCAAACCAATCAACAAGAAAGGTTGCGTTATTGAGAATTTGAGAAACATTCGAAATCGCATGATTCGTATGCTTGTATTTGTGTTGTTTGGTGATCTTTTTATCAAGTTCTATTAGTTCAAAGATTTATGGACTAGAAAAAGAATGGAAAACAACGGTTCCCAAACCATAGCCTAGGCAAATCAAACCAATCAATAAGAAAGGTTGTGTTATTGAGAGTTTGAGAAACATTCGGAATCGCATGATTCGTATGCTTGTGTTTGTGTTGTTTAGTGATCTTTCTATCAAGTTCTATTATTTCAAAGATTTATGGAGTAGAAAAAGAATGGAAACCAACGGTTCCCAAAGCAAAGCCTAGGCAAATCAAACCAATCAATAAGAAAGGTTGTGATATTGAGAATTTGAGAAACATTCGAAATCGCATGATTCTTATGCTTGTGTTTGTGTTGGTTGGTGATCTTTCTATCAATTTCTATTAGTTCAAAGATTTTTGGACTAGAAAAAGAATGGAAACCAACAAATCCCAAACCATAGCCTAGGCAAATCAAACCACTCAATAAGAAAGGTTGTTATTGAGAATTTGAGAAACATACGGAATCGCATGAATCGTATGCTTATGCTTGTATTGTTTGGTGATCTTTCTATCAAGTTCTATTAGTTCAAATATTTGTTTATGAGAAAAAGAATGGAAACAAATGGTTCTCAAACCATAGTCTAGGCAAATCAAACCAATCAATAAGAAAGGTTGCGTTATTGAGAATTTGAGAAACATTCGAAATCGCATGATTCGTATGCTTGTTTTTGTGTTGTTTGGTGATCTTTCTATCAAGTTCTATTAGTTCAAAGATTTATGGACTAGAAAAAGAATGGAAACCAACGGTTCCCAAACCATAGCGTAGGTAAATCAAACCAATCAATAAGAAAAGTTGTGTTATTGAGAATTTGAGAAACATTCGGAATCGCATGATTCGTATGCTTGTGTTTGTGTTGTTTGGTGATCTTTCTATCAAGTTCTATTAGTTCAAAAATTTATGGACTTGAAAAATAATGGAAACCAACGGTTCCCAAACCATAGCCTAGGCAAATCAAACCAATCAATAAGAAAAGTTGTGTTATTGAGAATTTGAGAAACATTCGGAATCGCATGATTCGTATGCATGTGTTTGTGATGTTTGGTGATCTTTCTATCAAGTTCTATTAGTTCAAAAATTTATGGACTTGAAAAAGAATGGAAACCAACGGTTCCCAAACTATAGCCTAGGCAAATCAAACCAATCAATAAGAAAGGTTGTTATTGAGAATTTGAGAAACATACGGAATCGCATGAATCGTATGCTTGTGCTTGTATTGTTTGGTGATCTTTCTATCAAGTTCTATTAGTTCAAATATTTTTTTATGAGAAAAAGAATGGAAACCAACAGTTCCCAAACCATAGCCTAGGCAAATCAAACCAATCAATAAGAAAGGTTGTGTTATTGAGAATTTGAGAAACATTCGGAATCGCATGATTCGTATGCTTGTGTTTGTGTTGTTTGGTGATCTTTCTATTAAGTTCTATTAGTTCAAAGATTTTTGGACGAGAAAAAGAATGGAAACCAACGGTTCCGAAACTATAGCCTAGTCAAATCAAACCAATCAATAAGAAAGGTTGTGTTATTGAGAATTTGACAAACATTCGAAATCGCATGATTCATATTCTTGTGTTTGTGTTGTTTGGTGATCCTTC
Source organism: Polygonum maritimum (assembly GCA_963924305.1). NCBI lineage: Eukaryota > Viridiplantae > Streptophyta > Magnoliopsida > Caryophyllales > Polygonaceae > Polygonum > Polygonum maritimum. Next base: position 14,165,184 of record OZ002730.1, on the reverse strand, counting down.
TATCCAGCTCTATTAGTTCATAGATTTTTAGGCGATAAAAAGAATGGAAACACAACGGTTCCCAAACCATATCCTAGGAAAATCAAACCAATCAATAAGAAAGGTTGTGTTATTGAGAATTTGAGAAACATTCGGAATCGCATGATTTGTATACTTGTGTTTGTAATGTTTGGTGATCTTTCTATCAAGTTCTATTAGTTCAAAGATTTTTGGACGAGAACAACAATGGAAATCAACGGTTCCGAAAACATAGCCTAGGCAAATTAAACCAATCAATAAGAAAGGTTGTGTTATTGAGAATTTGACAAACATTCGATATCGCATGATTCGTATGCTTGTGTTTGTGTTCTTTGGTGATCTTTTTATCAAGTTCTATTAGTTCGAAGATTCTTGGACGAGAAAAAGAATGGAAATCAACGGTTCCCAAATCATAGCCTAGGAAAATCAAACCAATCAATAAGAAAGGTTGTGTTATTGAGAATTTGAGAAACATTCGGAATCGCATGATTCGTATGCTTGTGTTTGTAATGTTTGGTGATCTTTCTATCAAGTTCTATTAGTTCAAAGATTTTTGGACGAGAAAAAGAATGGAAACCAATGGTTCCGAAAACATAGCCTAAGCAAATTAAACCAATCAATAAGAAAGGTTGTGTTATTGAGAATTTGACAAACATTCGATATCGCATGATTCGTATGCTTGTATTTGTGTTGTTTGGTGATCTTTCTATCAAGTTCTATTAGTTCAAAGATTTTTGGACGAGACAAATAGTGGAAACCAACGGTTCCTAAACCATAGCCTAAACAAATCAAACCAATCAATAAGAAAGGTTGTGTTATTGAGAATTTGAGAAACATTGGGAATCGCATGATTCGTATGCTTGTGTTGGTGTTGTTAGGTGATCTTTCTATCAAGTTCTATTAGTTCAAAGATTTTTTGACAAGAAAAAGAATGGAAACCAACGGTTCCCAAACCATAGCCTTGGCAAATCAAACCAATCAATACGAAAGGTTGTGTTATTGAGAATTTGAGAAACATTCGGAATCGCATGATTCGTATGCCTGTGTTTTTGTTGTTTGGTGATCTTTCTATCAAGTTCTATTAGCTCAAAGATTTTTTTACGAGAAAAAGAATGTAAACCAACGGTTCCCAAACCATAGCCTAGGCAAATCAAACCAATCAATAAGAAAGGTTGTGTTATTGAGAATTTGAGAAACATTCGGAATCGCATGATTCATATGCTTGTGTTTGTGTTGTTTGGTGATATTTCTATCAATTTCTATTAGTTCAAAGATTTTTTGGCGAGAAAAAGAATGGAAACCAACGGTTCCCAAACATTAGCCCAGGCAAATCAAACCAATCAATTAGAAAGGTTGTGTTATTAAGAATTTGAGAAACATTCAGAATCGCATGGTTCATATGCTTGTGTTTGTGTTGTTTGGTGACCTTTCTATCAAGTTATATTAGTTCAAAGATTTTTGGACTAGAAAAAGAATGGAAACAAACCCTTGAAAACCATAGCCTAGGATAATTTAACCAATCAATATGGTGTTATTAAGAATTCGAGAAACATTCGGAATCGCATGGTTCGTATGCTTGTGTTTGTGTTGTTTGGTGACCTTTCTATCAAGTTCTATTAGTTCAAAGATTTTTGGACTAGAAAAAAATGGAAACCAACACTTGCAAAACCATGGCCTAGGATAATCTAACCAATCAATATGAAAGGTTGTGTGATTGAGAATTTGAGAAACATTGGGAATCGCATGATTCGTATGCTTGTGTTGGTGTTGTTTGGTGATCTTTCTATCATGTTTTATTAGTTCAGAGATTTTTGGACGAGAAAAAGAATGGAAACTAACGGTTCTGAAAACATAGCCTAGGCAAATTAAGGCAATCAATAAGAAAGGTTGTGTTATTGAGAATTTGACAAACATTCGATATCGCATGATTCGTATGCTTGTGTTTGTGGTTTTTGGTGATCTTTCTATCAAGTTCTATTAGTTCAAAGATTTTTGGACGAGACAAATAGTGGAAACCAACGGTTCCTAAACCATAGCCTAGGCAAATCAAACCAATCAATAAGAAAGGTTGTGCTATTGAGAATTTGAGAAACATTGGGAATCGCATGATTCGTATGCTTGTGTTGGTGTTGTTTGGTGATCTTTCTATGATGTTCTATTAGTTTTGAGATTTTTGGACGAGAAAAAGAATGGAAACCAACGGCTCCGAAACCATAGCCTAGGCAAATCAAACCAATCAATAAGAAAGGTTGTGTTATTGAGAATTTGAGAAACATTCGGAATCGCATGATTCGTATGCTTTTGTGGGTGTTGTTTGGTGATCTTTCTATCAAGTTCTATTAGTTCAAAGATTTTTTGACGAGAAGAAGAATGGAAACCAAAAGTTCCCAAACCATAGCCTAGGCAAATCAAACCAATCAATAAGAAAGGTTGTGTTATTGAGAATTTGACAAACATTCGAAATCGCATGATTCATATGCTTGTGTTTGCGTTGTTTGGTGATCCTTCTATCCAGTTCTGTTAGTTCAAAGATTTTTGGACGAGAAAAAGAATGGAAACCAACGGTTCCCAAACCATATCCTAGGCAAATCAAACCAATCAACAAGAAATGTTGTGTTATTGAGAATTTGACAAACATTCGATATCGCATGATTCGTATGGTTGTGTTTGTGTTCTTTGGTGATCTTCTTATCAAGTTCTATTAGTTCGAAGTTTTTTGGACGAGAAAAAGAATGGAAACCAACGCTTCCCAAACCATATTCTAGGCAAATCAAACCAATCAAAAAGAAAGGTTGTGTTATTGAGAATTTGAGAAACATTCGGAATCGCATGATTCGTATGCTTGTGTTTGTAATGTTTGTTGATCTTTCTATCAAGTTCTATTAGTTCAAAGATTTTTGGACGAGAACAAGAATGGAAACCAACGGTTCCGAAAACATAGCCTAGGCAAATTAAACCAATCAATAAGAAAGGTTGTGTTATTGAGAATTTGACAAACATTCGATATCGCATGATTCGTATGCTTGTGTTTGTGTTCTTTGGTGATCTTTTTATCAAGTTCTATTAGTTCGAAGATTTTTGGACGAGAAAAAGAATGGAAACCAACAGTTCCCAAACCATAGCCTAGGCAAATCAAACCAATCAATAAGAAAGGTTGTGTTATTGAGAATTTGACAAACATTCGAAATCGCATGATTCATTATCTTGTGTTTGTGTTGTTTGGTAATCCTTCTATCCAGCTCTATTAGTTCAAAGATTTTTGGGCGAGAAAAAGAGTGGAAACCAACGGTTCCCAAACTATAGCCTAGGCAAATCAAACCAATCATTAAGAAACGTTGTGTTATTGAGAATTTGAGAAACATTCAAAATCGCATGATTCTTATGCTTGTGTTTGTGTTGTTTGGTGATCCTTCTATCCAGTTCTATTAGTTCAAAGATTTTTGGACGAGAAAAAGAATGGAAACCAACGGTTCCGAAACCATAGCCTAGGCAAATCAAACCAATCAATAAGAAAGGTTGTGTTATTGAGAATTTGAGAAACATTCGGAATCGCATGATTCGTATGCTTGTGTTTGTCTTGTTTAGTGATCTTTCTATCAAGTTCTATTAGTTCAAAGATTTTTGGACAAGACAAATAGTGGAAACCAACGGTTCCTAAACCATAGCCTAAGCAAATCAAACCAATCAATTAGAAAGGTTGTGTTATTGAGAATTTGAGAAACATTGGGAATCGCATGATTCGTATGCTTGTGTTTGTGTTGTTTGGTGATCTTTCTATTAAGTTCTATTAGTTCAAAGATTTTTGGACGAGAAAAAGAATGGAAACCAACGGTTCCGAAACTATAGCCTAGTCAAATCAAACCAATCAATAAGAAAGGTTGTGTTATTGAGAATTTGAGAAACATTCGGAATCGCATGATTCGTATGGTTGTGTTTGTAATGTTTGGTGACCTTTCTATCAAGTTCTATTAGTTCACAGATTTTTGGACGAGAAAAAGAGTGGAAACCAACGGTTCCGAAAACATACCCTAGGCAAATTAAACCAATGAATAAGAAAGGTTGTGTTATTGAGAATTTGACAAACATTCGATATCGCATGATTCGTATGCTTGTGTTTGTGTTGTTTGGTGATCTTTCTATCAAGTTCTATTAGTTCAAAGATTTTTTGACGAGAAGAATAATGGAAACCAACAGTTCCCAAACCATAGCCTAGGCAAATCAAACCAATCAATAAGAAAGGTTGTGTTATTGAGAATTTGAGAAACATTCGGAATCGCATGATTCGTATGCTTGTGTTTGTGTTGTTTGGTGATCTTTCTATTATGTTCTATTAGTTCAAAGATTTTTGGACGAGAAAAAGAATGGAAACCAACGGTTCAGAAACTATAGCCTAGTCAAATCAAACCAATCAATAAGAAAGGTTGTGTTATTGAGAATTTGACAAACATTCGAAATCGCATGATTCATATTTTTGTGTTTGTGTTGTTTGGTGATCCTTCTATCCAGCTCTATTAGTTCAAAGATTTTTGGGCGAGAAAAAGAATGGAAACACAACGGTTTCCAAACCATATCCTAGGAAAATCAAACCAATCAATAAGAAAGGTTGTGTTATTGAGAATTTGAGAAACATTCAAAATCGCGTGATTCGTATGCTTGTGTTTGTGTTCTTTGGTGATCTTTTTATCAAGTTCTATTAGTTCGAAGATTTTTGGACGAGAAAAAGAATGGAAACCAACGGTTCCCAAACCATAGCCTAGGCAAATCAAACCAATCAATAAGAAAGGTTGTGTTATTGAGAATTTGAGAAACATTCGGAATCGCATGATTCGTATACTTGTTTTTGTAATGTTTGGTGATCTTTCTATCAAGTTCTATTAGTTCAAAGATTTTTGGACGAGAACAAGAATGGAAACCAACGGTTCCGAAAACATAGCCTAGGCAAATTAAACCAATCAATAAGAAAGGTTGTGTTATTGAGAATTTGACAAATATTCGAAATCGCATGATTCATATGCTTGTGTTTGTGTTGTTTGGTGATCCTTCTATCCAGCTCTATTAGTTCAAAGATTTTTGGGCGAGAAAAAGAATGGAAACACAACGGTTCCGAAACGATATCCTAGGCAAATCAAACCAATCAAAAAGAAAGGTTGTGTTATTTAGAATTTGACAAACATTCGATATCGCATGATTCGTATGCTTGTGTTGGTGTTGTTTGGTTATCTTTCTATCAAGTTCTATTAGTTCGAAGATTTTTGGACGAGAAAAAGGATGGAAACCAACGGTTCCCAAACCATAGCCTAGGCAAATCAAACCAATCAATAAGAAGTGTTACTGAGAATTTGAGAAACATTCGGAATCGCATGATTCGTATGCTTGTGTTTGTGTTGTTTGGTGATCTTTCTATCAAGTTCTATTAGTTCAAAGATTTTTGGACGAGAACAAGAATGGAAACCAACGGTTCCGAAAACATAGCCTAGGCAAATTAAACCAATCAATAAGAAAGGTTGTGTTATTGAGAATTTGACAAACATTCGATATCGCATGATTCGTATGCTTGTGTTTGTGTTCTTTGGTGATCTTTTTATCAAGTTCTATTAGTTCGAAGATTTTTGGACGAGAAAAAGAATGGAAACCAGCAGTTCCCAAATCATAGCCTAGGCAAATCAAATCAATCAATCAGAAAGGTTGTGTTATTGAGAATTTGAGAAACATTCGGAATCGCATGATTCGTATGCTTGTGTTTGTGTTGTTTGGTGATCCTTCTATCAAGTTCTATTAGTTCAAAGATTTTTGGACGAGAAAAAGAATGGAAACAAATGGTTCCGAAACCATAGCCTAGGCAAATCAAAGCAATCAATAAGAAAGGTTGTGTTATTGAGAATTTGACAAACATTCGATATCGCATGATTCGTATGCTTGTGTTGGTGTTGTTTGGTGATCTTTCTATCAAGTTCTATTAGTTCAAAGATTTTTTGACGAGACAAATAATGGAAACCAACAGTTCTTAAACCATAGCCTAGGCAAATCAAACCAATCAATAAGAAAGGTTGTGTTATTGAGAATTTGAGAAACATTGGGAATCGCATGATTCGTATGCTTGTGTTGGTGTTGTTTGGTGATCTTTCTATCAAGTTCTATTAGTTCAAAGATTTTTTGACAAGAAAAAGAATGGAAACCAACGGTTCCGAAACATTCGGAATCGCATGATTCATATGCTTGTGTTGGTGTTGTTTGGTGATCTTTCTATCATGTTCTATTATTTCTGAGATTTTTGGACCAGAAAAAGAATGGAAACCAACGGCTCCGAAACCATAGCCTAGGCAAATCAAACCAATCAATAAGAAAGGTTGTGTTATTGAGAATTTGAGAAACATTCGGAATCGCATGATTCGTATGCTTGTGTGGGTGTTGTTTGGTGATCCTTCTATCAAGTTCTATTAGTTCAAAGATTTTTTAACGAGAAGAAGAATGGAAACCAACAGTTCCCAAACCATAGCCTAGGCAAATCAAACCAATCAATAAGAAAGGTTGTGTTATTGAGAATTTGAGAAACATTCGGAATCGCATGATTCGTATGCTTGTGTTTGTGTTGTTTGGTGATCTTCTATTATGTTCTATTAGTTCAAAGATTTTTGGACGAGAAAAAGAATGGAAACCAACGGTTCTGAAACTATAGCCTAGTCAAATCAAACCAATCAATAAGAAAGGTTGTGTTATTGAGAATTTGAGAAACATTCGGAATCGCATGATTCGTATACTTGTGTTTGTAATGTTTGGTGAACCTTCTATCCAGCTCTATTAGTTCAAAGATTTTTGGGCGAGAAAAAGAATGGAAACACAACGGTTTCCAAACCATATCCTAGGAAAATCAAACCAATCAATAAGAAAGGTTGTGTTATTGATGATTCGAGAAACATTCAAAATCGCGTGATTCGTATGCTTGTGTTTGTGTTCTTTGGTGATCTTTTTATCAAGTTCTATTAGTTCGAAGATTTTTGGATGAGAAAAAGAATGGAAACCAACGGTTCCCAAACCATAGCCTAGGCAAATCAAACCAATCAATAAGAAAGGTTGTGTTATTGAGAATTTGAGAAACATTCGGAATCGCATGATTCGTATACTTGTGTTTGTAATGTTTGGTGATCTTTCTATCAAGTTCTATTAGTTCAGAGATTTTTGGACGAGAACAAGAATGGAAACCAACGGTTCCGAAAACATAGCCTAGGCAAATTAAACCAATCAATAAGAAAGGTTGTGTTATTGAGAATTTGACAAATATTCGAAATCGCATGATTCATATGCTTGTGTTTGTGTTGTTTGGTGATCCTTCTATCCAGCTCTATTAGTTCAAAGATTTTTGGGTGAGAAAAAGAATGGAAACACAACGGTTCCCAAACAATAGCCTAGGCAAATCAAACCAATCAATAAGAAAGGTTGTGTTATTGAGAATTTGAGAAACATTCAAAATCGCATGATTCCTATGCTTGTGTTTGTGTTGTTTGGTGATCCTTCTATCCAGTTCTATTAGTTCAAAGATTTTTGGACGAGAAAAAGAATGGAAACCAACGGTTCCGAAACGATATCCTAGGCAAATCAAACCAATCAACAAGAAAGGTTGTGTTATTTAGAATTTGACAAACATTCGATATCGCATGATTCGTATGCTTGTGTTGGTGTTGTTTGGTTATCTTTCTATCAAGTTCTATTAGTTCGAAGATTTTTGGACGAGAAAAAGGATGGAAACCAACGGTTCCCAAACCATAGCCTAGGCAAATCAAACCAATCAATAAGAAAGGTTGTGTTACTGAGAATTTGAGAAACATTCGGAATCGCATGATGCGTATGCTTGTGTTTGTGTTGTTTGGTGATCTTTCTATCAAGTTCTATTTGTTCAAAGATTTTTGGACGAGAACAAGAATGGAAACCAACGGTTCCGAAAACATAGCCTAGGCAAATTAAACCAATCAATAAGAAAGGTTGTGTTATTGAGAATTTGACAAACATTCGATATCGCATGATTCGTATGCTTGTGTTTGTGTTCTTCGGTGATCTTTTTATCAAGTTCTATTAGTTCGAAGATTTTTGGACGAGAAAAAGAATGGAAACCAGCAGTTCCCAAATCATAGCCTAGGCAAATCAAATCAATCAATAAGAAAGGTTGTGTTATTGAGAATTTGAGAAACATTCGGAATCGCATGATTCGTATGCTTGTGTTTGTGTTGTTTGGTGATCCTTCTATCAAGTTCTATTAGTTCAAAGATTTTTGGACGAGAAAAAGATTGGAAACAAATGGTTCCGAAACCATAGCCTAGGCAAATCAAACCAATCAATAAGAAAGGTTGTGTTATTGAGAATTTGACAAACATTCGATATCGCATGATTCGTATGCTTGTGTTGGTGTTGTTTGGTGATCTTTCTATCAAGTTCTATTAGTTCAAAGATTTTTTGACGAGACAAATAATGGAAACCAACAGTTCCCAAACCATAGCCTAGGCAAATCAAACCAATCAATAAGAAAGGTTGTGTTATTGAGAATTTGAGAAACATTGGGAATCGCATGATTCGTATGCTTGTGTTGGTGTTGTTTGGTGATCTTTCTATCAAGTTCTATTAACTCAAAGATTTTTTGACAAGAAAAAGAATGGAAACCAACGGTTCCGAAACATTCGGAATCGCATGATTCATATGCTTGTGTTGGTGTTGTTTGGTGATCTTTCTATCATGTTCTATTATTTCTGAGATTTTTGGACGAGAAAAAGAATGGAAACCAACGGCTCCGAAACCATAGCCTAGGCAAATCAAACCAATCAATAAGAAACGTTGTGTTATTGAGAATTTGACAAACATTCGAAATCGCATGATTCATATGCTTGTGTTTGTGTTGTTTGGTGGTCCTTCTGTTGGGACGATATTAAGGACGTCAGTCGTTAATATCTAAACCAATAATAATCGTCCCTTGTTTTGATAATGACAAACTCAAATGTATTTGATAAGTTGTCCAAGTTTTGATCTCAAGTAAGTCCAGTGGACGCACATGAGCGAAAAGGACAACAAGTGAACAGCAGTCCCTATGCTGTAGGGATGCATGTTACCAGAACTTCCAAAGCTAAACGTAATTGGCGGAGTCCCTGCGCAAGATAGGACGGAGTCCTCATCAAGAAGGGACGCGCGCCAAAATACGGACGAAGTTCAAATTCAAATCAAGGCCGCCCCAACATGATTACATCATCGTCCGGCCTTAGTCCTCAGAAGGAAGCTTCCTTTGTCTGGGCACGTGTAGACAATGCCAAAGACGTCGCTTTCCCAGCAATGGTCCCCTACCCACGCGGAGGCTTCCCAAGCGTCAACAGAGTTGACTTCCTCAAGACGCTCATCGCACCGTTGATCAAAGATCGAGGATCCTGCCAAGTCTCAGAGGACGCTAGAGGACAAGAATCACTTCCGCTATAAATACTCTCCAAGGAGTATGCATAGCGGTATGTGGGTGAAAGAGTGGACTTTGAAGACTTTCTCTCAAGCTCTCCCGAAGCATTCAAGAACACGAACGAAGATCAAGAAGATCAAGTGAGCTTGAAGCAAGAGAAAGAAAGTCCAACCACATCAAATCCAAAACAAACCACAAATCAATTAGAGTTGTAGTTTGTCTCTCACAACGAACCGTGAGAGACGTGAGTGATAGCTTCCTTATAGCTAAGAGTGTTAGGTTACTTGTTAGGTTGAAAGGAGTTTACTAGTGAGGCTAAGGACGGACGCTTAGCTCAGAGAAGTGTAACGACTCGCCTAAGTTGTAAGGACTCGCTCTTAATAAGATAAGGGACGGCTATTGAAAATCCTCCAACGGAGGTAGAGGTTTACCCATAAGACTAGTTGGTCTTAGTGGGGTTCCTCTATAAATACTCGTGTCCACTTATCTTGTATTCTGTTAAGTCTATTTTCCGCTGCACTAAAGGACGCCCTTAACCCAGTTAAGGACGCCCTCATTAACTGACTTACGATCCAACAATTGGTATCAGAGCAGGCGCTCTAGATTTTTGTTGAGTTGCAGGTACAAGATGGACATGGAACCTATTGGAATCTCTTTTGTAAAGCCTCCTCGTCTGACGGACGGCAACTTCAACCGCTGGAAGATCCGCTTCGAGAACTTTTGCAGAAGTCAGAATTATCAATGCTGGAGAGTGATCATGAAGGGTGACCTTACCATCCCTGATGACAAGAAAGACAAAGAGGACGAGTGGGGTCCTGACGAATTCAAGCTTTTGGAAACAAACGCTAAGGCTATATGCTTCCTTCAAGCGTCCCTCTGCGAAAGGGACGCCACCCGAGTTAGCAATTTGGCAACAGCCAAACTACAATGGGAAGCTCTTGAGAAGTACCATGTGGGTACGGCAGAGATGAAGGAAGACGTCAAGCTTGAAATCAAACGAGAGTTCTATGCCTTCAGAATGCTTCCTAACGAATCTGTCAAGGACTACTCATACCGCTTTGAAGCTCTTGTGACCAAGATGCGAAATTTAGGCATCCTAGAAGCTGAAGTCTCAATGAGAAACAGAGTCGGAGTAGTCATTGATGGGCTTACAGGAAAATGGAATTTTGATAGGACTACGTTCAAGGAGAACACAGCCAACAAAACCCTGGATATGGAAGAGATCTATGGGAAGCTGAGAGGCTATGAAGCGAGAAGGGAAGCTGATATGGCTGAATTGGCTAGAAACCCCCAGACAGATCTTGCTTTGATGACGTCAACTCCAGAGTACGCTGAGTATCTGCGCCACCAAAGAGATATTGCCCTAATGGTGGAAGCAAATAAAAATGAGAATCGTGAAAGGATGCGTGCTCAAGCTTTGAAAGAAAAGGAAAGCAAGACTAAGGAACAGCTGGAAGAAGAGGAAGAGATTGCCCTTCTACACAAAGTTGCTCGCTTATGGGGTAAAAAGGCCAGAGATTCCAAGAAACACAAGATGCCTTACAAAAAAGAGAATCCCAAGTATACAGAGGCAGAGATGAAGGAACTTACTTGCTACAAATGTAACAAGAAAGGACACTTTGCTAAAAGGTGTACTACGGGACTAAACTCAAAAGAAATGAAGATGAAAGCTCTCTTGGGAGCGTGCGAAGCCGCATGGATAATGTGAGTTCTGATGATGAAGAACCAGAAGGACCAGTGGCGTACATAGCCGTAGAGGACGCCTCAGATGATGAGCAAGTGGCGTACATGGCTGTGGAGGACGCCCCAGTCCTTGAAGAGGACGCTTCTGAAAAGGAACAAGAGGTAACTCGTGAATCCATGATGAACTCCTTAGAGAATTGTTCCAAAACCAAACTTATTAAGCTCAATAAAAGAATCATGGAAGAAAGCGTTGTTATGCAACATAGAATGGATGAACTTGAACTTGAAAGTGAAAATAGGCTAGTTGAATGTGAGAACTGTGCTACAGTTTCGTTACAACTAGAGTCCTCGTATGTCGAAGTTAAATCCCTGAAAACTGATGTGATGTGCCTTAAGCTAGAGAACGCTAAGCTTAGGGAAGAGGTGAAAGTGTTAGGGAAGAGCCCGGTAACTGAGGTAGTTCAACCAATGGTGTTTGTCCCAGCCAAAAGAGGACTAGGATACGAGTCTGACACTAGGAACTCTCTCCCTAGTGACTTTGAGGCTAGCAAAACCTCAGAACTTGAATTAGAAAGGGAAAAGACCAAGAACCTTCTTGAAAGAATTCGAGTCCTAGAGAGTGAAGAGAAAGGTCAAAGGGACTATTACACTAACTCCACTAGTCATAGGATCTATAAGAAGATTGCTAAAAGTTTGTGACCCTCAAAAGATGAAAAAGAACAAAATCCAACGTCCCAACAAGAAGTATTACCTTGGTACTTACTATAGGACGTGTTGGTACTGTGGAAAAGGAGATCACTTCAAATATGATTGCCTGAAACTGAAGAACGACATTGAAAGTGGCAAAGCTGCTAGGAATAACATTGAAAATGATAAGTCCGTCCCTAAGGCTAACCCTAGACGTCCTAGACGATCTAAGAGTTCTTTCAGAAAGCATGCTATTTCAAATGATGTGAATATAAGTGACTACATGCCAGAACCAGAGTTCTATTTCTGTAACGAACCAGGTAAGGAACACCTTGCCTGGGTCGCCATACACTAACCTTGTTTTGGCAGGTGGAAGTGAGGGGACGCCCATGGATCATTGATAGTGGCGCCTCAAACCATATGACAGGAAGCCAGATCCATCTCACTTCTATCCAAAGTAGCGCCACGGGAGGAACTGTCTCGTTTGGCAACAAGGGCAAAGGAAAGATCAAAGGGACGGGAACTGCTATTCTCAATCCGTCTATCAAAGCGACAAATGTTAGCCTTGTTGAAGGACTTGGCTTCAACCTCCTAAGCGTCTCTCAAATGTGTGATCAAGGTGAAAACTTAGTCACATTTGACTCAAAGGAGTGCCTCGTCATCAACAAGAAATCCAACAAAGTCGTCCTCAAAGGAGTCCGAAAGAACAATGTCTACATCTTCAATCAGGAGTTCAAGCCAAAATCTGAGTTGTGCTTATCTGTGTCAAAGGAGGACGCTGACCTCTGGCATCGCCGACTTGGCCATGCTGGACCAAGCACAATCCTCAAGCTTCATCAAAGAAATCTTGTGAAAGGTCTTCCCCAAATTGATCCTGAGAAAATTGAACAGTGTGAAGCATGTATCAAAGGGAAGCAGACAAGAACGTCCTTTAAGTCAAAGAACGATGTCAGCACAAAGAAACCTTTGGAACTTCTCCATATGGATCTTTGTGGACCAATGAAGACGTTAAGTATGGTGGAAAGAGGTATATCTATGTCCTTGTAGATGACTTTTCTCGATTCACCTGGGTTCTTTTCTTAGCTTCAAAAACAGATTGCTTCAACGCATTCAAAGTCTTCATCAAACAAGTGGAAGTTGCGCTTGAGACGCCTCTCAAATCCATAAGATCAGACCATGGGACGGAGTTTCAAAACTCAGAGTTCGTGGCCTACTGTGATCAACATGGAGTCTCTCACAACTTCTCAGCTCCAAGGACTCCTCAACAAAATGGGGTGGTGGAAAGAAAGAATAGGACGCTGGAGGATATGGCAAGGACTATGCTCTTAGCCAATAGCGTCCCCAAGTACTTCTGGGCTGAAGCTATTGCTACAGCGTGCTACATTATCAATCGAGCCATGATCCGTCCTTTGCTGAAGAAGACGTCCTATGAGTTGCTGAATGGAAGAAAGCCTCGCATCGACTATCTCAGAGTCTTTGGATGCAAGTGCTTTGTTCACAACAATGATAAAGAAAGACTTGGAAAGTTTGACGCAAGAAGTGACGAAGCCATATTCCTTGGATACTCCCTCACCAGTAAAGCGTATAGAGTTTTCAATAAACGAACTCTAAAGCTTGAGGAGAGCGTTCATGTTGTGTTCAAAGAAAGTTCTTCTCACAAAGATAAACCAAGTAAGAAAGAACGCTCATCTCCTCTGCAGCAGGATGACTCCGATGATGAAGTTGATTTCGGGTCCTCTGGAAAATACTATGTTCCTAAGGACGCTACTCAAAATCCTGAAGAAGTCTCAGTAGAAGTTCCCAGTGTTGTTCAGGAAGTTCAATCTCAAAGTGAATCTCCAGCTCAACATGAGGTCGCTGAATCAAGCCTACAAGGAGAACAGCGTCAAGAAGAGGACGCTCAACCTAAGGGGGAACTCTATGAAACTCTCAATGAAGACGACGGGTTTGACTCAGATGAATCTGATTGGACGGACCCTAGATGTACTCCTGTAAGGGATGATACTCATAAGGGATCCCATCTTTCGAGACTTCATTCAACGGATCAAATCATCTCAGATATGTCAAAAGGAGTTCAAACAAGATCAGCCGTGAATCAGTCCCTTAATGCTAACATAGCGTTCTGTGCCTTCAACGCCTTTGTGTCCTTGGTTGAACCTAAGAACATAAAGGAAGCACTCCAGGACGCTGATTGGATTCAGGCCATGCAAGAGGAACTTAATCAATTCGAAAGAAATAAGGTTTGGACCCTCGTCCCTCGTCCGAGAAACAAAAACATAATAGGGACGAGATGGGTCTACAAGAACAAGCTTGATGAGAATGGTCGCGTGTCAAGAAACAAAGCAAGGCTTGTGGCTCAAGGCTATAGGCAAGAGGAAGGGATTGATTATGATGAAACCTTCGCTCCTGTCGCCAGGATTGAAGCCATTCGCCTCCTCATCGCCTTTGCCGCTCACAAAGGGTTCAAGCTTTTTCAAATGGACGTCAAGACAGCCTTTCTCAACGGCAAGCTCAAAGAAGAAGTGTACGTCGCTCAACCTCCAGGATTTGAGGACGCTGATCACCCAGATCATGTGTACTTCTTGGACAAGGCACTCTATGCACTTAAGCAAGCCCCTCGTGCATGGTACGATAGGTTTGCGTCCTTCCTCTTGTCCAACGGGTACACACGAGGTAACATTGATAAAACCCTGTTCTTAAAGAAAGTTCTTAAAGATGTCTTAATTGTCCAAGTCTATGTCGATGACATAGTCTTTGGAAGCACTAACATGAAATTTGTAGAGGAATTCAAGAACTTGATGAGTAGTGAGTTTGAGATGTCCCTCATAGGAGAACTCAACTTCTTCTTGGGACTCCAAATCACTCAGCTCAAAGATGGGACGCGGATTCATCAACAAAAGTACATCCGTGAAATGCTTGAGAAGTATGGGATGAACTCTTCAAAACCCATTGATACTCCCATCTCCCCAAACACTCGCCTCTATGCTGATGAAGAAGGCAAGAGTGTAGATCAAAAGCTCTACAGAGGAATGATAGGGTCCTTGCTATATCTTACAGCAAGTCGTCCCGACATCATGTTCGCTGTATGCTTGTGCGCTCGATTCCAAGCAAATCCAAAGGAGTCCCATATGCAAGAGGTCAAAAGAATCTTCAGATATCTCAAGGGACGGGATGACCTATGTCTATGGTATCCCAGAAGGACGTCCCTGAACCTGGTAGCTTACTCTGACGCACATTACGCTGGCCATGTGGTGGATAGGAAGAGCACCTCAGGAATGGCACAATTCCTTGGCTCATGCCTTGTATCTTGGGGATCCAAAAAGATAAACTCCGTGGCACTATCAACCGCGGAAGCTGAGTACGTTGCTGTTGCTTCGTGCTGCTCACAAGTCCTATGGATCAAGTACCAACTTGAAGATTATGGTACGTCCCTCAACACAGTCCCTATCTTGTGTGACAACACCAGTGCTATAAGTATTGCCAAAAATCCCGTTCATCATTCTAGGACGAAGAATATTCACATAAGGCATCACTTTCTTCGTGATAATGTTGAACTTGGATTAATTAGAGTGGATCATGTTAGGACTGAGGACCAAGTGGCCGATATTTTCACAAAAGCACTTGATAGACGTCCCTACGAGCACCTCCGGTTGCTCTTGGGGATGATAACTTTTAAATGATCAAGTCCCGTTCTATTATTCCCTCCATGATTGGCTATGTCTTGTTGAGAACTTGTTTTAAGGTGTGTCATGCATTAAAGTCATCTTTAAAGGACGCTAGTCTAAGATATGTGTATTCGCTTGTGTCCTTGAATGGTATTCATTTCGCTTTTCATCTCAAGAGTATCCCTGATCACCCTACCCTCATCATAAGCCGAAATGATGGGAACTCTAAGCTTATCCAAGCCGAGAATCTTGCAAACGCGTCCTATGAGCATTCCTTGTTTCACCTTTACGGGACATACTTGCTTGATTTTCAAAAATGGTTCTAAGTGATCAAAGGGACGCGTGCTAAGAGCTGAGAGTTGTCTGTACAGAGTTCTAATTACAGAGGTTGAGGTTAGTGAATGGGACGCCGTGGTTCAGTTCTGTGTTGTGTAGTGTTGTGTGTTGAAAGGACGTCAGGTCAGAGTCCTTTGCAGTTGTGAGAAGTTTGAATGGTTGAAATTGGGAAGGTAAACCGTTTTAGCGAATCGTCAGCGAAAATCTCGGGATATGCGCAAACAGTGCTCAACAGCTGTATTCCTTAGCAAAGAAGAAAGCTACGTGTGGGAAGGCGGGTGGAGGAAGCTGTGTGTAAAGACCCTGTTACCCCTGACCGTCCAACTTCGTCTTCTTCCTATATATACCCACCTGTGCACTCCGAAAACCTTTCTTCGCTCATCTGCTGTTTGCACACTTTTAGAAATCTCAAAGATCTTCCAAATCTTCAACCGAATCCCGAAATCTCTCTCCAAACCCTAATCCTCCCCTATTTAAACCATCTCAAAAATGGCCAACACAAGAGCCTCAAAGAATCCCTCACCCTCGTCGGCAGCGAAAAACACTAGCTCTTCGAGATCTCCTCCGGTGAAAGGCCGGTCATTAATGGAGTCGAGAGGCAGACCTTCCGGCCGACAAGAACCCCCTCGCCACCATTCCTCCTCTCAAAGCACCCAGCGCCGCCACTCCAACACCCCTCCTCAACCCCTTCGCTCCCAACCTCCTCAACAAAAACAACCATCCCGCTCTCAATCCAAAACCCAGCCGAAGAGGTTCTCATTTCTGGAGAAGCCCTTCAAACCCGAGCCTGAGCCAGAAAATATCACCAAAGCCTCTGTTTACAGTGGCTCAATTGGCCGGCTCCCCTCTCAACCCAAACGCCGTCCTCCCCTTGACCCTCTCATTGAGGACTGGCTTGAAAAGGAGCCTAGGACGCTCGCCAACATTTGTCTTAGGGCGTCCACTCACGAACATCCTCCTAAAATCCAACGCCTCCTCCACTATTTCATGATCACATATGTCAAGCCCCGCCTTCAAGAAACCAATCACACCAACCCACCGTTCATGGGGCCAGGAATCATTTCTGACTCATTTGGTGGAACCGTGGACGAGCTCGCCAAACTACTTCCTGATATAATGGAGTTTGTTGTGGCTCCTACGGGCTCCGTCCCTTCTCAAAAAAGGAAAAGGCCTTCCTCTCCCCCTCCGTCCAAATCGCTCCAAATTAAAGGCCCTTCCTCCTCCCCACCAAAGCCAATCCCTTCCTCCCCTCCTCCTGCCCCAAAACGACGCCTCAAGACCTCTGCTCAGCTTGAGGGCGTCACGGATGAAGAAATGGCCGCCATTCGCCTCTCCGAAATTCAACTGGCAAAAGAGGAGAAGGCGCGCCAAGAGCAAGAGCAAGCAGAGAAAGCAGCCGTTGAGAAGGCGATCCAAGCGAGTATGCAGGACCTTCGTCAACTCCCTCCTCCTCCTCCAAGGGTAGAGGACGCTCCTCAAGTCCAGGCCAAGGACGCTCCACAAGTCCAGGTCCAGGCCAAGGATGCTACCCCTGCTACTCTGCCGCCTCCTCCCTCTGCTCCGCTCAAGGTGAAACCGATCTCAATGGTTCCGCCCAGCTCCTCCTCTGCTCCTCCCCCAAAAGCTAAGCTCCGCACTCCCTCTCCCTCTCCCCCTAGAGCTTCACCTCCTCCTCCTCCTCCGCCTGCTCCGGCCGTCGAAGAAGCTGCTCAAGTTCAAGGGACGTCTCCTCCATCCGTTCCCACAGAGTCCTTGGCAAGGACTCCAGCGATGGACGCGCCTCCCACAGAACAGGCGTCCACAGCTGAGGACACTGCAATGGTTGAGTTCCAAGAACAACGGAACGAAGCCTCCGATGACGAGGACGCCCCTCCCCAGGATGAGGAACCTGAGGAAGAGGAGGGAGATGGAGATGAAGAAGATGCTGGTGATGAAGTGATCGTGAGCAATGGCTCCAAGCAGAAACGCTTCAAGAAAATCCTATCGACGCTCCTCTTCACCGCCGAGTTTCTGGCAGAGAACCAGCGCCAAGAGTTCTTGGATCTTCTTGAGTTCCAGGGTTGGACGCACTTGGGCACTGAGGCCGCTGATGTTGACCCTGATGAGGTTCTCCGTTTCTACTCAAAGTTCGAAATCACAGAAGTAAACGGGAAGCCTCAGGGGACTTTTGAAATCGATGGGGACGAGTACTCAGTTGCTGAGGGCACCGTCCGCAAAATGCTAGGCCTGCGTCCTTCTCCGCAAGATGCTCTGCACGATCTGCCGTGCAAGAACTTTGGCCGTTTCTCCCAAGATGAAATCCTCAACAGAATATTCAATGGGAGACAGCCAGCTGCTAAGGACAGAGTTGCTCATTGCCTCACCAAGACGGGCGTCCTTGCGCATCACTTCATTGTGCGCATGGTCGTCCCCCGCCAAGAGAAGAAGTCCATTGTTCAGATCACTGATAGTATTCTCTTGGACGCTTTCTTGGAACGCAAGCCGATAAACTTGCCCCGAGTAATCTTGGAACACATGGGCAAGTGCACAGGAGGCAGGCACTCTCTTCCTTTCCCCAGCTTGGTCAAGCAAATTCTGAAGCAGCAGGGACTCTATGCTCCTAAACAAGAGCGTTCCTTTGGCATTCATTGGGACGTCAGGCAAATTACACTCCCTCCAGTTGGGAAACTCAGGTGTGATGAGCCCCTTCCGTCCGTTAAGCGCCAACTGGAAAAGGAACGGAAAGAGGCTGAAAGGAAAGCCAAAGCTGAGAGGAGAGCTCAAGCTGCTGCTGCTGAACCTGGAGAAGGAGATCACGAAGCTGAAAATGTCCAAGTAGTTGGGACGCCAGCTGAGGACGCTGCTGATGACGAGGACGAGCTCGATGGTATGAGCGTCCCTGATGAGGCTGAGAGGCACTCTACGAAGTATCTGATGGGCATGATGATCGAGAACCAGTGCATAATGATTGATCTAATTCAGCAGGTTCACGACACACTTCACGTCCACACAGACCTTCTTGAGCGCAACAACGAGCTCCTTGCCCAGAACAACCATCTTCAGGAGCAACACCTCAAAGCCCTTGGCAAGCGTCCCAGAAAATGATCACCTCCCCCTTCTCTAACCCTGAAACAATTTATCATTTCTTGAGTTTTTGTTAAGACAGTGGGACGCTGTCCCCGTTTTGAACACTTGTTGTGAATGTCTGTAATGAACGTTCTCGTTTCTCATTCTAAATGCCATTCACTACATTTGTGCTTCATTTTGTCTAAGCGTACCTTTCTTTAGTTATGACTTTGTGCTTGCATGCTTTTCGACTTGTTCTCCTTTTCGATGATGCCAAAAGGGGGAAGTATAGTTTTGCAGAGATGCGATTGTCCTTAAGTTATCATAGAAAGCATGTGTTCAGGGGGAATTTCGGCCACGTCAAAAGGTCGTTAGTTAGGAATAAAATAGAACGCACTTAAAAGAATGTGTTGCATGCCAATCTAAGCTGAAAAGAAAATCAAAGTGTAGTTCCTCATGCTAAAAGCTTTAATTCTGTGTGCATTATTTGAAAGAGTTTGTCATCATCAAAAAGGGGGAAATTGTTGGGACGATATTAAGGACGTCAGTCGTTAATATCTAAACCAATAATAATCGTCCCTTGTTTTGATAATGACAAACTCAAATGTATTTGATAAGTTGTCCAAGTTTTGATCTCAGGTAAGTCCAGTGGACGCACATGAGCGAAAAGGACAACAAGTGAACAGCAGTCCCTATGCTGTAGGGACGCATGTTACCAGAACTTCCAAAGCTAAACGTAATTGGCGGAGTCCCTGCGCAAGATAGGACGGAGTCGTCATCAAGAAGGGACGCGCGCCAAAATACGGACGAAGTTCAAATTCAAATCAAGGCCGCCCCAACATGATTACATCATCGTCCGGCCTTAGTCCTCAGAAGGAAGCTTCCTTTGTCTGGGCACGTGTAGACAATGCCAAAGACGTCGCTTTCCCAGCAATGGTCCCCTACCCACGCGGAGGCTTCCCAAGCGTCAACAGAGTTGACTTCCTCAAGACGCTCATCGCACCGTTGATCAAAGATCGAGGATCCTGCCAAGTCTCAGAGGACGCTAGAGGACAAGAATCACTTCCGCTATAAATACTCTCCAAGGAGTATGCATAGCGGTATGTGGGTGAAAGAGTGGACTTTGAAGACTTTCTCTCAAGCTCTCCCGAAGCATTCAAGAACACGAACGAAGATCAAGAAGATCAAGTGAGCTTGAAGCAAGAGAAAGAAAGTCCAACCACATCAAATCCAAAACAAACCACAAATCAATTAGAGTTGTAGTTTGTCTCTCACAACGAACCGTGAGAGACGTGAGTGATAGCTTCCTTATAGCTAAGAGTGTTAGGTTACTTGTTAGGTTGAAAGGAGTGTTACTAGTGAGGCTAAGGACGGACGCTTAGCTCAGAGAAGTGTAACGACTCGCCTAAGTTGTAAGGACTCGCTCTTAATAAGATAAGGGACGGCTATTGAAAATCCTCCAACGGAGGTAGAGGTTTACCCATAAGACTAGTTGGTCTTAGTGGGGTTTCTCTATAAATACTCGTGTCAACTTATCTTGTATTCTGTTAAGTCTATTTTCCGCTGCACTAAAGGACGCCCTTAACCCAGTTAAGGACGCCCTCATTAACTGACTTACGATCCAACACCTTCTATCCAGCTCTATTAGTTCAAAGATTTTTGGGTGAGAAAAAGAATGGAAACACAACGGTTCCCAAACCATAGCCTAGGCAAATCAAACCAATCAATAAGAAAGGTTGTGTTATTGAGAATTTGAGAAACATTCAAAATCGCATGATTCGTATGCTTGTGTTTGTGTTGTTTGGTGATCCTTCTATCCAGTTCTATTAGTTCAAAGATTTTTGGACGAGAAGAAGAATGGAAACCAACGGTTCCCAAACCATATCCTAGGCAAATCAAACCAATCAACAAGAAATGTTGTGTTATTGAGAATTTGACAAACATTCGATATCGCATGATTCGTATGCTTGTGTTTGTGTTCTTTGGTGATCTTTTTATCAAGTTCTGTTAGTTCGAAGATTTTTGGACGAGAAAAAGAGTGGAAACCAATGGTTCCCAAACCATAGCCTAGGCAAATCAAACCAATCAATAAGAAAGGTTGTGTTATTGAGAATTTGAGAAACATTCGGAATCGCATGATTCGTATGCTTGTGTTTGTAATGTTTGGTGATCTTTCTATTAAGTTCTATTAGTTCAAAGATTTTTGGACGAGAACAAGAATGGAAACCAACGGTTCCGAAAACATAGCCCAGGCAAATTAAACCAATCAATAAGAAAGGTTGTGTTATTGAGAATTTGACAAACATTCGATATCGCATGATTCATATGCTTGTGTTTGTGTTCTTTGGTGATCTTTTTATCAAGTTCTATTAGTTCGAAGATTTTTGGACGAGAAAAAGAATGGAAACCAGCAGTTCCCAAATCATAGCCTAGGCAAATCAAACCAATCAATAAGAAAGGTTGTGTTATTGAGAATTTGAGAAACATTCGGAATCGCATGATTCGTATGCTTGTGTTTGTAATGTTTGGTGATCTTTCTATCAAGTTCTATTAGTTCAAAGATTTTTGGACGAGAAAAAGAATGGAAACAAATGGTTCCGAAACCATAGCCTAGGCAAATCAAACCAATCAATAAGAAAGGTTGTGTTATTGAGAATTTGACAAACATTCGATATCGCATGATTCGTATGCTTGTGTTGGTGTTGTTTGGTGATCTTTCTATCAAGTTCTATTAGTTCAAAGATTTTTGGACGAGACAAATAGTGGAAACCAACGGTTCCTAAACCATAGCTTAGGCTAATCAAACCAATCAATAAGAAAGGTTGTGTTATTGAGAATTTGAGAAACATTGGGAATCGCATGATTCGTATGCTTGTGTTGGTGTTGTTAGGTTATCTTTCTATCAAGTTCTATTAGTTCAAAGATTTTTTGACAAGAAAAATAATGGAAACCAATGGTTCCCAAACCATAGCCTTGGCAAATCAAACCAATCAATACGAAAGGTTGTGTTATTGAGAATTTGAGAAACATTCGGAATCACATGATTCGTATGCCTGTGTTTTTGTTGTTTGGTGATTTTTCTATCAGGTTCTATTAGCTCAAAGATTTTTGTACGAGAAAAAAAATGTAAACCAACGGTTCCCAAACCATAGCCTAGGCAAATCAAACCAATCAATAAGAAAGGTTGTGTTATTGAGAATTTGAGAAACATTCGGAATCGCATGATTCATATGCTTTTGTTTGTGTTGTTTGGTGATATTTCTGTAAATTTCTATTAGTTCAAAGATTTTTTGACGAGAAAAAGAATGGAAACCAACGGTTCCCAAACTTTAGCCCAGGCAAATCAAACCAATCAATTAGAAAGGTTGTGTTATTAAGAATTTGAGAAACATTCAGAATCGCATGGTTCGTATGATTGTGTTTGTGTTGTTTGGTGACCTTTCTATCAAGTTATATTAGTTCAAAGATTTTTGGACTAGAAAAAGAATGGAAACAAACACTTGCAAAACCATAGCCTAGGATAATTTAACCAATCAATATGGTGTTATGAAGAATTTGAGAAACATTCGGAATCGCATGGTTCGTATGCTTGTGTTTGTGTTGTTTGGTGACCTTTCTATCAAGTTCTATTAGTTCAAAGATTTTTGGACTAGAAAAAAATGGAAACCAACACTTGCAATACCATGGCCTAGGATAATCTAACCAATCAATAAGAAAGGTTGTGTTATTGAGAATTTGAGAAACATTGGGAATCGCATGATTCGTATGCTTGTGTTGGTTTTGTTTGGTGATCTTTCTATCATGTTCTATTAGTTCTGAGATTTTTGGACGAGAAAAAGAATGGAAACCAACGGCTCCGAAACCATATCCTAGGCAAATCAAACCAATCAATAAGAAAGGTTGTGTTATTGAGAATTTGAGAAACATTCGGAATCGCATGATTCGTATGCTTGGACAATAAGAGCTGCAGTGATTTTGTCTGAGTGACCTTGTGATCTATATGACGCTTTGGCCATTCCCATTTCTTGTAAGGTATTAAGTATTTCACTTTCAGATTTTCCATCTATATTCCATTCATAGATGGATTGTCCGTTGTATTCAGTTTGTCTAAATTTTGATCTTTCTTCGTAAAGGATGTCAGGGGGAGTTGGTCTTCTATAGTAGTTTCGTGTATCCATATTTCTTTTTCCAAACATTTTAGTATATCCTTGATATCTATTTCCTCTTTGTCTTACTTTGTTTATTTCAAAGGGTTCACTATCGAAGGCTTCTTCGATATTTTGGATTTTTGTTTCAGATTTAAAGGAGGTAGAGCTTTCTTCAGAATCACTTGATTCTGTGGCCATTCCTTTATTGCTTGGGCAATTTTCTTCTATACAGGTTATGTTGTTTGCAGGGTTTCCTGCTGGTGAGGCCGAGGTAGTATTTAGTTGAGAATTTTGTAAAGTGTTTAGTCTATTTGAAATTCTTTCAAGAATATTAGGAGGAGTAAGGGTAACTTGTGAGAACAAGGTACTAGGGATGCTTTCTGGTCTAAAATGTGGTTTTGAGGTGTTGGTAGGAAATTTAGGGATAGTATTATTATCTATTTGTTCGTGTATCATCTCTACTTGGTTTGCTATGGTATTAAGAACTTGGTTTGAATAATTATTTTGTTCATAGATTTTCTTAATATCTCTAAGATTAACCGTGCTGTTATCAGCATCAGCACGTCCTCTCTTTAGAGGTTCAGCTTTTAGTTCTCCTTCTAAAGAGTTTACTAGTATTCCTTGGAATGGAGGGTGTATAGTTTTAACGGTTCCTCCTGAGATTAATTTCCAGGATTTTGTTAATCTGGTTTGGACATCAATAGTTTTAGTTGTAAAAGGATTTTCTATTCCATGAGAATTTAAATAGAGTGGTAACCATGTAAAGAATGGTATATTTGCTTTTATTTGGTTCATTTCTTTGTACCAGTCTTCTCTAATCTTTTCCCTAAAGGAGTTTTCTATTAACATGAACCATGTTCGTCTAAGACTGTTTTCTTTACTGAGGAAATCCTTCTTAAGATAATCTTTGTCTATGCTAAAGTCTTCTTTGGTTATAACATTTATTCCTGAATAGACTTCACTTGGGGTAGGAGACATAGGTAAGTTTCTTTGGTCATTTTCTTCAACTGGTAAGGGATCTTGGTAATGGACATAATTGTTTCTAACGGTTTCTGTAAGATGGCTCCTAACGGACATAAACGGTTCACTATAGGAAGATCTAGGGGGAACAAACCTGAGTCTGTTGTAGACAGAGTTGTCTCTGCAGGAATAGAATTTTAGTAAAACTTTTCCTTCTGACTCTATAATCTCAGAAATTTCTTTTTGTTCAAGATTAGGAGGAGGATTGTCATGAGAAATTTCTAAGGTTTCTGGGATTGTAATTTCGTTCCACTTAATTGTTTTAGGAGTAAAGGTACTAGATTTTTCAGCTTCTAGTTGGAGGAGAATAGTTTCTCCTTTTGGTAATTGAGGTATAATACACTTAGGGTTCGTAAGAGAACTCATTTCTCAAATTCTCAATAACACAACCTTTCTTATTGATTGGTTTGATTTTCCTAGGCTATGGTTTCGGAACCGTTGGTTTCCATTCTTTTTCTCGTCCAAAAATTTTTGAACTAATAGAACATGATAGAAAGATCACCAAACAACACAAACACAAGCATACGAACATGCGATTCCGAATGTTTCTCAAATTCTCAATAGCACAACCTTTCTTATTGATTGGTTTGATTTGCCTAGGCTATGGTTTGGGAACCGGCTGTTTCCATTCTTCTTCTCGTCAAAAAATCATTGAACTAATAGAACTTGATAGAAAGATAACCAAACAACACCAATACAAGCATACGAATCATGCGATTTTGAATGTTTCTCAAATTCTCAATAACACAACCTTTCTTATTGATTGGTTTGATGTGCCTAGGCTATGGTTTGAGAACTGTTGGTTTCCATTCTTTTTCTCGCCCAAAAATCTTTGAACTAATAGAGCTGGATAGAAGGATCACCAAACAACACAAACACAAGCATATGAATCATGCGATTTCGAATGTTTGTCAAATTCTCAATAACACAACGTTTCTTATTGATTGGTTTGATTTTCCTAGGCTATAGTTTCGGAACCGTTGGTTTCCATAATTTTTCTCGTCCAAAAATCTTTGAACTAATAGAACTGGATAGAAGGATCACCAAACAACACAAACACAAGCATACGAATCATGCGATTTTGAATGTTTCTCAAATTCTCAATAACACAACCTTTCTTATTGATTGGTTTGATTTGCCTAGGCTATGGTTTGGGAACTGTTGGTTTCCATTCTTTTTCTCGCCCAAAAATCTTTGAACTAATAGAGCTGGATAGAAAGATCACCAAACAACACAAACACAAGCATATGAATCATGCGATTTCGAATGTTTGTCAAATTCTCAATAACAATACCTTTCTTATTGATTGGTTTGATTTTCCTAGGCTATAGTTTCGGAGCCGTTGGTTTCCATTCTTTTTCTCGTCCAAAAATCTTTGAACGAATAGAACTTAATAGAAAGATCACCAAACAACACAAACACAAGCATACGAACATGCGATTCCGAATGTTTCTCAAATTCTCAATAACACAACCTTTCTTATTGATTGGTTTGATTTGCCAAGACTATGGTTTGGGAACCGTTGGTTTCCATTCTTCTTCTCGTCAAAAAATCTTTGAACTAATAGAACTTGATAGAAAGATCACCAAACAACACCCACACAAGCATACGAATCATGCGATTCCGAATGTTTCTCAAATTCTCAATAACACAACCTTTCTTATTGATTGGTTTGATTTGCCTAGGCTATGGTTTCGGAGCCGTTGGTTTCCATTCTTTTTCTCGTCCAAAAATCTCAGAACTTATAGAACATGAAAGAAAGATCACCAAACAACACCAACACAAGCATACGAATCATGCGATTCCCAATGTTTCTCAAATTCTCAATAACACAACCTTTCTTATTGATTGGTTAGATTATCCTAGGCCATGGTTTTGCAAGTGTTGGTTTCCATTTTTTTCTAGTCCAAAAATCTTTGAACTAATAGAACTTGATAGAAAGGTCACCAAACAACACAAACACAAGCATACGAACCATGCGATTCCGAATGTTTCTCAAATTCTTAATAACACCATATTGATTGGTTAAATTATCCTAGGCTATGGTTTTGCAAGTGTTTGTTTCCATTCTTTTTCTAGTCCAAAAATCTTTGAACTAAAATAACTTGATAGAAAGGTCACCAAACAACACAAACACAAGCATACGAACCATGCGATTCTGAATGTTTCTCAAATTCTTAATAACACAACCTTTCTAATTGATTGGTTTGATTTGCCTGGGCTAATATTTGGGAACCGTTGGTTTCCATTCTTTTTCTCGTCAAAAAATCTTTGAACTAATAGAAATTGATAGAAATATCACAAAACAACACAAACAAAAGCATATGAATCATGCGATTCCGAATGTTTCTCAAATTCTCAATAACACAACCTTTCTTATTGATTGGTTTGATTTGCCTAGGCTATGGTTTGGGAACCGTTGGTTTACATTCTTTTTCTCGTACAAAAATGTTTGAGCTAATAGAACCTGATAGAAAGATCACCAAACAACAAAAACACAGGCATACGAATCATGCGATTCCGAATGTTTCTCAAATTCTCAATGACACAACCTTTCGTATTGATTGGTTTGATTTGCCAAGGCTATAGTTTGGGAACCGTTGGTTTCCATTCCTTTTCTCGTCCAAAAATCTTTGAACTAATAGAACTTGATAGAAAGATCACCAAACATTACAAACACAAGCATACGAATCATGCGATTCCGAATGTTTCTCAAATTCTCAATAACACAACCTTTCTTATTGATTGGTTTGATTTGACTAGGCTATAGTTTCGGAACCGTTGGTTTCCATTCTTTTTCTCGTCCAAAAATCTTTGAACTAATAGAACTTAATAGAAAGATCACCAAACAACACAAACACAAGCATACGAACATGCGATTCCGAATGTTTCTCAAATTCTCAATAACACAACCTTTCTTATTGATTGGTTTGATTTGCCTAGGCTATGGTTTGGGAACTTTTGGTTTCCATTCTTCTTCTCGTCAAAAAATCTTTGAACTAATAGAACTTGATAGAAAGATCACCAAACAACACCCACACAAGCATACGAATCATGCGATTCCGAATGTTTCTCAAATTCTCAATAACACAACCTTTCTTATTGATTGGTTTGATTTGCCTAGGCTATGGTTTCGGAGCCGTTGGTTTCCATTCTTTTTCTCGTCCAAAAATCTCAGAACTAATAGAACATGATAGAAAGATCACCAAACAACACCAACACAAGCATACGAATCATGCGATACCCAATGTTTCTCAAATTCTCAATAGCACAACCTTTCTTATTGATTGGTTCGATTTGCCTAGGCTATGGTTTAGGAACTGTTGGTTTCCACTATTTGTCTCGTCCAAAAATCTTTGAACTAATAGAACTTGATAGAAAGATCACCAAAAACCACAACCACAAGCATACAAATCATGCGATATCGAATGTTTGTCAAATTCTCAATAACACAACCTTTCTTATTGATTGGCTTAATTTGCCTAGGCTATGTTTTCAGAACCGTTAGTTTCCATTCTTTTTCTCGTCCAAAAATCTCTGAACTAATAGAACATGATAGAAAGATCACCAAACAACACCAACACAAGCATACGAATCATGCGATTCCCAATGTTTCTCAAATTCTCAATCACACAACCTTTCATATTGATTGGTTAGATTATCCTAGGCCATGGTTTTGCAAGTGTTGGTTTCCATTTTTTTCTAGTCCAAAAATCTTTGAACTAATAGAACTTGATAGAAAGGTCACCAAACAACACAAACACAAGCATACGAACCATGCGATTCCGAATGTTTCTCAAATTCTTAATAACACCATATTGATTGGTTAAATTATCCTAGGCTATGGTTTTACAAGTGTTTGTTTCCATTCTTTTTCTAGTTTAAAAATCTTTGAACTAATATAACTTGATAGAAAGGTCACCAAACAACACCAACACAAGCATACGAACCATGCGATTCTGAATGTTTCTCAAATTCTTAATAACACAACCTTTCTAATTGATTGGTTTGATTTGCCTGGGCTAATGTTTGGGAACCGTTGGTTTCCATTCTTTTTCTCGTCAAAAAATCTTTGAACTAATAGAAATTGATAGAAATATCACCAAACAACACAAATACAAGCATATGAATCATGCGATTCCGAATGTTTCTCAAATTCTCAATAACACAACCTTTCTTATTGATTGGTTTGATTTGCCTAGGCTATGGTATGGGAACCGTTGGTTTACATTCTTTTTCTTGTACAAAAATCTTTGAGCTAATAGAACTTGATAGAAAGATCACCAAACAACAAAAACACAGGCATACGAATCATGCGATTCCGAATGTTTCTCAAATTCTCAATAACACAACCTTTCGTATTGATTGGTTTGATTTTCCAAGGCTATGGTTTGGGAACCGTTGGTTTCCATTCTTTTTCTTGTCAAAAAATCTTTGAACTAATAGAACTTGATAGAAAGATCACCTAACAACACCAACACAAGCATAGGAATCATGCGATTCCCAATGTTTCTCAAATTCTCACTAACACAACCTTTCTTATTGATTGGTTTGATTTGCCTAGGCTATGGTATGGGAACCGTTGGTTTACATTCTTTTTCTCTTCCAAAAATCTTTGAACTAATAGAACTTGACAGAAAGATCACCAAACATTACAAACACATGCGTACGAATCATGCGATTCCGAATGTTTCTCAAATTCTCAATAACAGAACCTTTCTTATTGATTGGTTTGATTTGCCTAGGCTATGATTTGGGAACCGTTGGTTTCCATTCTTTTTCTTGTCCAAAAATCTTCGAACTAATAGAACTTGATAAAAAGATCACCAAAGAACACAAACACAAGCATACGAATCATGCGATATCGAATGTTTGTCAAATTCTCAATAACACAACCTTTCTTATTGATTGGTTTAATTTGCCTGGGCTATGTTTTCGGAACCGTTGGTTTCCATTCTTGTTCTCGTCCAAAAATCTTTGAACTAATAGAACTTGATAGAAAGATCACCAAACATTACAAACACAACTATACGAATCATGGGATTCCGAATGTTTCTCAAATTCTCAATAAAACAACCTTTCTTATTGATTGGTTTGATTTGCCTAGGCTATGGTTTGGGAACCGTTGGTTTCCATTCTTTTTCTCGTCCAAAAATCTTCGAACTAATAGAACTTGATAAAAATATCACCAAAGAACACAAACACAAGCATACGAATCATGCGATTTTGAATGTTTCTCAAATTCTCAATAACACAACCTTTCTTATTGATTGGTTTGATTTGCCTAGGCTATGGTTTGGGAACTTTTGGTTTCCATTCTTCTTCTCGTCAAAAAATCTTTGAACTAATAGAACTTGATAGAAAGATCACCAAACAACACCCACACAAGCATACGAATCATGCGATTCCGAATGTTTCTCAAATTCTCAATAACACAACCTTTCTTATTGATTGGTTTGATTTGCCTAGGCTATGGTTTCGGAGCCATTGGTTTCCATTCTTTTTCTCGTCCAAAAATCTCAGAACTAATAGAACATGATAGAAAGATCACCAAACAACACCAACACAAGCATACGAATCATGCGATACCCAATGTTTCTCAAATTCTCAATAGCACAACCTTTCTTATTGATTGGTTTGATTTGCCTAGGCTATGGTTTAGGAACCGTTGGTTTCCACTATTTGTCTCGTCCAAAAATCTTTGAACTAATAGAACTTGATAGAAAGATCACCAAAAACCACAACCACAAGCATACAAATCATGCGATATCGAATGTTTGTCAAATTCTCAATAACACAACCTTTCTTATTGATTGGCTTAATTTGCCTAGGCTATGTTTTCAGAACCGTTAGTTTCCATTCTTTTTCTCGTCCAAAAATCTCTGAACTAATAGAACTTGATAAAAATATCACCAAAGAACACAAACACAAGCATACGAATCATGCGATTTTGAATGTTTCTCAAATTCTCAATAACACAACCTTTCTTATTGATTGGTTTGATTTTCCTAGGATATGGTTTGGAAACCGTTGTGTTTCCATTCTTTTTCTCGCCCAAAAATCTTTGAACTAATAGAGCTGGATAGAAGGATCACCAAACAACACAAACACAAGAATATGAATCATGTGATTTCGAATGTTTGTCAAATTCTCAATAACACAACCTTTCTTATTGATTGGTTTGATTTGCCTAGGCTATGGTTTGAGAACTGTTGGTTTCCATTCTTTTTCTCGCCCAAAAATCTTTGAACTAATAAAGCTGGATAGAAGGATCACCAAACAACACAAACACAAGCATATGAATCATGCGATTTCGAATGTTTGTCAAATTCTCAGTAACACAACGTTTCTTATTGATTGGTTTGATTTTCCTAGGCTATAGTTTCGGAACCGTTGGTTTCCATTCTTTTTCTCGTCCAAAAATCTTTGAACTAATAGAACTGGATAGAAGGATCACCAAACAACACAAACACAAGCATACGAATCATGCGATTTTGAATGTTTCTCAAATTCTCAATAACACAACCTTTCTTATTGATTGGTTTGATTTGCCTAGGCTATGGTTTGGGAACCGTTGGTTTCCATTCTTTTTCTAGTCCATAAATGTTTGACCTAATAGAACTTGATAGAAAGATCACCATACAACACAAACACAAGCATACGAATCATGCGATTCCGAATGTTTCTCGAATTCTCAATCACACAACCTTTCTTATTGATTCGTTTGATTTGCCTAGGCTATGGTTTGGGAACCGTTGGTATCCATTCTTTTTCTAGTCCGTAAATGTTTGAACTAATAGAACTTGGTAGAAAGATCACGAAACAACACAAACACAAGCATACGAATCATGCGATTCCGAATGTTTCTCAAATTCTCAATAACACAACCTTTCTTATTGATTCGTTTGATTTGCCTAGGCTATGGTTTGGGAACCGTTGGTTTCCATTCTTTTTCTAGTCCATAAATGTTTGAACTAATAGAACTTGATAGAAAGATCACCATACAACACAAACACAAGCATACGAATCATGCGATTTCGAATGTTTCTCAAATTCTCAATAACCCAACCTTTCTTTTTGATTCGTTTGATTTGCCTAGGCTATGGTTTGGGAACCGTTGGTTTCCATTTCTTTTCTAGTCCATAAATGTTTGAACTAATAGAACTTGGTAGAAAGATCACCAAACAACACAAACACAAGCACACGAATCATGCAATTCGGAATGTTTCTCAAATTCTCAATAACACAACCTTTCTTATTGATTCGTTTGATTTGCGTAGGCTATTGTTTGAAAACCGTTGGTCTCCATTCTTTTTCTAGTCCATAAATGTTTGAACTAATAGAACTTGGTAGAAAGATCACCAAACAACACAAACACAAGCAAACGAATCATGCGATTCCGAATGTTTCTCAAATTCTCAATAACACAACCGTTCTTTTTGATTCGTTTGATTTGCCTAGGCTATGATTTGGGTACCGTTGGTTTCCATTCTTTTTCTAGTCCATAAATGTTTGAACTATTAGAACTTGGTAGAAAGATCACGAAACAACACAAACACAAGCATACGAATCATGCGATTCCGAATGTTTCTCAAAATCTAAATAACACAACCTTTCTTATTGATTGGTTTATTTGCCTAGGCTATGGTTTGGGAACCGTTGGTTTCCATTATTTTTTCTAGTCCATAAATGTTTGAACTAATGAAACTTGGTAGAAAGATCACGAAACAACACAAACACAAGCATACGAATCATGCGATTCCGAATGTTTCTCGAATTCTCAATAACACAACCTTTCTTATTGATTGGTTTGATTTGCCTAGGCTATGGTTTGGGAACCGTTGGTTTCCATTCTTTTTCTAGTCCATAAACGTTTGACCTAATAGAACTTGATAGAAAGATCACCATACAACACAAACACAAGCATACGAATCATGCGATTCCGAATGTTTCTCAAATTCTCAATCACACAACCTTTCTTATTGATTCGTTTGATTTGCCTAGGCTATGGTTTCGGAACCGTTGGTATCCATTCTTTTTCTAGTCCGTAAATGTTTGAACTAATAGAACTTGGTAGAAAGATCACCAAACAACACAAACACAAGCATACGAATCATGCGATTCCGAATGTTTCTCAAATTCTCAATAACACAACCTTTCTTATTGATTGGTTTGATTTGCCTAGGCTATGGTTTGGGAACCGTTGGTTTCCATTCTTTTTCTAGTCCATAAATGTTTGAACTAATAGAACTTGATAGAAAGATCACCATACAACACAAACACAAGCATACGAATCATGCGATTCCGAATGTTTCTCAAATTCTCAATAACCCAACCTTTCTTTTTGATTCGTTTGATTTGCCTAGGCTATGGTTTGGGAACTGTTGGTTTCCATTTCTTTTCTAGTCCATAAATGTTTGAACTAATAGAACTTGGTAGAAAGATCACCAAACAACACAAACACAAGCACACGAATCATGCGATTCGGAATGTTTCTCAAATTCTCAATAACACAACCTTTCTTATTGATTCGTTTGATTTGCGTAGGCTATTGTTTGAAAACCGTTGGTTTCCATTCTTTTTCTAGTCCATAAATGTTTGAACTAATAGAACTTGGTAGAAAGATCACCAAACAACACAAACACAAGCAAACGAATCATGCGATTCCGAATGTTTCTCAAATTCTCAATAACACAACCGTTCTTTTTGATTCGTTTGATTTGCCTAGGCTATGATTTAGGTACCGTTGGTTTCCATTCTTTTTCTAGTCCATAAATGTTTGAACTATTAGAACTTGGTAGAAAGATCACGAAACAACACAAACACAAGCATACGAATCATGCGATTCCGAATGTTTCTCAAATTCTCAATAACACAACCTTTCTTATTGATTGGTTTATTTGCCTAGGCTATGGTTTGGGAACCGTTGGTTTCCATTATTTTTTCTAGTCCATAAATGTTTGAACAAATGAAACTTGGTAGAAAGATCACGAAACAACACAAACACAAGCATACGAATCATGCGATTCCGAATGTTTCTCGAATTCTCAATAACACAACCTTTCTTATTGATTGGTTTGATTTGCCTAGGCTATGGTTTGGGAACCGTTGGTTTCCATTCTTTTTCTAGTCCATAAATGTTTGACCTAATAGAACTTGATAGAAAGATCACCATACAACACAAACACAAGCATACGAATCATGCGATTCCGAATGTTTCTCAAATTCTCAATCACACAACCTTTCTTATTGATTCGTTTGATTTGCCTAGGCTATGGTTTGGGAACCGTTGGTATCCATTCTTTTTCTAGTCCGTAAATGTTTGAACTAATAGAACTTTGTAGAAAGATCACCAAACAACTCAAACACAAGCATACGAATCATGCGATTCCGAATGTTTCTCAAATTCTCAATAACACAACCTTTCTTATTGATTGGTTTGATTTGCCTAGGCTATGGTTTGGGAACCGTTGGTTTCCATTCTTTTTCTAGTCCATAAATGTTTGAACTAATAGAACTTGATAGAAAGATCACCATACAAGACAAACACAAGCATACGAATCATGCGATTCCGAATGTTTCTCAAATTCTCAATAACACAACCTTTCTTTTTGATTCGTTTGATTTGCCTAGACTATGGTTTGGGAACCGTTGGTTTCCATTTTTTTTCTAGTCCATAAATGTTTGAACTAATAGAACTTGGTAGAAAGATCACCAAACAACACAAACACAAGCACACGAATCATGCGATTCGGAATGTTTCTCAAATTCTCAATAACACAACCTTTCTTATTGATTCGTTTGATTTGCGTAGGCTATTGTTTGAAGACCGTTGGTTTCCATTCTTTTTCTAGTCCATAAATGTTTGAACTAATAGAACTTGGTAGAAAGATGACCAAACAACACAAACACAAGCAAACGAATCATGCGATTCCGAATGTTTCTCAAATTCTCAATAACACAACCGTTCTTTTTGATTCGTTTGATTTGCCTAGGCTATGATTTGGGTACCGTTGGTTTCCATTCTTTTTCTAGTCCATAAATGTTTGAACTATTAGAACTTGGTAGAAAGATCACGAAACAACACAAACACAAGCATACGAATCATGCGATTCCGAATGTTTCTCAAAATCTAAATAACACAACCTTTCTTATTGATTGGTTTATTTGCCTAGGCTATGGTTTGGGAACCGTTGGTTTCCATTATTTTTTCTAGTCCATAAATGTTTGAACTAATGAAACTTGGTAGAAAGATCACGAAACAACACAAACACAAGCATACGAATCATGCGATTCCGAATGTTTCTCGAATTCTCAATAACACAACCTTTCTTATTGATTGGTTTGATTTGCCTAGGCTATGGTTTGGGAACCGTTGGTTTCCATTCTTTTTCTAGTCCATAAACGTTTGACCTAATAGAACTTGATAGAAAGATCACCATACAACACAAACACAAGCATACGAATCATGCGATTCCGAATGTTTCTCAAATTCTCAATCACACAACCTTTCTTATTGATTCGTTTGATTTGCCTAGGCTATGGTTTGGGAACCGTTGGTATCCATTCTTTTTCTAGTCCGTAAATGTTTGAACTAATAGAACTTGGTAGAAAGATCACCAAACAACACAAACACAAGCATACGAATCATGCGATTCCGAATGTTTCTCAAATTCTCAATAACACAACCTTTCTTATTGATTGGTTTGATTTGCCTAGGCTATGGTTTGGGAACCGTTGGTTTCCATTCTTTTTCTAGTCCATAAATGTTTGAACTAATAGAACTTGATAGAAAGATCACCATACAACACAAACACAAGCATACGAATCATGCGATTCCGAATGTTTCTCAAATTCTCAATAACCCAACCTTTCTTTTTGATTCGTTTGATTTGCCTAGGCTATGGTGTGGGAACCGTTGGTTTCCATTTCTTTTCTAGTCCATAAATGTTTGAACTAATAGAACTTGGTAGAAAGATCACCAAACAACACAAACACAAGCACACGAATCATGCGATTCGGAATGTTTCTCAAATTCTCAATAACACAACCTTTCTTATTGATTCGTTTGATTTGCGTAGGCTATTGTTTGAAAACCGTTGGTTTCCATTCTTTTTCTAGTCCATAAATGTTTGAACTAATAGAACTTGGTAGAAAGATCACCAAACAACACAAACACAAGCAAACGAATCATGCGATTCCGAATGTTTCTCAAATTCTCAATAACACAACCGTTCTTTTTGATTCGTTTGATTTGCCTAGGCTATGATTTAGGTACCGTTGGTTTCCATTCTTTTTCTAGTCCATAAATGTTTGAACTATTAGAACTTGGTAGAAAGATCACGAAACAACACAAACACAAGCATACGAATCATGCGATTCCGAATGTTTCTCAAATTCTCAATAACACAACCTTTCTTATTGATTGGTTTATTTGCCTAGGCTATGGTTTGGGAACCGTTGGTTTCCATTATTTTTTCTAGTCCATAAATGTTTGAACAAATGAAACTTGGTAGAAAGATCACGAAACAACACAAACACAAGCATACGAATCATGCGATTCCGAATGTTTCTCGAATTCTCAATAACACAACCTTTCTTATTGATTGGTTTGATTTGCCTAGGCTATGGTTTGGGAACCGTTGGTTTCCATTCTTTTTCTAGTCCATAAATGTTTGACCTAATAGAACTTGATAGAAAGATCACCATACAACACAAACACAAGCATACGAATCATGCGATTCCGAATGTTTCTCAAATTCTCAATCACACAACCTTTCTTATTGATTCGTTTGATTTGCCTAGGCTATGGTTTGGGAACCGTTGGTATCCATTCTTTTTCTAGTCCGTAAATGTTTGAACTAATAGAACTTTGTAGAAAGATCACCAAACAACTCAAACACAAGCATACGAATCATGCGATTCCGAATGTTTCTCAAATTCTCAATAACACAACCTTTCTTATTGATTGGTTTGATTTGCCTAGGCTATGGTTTGGGAACCGTTGGTTTCCATTCTTTTTCTAGTCCATAAATGTTTGAACTAATAGAACTTGATAGAAAGATCACCATACAAGACAAACACAAGCATACGAATCATGCGATTCCGAATGTTTCTCAAATTCTCAATAACACAACCTTTCTTTTTGATTCGTTTGATTTGCCTAGACTATGGTTTGGGAACCGTTGGTTTCCATTTTTTTTCTAGTCCATAAATGTTTGAACTAATAGAACTTGGTAGAAAGATCACCAAACAACACAAACACAAGCACACGAATCATGCGATTCGGAATGTTTCTCAAATTCTCAATAACACAACCTTTCTTATTGATTCGTTTGATTTGCGTAGGCTATTGTTTGAAAACCGTTGGTTTCCATTCTTTTTCTAGTCCATAAATGTTTGAACTAATAGAACTTGGTAGAAAGATCACCAAACAACACAAACACAAGCAAACGAATCATGCGATTCCGAATGTTTCTCAAATTCTCAATAACACAACCGTTCTTTTTGATTCGTTTGATTTTCCTAGGCTATGATTTAGGTACCGTTGGTTTCCATTCTTTTTCTAGTCCATAAATGTTTGAACTATTAGAACTTGGTAGAAAGATCACGAAACAACACAAACACAAGCATACGAATCATGCGATTCCGAATGTTTCTCAAATTCTCAATAACACAACCTTTCTTATTGATTGGTTTATTTGCCTAGGCTATGGTTTGGGAACCGTTGGTTTCCATTATTTTTTCTAGTCCATAAATGTTTGAACAAATGAAACTTGGTAGAAAGATCACGAAACAACACAAACACAAGCATACGAATCATGCGATTCCGAATGTTTCTCGAATTCTCAATAACACAACCTTTCTTATTGATTGGTTTGATTTGCCTAGGCTATGGTTTGGGAACCGTTGGTTTCCATTCTTTTTCTAGTCCATAAATGTTTGACCTAATAGAACTTGATAGAAAGATCACCATACAACACAAACACAAGCATACGAATCATGCGATTCCGAATGTTTCTCAAATTCTCAATCACACAACCTTTCTTATTGATTCGTTTGATTTGCCTAGGCTATGGTTTGGGAACCGTTGGTATCCATTCTTTTTCTAGTCCGTAAATGTTTGAACTAATAGAACTTTGTAGAAAGATCACCAAACAACTCAAACACAAGCATACGAATCATGCGATTCCGAATGTTTCTCAAATTCTCAATAACACAACCTTTCTTATTGATTGGTTTGATTTGCCTAGGCTATGGTTTGGGAACCGTTGGTTTCCATTCTTTTTCTAGTCCATAAATGTTTGAACTAATAGAACTTGATAGAAAGATCACCATACAAGACAAACACAAGCATACGAATCATGCGATTCCGAATGTTTCTCAAATTCTCAATAACACAACCTTTCTTTTTGATTCGTTTGATTTGCCTAGACTATGGTTTGGGAACCGTTGGTTTCCATTTTTTTTCTAGTCCATAAATGTTTGAACTAATAGAACTTGGTAGAAAGATCACCAAACAACACAAACACAAGCACACGAATCATGCGATTCGGAATGTTTCTCAAATTCTCAATAACACAACCTTTCTTATTGATTCGTTTGATTTGCGTAGGCTATTGTTTGAAGACCGTTGGTTTCCATTCTTTTTCTAGTCCATAAATGTTTGAACTAATAGAACTTGGTAGAAAGATGACCAAACAACACAAACACAAGCAAACGAATCATGCGATTCCGAATGTTTCTCAAATTCTCAATAACACAACCGTTCTTTTTGATTCGTTTGATTTGCCTAGGCTATGATTTGGGTACCGTTGGTTTCCATTCTTTTTCTAGTCCATAAATGTTTGAACTATTAGAACTTGGTAGAAAGATCACGAAACAACACAAACACAAGCATACGAATCATGCGATTCCGAATGTTTCTCAAAATCTAAATAACACAACCTTTCTTATTGATTGGTTTATTTGCCTAGGCTATGGTTTGGGAACCGTTGGTTTCCATTATTTTTTCTAGTCCATAAATGTTTGAACTAATGAAACTTGGTAGAAAGATCACGAAACAACACAAACACAAGCATACGAATCATGCGATTCCGAATGTTTCTCGAATTCTCAATAACACAACCTTTCTTATTGATTGGTTTGATTTGCCTAGGCTATGGTTTGGGAACCGTTGGTTTCCATTCTTTTTCTAGTCCATAAACGTTTGACCTAATAGAACTTGATAGAAAGATCACCATACAACACAAACACAAGCATACGAATCATGCGATTCCGAATGTTTCTCAAATTCTCAATCACACAACCTTTCTTATTGATTCGTTTGATTTGCCTAGGCTATGGTTTGGGAACCGTTGGTATCCATTCTTTTTCTAGTCCGTAAATGTTTGAACTAATAGAACTTGGTAGAAAGATCACCAAACAACACAAACACAAGCATACGAATCATGCGATTCCGAATGTTTCTCAAATTCTCAATAACACAACCTTTCTTATTGATTGGTTTGATTTGCCTAGGCTATGGTTTGGGAACCGTTGGTTTCCATTCTTTTTCTAGTCCATAAATGTTTGAACTAATAGAACTTGATAGAAAGATCACCATACAACACAAACACAAGCATACGAATCATGCGATTCCGAATGTTTCTCAAATTCTCAATAACCCAACCTTTCTTTTTGATTCGTTTGATTTGCCTAGGCTATGGTGTGGGAACCGTTGGTTTCCATTTCTTTTCTAGTCCATAAATGTTTGAACTAATAGAACTTGGTAGAAAGATCACCAAACAACACAAACACAAGCACACGAATCATGCGATTCGGAATGTTTCTCAAATTCTCAATAACACAACCTTTCTTATTGATTCGTTTGATTTGCGTAGGCTATTGTTTGAAAACCGTTGGTTTCCATTCTTTTTCTAGTCCATAAATGTTTGAACTAATAGAACTTGGTAGAAAGATCACCAAACAACACAAACACAAGCAAACGAATCATGCGATTCCGAATGTTTCTCAAATTCTCAATAACACAACCGTTCTTTTTGATTCGTTTGATTTGCCTAGGCTATGATTTAGGTACCGTTGGTTTCCATTCTTTTTCTAGTCCATAAATGTTTGAACTATTAGAACTTGGTAGAAAGATCACGAAACAACACAAACACAAGCATACGAATCATGCGATTCCGAATGTTTCTCAAATTCTCAATAACACAACCTTTCTTATTGATTGGTTTATTTGCCTAGGCTATGGTTTGGGAACCGTTGGTTTCCATTATTTTTTCTAGTCCATAAATGTTTGAACAAATGAAACTTGGTAGAAAGATCACGAAACAACACAAACACAAGCATACGAATCATGCGATTCCGAATGTTTCTCGAATTCTCAATAACACAACCTTTCTTATTGATTGGTTTGATTTGCCTAGGCTATGGTTTGGGAACCGTTGGTTTCCATTCTTTTTCTAGTCCATAAATGTTTGACCTAATAGAACTTGATAGAAAGATCACCATACAACACAAACACAAGCATACGAATCATGCGATTCCGAATGTTTCTCAAATTCTCAATCACACAACCTTTCTTATTGATTCGTTTGATTTGCCTAGGCTATGGTTTGGGAACCGTTGGTATCCATTCTTTTTCTAGTCCGTAAATGTTTGAACTAATAGAACTTTGTAGAAAGATCACCAAACAACTCAAACACAAGCATACGAATCATGCGATTCCGAATGTTTCTCAAATTCTCAATAACACAACCTTTCTTATTGATTGGTTTGATTTGCCTAGGCTATGGTTTGGGAACCGTTGGTTTCCATTCTTTTTCTAGTCCATAAATGTTTGAACTAATAGAACTTGATAGAAAGATCACCATACAAGACAAACACAAGCATACGAATCATGCGATTCCGAATGTTTCTCAAATTCTCAATAACACAACCTTTCTTTTTGATTCGTTTGATTTGCCTAGACTATGGTTTGGGAACCGTTGGTTTCCATTTTTTTTCTAGTCCATAAATGTTTGAACTAATAGAACTTGGTAGAAAGATCACCAAACAACACAAACACAAGCACACGAATCATGCGATTCGGAATGTTTCTCAAATTCTCAATAACACAACCTTTCTTATTGATTCGTTTGATTTGCGTAGGCTATTGTTTGAAGACCGTTGGTTTCCATTCTTTTTCTAGTCCATAAATGTTTGAACTAATAGAACTTGGTAGAAAGATGACCAAACAACACAAACACAAGCAAACGAATCATGCGATTCCGAATGTTTCTCAAATTCTCAATAACACAACCGTTCTTATTGATTCGTTTGTTTTGCCTAGGCTATGGATTGGGAACCGTTGGTTTCCATTCTTTTTCTAGTCCATAAATGTTTGAACTAATAGAACTTGGTAGAAAGATCACCAAACAACACAAACACAAGCATATGGATCATGCGATTCCGAATGTTTCTCAAATTCTCAATAACACAACCTTTCTTATTGATTCGTTTTATTTGCGTAGGCTATCGTTTGGGAACCATTGGTTTCCATTCTTTTTCTAGTCCATAAATGTTTGAACTAATAGAACTTAGTAGAAAGATCACGAAACAACACAAACACAAGCATACGAATCATGCGATTCCGAATGTTTCTCAAATTCTCAATAACACAACCTTTCTTATTGATTCGTTTGATTTGCCTAGGCTATGGTTTGGGAACCGTTGGTTTCCATTCTTTTTCTAGTCCATAAATGTTTGAACTAATAGAAATTGGTAGAAAGATCACGAAACAACACAAACACAAGCATATGAATCATGCGATTCCGAATGTTTCTCAAATTCTCAATCACACAACCTTTCTTATTGATTCGTTTGATTTGCCTAGGCTATGGTTTGGGAACCGTTGGTATCCATTCTTTTTCTAGTCCGTAAATGTTTGAACTAATAGAACTTGGTAGAAAGATCACCAAACAACACAAACACAAGCATACGAATCATGCGATTCCGAATGTTTCTCAAATTCTCAATAACACAACCTTTCTTATTGATTGGTTTGATTTGCCTAGGCTATGGTTTGGGAACCGTTGGTTTCCATTCTTTTTCTAGTCCATAAATGTTTGAACTAATAGAACTTGATAGAAAGATCACCATACAACACAAACACAAGCATACGAATCATGCGATTCCGAATGTTTCTCAAATTCTCAATAACCCAACCTTTCTTTTTGATTCGTTTGATTTGCCTAGGCTATGGTTTGGGAACCGTTGGTTTCCATTTCTTTTCTAGTCCATAAATGTTTGAACTAATAGAACTTGGTAGAAAGATCACCAAACAACACAAACACAAGCACACGAATCATGCGATTCGGAATGTTTCTCAAATTCTCAATAACACAACCTTTCTTATTGATTCGTTTGATTTGCGTAGGCTATTGTTTGAAAACCGTTGGTTTCCATTCTTTTTCTAGTCCATAAATGTTTGAACTAATAGAACTTGGTAGAAAGATCACCAAACAACACAAACACAAGCAAACGAATCATGCGATTCCGAATGTTTCTCAAATTCTCAATAACACAACCGTTCTTTTTGATTCGTTTGATTTGCCTAGGCTATGATTTAGGTACCGTTGGTTTCCATTCTTTTTCTAGTCCATAAATGTTTGAACTATTAGAACTTGGTAGAAAGATCACGAAACAACACAAACACAAGCATACGAATCATGCGATTCCGAATGTTTCTCAAATTCTCAATAACACAACCTTTCTTATTGATTGGTTTATTTGCCTAGGCTATGGTTTGGGAACCGTTGGTTTCCATTATTTTTTCTAGTCCATAAATGTTTGAACAAATGAAACTTGGTAGAAAGATCACGAAACAACACAAACACAAGCATACGAATCATGCGATTCCGAATGTTTCTCGAATTCTCAATAACACAACCTTTCTTATTGATTGGTTTGATTTGCCTAGGCTATGGTTTGGGAACCGTTGGTTTCCATTCTTTTTCTAGTCCATAAATGTTTGACCTAATAGAACTTGATAGAAAGATCACCATACAACACAAACACAAGCATACGAATCATGCGATTCCGAATGTTTCTCAAATTCTCAATCACACAACCTTTCTTATTGATTCGTTTGATTTGCCTAGGCTATGGTTTGGGAACCGTTGGTATCCATTCTTTTTCTAGTCCGTAAATGTTTGAACTAATAGAACTTTGTAGAAAGATCACCAAACAACTCAAACACAAGCATACGAATCATGCGATTCCGAATGTTTCTCAAATTCTCAATAACACAACCTTTCTTATTGATTGGTTTGATTTGCCTAGGCTATGGTTTGGGAACCGTTGGTTTCCATTCTTTTTCTAGTCCATAAATGTTTGAACTAATAGAACTTGATAGAAAGATCACCATACAAGACAAACACAAGCATACGAATCATGCGATTCCGAATGTTTCTCAAATTCTCAATAACACAACCTTTCTTTTTGATTCGTTTGATTTGCCTAGACTATGGTTTGGGAACCGTTGGTTTCCATTTTTTTTCTAGTCCATAAATGTTTGAACTAATAGAACTTGGTAGAAAGATCACCAAACAACACAAACACAAGCACACGAATCATGCGATTCGGAATGTTTCTCAAATTCTCAATAACACAACCTTTCTTATTGATTCGTTTGATTTTCGTAGGCTATTGTTTGAAGACCGTTGGTTTCCATTCTTTTTCTAGTCCATAAATGTTTGAACTAATAGAACTTGGTAGAAAGATGACCAAACAACACAAACACAAGCAAACGAATCATGCGATTCCGAATGTTTCTCAAATTCTCAATAACACAACCGTTCTTATTGATTCGTTTGTTTTGCCTAGGCTATGGATTGGGAACCGTTGGTTTCCATTCTTTTTCTAGTCCATAAATGTTTGAACTAATAGAACTTGGTAGAAAGATCACCAAACAACACAAACACAAGCATATGGATCATGCGATTCCGAATGTTTCTCAAATTCTCAATAACACAACCTTTCTTATTGATTCGTTTTATTTGCGTAGGCTATCGTTTGGGAACCGTTGGTTTCCATTCTTTTTCTAGTCCATAAATGTTTGAACTAATAGAACTTAGTAGAAAGATCACGAAACAACACAAACACAAGCATACGAATCATGCGATTCCGAATGTTTCTCAAATTCTCAATAACACAACCTTTCTTATTGATTCGTTTGATTTGCCTAGGCTATGGTTTGGGAACCG
The DNA here is from genome assembly GCA_963924305.1 of Polygonum maritimum. Taxonomy (NCBI): domain Eukaryota; kingdom Viridiplantae; phylum Streptophyta; class Magnoliopsida; order Caryophyllales; family Polygonaceae; genus Polygonum; species Polygonum maritimum. Next base: position 14,121,914 of record OZ002730.1, on the reverse strand, counting down.
TTGGTTTCCATTCTTTTTCTAGTCCATAAATGTTTGAACTAATAGAAATTGGTAGAAAGATCACGAAACAACACAAACACAAGCATATGAATCATGCGATTCCGAATGTTTCTCAAATTCTCAATCACACAACCTTTCTTATTGATTCGTTTGATTTGCCTAGGCTATGGTTTGGGAACCGTTGGTATCCATTCTTTTTCTAGTCCGTAAATGTTTGAACTAATAGAACTTGGTAGAAAGATCACCAAACAACACAAACACAAGCATACGAATCATGCGATTCCGAATGTTTCTCAAATTCTCAATAACACAACCTTTCTTATTGATTGGTTTGATTTGCCTAGGCTATGGTTTGGGAACCGTTGGTTTCCATTCTTTTTCTAGTCCATAAATGTTTGAACTAATAGAACTTGATAGAAAGATCACCATACAACACAAACACAAGCATACGAATCATGCGATTCCGAATGTTTCTCAAATTCTCAATAACCCAACCTTTCTTTTTGATTCGTTTGATTTGCCTAGGCTATGGTTTGGGAACCGTTGGTTTCCATTTCTTTTCTAGTCCATAAATGTTTGAACTAATAGAACTTGGTAGAAAGATCACCAAACAACACAAACACAAGCACACGAATCATGCGATTCGGAATGTTTCTCAAATTCTCAATAACACAACCTTTCTTATTGATTCGTTTGATTTGCGTAGGCTATTGTTTGAAAACCGTTGGTTTCCATTCTTTTTCTAGTCCATAAATGTTTGAACTAATAGAACTTGGTAGAAAGATCACCAAACAACACAAACACAAGCAAACGAATCATGCGATTCCGAATGTTTCTCAAATTCTCAATAACACAACCGTTCTTTTTGATTCGTTTGATTTGCCTAGGCTATGATTTAGGTACCGTTGGTTTCCATTCTTATTCTAGTCCATAAATGTTTGAACTATTAGAACTTGGTAGAAAGATCACGAAACAACACAAACACAAGCATACGAATCATGCGATTCCGAATGTTTCTCAAATTCTCAATAACACAACCTTTCTTATTGATTGGTTTATTTGCCTAGGCTATGGTTTGGGAACCGTTGGTTTCCATTATTTTTTCTAGTCCATAAATGTTTGAACAAATGAAACTTGGTAGAAAGATCACGAAACAACACAAACACAAGCATACGAATCATGCGATTCCGAATGTTTCTCGAATTCTCAATAACACAACCTTTCTTATTGATTGGTTTGATTTGCCTAGGCTATGGTTTGGGAACCGTTGGTTTCCATTCTTTTTCTAGTCCATAAATGTTTGACCTAATAGAACTTGATAGAAAGAGCACCATACAACACAAACACAAGCATACGAATCATGCGATTCCGAATGTTTCTCAAATTCTCAATCACACAACCTTTCTTATTGATTCGTTTGATTTGCCTAGGCTATGGTTTGGGAACCGTTGGTATCCATTCTTTTTCTAGTCCGTAAATGTTTGAACTAATAGAACTTTGTAGAAAGATCACCAAACAACTCAAACACAAGCATACGAATCATGCGATTCCGAATGTTTCTCAAATTCTCAATAACACAACCTTTCTTATTGATTGGTTTGATTTGACTAGGCTATGGTTTGGGAACCGTTGGTTTCCATTCTTTTTCTAGTCCATAAATGTTTGAACTAATAGAACTTGATAGAAAGATCACCATACAAGACAAACACAAGCATACGAATCATGCGATTCCGAATGTTTCTCAAATTCTCAATAACACAACCTTTCTTTTTGATTCGTTTGATTTGCCTAGACTATGGTTTGGGAACCGTTGGTTTCCATTTTTTTTCTAGTCCATAAATGTTTGAACTAATAGAACTTGGTAGAAAGATCACCAAACAACACAAACACAAGCACACGAATCATGCGATTCGGAATGTTTCTCAAATTCTCAATAACACAACCTTTCTTATTGATTCGTTTGATTTGCGTAGGCTATTGTTTGAAGACCGTTGGTTTCCATTCTTTTTCTAGTCCATAAATGTTTGAACTAATAGAACTTGGTAGAAAGATGACCAAACAACACAAACACAAGCAAACGAATCATGCGATTCCGAATGTTTCTCAAATTCTCAATAACACAACCGTTCTTATTGATTCGTTTGTTTTGCCTAGGCTATGGATTGGGAACCGTTGGTTTCCATTCTTTTTCTAGTCCATAAATGTTTGAACTAATAGAACTTGGTAGAAAGATCACCAAACAACACAAACACAAGCATATGGATCATGCGATTCCGAATGTTTCTCAAATTCTCAATAACACAACCTTTCTTATTGATTCGTTTTATTTGCGTAGGCTATCGTTTGGGAACCGTTGGTTTCCATTCTTTTTCTAGTCCATAAATGTTTGAACTATTAGAACTTAGTAGAAAGATCACGAAACAACACAAACACAAGCATACGAATCATGCGATTCCGAATGTTTCTCAAATTCTCAATAACACAACCTTTCTTATTGATTCGTTTGATTTGCCTAGGCTATGGTTTGGGAACCGTTGGTTTCCATTCTTTTTCTAGTCCATAAATGTTTGAACTAATAGAAATTGGTAGAAAGATCACGAAACAACACAAACACAAGCATATGAATCATGCGATTCCGAATGTTTCTCAAATTCTCAATAACACAACCTTTCTTATTGATTCGTTTGATTTGCCTAGGCTATGGTTTGGGAACCGTTTGTTTCCATTCTTTTTCTAGTCCATAAATGTTTGAACTAATAGAACTTGATAGAAAGATCACCATACAACACAAACACAAGCATACGAATCATGCGATTCCGAATGTTTCTCAAATTCTCAATAACACAACCTTTCTTTTTGATTCGTTTGATTTGCCTAGACTATGGTTTGGGAACCGTTGGTTTCCATTTTTTTTCTAGTCTATAAATGTTTGAACTAATAGAACTTGGTAGAAAGATCACCAAACAACACAAACACAAGCACACGAATCATGCGATTCGGAATGTTTCTCAAATTCTCAATAACACAACCTTTCTTATTGATTCGTTTGATTTGCGTAGGCTATTGTTTGAAGACCGTTGGTTTCCATTCTTTTTCTAGTCCAAAAATGTTTGAACTAATAGAACTTGGTAGAAAGATGACCAAACAACACAAACACAAGCAAACGAATCATGCGATTCCGAATGTTTCTCAAATTCTCAATAACACAACCGTTCTTATTGATTCGTTTGTTTTGCCTAGGCTATGGATTGGGAACCGTTGGTTTCCATTCTTTTTCTAGTCCATAAATGTTTGAACTAATAGAACTTGGTGGAAAGATCACCAAACAACACAAACACAAGCATATGGATCATGCGATTCCGAATGTTTCTCAAATTCTCAATAACACAACCTTTCTTATTGATTCGTTTTATTTGCGTAGGCTATCGTTTGGGAACCGTTGGTTTCCATTCTTTTTCTAGTCCATAAATGTTTGAACTAATAGAACTTAGTAGAAAGATCACGAAACAACACAAACACAAGCATACGAATCATGCGATTCCGAATGTTTCTCAAATTCTCAATAACACAACCTTTCTTATTGATTCGTTTGATTTGCCTAGGCTATGGTTTGGGAACCGTTGGTTTCCATTCTTTTTCTAGTCCATAAATGTTTGAACTAATAGAACTTGGTAGAAAGATCACGAAACAACACAAACACAAGCATACGAATCATGCGATTCCGAATGTTTCTCAAATTCTCAATAACACAACCTTTCTTATTGATTGGTTTATTTGCCTAGGCTATGGTTTGGGAACCGTTGGTTTCCATTATTTTTTCTAGTCCATAAATGTTTGAACAAATGAAACTTGGTAGAAAGATCACGAAACAACACAAACACAAGCATACGAATCATGCGATTCCGAATGTTTCTCGAATTCTCAATAACACAACCTTTCTTATTGATTGGTTTGATTTGCCTAGGCTATGGTTTGGGAACCGTTGGTTTCCATTCTTTTTCTAGTCCATAAATGTTTGACCTAATAGAACTTGATAGAAAGAGCACCATACAACACAAACACAAGCATACGAATCATGCGATTCCGAATGTTTCTCAAATTCTCAATCACACAACCTTTCTTATTGATTCGTTTGATTTGCCTAGGCTATGGTTTGGGAACCGTTGGTATCCATTCTTTTTCTAGTCCGTAAATGTTTGAACTAATAGAACTTTGTAGAAAGATCACCAAACAACTCAAACACAAGCATACGAATCATGCGATTCCGAATGTTTCTCAAATTCTCAATAACACAACCTTTCTTATTGATTGGTTTGATTTGACTAGGCTATGGTTTGGGAACCGTTGGTTTCCATTCTTTTTCTAGTCCATAAATGTTTGAACTAATAGAACTTGATAGAAAGATCACCATACAAGACAAACACAAGCATACGAATCATGCGATTCCGAATGTTTCTCAAATTCTCAATAACACAACCTTTCTTTTTGATTCGTTTGATTTGCCTAGACTATGGTTTGGGAACCGTTGGTTTCCATTTTTTTTCTAGTCCATAAATGTTTGAACTAATAGAACTTGGTAGAAAGATCACCAAACAACACAAACACAAGCACACGAATCATGCGATTCGGAATGTTTCTCAAATTCTCAATAACACAACCTTTCTTATTGATTCGTTTGATTTGCGTAGGCTATTGTTTGAAGACCGTTGGTTTCCATTCTTTTTCTAGTCCATAAATGTTTGAACTAATAGAACTTGGTAGAAAGATGACCAAACAACACAAACACAAGCAAACGAATCATGCGATTCCGAATGTTTCTCAAATTCTCAATAACACAACCGTTCTTATTGATTCGTTTGTTTTGCCTAGGCTATGGATTGGGAACCGTTGGTTTCCATTCTTTTTCTAGTCCATAAATGTTTGAACTAATAGAACTTGGTAGAAAGATCACCAAACAACACAAACACAAGCATATGGATCATGCGATTCCGAATGTTTCTCAAATTCTCAATAACACAACCTTTCTTATTGATTCGTTTTATTTGCGTAGGCTATCGTTTGGGAACCGTTGGTTTCCATTCTTTTTCTAGTCCATAAATGTTTGAACTATTAGAACTTAGTAGAAAGATCACGAAACAACACAAACACAAGCATACGAATCATGCGATTCCGAATGTTTCTCAAATTCTCAATAACACAACCTTTCTTATTGATTCGTTTGATTTGCCTAGGCTATGGTTTGGGAACCGTTGGTTTCCATTCTTTTTCTAGTCCATAAATGTTTGAACTAATAGAAATTGGTAGAAAGATCACGAAACAACACAAACACAAGCATATGAATCATGCGATTCCGAATGTTTCTCAAATTCTCAATAACACAACCTTTCTTATTGATTCGTTTGATTTGCCTAGGCTATGGTTTGGGAACCGTTTGTTTCCATTCTTTTTCTAGTCCATAAATGTTTGAACTAATAGAACTTGATAGAAAGATCACCATACAACACAAACACAAGCATACGAATCATGCGATTCCGAATGTTTCTCAAATTCTCAATAACACAACCTTTCTTTTTGATTCGTTTGATTTGCCTAGACTATGGTTTGGGAACCGTTGGTTTCCATTTTTTTTCTAGTCTATAAATGTTTGAACTAATAGAACTTGGTAGAAAGATCACCAAACAACACAAACACAAGCACACGAATCATGCGATTCGGAATGTTTCTCAAATTCTCAATAACACAACCTTTCTTATTGATTCGTTTGATTTGCGTAGGCTATTGTTTGAAGACCGTTGGTTTCCATTCTTTTTCTAGTCCAAAAATGTTTGAACTAATAGAACTTGGTAGAAAGATGACCAAACAACACAAACACAAGCAAACGAATCATGCGATTCCGAATGTTTCTCAAATTCTCAATAACACAACCGTTCTTATTGATTCGTTTGTTTTGCCTAGGCTATGGATTGGGAACCGTTGGTTTCCATTCTTTTTCTAGTCCATAAATGTTTGAACTAATAGAACTTGGTGGAAAGATCACCAAACAACACAAACACAAGCATATGGATCATGCGATTCCGAATGTTTCTCAAATTCTCAATAACACAACCTTTCTTATTGATTCGTTTTATTTGCGTAGGCTATCGTTTGGGAACCGTTGGTTTCCATTCTTTTTCTAGTCCATAAATGTTTGAACTAATAGAACTTAGTAGAAAGATCACGAAACAACACAAACACAAGCATACGAATCATGCGATTCCGAATGTTTCTCAAATTCTCAATAACACAACCTTTCTTATTGATTCGTTTGATTTGCCTAGGCTATGGTTTGGGAACCGTTGGTTTCCATTCTTTTTCTAGTCCATAAATGTTTGAACTAATAGAACTTGGTAGAAAGATCACGAAACAACACAAACACAAGCATACGAATCATGCGATTCCGAATGTTTCTCAAATTCTCAATAACACAACCTTTCTTATTGATTCGTTTGATTTGCCTAGGCTATGGTTTGGGAACCGTTGGTTTCCATTCTTTTTCTAGTCCATAAATGTTTGAACTAATAGAACTTGATAGAAAGATCACCATACAACACAAACACAAGCATACGAATCATGCGATTCCGAATGTTTCTCAAATTCTCAATAACACAACCTTTCTTTTTGATTCGTTTGATTTGCCTAGACTATGGTTTGGGAACCGTTGGTTTCCATTTTTTTTCTAGTCCATAAATGTTTGAACTAATAGAACTTGGTAGAAAGATCACCAAACAACACAAACACAAGCACACGAATCATGCGATTCGGAATGTTTCTCAAATTCTCAATAACACAACCTTTCTTATTGATTCGTTTGATTTGCGTAGGCTATTGTTTGAAGACCGTTGGTTTCCATTCTTTTTCTAGTCCATAAATGTTTGAACTAATAGAACTTGGTAGAAAGATGACCAAACAACACAAACACAAGCAAACGAATCATGCGATTCCGAATGTTTCTCAAATTCTCAATAACACAACCGTTCTTATTGATTCGTTTGTTTTGCCTAGGCTATGGATTGGGAACCGTTGGTTTCCATTCTTTTTCTAGTCCATAAATGTTTGAACTAATAGAACTTGGTAGAAAGATCACCAAACAACACAAACACAAGCATATGGATCATGCGATTCCGAATGTTTCTCAAATTCTCAATAACACAACCTTTCTTATTGATTCGTTTTATTTGCGTAGGCTATCGTTTGGGAACCGTTGGTTTCCATTCTTTTTCTAGTCCATAAATGTTTGAACTAATAGAACTTAGTAGAAAGATCACGAAACAACACAAACACAAGCATACGAATCATGCGATTCCGAATGTTTCTCAAATTCTCAATAACACAACCTTTCTTATTGATTCGTTTGATTTGCCTAGGCTATGGTTTGGGAACCGTTGGTTTCCATTCTTTCTCTAGTCCATAAATGTTTGAACTAATAGAACTTGGTAGAAAGATCACGAAACAACACAAACACAAGCATATGAATCATGCGATTCCGAATGTTTCTCAAATTCTCAATAACACAACCTTTCTTATTGATTCGTTTGATTTGCCTAGGCTATGGTTTGGGAACCGTTGGTTTCCATTCTTTTTCTAGTCCATAAATGTTTGAACTAATAGAACTTGATAGAAAGATCACCATACAACACAAACACAAGCATACGAATCATGCGATTCCGAATGTTTCTCAAATTCTCAATAACACAACCTTTCTTTTTGATTCGTTTGATTTGCCTAGACTATGGTTTGGGAACCGTTGGTTTCCATTTTTTTTCTAGTCTATAAATGTTTGAACTAATAGAACTTGGTAGAAAGATCACTAAACAACACAAACACAAGCACACGAATCATGCGATTCGGAATGTTTCTCAAATTCTCAATAACACAACCTTTCTTATTGATTCGTTTGATTTGCGTAGGCTATTGTTTGAAGACCGTTGGTTTCCATTCTTTTTCTAGTCCATAAATGTTTGAACTAATAGAACTTGGTAGAAAGATGACCAAACAACACAAACACAAGCAAACGAATCATGCGATTCCGAATGTTTCTCAAATTCTCAATAACACAACCGTTCTTATTGATTCGTTTGTTTTGCCTAGGCTATGGATTGGGAACCGTTGGTTTCCATTCTTTTTCTAGTCCATAAATGTTTGAACTAATAGAACTTGGTACAAAGATCACCAAACAACACAAACACAAGCATACGAATCATGCGATTCCGAATGTTTCTCAAATTCTCAATAACACAACCTTTCTTATTGATTCGTTTGATTTGCCTAGGCTATGGTTTGGGAACCGTTGGTTTCCATTCTTTTTCTAGTCCATAAATGTTTGAACTAATAGAACTTGATAGAAAGATCACCATACAACACAAACACAAGCATACGAATCATGCGATTCCGAATGTTTCTCAAATTCTCAATAACACAACCTTTCTTTTTGATTCGTTTGATTTGCCTAGACTATGGTTTGGGAACCGTTGGTTTCCATTTTTTTTCTAGTCCATAAATGTTTGAACTAATAGAACTTGGTAGAAAGATCACCAAACAACACAAACACAAGCACACGAATCATGCGATTCGGAATGTTTCTCAAATTCTCAATAACACAACCTTTCTTATTGATTCGTTTGATTTGCGTAGGCTATTGTTTGAAGACCGTTGGTTTCCATTCTTTTTCTAATCCATAAATGTTTGAACTAATAGAACTTGGTAGAAAGATGACCAAACAACACAAACACAAGCAAACGAATCATGCGATTCCGAATGTTTCTCAAATTCTCAATAACACAACCGTTCTTATTGATTCGTTTGTTTTGCCTAGGCTATGGATTGGGAACCGTTGGTTTCCATTCTTTTTCTAGTCCATAAATGTTTGAACTAATAGAACTTGGTAGAAAGATCACCAAACAACACAAACACAAGCATATGGATCATGCGATTCCGAATGTTTCTCAAATTCTCAATAACACAACCTTTCTTATTGATACGTTTTATTTGCGTAGGCTATCGTTTGGGAACCATTGGTTTCCATTCTTTTTCTAGTCCATAAATGTTTGAACTAATAGAACTTGGTAGAAAGATCACGAAACAACACAAACACAAGCATACGAATCATGCGATTCCGAATGTTTCTCAAATTCTCAATAACACAACCTTTCTTATTGATTCGTTTGATTTGCCTAGGCTATGGTTTGGGAACCGTTGGTTTCCATTCTTTTTCTAGTCCATAAATGTTTGAACTAATAGAACTTGGTAGAAAGATCACGAAACAACACAAACACAAGCATACGAATCATGCGATTCCGAATGTTTCTCAAATTCTCAATAACACAACCTTTCTTATTGATTCGTTTGATTTGCCTAGGCTATGGTTTGGGAACCGTTGGTTTCCATTCTTTTTCTAGTCCATAAATGTTTGAACTAATAGAACTTGATAGAAAGATCACCATACAACACAAACACAAGCATACGAATCATGCGATTCCGAATGTTTCTCAAATTCTCAATAACACAACCTTTCTTATTGATTCGTTTGATTTGCCTAGGCTATGGTTTGGGAACCGTTGGTTTCCATTCTTTTTCTAGTCCATAAATGTTTGAACTAATAGAACTTGATAGAAAGATCACCATACAACACAAACACAAGCATACGAATCATGCGATTCCGAATGTTTCTCAAATTCTCAATAACACAACCTTTCTTTTTGATTCGTTTGATTTGCCTAGACTATGGTTTGGGAACCGTTGGTTTCCATTTTTTTTCTAGTCCATAAATGTTTGAACTAATAGAACTTGGTAGAAAGATCACCAAACAACACAAACACAAGCACACGAATCATGCGATTCGGAATGTTTCTCAAATTCTCAATAACACAACCTTTCTTATTGATTCGTTTGATTTGCGTAGGCTATTGTTTGAAAACCGTTGGTTTCCATTCTTTTTCTAGTCCATAAATGTTTGAACTAATAGAACTTGGTAGAAAGATGACCAAACAACACAAACACAAGCAAACGAATCATGCGATTCCGAATGTTTCTCAAATTCTCAATAACACAACCGTTCTTATTGATTGGTTTGTTTTGCCTAGGCTATGGTTTGGGAACCGTTGGTTTCCATTCTTTTTCTAGTCCATAAATGTTTGAACTGATAGAACTTGGTAGAAAGATCACCAAACAACACAAACACAAGCATATGGATCATGCGATTCCGAATGTTTCTCAAATTCTCAATAACACAACCTTTCTTATTGATTCGTTTTATTTGCGTAGGCTATCGTTTGGGAACCGTTGGTTTCCATTCTTTTTCTAGTCCATAAATGTTTGAACTAATAGAACTTGGTAGAAAGATCACGAAACAACACAAACACAAGCATACGAATCATGCGATTCCGAATGTTTCTCAAATTCTCAATAACACAACCTTTCTTATTGATTCGTTTGATTTGCCTAGGCTATGGTTTGGGAACCGTTGGTTTCCATTCTTTTTCTAGTCCATAAATGTTTGAACTAATAGAACTTGGTAGAAAGATCACGAAACAACACAAACACAAGCATACGAATCATGCTATTCCGAATGTTTCTCAAATTCTCAATAACACAACCTTTCTTATTGATTCGTTTGATTTGCCTAGGCTATGGTTTGGGAACCGTTGGTTTCCATTCTTTTTCTAGTCCATAAATGTTTGAACTAATAGAACTTGATAGAAAGATCACCATACAACACAAACACAAGCATACGAATCATGCGATTCCGAATGTTTCTCAAATTCTCAATAACACAACCTTTCTTTTTGATTCGTTTGATTTGCCTAGACTATGGTTTGGGAACCGTTGGTTTCCATTTTTTTTCTAGTCCATAAATGTTTGAACTAATAGAACTTGGTAGAAAGATCACCAAACAACACAAACACAAGCACACGAATCATGCGATTCGGAATGTTTCTCAAATTCTCAATAACACAACCTTTCTTATTGATTCGTTTGATTTGCGTAGGCTATTGTTTGAAAACCGTTGGTTTCCATTCTTTTTCTAGTCCATAAATGTTTGAACCAATAGAACTTGGTAGAAAGATGACCAAACAACACAAACACAAGCAAACGAATCTTGCGATTCCGAATGTTTCTCAAATTCTCAATAACACAACCGTTCTTATTGATTCGTTTGTTTTGCCTAGGCTATGGTTTGGGAACCGTTGGTTTCCATTTTTTTTCTAGTCCATAAATGTTTGAACTAATAGAACTTGGTAGAAAGATCACCAAACAACACAAACACAAGCACACGAATCATGCGATTCGGAATGTTTCTCAAATTCTCAATAACACAACCTTTCTTATTGATTCGTTTGATTTGCGTAGGCTATTGTTTGAAAACCGTTGGTTTCCATTCTTTTTCTAGTCCATAAATGTTTGAACTAATAGAACTTGGTAGAAAGATCACGAAACAACACAAACACAAGCATACGAATCATGCGATTCCGAATGTTTCTCAAATTCTCAATAACACAACCTTTCTTATTGATTCGTTTGATTTGCCTAGGCTATGGTTTGGGAACCGTTGGTTTCCATTCTTTTTCTAGTCCATAAATGTTTGAACTAATAGAACTTGGTAGAAAGATCACGAAACAACACAAACACAAGCATACGAATCATGCTATTCCGAATGTTTCTCAAATTCTCAATAACACAACCTTTCTTATTGATTCGTTTGATTTGCCTAGGCTATGGTTTGGGAACCGTTGGTTTCCATTCTTTTTCTAGTCCATAAATGTTTGAACTAATAGAACTTGATAGAAAGATCACCATACAACACAAACACAAGCATACGAATCATGCGATTCCGAATGTTTCTCAAATTCTCAATAACACAACCTTTCTTTTTGATTCGTTTGATTTGCCTAGACTATGGTTTGGGAACCGTTGGTTTCCATTTTTTTTCTAGTCCATAAATGTTTGAACTAATAGAACTTGGTAGAAAGATCACCAAACAACACAAACACAAGCACACGAATCATGCGATTCGGAATGTTTCTCAAATTCTCAATAACACAACCTTTCTTATTGATTCGTTTGATTTGCGTAGGCTATTGTTTGAAAACCGTTGGTTTCCATTCTTTTTCTAGTCCATAAATGTTTGAACCAATAGAACTTGGTAGAAAGATGACCAAACAACACAAACACAAGCAAACGAATCTTGCGATTCCGAATGTTTCTCAAATTCTCAATAACACAACCGTTCTTATTGATTCGTTTGTTTTGCCTAGGCTATGGTTTGGGAACCGTTGGTTTCCATTCTTTTTCTAGTCCATAAATGTTTGAACTAATAGAACTTGGTAGAAAGATCACCAAACAACACAAACACAAGCATATGGATCATGCGATTCCGAATGTTTCTCAAATTCTCAATAACACAACCTTTCTTATTGATTCGTTTTATTTGCGTAGGCTATCGTTTGGGAACCGTTGGTTTCCATTCTTTTTCTAGTCCATAAATGTTTGAACTAATATAACTTGATAGAAAGATCACCATACAACACAAACACAAGCATACGAATCATGCGATTCCGAATGTTTCTCAAATTCTCAATAACACAACCTTTCTTTTTGATTCGTTTGATTTGCCTAGGCTATGGTTTGGGAACCGTTGGTTTCCATTCTTTTTCTAGTCCATAAATGTTTGAACTAATAGAACTTGGTAGAAAGATCACGAAACAACACAAACACAAGCATACGAATCATGCTATTCCGAATGTTTCTCAAATTCTCAATAACACAACCTTTCTTATTGATTCGTTTGATTTGCCTAGGCTATGGTTTGGGAACCGTTGGTTTCCATTCTTTTTCTAGTCCATAAATGTTTGAACTAATAGAACTTGATAGAAAGATCACCATACAACACAAACACAAGCATACGAATCATGCGATTCCGAATGTTTCTCAAATTCTCAATAACACAACCTTTCTTTTTGATTCGTTTGATTTGCCTAGACTATGGTTTGGGAACCGTTGGTTTCCATTTTTTTTCTAGTCTATAAATGTTTGAACTAATAGAACTTGGTAGAAAGATCACCAAACAACACAAACACAAGCACACGAATCATGCGATTCGGAATGTTTCTCAAATTCTCAATAACACAACCTTTCTTATTGATTCGTTTGATTTGCGTAGGCTATTGTTTGAAGACCGTTGGTTTCCATTCTTTTTCTAGTCCATAAATGTTTGAACTAATAGAACTTGGTAGAAAGATGACCAAACAACACAAACACAAGCAAACGAATCATGCGATTCCGAATGTTTCTCAAATTCTCAATAACACAACCGTTCTTATTGATTCGTTTGTTTTGCCTAGGCTATGGATTGGGAACCGTTGGTTTCCATTCTTTTTCTAGTCCATAAATGTTTGAACTAATAGAACTTGGTAGAAAGATCACGAAACAACACAAACACAAGCATACGAATCATGCTATTCCGAATGTTTCTCAAATTCTCAATAACACAACCTTTCTTATTGATTCGTTTGATTTGCCTAGGCTATGGTTTGGGAACCGTTGGTTTCCATTCTTTTTCTAGTCCATAAATGTTTGAACTAATAGAACTTGATAGAAAGATCACCATACAACACAAACACAAGCATACGAATCATGCGATTCCGAATGTTTCTCAAATTCTCAATAACACAACCTTTCTTTTTGATTCGTTTGATTTGCCTAGACTATGGTTTGGGAACCGTTGGTTTCCATTTTTTTTCTAGTCCATAAATGTTTGAACTAATAGAACTTGGTAGAAAGATCACCAAACAACACAAACACAAGCACACGAATCATGCGATTCGGAATGTTTCTCAAATTCTCAATAACACAACCTTTCTTATTGATTCGTTTGATTTGCGTAGGCTATTGTTTGAAAACCGTTGGTTTCCATTCTTTTTCTAGTCCATAAATGTTTGAACCAATAGAACTTGGTAGAAAGATGACCAAACAACACAAACACAAGCAAACGAATCTTGCGATTCCGAATGTTTCTCAAATTCTCAATAACACAACCGTTCTTATTGATTCGTTTGTTTTGCCTAGGCTATGGTTTGGGAACCGTTGGTTTCCATTCTTTTTCTAGTCCATAAATGTTTGAACTAATAGAACTTGGTAGAAAGATCACCAAACAACACAAACACAAGCATATGGATCATGCGATTCCGAATGTTTCTCAAATTCTCAATAACACAACCTTTCTTATTGATTCGTTTTATTTGCGTAGGCTATCGTTTGGGAACCGTTGGTTTCCATTCTTTTTCTAGTCCATAAATGTTTGAACTAATATAACTTGATAGAAAGATCACCATACAACACAAACACAAGCATACGAATCATGCGATTCCGAATGTTTCTCAAATTCTCAATAACACAACCTTTCTTTTTGATTCGTTTGATTTGCCTAGGCTATGGTTTGGGAACCGTTGGTTTCCATTCTTTTTCTAGTCCATAAATGTTTGAACTAATAGAACTTGGTAGAAAGATCACGAAACAACACAAACACAAGCATACGAATCATGCTATTCCGAATGTTTCTCAAATTCTCAATAACACAACCTTTCTTATTGATTCGTTTGATTTGCCTAGGCTATGGTTTGGGAACCGTTGGTTTCCATTCTTTTTCTAGTCCATAAATGTTTGAACTAATAGAACTTGATAGAAAGATCACCATACAACACAAACACAAGCATACGAATCATGCGATTCCGAATGTTTCTCAAATTCTCAATAACACAACCTTTCTTTTTGATTCGTTTGATTTGCCTAGACTATGGTTTGGGAACCGTTGGTTTCCATTTTTTTTCTAGTCCATAAATGTTTGAACTAATAGAACTTGGTAGAAAGATCACCAAACAACACAAACACAAGCACACGAATCATGCGATTCGGAATGTTTCTCAAATTCTCAATAACACAACCTTTCTTATTGATTCGTTTGATTTGCGTAGGCTATTGTTTGAAAACCGTTGGTTTCCATTCTTTTTCTAGTCCATAAATGTTTGAACCAATAGAACTTGGTAGAAAGATGACCAAACAACACAAACACAAGCAAACGAATCTTGCGATTCCGAATGTTTCTCAAATTCTCAATAACACAACCGTTCTTATTGATTCGTTTGTTTTGCCTAGGCTATGGTTTGGGAACCGTTGGTTTCCATTCTTTTTCTAGTCCATAAATGTTTGAACTAATAGAACTTGGTAGAAAGATCACCAAACAACACAAACACAAGCATATGGATCATGCGATTCCGAATGTTTCTCAAATTCTCAATAACACAACCTTTCTTATTGATTCGTTTTATTTGCGTAGGCTATCGTTTGGGAACCGTTGGTTTCCATTCTTTTTCTAGTCCATAAATGTTTGAACTAATATAACTTGATAGAAAGATCACCATACAACACAAACACAAGCATACGAATCATGCGATTCCGAATGTTTCTCAAATTCTCAATAACACAACCTTTCTTTTTGATTCGTTTGATTTGCCTAGGCTATGGTTTGGGAACCGTTGGTTTCCATTCTTTTTCTAGTCCATAAATGTTTGAACTAATAGAACTTGGTAGAAAGATCACCAAACAACACAAACACAAGCATACGAATCATGCGATTCCGAATGTTTCTCAAATTCTCAATAACACAACCTTTCTTTTTGATTCGTTTGATTTGCCTAGGCTATGATTTGGGAACCGTTGGTTTCCATTCTTTTTCTAGTCCATAAATGTTTGAACTATTAGAACAAGGTAGAAAGATCAAGAAACAACACAAACACAAGCATACGAATCATGCTATTCCGAATGTTTCTCAAATTCTCAATAACACAACCTTTCTTATTGATTGGTCTATTTGCCTAGGCTATGGTTTGGGAACCGATGGTTTCCATTCTTTTTCTAGTCCATAAATGTTTGAACTAATAAAACTTGGTAGAAAGATCACGAAACAACACAAACACAAGCATACGAATCATGCGATTCCGAATGTTTCTCGAATTCTCAATAACACAACCTTTCTTATTGATTCGTTTGATTTGCCTAGGCTATGGTTTGGGAACCGTTGGTTTCCATTCTTTTTCTAGTCCATAAATGTTTGAACTAATAGAACTTGGTAGAAAGATCACCAAACAACACAAACACAAGCATACGAATCATGCGATTCCGAATGTTTCTCAAATTCTGAATAACACAACCTTTCTTATTGATTGGTTTGATTTGCCTAGGCTATGGTTTGGGAACCGTTCGTTTCCATTCTTTTTCTAGTCCATAAATGTTTGAACTAATAGAACTTGATAGAAAGATCACCATACAACACAAACACAAGCATACGAATCATGCGATTCCGAATGTTTCTCAAATTCTCAATAACACAACCTTTCTTTTTGATTCGTTTGATTTGCCTAGGCTATGATTTGGGAACCGTTGGTTTCCATTCTTTTTCTAGTCCATAAATGTTTGAACTATTAGAACTAGGTAGAAAGATCAAGAAACAACACAAACACAAGCATACGAATCATGCTATTCCGAATGTTTCTCAAATTCTCAATAACACAACCTTTCTTATTGATTGGTCTATTTGCCTAGGCTATGGTTTGGGAACCGATGGTTTCCATTCTTTTTCTAGTCCATAAATGTTTGAACTAATGAAACTTGGTAGAAAGATCACGAAACAACACAAACACAAGCATACGAATCATGCGATTCCGAATGTTTCTCGAATTCTCAATAACACAACCTTTCTTATTGATTCGTTTGATTTGCCTAGGCTATGGTTTGGGAACCGTTGGTTTCCATTCTTTTTCTAGTCCATAAATGTTTGAACTAATAGAACTTGGAAGAAAGATCACCAAACAACACAAACACAAGCACACGAATCATGCGATTCGGAATGTTTCTCAAATTCTCAATAACACAACCTTTCTTATTGATTCGTTTGATTTGCGTAGGCTATTGTTTGAAAACCGTTGGTTTCCATTCTTTTTCTAGTCCATAAATGTTTGAACTAATAGAACTTGGTAGAAAGATGACCAAACAACACAAACACAAGCAAACGAATCATGCGATTCCGAATGTTTCTCAAATTCTCAATAACACAACCGTTCTTATTGATTCGTTTGTTTTGCCTAGGCTATGGTTTGGGAACCGTTGGTTTCCATTCTTTTTCTAGTCCATAAATGTTTGAACTAATAGAACTTGGTAGAAAGATCACCAAACAACACAAACACAAGCATATGGATCATGCGATTCCGAATGTTTCTCAAATTCTCAATAACACAACCTTTCTTATTGATTCGTTTTATTTGCGTAGGCTATCGTTTGGGAACCGTTGGTTTCCATTCTTTTTCTAGTCCATAAATGTTTGAACTAATAGAACTTGGTAGAAAGATCACGAAACAACACAAACACAAGCATACGAATCATGCGATTCCGAATGTTTCTCAAATTCTCAATAACACAACCTTTCTTATTGATTCGTTTGATTTGCCTAGGCTATGGTTTGGGAACCGTTGGTTTCCATTCTTTTTCTAGTCCATAAATGTTTGAACTAATAGAACTTGGTAGAAAGATCACGAAACAACACAAACACAAGCATACGAATCATGCGATTCCGAATGTTTCTCAAATTCTCAATAACACAACCTTTCTTATTGATTCGTTTGATTTGCCTAGGCTATGGTTTGGGAACCGTTGGTTTCCATTCTTTTTCTAGTCCATAAATGTTTGAACTAATAGAACTTGATAGAAAGATCACCATACAACACAAACACAAGCATACGAATCATGCGATTCCGAATGTTTCTCAAATTCTCAATAACACAACCTTTCTTTTTGATTCGTTTGATTTGCCTAGACTATGGTTTGGGAACCGTTGGTTTCCATTTTTTTTCTAGTCCATAAATGTTTGAACTAATAGAACTTGGTAGAAAGATCACCAAACAACACAAACACAAGCACACGAATCATGCGATTCGGAATGTTTCTCAAATTCTCAATAACACAACCTTTCTTATTGATTCGTTTGATTTGCGTAGGCTATTGTTTGAAAACCGTTGGTTTCCATTCTTTTTCTAGTCCATAAATGTTTGAACCAATAGAACTTGGTAGAAAGATGACCAAACAACACAAACACAAGCAAACGAATCATGCGATTCCGAATGTTTCTCAAATTCTCAATAACACAACCGTTCTTATTGATTCGTTTGTTTTGCCTAGGCTATGGTTTGGGAACCGTTGGTTTCCATTCTTTTTCTAGTCCATAAATGTTTGAACTAATAGAACTTGGTAGAAAGATCACCAAACAACACAAACACAAGCATATGGATCATGCGATTCCGAATGTTTCTCAAATTCTCAATAACACAACCTTTCTTATTGATTCGTTTTATTTGCGTAGGCTATCGTTTGGGAACCGTTGGTTTCCATTCTTTTTCTAGTCCATAAATGTTTGAACTAATATAACTTGATAGAAAGATCACCATACAACACAAACACAAGCATACGAATCATGCGATTCCGAATGTTTCTCAAATTCTCAATAACACAACCTTTCTTTTTGATTCGTTTGATTTGCCTAGGCTATGGTTTGGGAACCGTTGGTTTCCATTCTTTTTCTAGTCCATAAATGTTTGAACTAATAGAACTTGGTAGAAAGATCACCAAACAACACAAACACAAGCATACGAATCATGCGATTCCGAATGTTTCTCAAATTCTCAATAACACAACCTTTCTTTTTGATTCGTTTGATTTGCCGAGGCTATGATTTGGGAACCGTTGGTTTCCATTCTTTTTCTAGTCCATAAATGTTTGAACTAATAGAACTTGGTAGAAAGATCACCAAACAACACAAACACAAGCATATGGATCATGCGATTCCGAATGTTTCTCAAATTCTCAATAACACAACCTTTCTTATTGATTCGTTTTATTTGCGTAGGCTATCGTTTGGGAACCGTTGGTTTCCATTCTTTTTCTAGTCCATAAATGTTTGAACTAATATAACTTGATAGAAAGATCACCATACAACACAAACACAAGCATACGAATCATGCGATTCCGAATGTTTCTCAAATTCTCAATAACACAACCTTTCTTTTTGATTCGTTTGATTTGCCTAGGCTATGGTTTGGGAACCGTTGGTTTCCATTCTTTTTCTAGTCCATAAATGTTTGAACTAATAGAACTTGGTAGAAAGATCACCAAACAACACAAACACAAGCATACGAATCATGCGATTCCGAATGTTTCTCAAATTCTCAATAACACAACCTTTCTTATTGATTCGTTTGATTTGCCTAGGCTATGGTTTGGGAACCGTTGGTTTCCATTCTTTTTCTAGTCCATAAATGTTTGAACTAATAGAACTTGGTAGAAAGATCACGAAACAACACAAACATAAGCATACGAATCATGCTATTCCGAATGTTTCTCAAATTCTCAATAACACAACCTTTCTTATTGATTCGTTTGATTTGCCTAGGCTATGGTTTGGGAACCGTTGGTTTCCATTCTTTTTCTAGTCCATAAATGTTTGAACTAATAGAACTTGATAGAAAGATCACCATACAACACAAACACAAGCATACGAATCATGCGATTCCGAATGTTTCTCAAATTCTCAATAACACAACCATTCTTTTTGATTCGTTTGATTTGCCTAGACTATGGTTTGGGAACCGTTGGTTTCCATTTTTTTTCTAGTCCATAAATGTTTGAACTAATAGAACTTGGTAGAAAGATCACCAAACAACACAAACACAAGCACACGAATCATGCGATTCGGAATGTTTCTCAAATTCTCAATAACACAACCTTTCTTATTGATTCGTTTGATTTGCGTAGGCTATTGTTTGAAAACCGTTGGTTTCCATTCTTTTTCTAGTCCATAAATGTTTGAACCAATAGAACTTGGTAGAAAGATGACCAAACAACACAAACACAAGCAAACGAATCTTGCGATTCCGAATGTTTCTCAAATTCTCAATAACACAACCGTTCTTATTGATTCGTTTGTTTTGCCTAGGCTATGGTTTGGGAACCGTTGGTTTCCATTCTTTTTCTAGTCCATAAATGTTTGAACTAATAGAACTTGGTAGAAAGATCACCAAACAACACAAACACAAGCATATGGATCATGCGATTCCGAATTTTCTCAAATTCTCAATAACACAACCTTTCTTATTGATTCGTTTTATTTGCGTAGGCTATCGTTTGGGAACCGTTGGTTTCCATTCTTTTTCTAGTCCATAAATGTTTGAACTAATATAACTTGATAGAAAGATCACCATACAACACAAACACAAGCATACGAATCATGCGATTCCGAATGTTTCTCAAATTCTCAATAACACAACCTTTCTTTTTGATTCGTTTGATTTGCCTAGGCTATGGTTTGGGAACCGTTGGTTTCCATTCTTTTTCTAGTCCATAAATGTTTGAACTAATAGAACTTGGTAGAAAGATCACCAAACAACACAAACACAAGCATACGAATCATGCGATTCCGAATGTTTCTCAAATTCTCAATAACACAACCTTTCTTTTTGATTCGTTTGATTTGCCTAGGCTATGATTTGGGAACCGTTGGTTTCCATTCTTTTTCTAGTCCATAAATGTTTGAACTATTAGAACAAGGTAGAAAGATCAAGAAACAACACAAACACAAGCATACGAATCATGCTATTCCGAATGTTTCTCAAATTCTCAATAACACAACCTTTCTTATTGATTGGTCTATTTGCCTAGGCTATGGTTTGGGAACCGATGGTTTCCATTCTTTTTCTAGTCCATAAATGTTTGAACTAATGAAACTTGGTAGAAAGATCACGAAACAACACAAACACAAGCATACGAATCATGCGATTCCGAATGTTTCTCGAATTCTCAATAACACAACCTTTCTTATTGATTCGTTTGATTTGCCTAGGCTATGGTTTGGGAACCGTTGGTTTCCATTCTTTTTCTAGTCCATAAATGTTTGAACTAATAGAACTTGGTAGAAAGATCACCAAACAACACAAACACAAGCATACGAATCATGCGATTCCGAATGTTTCTCAAATTCTGAATAACACAACCTTTCTTATTGATTGGTTTGATTTGCCTAGGCTATGGTTTGGGAACCGTTCGTTTCCATTCTTTTTCTAGTCCATAAATGTTTGAACTAATAGAACTTGATAGAAAGATCACCATACAACACAAACACAAGCATACGAATCATGCGATTCCGAATGTTTCTCAAATTCTCAATAACACAACCTTTCTTTTTGATTCGTTTGATTTGCCTAGGCTATGATTTGGGAACCGTTGGTTTCCATTCTTTTTCTAGTCCATAAATGTTTGAACTATTAGAACTAGGTAGAAAGATCAAGAAACAACACAAACACAAGCATACGAATCATGCTATTCCGAATGTTTCTCAAATTCTCAATAACACAACCTTTCTTATTGATTGGTCTATTTGCCTAGGCTATGGTTTGGGAACCGATGGTTTCCATTCTTTTTCTAGTCCATAAATGTTTGAACTAATGAAACTTGGTAGAAAGATCACGAAACAACACAAACACAAGCATACGAATCATGCGATTCCGAATGTTTCTCGAATTCTCAATAACACAACCTTTCTTATTGATTCGTTTGATTTGCCTAGGCTATGGTTTGGGAACCGTTGGTTTCCATTCTTTTTCTAGTCCATAAATGTTTGAACTAATAGAACTTGGTAGAAAGATCACCAAACAACACAAACACAAGCACACGAATCATGCGATTCGGAATGTTTCTCAAATTCTCAATAACACAACCTTTCTTATTGATTCGTTTGATTTGCGTAGGCTATTGTTTGAAAACCGTTGGTTTCCATTCTTTTTCTAGTCCATAAATGTTTGAACTAATAGAACTTGGTAGAAAGATGACCAAACAACACAAACACAAGCAAACGAATCATGCGATTCCGAATGTTTCTCAAATTCTCAATAACACAACCGTTCTTATTGATTCGTTTGTTTTGCCTAGGCTATGGTTTGGGAACCGTTGGTTTCCATTCTTTTTCTAGTCCATAAATGTTTGAACTAATAGAACTTGGTAGAAAGATCACCAAGCAACACAAACACAAGCATATGGATCATGCGATTCCGAATGTTTCTCAAATTCTCAATAACACAACCTTTCTTATTGATTCGTTTTATTTGCGTAGGCTATCGTTTGGGAACCGTTGGTTTCCATTCTTTTTCTAGTCCATAAATGTTTGAACTAATAGAACTTGGTAGAAAGATCACGAAACAACACAAACACAAGCATACGAATCATGCGATTCCGAATGTTTCTCAAATTCTCAATAACACAACCTTTCTTATTGATTCGTTTGATTTGCCTAGGCTATGGTTTGGGAACCGTTGGTTTCCATTCTTTTTCTAGTCCATAAATGTTTGAACTAATAGAACTTGGTAGAAAGATCACGAAACAACACAAACACAAGCATACGAATCATGCGATTCCGAATGTTTCTCAAATTCTCAATAACACAACCTTTCTTATTGATTCGTTTGATTTGCCTAGGCTATGGTTTGGGAACCGTTGGTTTCCATTCTTTTTCTAGTCCATAAATGTTTGAACTAATAGAACTTGATAGAAAGATCACCATACAACACAAACACAAGCATACGAATCATGCGATTCCGAATGTTTCTCAAATTCTCAATAACACAACCTTTCTTTTTGATTCGTTTGATTTGCCTAGGCTATGGTTTGGGAACCGTTGGTTTCCATTCTTTTTCTAGTCCATAAATGTTTGAACTAATAGAACTTGGTAGAAAGATCACCAAACAACACAAACACAAGCATACGAATCATGCGATTCCGAATGTTTCTCAAATTCTCAATAACACAACCTTTCTTTTTGATTCGTTTGATTTGCCTAGGCTATGATTTGGGAACCGTTGGTTTCCATTCTTTTTCTAGTCCATAAATGTATGAACTATTAGAACAAGGTAGAAAGATCAAGAAACAACACAAACACAAGCATACGAATCATGCTATTCCGAATGTTTCTCAAATTCTCAATAACACAACCTTTCTTATTGATTGGTCTATTTGCCTAGGCTATGGTTTGGGAACCGATGGTTTCCATTCTTTTTCTAGTCCATAAATGTTTGAACTAATGAAACTTGGTAGAAAGATCACGAAACAACACAAACACAAGCATACGAATCATGCGATTCCGAATGTTTCTCGAATTCTCAATAACACAACCTTTCTTATTGATTCGTTTGATTTGCCTAGGCTATGGTTTGGGAACCGTTGGTTTCCATTCTTTTTCTAGTCCATAAATGTTTGAACTAATAGAACTTGGTAGAAAGATCACCAAACAACACAAACACAAGCATACGAATCATGCGATTCCGAATGTTTCTCAAATTCTGAATAACACAACCTTTCTTATTGATTGGTTTGATTTGCCTAGGCTATGGTTTGGGAACCGTTCGTTTCCATTCTTTTTCTAGTCCATAAATGTTTGAACTAATAGAACTTGATAGAAAGATCACCATACAACACAAACACAAGCATACGAATCATGCGATTCCGAATGTTTCTCAAATTCTCAATAACACAACCTTTCTTTTTGATTCGTTTGATTTGCCTAGGCTATGATTTGGGAACCGTTGGTTTCCATTCTTTTTCTAGTCCATAAATGTTTGAACTATTAGAACTAGGTAGAAAGATCAAGAAACAACACAAACACAAGCATACGAATCATGCTATTCCGAATGTTTCTCAAATTCTCAATAACACAACCTTTCTTATTGATTGGTCTATTTGCCTAGGCTATGGTTTGGGAACCGATGGTTTCCATTCTTTTTCTAGTCCATAAATGTTTGAACTAATGAAACTTGGTAGAAAGATCACGAAACAACACAAACACAAGCATACGAATCATGCGATTCCGAATGTTTCTCGAATTCTCAATAACACAACCTTTCTTATTGATTCGTTTGATTTGCCTAGGCTATGGTTTGGGAACCGTTGGTTTCCATTCTTTTTCTAGTCCATAAATGTTTGAACTAATAGAACTTGGTAGAAAGATCACCAAACAACACAAACACAAGCATACGAATCATGCGATTCCGAATGTTTCTCAAATTCTGAATAACACAACCTTTCTTATTGATTGGTTTGATTTGCCTAGGCTATGGTTTGGGAACCGTTGGTTTCCATTCTTTTTCTCGTCCAAAAATCTTTGAACTAATAGAACTGGATAGAAGGATCACCAAACAACACAAACACAAGCATACGAATCATGCGATTTTGAATGTTTCTCAAATTCTCAATAACACAACCTTTCTTATTGATTGGTTTGATTTGCCTAGGCTATAGTTTCGGAACCGTTGGTTTCCATTCTTTTTCTCGTCCAAAAATCTTTGAACTAATAGAACTTAATACAAAGATCACCAAACAACACAAACACAAGCATACGAATCATGCGATTCCGAATGTTTCTCAAATTCTCAATAACACAACCTTTCTTATTGATTGGTTTGATTTCCCTAGGCTATGGTTTGGGAACCGTTGGTTTCCATTCTTCTTCTCGCCAAAAAAATTATTGAACTAATAGAACTTGATAGAAAGATCACCAAACAACACCAACACAAGAATACGAATCATGTGATTCCGAATGTTTCTCAAATTCTCAATAACACAACCTTTCTTATTGATTGGTTTGATTTGCCTAGGCTACGGAACCGTTGGTTTCCATTCTTTTTCTCGTCTAAAAATTTTTGAACTAATAGAACTGTATAGAAGGATCACCAAACAACACAAACACAAGCATACGAATCATGCGATTTTGAATGTTTCTCAAATTCTCAATAACACAACCTTTCTTATTGATTGGTTTGATTTGCCTAGGCTATGGTTTGGGAACTGTTGGTTTCCATTCTTTTTCTCGCCCAAAAATCTTTGAACTAATAGAGCTGGATAGAAGGATCACCAAACAACACAAACACAAGCATATGAATCATGCGATTTCGAATGTTTGTCATATTCTCAATAACACAACCTTTCTTATTGATTGGTTTGATTTGCCTAGGCTATGGTTTCGGAACCGTTGGTTTCCATTCTTTTTCTCGTCCAAAAATCTTTGAACTAATAGAACTTAATAGAAAGATCACCAAACAACACAAACACAAGCATACGAATCATGCGATTCCGAATATTTTCTCAAATTCTCAATAACACAACCTTTCTTATTGATTGGTTTGATTTGCCTAGGCTATGGTTTGGGAACCGTTGGTTTCCATTCTTCTTCTCGTCAAAAAATCTTTGAACTAATAGAACTTGATAGAAAGATCACCAAACAACACAAACACAAGCATACGAATCATGCGATTCCGAACGTTTCTCAAATTCTCAATAACACAACCTTTCTTATTGATTGGTTTGATTTGCCTAGGCTATGGTTTCGGAACCGTTGGTTTCCATTCTTTTTCTCGTCCAAAAATCTTTGAACTAATAGAACTGGATAGAAGGATCACTAAACAACACAAACACAAGCATACGAATCATGCGATTTTGAATGTTTCTCAAATTCTCAACAACACAACCTTTCTTATTGATTGGTTTGATTTTCCAAGGATATCGTTTGGGAACCGTTGTGTTTCCATTCTTTTTCTCGCCCAAAAGTCTTTGAACTAATAGAGCTGGATAGAAGGATCACCAAACAACACAAACACAAGCATATGAATCATGCGATTTCGAATGTTTGTCAAATTCTCAATAACACAACCTTTCTTATTGATTGGTTTGATTTGACTAGGCTATAGTTTCGGAACCGTTGGTTTACATTCTTTTTCTCGTCCAAAAATCTTTGAACTAATAGAACTTAATAGAAAGATCACCAAACAACACAAACACAAGCATGCGAATCATGCGATTCTGAATGTTTCTCAAATTCTCAATAACTCAACCTTTCTTATTGATTAGTTTGATTTGCCTAGGCTATGGTTTGGGAACTGTTGGTTTCCATTCTTCTTCTCGTCAAAAAATCTTTGAACTAATAGAACATGATAGAAAGATCACCAAACAACACCAACACAAGCATACGAATCATGCGATTCCGAATGTTTCTCAAATTCTCAATAACACAACCTCTCTTATTGATTGGTTTGATTTGCTTAGGCTATGGTTTCGGAACCGTTTGTTTCCATTCTTTTTCTCGTCCAAAAATATTTGAACTAATAGAACTGGATAGAAGGATCACCAAACAACACAAACACAAGCATACGAATCATGCGATTTTGAATGTTTCTCAAATTCTCAATAACACAACGTTTCTTAATGATTGGTTTGATTTGCCTAGGCTATGGTTTGGGAACCGTTGGTTTCCATTCTTTTTATCGCCCAAAAATCTTTGAACTAATAGAGCTGGATAGAAGGATCACCAAACAACACAAACACAAGATAATGAATCATGCGATTTCGAATGTTTGTCAAATTCTCAATAACACAACCTTTCTTATTGATTGGTTTGATTTGCCTAGGCTATAGTTTCGGAACCGTTGGTTTCCATTCTTTTTCTCGTCCAAAAATCTTTGAACTAATAGAACTTAATAGAAAGATCACCAAACAACACAAACACAAGCATACGAATCATGCGATTCCGAATGTTTCTCAAATTCTCAATAACACAACCTTTCTTATTGATTGGTTTGACTTGCCTAGGCTATGGTTTTGGAACCGTTGGTTTCCATTCTTCTTCTCGTCAAAAAATCTTTGAACTAATAGAACCTGATAGAAAGATCACCAAACAACACCAATACAAGCATCCGAATCATGCGATTCCTAATGTTTCTCAAATTCTCAATAGCACAACCTTTCTTATTGATTGGTTTGATTTGCCTAGGCTATGGTTTCGGAACCGTTGGTTTCCATTCTTTTTCTCATCGAAAAATCTTTGAACTAATAGAACTGGATAGAAGGATCACCATACAACACAAACACAAGAATACGAATCATGCGATTTTGAATGTTTCTCAAATTCTCAATAACACAACCTTTCTTATTGATTGGTTTGATTTGCCTAGGCTATGGTTTGGGAACCGTTGGTTTCCATTCTTTTTCTCGCCCAAAAATCTTTGAACTACTAGAGCTGGATAGAAGGATCACCAAACAACACAAACACAAGCATACGAATCATGCGATTCCGAATGTTTCTCAAATTCTCAATAACACAACCTTTCTTATTGATTGGTTTGATTTGCCTAGGCTATGGTTAGGGAACCGTTGGTTTCCATTCTTTTTCTAGTCCATAAATGTTTGAACTAATAGAACATGATAGAAAGATCACGAAACAACATAAACACAAGCATACGAATCATGCGATTCCGAATGTTTCTCAAATTCTCAATAACACAACCTTTCTTATTGATTGGTTCGATTTGCCTAGGCTATGGTTTGGGAACAGTTGGTTTCCATTCTCTTTCTAGTCCATAAATGTTTGAACTAATAGAACATGATAGAAAGATCACGAAACAACATAAACACAAGCATACGAATCATGCGATTCCGAATGTTTCTCAAATTCTCAATAACACAACCTTTCTTATTGATTGGTTTGATTTGCCTAGGCTATGGTTTGGGAACCGTTGGTTTCCATTCTTCTTCTCGTCAAAGAATCTTTGAACTAATAGAACTTGATAGAAAGATCACCAAACAACACAAACACAAGCATACGAATCATGCAATTCCGAATGTTTATCAAATTCTCAATACCACAACCATTCTTATTGATTGGTTCGATTTGCCTAGGCTATGGTTTGGGAACAGTTGGTTTCCATTCTCTTTCTAGTCCATAAATGTTTGAACTAATAGAACATGATAGAAAGATCACGAAACAACATAAACACAAGCATACGAATCATGCGATTCCGAATGTTTCTCAAATTCTCAATAACACAACCTTTCTTATTGATTGGTTTGATTTGCCTAGGCTATGGTTTGGGAACCGTTGGTTTCCATTCTTCTTCTCGTCAAAGAATCTTTGAACTAATAGAACTTGATAGAAAGATCACCAAACAACACCAACACAAGCATACGAATCATGCGATTCCGAATGTTTCTCAAATTCTCAATAACACAACCTTTCTTATTGATTGGTTTGATTTGCCTAGCCTATGGTTTCGGAACCGTTGGTTTCCATTATTTATCTCGTCCAAAAATCTTTGAACTAATAGAACTTAATAGAAAGATCACCAAACAACACAAACACAAGCATACGAATCATGCGATTCCGAATATTTTCTCAAATTCTCAATGACACAACCTTTCTTATTGATTGGTTTGATTTGCCTAGGCTATGGTTTGGGAACCGTTGGTTTCCATTCTTCTTCTCTTCAAAAAATCTTTGAACTAATAGAACTTGATAGAAAGATCACCAAACAACACCAACACAAGAATACGAATCATGTGATTCCGAATGTTTCTCAAATTCTCAATAACACAACCTTTCTTATTGATTGGTTTGATTTGCCTAGGCTATGGTTTTGGAACCGTTGGTTTCCATTCTTTTTCTCGTGTAAAAATTTTTGAACTAATAGAACTGGATAGAAGGATCACCAAAGAACACAAACACAAGCATACGAATCATGCGATTTTGAATGTTTCTCAAATTCTCAATAACACAACCTTTCTTATTGATTGGTTTGATTTGCCTAGGCTATGGTTTGGGAACTGTTGGTTTCCATTCTTTTTCTCGCCCAAAAATCTTTGAACTAATAGAGCTGGATAGAAGGATCACCAAACAACACAAACACAGGCATATGAATCATGCGATTTCGAATGTTTGTCAAATTCTCAATAACACAACCTTTCTTATTGATTGGTTTGATTTGCCTAGGCTATAGTTTCGGAACCGTTGGTTTCCATTCTTTTTCTCGTCCAAAAATCTTTGAACTAATAGAACTTAATAGAAAGATCACCAAACAACACAAACACAAGCATACGAATCATGCGATTCCGAATGTTTCTCAAATTCTCAATAACACAACCTTTCTTATTGATTGGTTTGATTTGCCTAGGCTATGGTTTGGGAACCGTTGGTTTCCATTCTTCTTCTCATCAAAAAATCTTTGAACTAATAGAACTTGATAGAAAGATCACCAAACAACACCAACACAAGAATACGAATCATGTGATTCCGAATGTTTCTCAAATTCTCAATAACACAACCTTTCTTATTGATTGGTTTGATTTGCCTAGGCTATCGTTTCGGAACCGTTGGTTTCCATTCTTTTTCTCGTCTAAAAATTTTTGAACTAATAGAACTGGATAGAAGGATCACCAAACAACACAAACACAAGCATACGAATCATGCGATTTTGAATGTTTCTCAAATTCTCAATAACACAACCTTTCTTATTGATTGGTTTGATTTGCCTAGGCTATGGTTTGGGAACTGTTGGTTTCCATTCTTTTTCTCGCCCAAAAATCTTTGAACTAATAGAGCTGGATAGAAGGATCACCAAACAACATAAACACAAGCATATGAATCATGCGATTTCGAATGTTTGTCAAATTCTCAATAACACAACCTTTCTTATTGATTGGTTTGATTTGCCTAGGCTATAGTTTCGGAACCGTTGGTTTCCATTCTTTTTCTCGTCCAAAAATCTTTGAACTAATAGAACTTATTAGAAAGATCACCAAACAACACAAACACAAGCATACGAATCATGCGATTCCGAATGTTTCTCAAATTCTCAATAACACAACCTTTCTTATTGATTGGTTTGATTTGCCTAGGCTATGGTTTAGGAACCGTTGGTTTCCATTCTTCTTCTCGTCAAAAAATATTTGAACTAATAGAACTTGATAGAAAGATCACCAAACAACACCCACACAAGCATACGAATCATGTGATTCCGAATGTTTCTCAAATTCTCAATAACACAACCTTTCTTAATGATTGGTTTGATTTGCCTAGGCTATGGTTTCGGAACCGTTGGTTTCCATTCTTTTTCTCGTCTAAAAGTCTTTAAACTAATAGAACTGGATAGAAGGATCACCAAACAACACAAACACAAGCATACGAATCATGCGATTTTGAATGTTTCTCAAATTCTCAATAACACAACCGTTCTTATTGATTGGTTTGATGTGCCTAGGCTATGGTTTGGGAACTGTTGGTTTCCATTCTTTTTCTCGCCCAAAAATCTTTGAACTAATAGAGCTGGATAGAAGGATCACCAAACAACACAAACACAAGCATATGAATCATGCGATTTCGAATGTTTGTCAAATTCTCAATAACATAACCTTTCTTATTGATCGGTTTGATTTGCCTAGGCTATAGTTTCGGAACCGTTAGTTTCCATTCTTTTTCTCGTCCAAAAATCTTTGAACTAATAGAACTTAATAGAAAGATCACCAAACAACACAAACACAAGCATACGAATCATGCGATTCCGAATGTTTCTCAAATTCTCAATAACACAACCTTCCTTATTGATTGGTTTGATTTGCCTAAGCTATGGTTTCGGAACCGTTGGTTTCCATTCTTTTTCTCGTCCAAAAATCTTTGAACTAATAGAACTTAATAGAAAGTTCACCAAATAACACAAACACAAGCATACGAATCGTGCGATTCCGAATGTTTCTCAAATTCACAATAACACAACCTTTCTTATTGATTGGTTTGATTTGCCTAGGCTATGGTTTGGAAACCGTTGGTTTCCATTCTTCTTCTCGTCAAAGAATCTTTGAACTAATAGAGCTGGATAGAAGGATCACCAAACAACACAAACACAAGCATATGAATCATGCGATTTCGAATGTTTGTCAAATTCTCAATAACACAACCTTTCTTATTGATTGGTTTGATTTGCCTAGGCTATAGTTTCGGAACCGTTGGTTTCCATTCTTTTTCACGTCCAAAAATCTTTGAACTAATAGAACTTAATAGAAAGATCACCAAACAACACAAACACAAGCATACGAATCATGCGATTCCGAATGTTTCTCAAATTCTCAATAACACAACCTTTCTTATTGATTGGTTTGATTTCCCTAGACTATGGTTTGGGAACCGTTGGTTTCCATTCTTCTTCTCGCCAAAAAAATTATTGAACTAATAGAACTTGATAGAAAGATCACCAAACAACACCAACACAAGAATACGAATCATGTGATTCCGAATGTTTCTCAAATTCTCAATAACACAACCTTTCTTATTGATTGGTTTGATTTGCCTAGGCTATGGTTTCGGAACCGTTGGTTTCCATTCTTTTTCTCGTCTAAAAATTTTTGAACTAATAGAACTGTATAGAAGGATCACCAAACAACACAAACACAAGCATACGAATCATGCGATTTTGAATGTTTCTCAAATTCTCAATAACACAACCTTTCTTATTGATTGGTTTGATTTGCCTAGGCTATGGTTTGGGAACTGTTGGTTTCCATTCTTTTTCTCGCCCAAAAATCTTTGAACTAATAGAGCTGGATAGAAGGATCACCAAACAACACAAACACAAGCATATGAATCATGCGATTTCGAATGTTTGTCAAATTCTCAATAACACAACCTTTCTTATTGATTGGTTTGATTTGCCTAGGCTATGGTTTCGGAACCGTTGGTTTCCATTCTTTTTCTCGTCCAAAAATCTTTGAACTAATAGAACTGGATAGAAGGATCACAAAACAACACAAACACAAGCATACGAATCATGCGATTTTGAATGTTTCTCAAATTCTCAATAACACAACCTTTCTTATTGATTGGTTTGATTTGCCTAGGCTATGGTTTGGGAACCGTTGGTTTCCATTCTTCTTCTCGTCAAAAAATCTTTGAACTAATAGAACTTGATAGAAAGATCACCAAACAACACCAACACAAGAATACGAATCATGTGATTCCGAATGTTTCTCAAATTCTCAATAACACAACCTTTCTTATTGATTGGTTTGATTTGCCTAGGCTATGGTTTCGGAACCGTTGGTTTCCATTCTTTTTCTCGTCTAAAAATTTTTGAACTAATAGAACTGGATAGAAGGATCACCAAACAACACAAACACAAGCATACGAATCATGCGATTTTGAATGTTTCTCAAATTCTCAATAACACACCCTTTCTTATTGATTGGTTTGATTTGCCTAGGCTATGGTTTGGGAACTGTTGGTTTCCATTCTTTTTCTCGCCCAAAAATCTTTG
This sequence comes from Polygonum maritimum, assembly GCA_963924305.1. NCBI lineage: Eukaryota > Viridiplantae > Streptophyta > Magnoliopsida > Caryophyllales > Polygonaceae > Polygonum > Polygonum maritimum. The sequence continues at coordinate 14,089,668 of OZ002730.1, read as the reverse complement.
AACTACTAGAGCTCGATAGAAGGATCACCAAACAACACAAACACAAGCATATGAATCATGCGATTTCGAATGTTTGTGAAATTCTCAATAACACAACCTTTCTTATTGATTGGTTTGATTTGCCTAGGCTATAGTTTCGGAACCGTTGGTTTCCATTCTTTTTCTCGTCCAAAAATCTTTGAACTAATAGAATTTAATAGAAAGATCACCAAACAACACAAACACAAGCATACGAATCATGCGATTCCGAATGTTTCTCAAATTCTCAATAACACAACCTTTCTTATTGATTGGTTTGATTTGCCTAAGCTATGGTTTCGGAACCGTGGGTTTCCATTCTTTTTCTCGTCCAAAAAGCTTTGAACTAATAGAACTTAATAGAAAGTTCACCAAACAACACAAACACAAGCATACGAATCGTGCGATTCCGAATGTTTCTCAAATTCACAATAACACAACCTTTCTTATTGATTGGTTTGATTTGCCTAGGCTATGGTTTGGGAACCGTTGGTTTCCATTCTTCTTCGCGTCAAAGAATCTTTGAACTAATAGAGCTGGATAGAAGGATCACCAAACAACACAAACACAAGCATATGAATCATGCGATTTCGATTGTTTGTCAAATTCTCAATAACTCAACCTTTCTTATTGATTGGTTTGATTTGCCTAGGCTATAGTTTCGGAACCGTTGGTTTCCATTCTTTTTCTCGTCCAAAAATCTTTGAACTAATAGAACTTAATAGAAAGATCACCAAACAACACAAACACAAGCATACGAATCATGCGATTCCGAATGTTTCTCAAATTCTCAATAACACAACCTTTCTTATTGATTGGTTTGATTTGCCTAGGCTATGGTTTGGGAACCGTTGGTTTCCATTCTTCTTCTCGTCAAAAAATCTTTGAACTAACAGAACTTGATAGAAAGATCACCAAACAACACCAACACAAGAATACGAATCATGTGATTCCGAATGTTTCTCAAATTCTCAATAACACAACCTTTCTTATTGATTGGTTTGATTTGCCTAGGCTATGGTTTCGGAACCGTTGGTTTCCATTCTTTTTCTCGTCTAAAAATTTTTGAACTAATAGAACTGTATAGAAGGATCACCAAACAACACAAACACAAGCATACGAATCATGCGATTTTGAATGTTTCTCAAATTCTCAATAACACAACCTTTCTTATTGATTGGTTTGATTTGCCTAGGCTATGGTTTGGGAACTGTTGGTTTCCATTCTTTTTCTCGCCCAAAAATCTTTGAACTAATAGAGCTGGATAGAAGGATCACCAAACAACACAAACACAAGCATATGAATCTTGCGATTTCGAATGTTTGTCAAATTCTCAATAACACAACCTTTCTTATTGATTGGTTTGATTTGCCTAGGCTATGGTTTCGGAACCGTTGGTTTCCATTCTTTTTCTCGTCCAAAAATCTTTGAACTAATAGAACTTAATAGAAAGATCACCAAACAACACAAGCACAAGCATACGAATCATGCGATTCCGAATATTTTCTCAAATTCTCAATAACACAACCTTTCTTATTGATTGGTTTGATTTGCCTAGGCTATGGTTTGGGAACCGTTGGTTTCCATTCTTCTTCTCGTCAAAAAATCTTTGAACTAATAGAACTTGATAGAAAGATCACCAAACAACACCAACACAAGAATACGAATGATGTGATTCCGAATGTTTCTCAAATTCTCAATAACACAACCTTTCTTATTGATTGGTTTGATTTGCCTAGGCTATGGTTTCGGAACCGTTGGTTTCCATTCTTTTTCTCGTCTAAAAATTTTTGAACTAATAGAACTGGATAGAAGGATCACCAAACAACACAAACACAAGCATACGAATCATGCGATTTTGAATGTTTCTCAAATTCTCAATAACACAACCTTTCTTATTGATTGGTTTGATTTGCCTAGGCTATGGCTTGGGAACTGTTGGTTTCCATTCTTTTTCTCGCCCAAAAATCTTTGAACTACTAGAGCTCGATAGAAGGATCACCAAACAACACAAACACAAGCATATGAATCATGCGATTTCGAATGTTTGTCAAATTCTCAATAACACAACCTTTCTTATTGATTGGTTTGATTTGCCTAGGCTATAGTTTCGGAACCGTTGGTTTCCATTCTTTTTCTCGTCCAAAAATCTTTGAACTAATAGAACTTAATAGAAAGATCACCAAACAACACAAACACAAGCATACGAATCATGCGATTCCGAATGTTTCTCAAATTCTCAATAACACAACCTTTCTTATTGATTGGTTTGATTTGCCTAGGCTATGGTTTGGGAACCGTTGGTTTCCATTCTTCTTCTCGTCAAAAAATCTTTGAACTAATAGAACTTGATAGAAAGATCACCAAACAACACCAACACAAGAATACGAATCACGTGATTCCGAATGTTTCTCAAATTCTCAATAACACAACCTTTCTTATTGATTGGTTTGATTTGCCTAGGCTATGGTTTCGGAACCGTTGGTTTCCATTCTTTTTCTCGTCTAAAATTTTTTGAACTAATAGAACTGGATAGAAGGATCACCAAACAACACAAATACAAGCATACGAATCATGCGATTTTGAATGTTTCTCAAATTCTCAATAACACAACCTTTCTTATTGATTGGTTTGATTTGCCTAGGCTATGGTTTGGGAACTGTTGGTTTCCATTCTTTTTCAAGCCCAAAAATCTTTGAACTAATAGAGCTGGATAGAAGGATCACTAAACAACACAAACACAAGCATATGAATCATGCGATTTCGAATGTTTGTCAAATTCTCAATAACACAACCTTTCTTATTGATTGGTTTGATTTGCCTAGGCTATAGTTTCGGAACCGTTGGTTTCCATTCTTTTTCTCGTCCAAAAATCTTTGAACTAATAGAACTTAATAGAAAGATCACCAAACAACACAAACACAAGCATACGAATCTTGCGATTCCGAATGTTTCTCAAATTCTCAATAACACAACCTTTCTTATTGATTGGTTTGATTTACCTAAGCTATGGTTTCGGAACCGTTGGTTTCCATTCTTTTTCTCGTCCAAAAATCTTTGAACTAATAGAACTTAATAGAAAGTTCACCAAATAACACAAACACAAGCATACGAATCGTGCGATTCCGAATGTTTCTCAAATTCACAATAACACAACCTTGCTTATTGATTGGTTTGATTTGCCTAGGCTATGGTTTGGAAACCGTTGGTTTCCATTCTTCTTCTCGTCAAAGAATCTTTGAACTAATAGAGCTGGATAGAAGGATCACCAAACAACACAAACACAAGCATATGAATCATGCGATTTCGAATGTTTGTCAAATTCTCAATAACACAACCTTTCTTATTGATTGGTTTGATTTGCCTAGGCTATAGTTTCGGAACCGTTGGTTTCCATTCTTTTTCTCGTCCAAAAATCTTTGAACTAATAGAACTTAATACAAAGATCACCAAACAACACAAACACAAGCATACGAATCATGCGATTCCGAATGTTTCTCAAATTCTCAATAACACAACCTTTCTTATTGATTGGTTTGATTTCCCTAGGCTATGGTTTGGGAACCGTTGGTTTCCATTCTTCTTCTCGCCAAAAAAATTATTGAACTAATAGAACTTGATAGAAAGATCACCAAACAACACCAACACAAGAATACGAATCATGTGATTCCGAATGTTTCTCAAATTCTCAATAACACAACCTTTCTTATTGATTGGTTTGATTTGCCTAGGCTACGGAACCGTTGGTTTCCATTCTTTTTCTCGTCTAAAAATTTTTGAACTAATAGAACTGTATAGAAGGATCACCAAACAACACAAACACAAGCATACGAATCATGCGATTTTGAATGTTTCTCAAATTCTCAATAACACAACCTTTCTTATTGATTGGTTTGATTTGCCTAGGCTATGGTTTGGGAACTGTTGGTTTCCATTCTTTTTCTCGCCCAAAAATCTTTGAACTAATAGAGCTGGATAGAAGGATCACCAAACAACACAAACACAAGCATATGAATCATGCGATTTCGAATGTTTGTCATATTCTCAATAACACAACCTTTCTTATTGATTGGTTTGATTTGCCTAGGCTATGGTTTCGGAACCGTTGGTTTCCATTCTTTTTCTCGTCCAAAAATCTTTGAACTAATAGAACTTAATAGAAAGATCACCAAACAACACAAACACAAGCATACGAATCATGCGATTCCGAATATTTTCTCAAATTCTCAATAACACAACCTTTCTTATTGATTGGTTTGATTTGCCTAGGCTATGGTTTGGGAACCGTTGGTTTCCATTCTTCTTCTCGTCAAAAAATCTTTGAACTAATAGAACTTGATAGAAAGATCACCAAACAACACCAACACAAGAATACGAATGATGTGATTCCGAATGTTTCTCAAATTCTCAATAACACAACCTTTCTTAATGATTGGTTTGATTTGCCTAGGCTATGGTTTCGGAACCGTTGGTTTCCATTCTTTTTCTCGTCTAAAAATTTTTGAACTAATAGAACTGGATAGAAGGATCACCAAACAACACAAACACAAGCATACGAATCATGCGATTTTGAATGTTTCTCAAATTCTCAATAACACACCCTTTCTTATTGATTGGTTTGATTTGCCTAGGCTATGGTTTGGGAACTGTTGGTTTCCATTCTTTTTCTCGCCCAAAAATCTTTGAACTACTAGAGCTCGATAGAAGGATCACCAAACAACACAAACACAAGCATATGAATCATGCGATTTCGAATGTTTGTGAAATTCTCAATAACACAACCTTTCTTATTGATTGGTTTGATTTGCCTAGGCCATAGTTTCGGAACCGTTGGTTTCCATTCTTTTTCTCGTCCAAAAATCTTTGAACTAATAGAATTTAATAGAAAGATCACCAAACAACACAAATACAAGCATACGAATCATGCGATTCCGAATGTTTCTCAAATTCTCAATAACACAACCTTTCTTATTGATTGGTTTGATTTGCCTAAGCTATGGTTTCGGAACCGTGGGTTTCCATTCTTTTTCTCGTCCAAAAAGCTTTGAACTAATAGAACTTAATAGAAAGTTCACCAAACAACACAAACACAAGCATACGAATCGTGCGATTCCGAATGTTTCTCAAATTCACAATAACACAACCTTTCTTATTGATTGGTTTGATTTGCCTAGGCTATGGTTTGGGAACCGTTGGTTTCCATTCTTCTTCTCGTCAAAGAATCTTTGAACTAATAGAGCTGGATAGAAGGATCGCCAAACAACACAAACACAAGCATATGAATCATGCGATTTCGAATGTTTGTCAAATTCTCAATAACACAACCTTTCTTATTGATTGGTTTGATTTGCCTAGGCTATAGTTTCGGAACCGTTGGTTTCCATTTTTTTTCTCGTCCAAAAATCTTTGAACTAATAGAACTTAATAGAAAGATCACCAAACAACACAAACACAAGCATACGAATCATGCGATTCCGAATGTTTCTCAAATTCTCAATAACACAACCTTTCTTATTGATTGGTTTGATTTGCCTAGGCTATGGTTTGGGAACCGTTGGTTTCCATTCTTCTTCTCGTCAAAAAATCTTTGAACTAATATAACTTGATAGAAAGATCACCAAACAACACCAACACAAGAATACGAATCATGTGATTCCGAATGTTTCTCAATTTCTCAATAACACAACCTTTCTTATTGATTGGTTTGATTTGCCTAGGCTATGGTTTCGGAACCGTTGGTTTCCATTCTTTTTCTCGTCTAAAAATTTTTGAACTAATAGAACTGTATAGAAGGATCACCAAACAACACAAACACAAGCATACGAATCATGCGATTTTGAATGTTTCTCAAATTCTCAATAACACAACCTTTCTTATTGATTGGTTTGATTTGCCTAGGCTATGGTTTGGGAACTGTTGGTTTCCATTCTTTTTCTCGCCCAAAAATCTTTGAACTAATAGAGCTGGATAGAAGGATCACCAAACAACACAAACACAAGCATATGAATCTTGCGATTTCGAATGTTTGTCAAATTCTCAATAACACAACCTTTCTTATTGATTGGTTTGATTTGCCTAGGCTATGGTTTCGGAACCGTTGGTTTCCATTCTTTTTCTCGTCCAAAAATCTTTGAACAAATAGAACTTAATAGAAAGATCACCAAACACACAAGCACAAGCATACGAATCATGCGATTCCGAATATTTTCTCAAATTCTCAATAACACAACCTTTCTTATTGATTGGTTTGATTTGCCTAGGCTATGGTTTGGGAACCGTTGGTTTCCATTCTTCTTCTCGTCAAAAAATCTTTGAACTAATAGAACTTGATAGAAAGATCACCAAACAACACCAACACAAGAATACGAATGATATGATTCCGAATGTTTCTCAAATTCTCAATAACACAACCTTTCTTATTGATTGGTTTGATTTGCCTAGGCTATGGTTTCGGAACCGTTGGTTTCCATTCTTTTTCTCGTTTAAAAATTTTTGAACTAATAGAACTGGATAGAAGGATCACCAAACAACACAAACACAAGCATACGAATCATGCGATTTTGAATGTTTCTCAAATTCTCAATAACACAACCTTTCTTATTGATTGGTTTGATTTGCCTAGGCTATGGTTTGGGAACTGTTGGTTTCCAGTCTTTTTCTCGCCCAAAAATCTTTGAACTACTAGAGCTCGATAGAAGGATCACCAAACAACACAAACACAAGCATATGAATCATGCGATTTCGAATGTTTGTCAAATTCTCAATAACACAACCTTTCTTATTGATTGGTTTGATTTGCCTAGGCTATAGTTTCGGAACCGTTGGTTTCCATTCTTTTTCTCGTCCAAAAATCTTTGAACTAATAGAACTTAATAGAAAGATCACCAAACAGCACAAACACAAGCATACGAATCATGCGATTCCGAATGTTTCTCAAATTCTCAATAACACAACCTTTCTTATTGATTGGTTTGATTTGCCTAGGCTATGGTTTGGGAACCGTTGGTTTCCATTCTTCTTCTCGTCAAAAAATCTTTGAACTAATAGAACTTGATAGAAAGATCACCAAACAACACCAACACAAGAATACGAATCACGTGATTCCGAATGTTTCTCAAATTCTCAATAACACAACCTTTCTTATTGATTGGTTTGATTTGCCTAGGCTATGGTTTCGGAACCGTTGGTTTCCATTCTTTTTCTCATCTAAAATTTTTTGAACTAATAGAACTGGATAGAAGGATCACCAAACAACACAAATACAAGCATACGAATCATGCGATTTTGAATGTTTCTCAAATTCTCAATAACACAACCTTTCTTATTGATTGGTTTGATTTGCCTAGGCTATGGTTTGGGAACTGTTGGTTTCCATTCTTTTTCAAGCCCAAAAATCTTTGAACTAATAGAGCTGGATAGAAGGATCACTAAACAACACAAACACAAGCATATGAATCATGCGATTTCGAATGTTTGTCAAATTCTCAATAACACAACCTTTCTTATTGATTGGTTTGATTTGCCTAGGCTATAGTTTCGGAACCGTTGGTTTCCATTCTTTTTCTCGTCCAAAAATCTTTGAACTAATAGAACTTAATAGAAAGATCACCAAACAACACAAACACAAGCATACGAATCACGCGATTCCGAATGTTTCTCAAATTCTCAATAACACAACCTTTCTTATTGATTGGTTTGATTTGCCTAGGCTATGGTTTGGGAACCATTGGTTTCCATTCTTCTTCTCGTCAAAAAATCTTTGAACTAATAGAACTTGATAGAAAGATCACCAAACAACACCAACACAAGAATACGAATCATGCGATTCCGAATGTTTCTCAAATTCTCAATAACACAACCTTTCTTATTGATTGGTTTGATTTGCCTAGGCTATGGTTTCGGAACCTTTGGTTTCCATTGTTTTTCTCGTCTAAAAATCTTTGAACTAGTAGAACCGGATAGAAGGATGACCAAACAACACAAACACAAGCATATAAATCATGCGATTTTGAATGTTTCTCAAATTCTCAATAACACAACCTTTCTTATTGATTGGTTTGATTTGCCTAGGCCATGGTTTGGGAACTGTTGGTTTCCATTCTTTTTCTCGCCCAAAAATCTTTGAACTAATAGAGCTGGATAGAAGGATCACCAAACAACACAAACACAAGCATATGAATCATGCGATTTCGAATGTTTGTCAAATTCTCAATAACACAACCTATCTTATTGATTGGTTTGATTTGCCTAGGCTATAGTTTCGGAACCGTTGGTTTCCATTCTTTTTCTCGTCCAAAAATCTTTGAACTAATAGAACTTAATAGAAAGATCACCAAACAACACAGACACAAGCATACGAATCATGCGATTCCGAATGTTTCTCTAATTCTCAATAACACAACCTTTCTTATTGATTGGTTTGATTTGCCTAGGCTATGGTTTGGGAACCGTTGGTTTCCATTCTTCTTCTCGTCAAAAAATATTTGAACTAATAGAATTTGATAGAAAGATCACCAAACGACACCCACACAAGCATACGAATCATGCGATTCCGAATGTTTCTCAAATTCTCAATAACACAACCTTTCTTATTGATTGGTTTGATTTGCCTAGGCTATGGACTCGGAGCCATTGGTTTCCATTCTTTTTCTCGTCTAAAAATCTCTGAACTAATAGAACATGATAGAAAGATCACCAAACAACACCAACACAAGCATACGAATCATGCGATTCCCAATGTTTCTCAAATTCTCAATAACACAACCTTTCTTATTGATTGGTTTGATTTGCCTAGGCTATGGTTTAGGAACCGTTGGTTTCCACTATTTGTCTTGTGCAAAAATCTTTGAACTAATAGAACTTGATAGAAAGATCACCAAAAACCACAAACACAAGCATACGAATCATGCGATATCGAATGTTTGTCAAATTCTCAATAACACAACCTTTCTTATTGATTGGCTTAATTTGCCTAGACTATGTTTTCGGAACCGTTGGTTTCCATTCTTTTTCTCGTCCAAAAATCTCTGAACTAATAGAACATGATAGAAAGATCACCAAACAACACCAACACAAGCATACGAATAATGCAACCCAATGTTTCTCAAATTCTCAATAACACAACATTTCTTATTGATTGGTTTGATTTGCCTAGGGTATGGTTTGGGAACCGTTGGTTTCCATTCTTTTTCTCGTCCAAAAATCTTTGAACTAATAGAACTGGATAGAAGGATCACAAAACAACACAAACACAAGCATACGAATCATGCGATTTTGAATGTTTCTCAAATTCTCAATAACGCAACCTTTGATTGGTTTGATTTTCCTAGGCTATGGTTTGGGAACCGATGGTTTCCATTCTTTTTCTCATCCAAAAATCTTTGAACTAATAGAACTGGATAGAAGGATCACCAAACAACACAAACACAAGCATACGAATCATGCGATTTTGAATGTTTCTCAAATTCTCAATAACACAACCTTTCTTATTGATTGGTTTGATTTGCCTAGGCTCTGGTTTTGGAACCGTTGGTTTCCATTCTTTTTCTCGCCCAAAAATCTTTGAACTAATAGAGCTGGATAGAATGATCACCAAACAACACAAACACAAGCATATGAATCAAGCGATTTCGAATGTTTGTCAAATTCTCAATAACACAACCTTTCTTATTGATTGGTTTGATTTGCCTAGGCTATAGTTTCGGAACCGTTGGTTTCCATTCTTTTTCTCGTCCAAAAATCCTTGAACTAATAGAACTTAATAGAAAGATCACCAAACAACACAACACAAGCATACGAATCATGCGATTCCGAATGTTTCTCAAATTCTCAATAACACAACCTTTCTTATTGATTGGTTTGATTTGCCTAGGCTATGGTTTGGGAACCGTTGGTTTCCATTCTTTTTCTCGCCCAAAAATCTTTGAACTAATAGAGCTGGATAAAAAGATCACCAAAGAACACAAACACAAGCATACGAATCATGCGATATCGAATGTTTGTCAAATTCTCAATAACACAACATTTCTTATTGATTGGTTTGATTTGCCTAGGGTATGGTTTGGGAACCGTTGGTTTCCATTCTTTTTCTCGTCCAAAAATCTTTGAACTAATAGAACTGGATAGAAGGATCACAAAACAACACAAACACAAGCATACGAATCATGCGATTTTGAATGTTTCTCAAATTCTCAATAACACAACCTTTCTTATTGATTGGTTTGATTTGTTTAGGATATGGTTTGGGAACCGTTGGTTTCCATTCTTTTTCTCGCCCAAAAATCTTTGAAATAATAGAGCTGGATAGAGGGATCACCAAACAACACAAACACAAGCATACGAATCATGCGATTTCGAATGTTTGTCAAATTCTCAATAACACAACCTTTCTTATTGATTGATTTGATTTGACTAGGCTATAGTTTCGGAACCGTTGGTTTCCATTCTTTTTCTCGTCCAAAAATCTTTGAACTAATAGAACTGAATAGAAAGATCACCAAACAACACAAACACAAGCATACGAATTATGCGATTCCGAATGTTTCTCGAATTCTCAATAACACAACCTTTCTTATTGATTGGTTTGATTTGCTGACTCGGGCAAAGTCGTTGTTCCCTAATCAAAAATAAATCCCAAACATGCAAACACAAGTATAGTAGGCAAGCAAGGGGTCGAACCCAAAGGAATCAGTTTTATTCAGATTTTATGTGATTTTCATGCAAGTAATCAAAGGGGGTTTTGAAAGTTGTTTTCAATCAAAGTTATCAAGCAGAGTTCATTCAATCAATTCCACTTTATTAATCCGTTGATCATGAATTCATCCACCTCTTTATATGCTTAGGTCAATTCCAATCACAATCATTAGAAATCGCAAGTCCACGGTCCAAGCAATTCTATAACCCTAGGCAAGGACGCTTAACCTAGAATTAGCATAGAGCACAGGGATAATAGGAAATCAAATCATGCAATCAAGCTACGAGTCTCATGCATAATTTAACCATTAAATACTCTTCCCTAAACTAGTCCACGGTCCTAGAATAGAGTTGTTTCGAGAATAGGAAAGATGCATAGACAACAACCAATCCTAATTCAAACAATAGATCTAAGTCAATCAAACAAGTTGATCAGGCTCATAAAATCAAACATAGATCATGGGATGAAGCACAAGAGTATCAATAAAGACCTAAGGATAAAGAGATTACCACAATTTCACAACTTCATAATAAAGCTTCCTTGATTGAATAAACTCCAGAGGAGAGTTAGTTCTCCATTACAAAGAAAACTCTAATCTTTATTTGAAACACAATTGATTGACAAGTATTGAATTCTCTAAAAGCCTAGAAAGGTTCCCCTTATATAGCCCCAAAGATCAACCTTTTCGGACTAAATAAGATAGGAAACCGCAAGATAAGAAAGGAAACAAGATAGAAACGCCAAGATCTCGTCAGCTCCGAAGTCGGCTACCACCGCGCCCGCGGCACCAGATCCGCGCCCGCGGCGGCCTTCAAATGGTCAAACCGGGTTCAGCTTCTACCGCGACCGCGCCGGAAGCAACGCGTCCGCGGCCTTCACGGTTTAGGTTGGTTCGCTCCTCCACACCACCGCGCCCGCGCCAGGGGTAACGCGTCCGCGGTAACCATGCAGTGGCGATTCTTCGTCTTTAAGCTCTTTAACTCTTGATTCTTCAAATCTTGTGTCTTCGGTCTTGATATTACAATAACGCTCAAAACTAACCTAAACACTCTCAATATAGCTCTAAAATACAAGAGTTAACCCATACAAAGTAGAGCGAATCATTTGCCTAGGCTATGGTTTGGGAACTGTTGGTTTCCATTCTTCCTCTCGTCAAAAAATCTTTGAACTAATAGAACTTGATAGAAAGATCACCAAACAACACCAACACAAGCATACGAATCATGCGATTCCGAATGTTTCTCAAATTCTCAATAACACAACGTTTCTTATTGATTGGTTTGATTTGCCTCGGCTATGGTTTCGGAACCGTTGGTTTCCATTCTTTTTCTCGTCCAAAAATCTTTGAACTAATAGAACTGGATAGAAGGATCACCAAACACCACAAACACAAGCATACAAATCATGCGATTTTGAATGTTTCTCAAATTCTCAATAACACAACCTTTCTTATCGATTTATTTGATTTGCCTAGGCTATGGTTTGCGAACCGTTGGTTTCCATTCTTTTTCTCGCCAAAAAATCTTTGAACTTATAGAGCTGGATAAAAAGATCACCAAAGAACACAAACACAAGCATACGAATCATGCGATATCGAATGTTTGTCAAATTCTCAATAACACAACATTTCTTATTGATTGGTTTGATTTGCCTAGGATATGGTTTGGGAACCGTTGGTTTCCATTCTTTTTCTCGTCAAAAAATCTTTGAACTAATAGAACTGGATAGAAGGATCACCAAACAACACAAACACAAGCATACGAATCATGCGATTTTGAATGTTTCTCAAATTCTCAATAACACAGCCTTTCTTATTGATTGGTTTGATTTGCCTAGGCTATGGTTTGGGAACCGTTGGCTTCCATTCTTTTTCTCGCCCAAAAATCTTTGAACTAATAGAGCTGGATAGAAGGATCACCAAAAAAGACAAACACAAGCATATGAATCATGCGATTTCGAATGTTTGTCAAATTCTCAATAACACAACCTTTCTTATTGATTGGTTTGATTTGCCTAGGCTATAGTTTCGGAACCGTTGGTTTCCCCTCTTTTTCTCGTCCAAAAATCTTTGAACTAATAGAACTTAATAGAAAGATCACCAAACAACACAAACACAAGCATACGAATCATGCGATTCCGAATGTTTCTCAAATTCTCAATAACACAACCTTTCTTATTGATTGGTTTGATTTGCCTAGGCTATGGTTTTGGAACCGTTGGTTTCCATTCTTCTTCTCGTCAAAACACCTTTGAACTAATAGAACCTGATAGAAAGATCACCAAACAACACCAACACAAGCATACGAATCATGCGATTCCGAATGATTCTCAAATTCTCAATAACACAACCTTTCTTATTGATTGGTTTGATTTGCCTAGGCTATGGTTTTGGAACCGTTGGTTTCCATTCTTTTTCTCGTCCAAAAATCTTTGAACTAATAGAACTGGATAGAAGGATCACCGAACAACACAAACACAAGCATACGAATCATGCAATTTTGAATGTTTCTCAAATTCTCAATAACACAACCTTTCTTATTGATTGGTTTGATTTGCCTAGGCTATCGTTTGGGATCCTTTGGTTTCCATTCTTTTTCTCGCCCAAAAATCTTTGAAAAACGTGATGATGTGCAATAAAGCCTTCGTAGCTTGGCTCGTCTCTTGGAAGATGAATAAGTACTTGAACTCGAGCCGTGGAGAAGAGAACTCTCGGGGGAACAAAGCTCCCCCATACTTAGGCGTTTACACATAGCCAAAGAATGGAAAATACAAAGATGGATGGAACGAAGAAATAGGATGGTGGAAAGATAGAAGATGGAATAGAAAGGATATAGATGGATGGAAAATATAGAGGTAGAATGTGACCAAGAAGTCATCTTTTTGTCTCTTTTTTTTTTTTATTAAAAATGAGCTAAAACCGAGACGCAGTATGGTTGCCGCGAGCACGGGCTAACACCTGTTCGTCGGGGCGCGCTGACGATCCACCGCGAGCGCGGCCAAGGAGGCGCGGGCGCGGTTTCACGCCAGGCATGTCCTTTCGGACCTAGTACCTGCATGTTAGCTAAAAACACAAACAAATCCTAAGCTAGGAATGGAAAAAACAATCTATCTAATCCTTGGGTTGCCTCCCAAGCAGCGCTTTTGTTTAACGTCGTTGGCTCGACGTGGATACGATCAATACGGGTCCTCATCAACATCAATCCGGACCGTGTTGCCACCATGGGATATGGAGAGAGATCCATTGGCAACGTCAATGACCGTGTTGGCGGTTTTCATGAATGGACGACCAAGTAAGAGAACCGGGTCGTACCGCCCTTCACCTATCTCCATCACATAAAAATCTGCAGGAAAGATCAAGCCCTGTACTTGTACTAGAACATCCTCAACTATCCCTTTCGGGCGCACATTAGAATGGTCAGCCAATTCAATAACAATATCAGATTTCTTCAAAGGACCAAGGCCTAACTTATCATACATGCAAGCTGGGAGAACATTAATGGAGGCACCTAAATCTAGCATAGCACGCTCAATTTTAGTTTCTCCAATAGTGACAGGGACGGTGAATCTTCCTGGGTCTGAGCATTTTTTAGGCAATTGCTTCTGGAGTAGGGAATTACAAGTCTCAATTTTGCTATCCTGAGTCTTTTCAACTAGAGCTACCTTCTTAATCTTAGGACTAGTCCTATTCTTTCTTTTTATGGTGCATAGCTCTTTCATGAATTTAGCAAAACGAGGGACACTTTGGATGAGATTAAGAAGAGGAACATTTACCCGACAATTGGCGAAGGTCTCGAAGAGTTCCTTGTCATGTGCCGGCTTCCTTGTGTCCTTGAGAGCATCGGGGAAAGGAGGAGAGGGCTTGAAAGAATCCAATGGTGGAAGGGGTTGAGCCACATAGGCATTATCCTCTTCTGCTGCTGGAGCTCGGTTCCGTCTAGGGGAACTTGGGCGAGGAGGTGAGTAGTTCTTGAAAGCATAGTCGAGCAAAGCCTCGAAATTTCGTTCTGCCTCCTTGCCGCGGGCGCAGTCCGGACTCCGCGGGCGCGGGTCGCTACAACTCTCGTGCTCCAAAAGTTCTGTTGGAATTCCGCGGGCGCAGAGGGGAGAGCGCGGGCGCGGAATCTCCACAGAGGCTTCGTCCTCCTGTGCTGTTGCCTCGGCGCGGTCGCGGCCAGGGGAGCGCGGGCGCGGTACGTCACCAGTGGGTGATGTCCGGCTCGCCAGTGTTCTACCGCTCCTCAAATTCATGGCACTCACATTCTTCTTGTGATTAAGCGGTTGAGAGGGAAGTTTCCCGGAATCCTTAGACTCGAGCCTATTGATCATGGTAGCAAGTTGGCTCAGTTGAGTCTCAAGATTCTTTACAACGGCTCTAGTCTCTTGGTTCTCCTTCAAGAGGGCAGTTATAGCGTCATTCTGAGACGTAGCAGGCGCTCTCGGGGCATAGTTATTGGACCGGAATTGTTGTTGCTGGCCCTGAGGAGCGTACTGCTGCTGCTGTTGTGGTGGATCTTGCTGCTGCTGGTTGCTCCACCTCATGTTAGGATGGTTCGCCCACCCCGGATTGTAGGTATTAGAGTAAGGATCATTCCGGGGTCGGGGCGCACCATAATTGCCAATAGCGTTGACCGACTCCTCGGTCTCTTGAATAGAGGGCATTGATCCGTGTGGTGGCTAGCATCATAACATAGACCGCAAGCGTTGACTTGCTGGGCCACCCTCTTTGTGAGGAATTGCTTCATAAGATCCTTGAGCTCCCTTACTTCAGCATTCAGGGACTCATTCACCACACTAACGGACCTCACCTTGGTCCTGGACCTTTGATTGCGGGCTTGTTCCGCCAAGATTTCCACCTTCTGAAAAGCTGCAGCGGGGGTCAAGTTCTCGTAACTACCCCCACAAGATGCATTCACGAGCCTCTTGTCATTGTCGCAGAGTCCCTCAATGATGTAGCAAATAAGGTCCTTGGCTTGGTAGCCATGGTAGGGACAACTCGCGATGAGCCTTTTGTAGCGCTCATAATAGTCGTAGAGGTTCTCGTCTTCCCCTTGCTCCAAACAGCTGAGCTGCTTCTTAATAGATGTTTGTTTGGAGGCAGGGAAGTACTTCTCAAGAAACGCCTTCTTCATGGCCGCCCAAGTAGTAATAGAACCTGGCACCAAATAAAGGAGCCAGTCCTTGGCGGTGTCTTCAAGAGAGAAGGGAAAAGCCCGGAGCTTGATTTGATCCTCCGTCACATCTGTGGGCTTCATACTCACGCATACCGCGTGGAATTCAGTGAGATGCTTGTTCGGGTCCTCACCACTCAACCCGTGGAACTTGGGTAAGTGGTGGATGAGGCCAGACTTGAGCTCGAACTTCACACCCTCCCCGAGTTCGGGGAATTGAACAGCGAGCTGCTGTTGCTGGAGATCGGGCGCCGTGAGATGGCGAATAGTTTGCTCCGCCATGGCGTCTTCTGGTTCAGAGTCAGAGAGAGAGAAAGATTCAAGAAGGTTGTAAGATGTAGAGGGTCTGGGGGCACTCCTTATCTTCCGAAGAGTCCTGTCGATTTCTGGATCAAAGCGAACAGGAGAAGTATTAGTAGACCGGGTACGGACCATGTGTTAGGTCCGCACCCAAAGAGTGGTTCTGCGTACGAACCGCGGGCGCGCCGAGGGGGCCGCGGGCGCGGTTTGGGCGTAGAGCCCGAAAGCACACACAAATCCAAACAAGAAAAAGATTCCCCGGCAACGGCGCCAAAATTTGATTCGAACCCAAAGGAATCAGTTTTATTCAGATTTTATGTGATTTTCATGCAAGTAATCAAAGGGGGTTTTGAAAGTTGTTTTCAATCAAAGTTATCAAGTAGAGTTCATTCAATCAATTCCACTTTATTAATCCGTTGATCATGAATTCATCCACCTCTTTATATGCTTAGGTCAATTCCAATCCCAATCATTAGAAATCGCAAGTCCACGGTCCAAGCAATTTTATAACCCTAGGCAAGGACGTTTAACCTAGAATTAGCATAGAGCACTGATAGAGCATATAGGTTGTAGTATTTAGGACATGTTTTGATTAGTTTTTCATGCATTTTTAGGTAGATTTTCCTTTATTTCGTAGTGTAGCCTTAGTGTTGGAAGTTTCGGAATCTACACTCGTTTGGTTGATATTTGCAGATATGAGTGATCGAGTGCCGGATCATGGTGATGGTGAACATGGAGGTGAGCTTGAAGGTGCCTAAGGAGTGTGCAAGGATGAAGGCCAAGGAAGAAATCAAGTGCCCAAAGTGTTAGAAGAGTCTCGAGCTTCAAGTGTTGAAACGCGGGCAGATCTTCAGGAACTCGGCCGCGCTTCAGAGCATCATACCGCGCTTTGACATCTGGGCTTCAGGAGTGAAAACGCGGGGTGACAAGCAAAGCGCGACCGCGCTTTGGTGCATGACCGCGCTTCTGTTCGCGTGTCCGAAAACATGATATTTTGTATTGGGCTTGGGCTTTTGGGCAAAGACTTGTTTTGGTTGTTATTTTCAGAAACCTTTTAGATATATTTTTGGATATTAGCTTCTAGGTTTATATTCTCATAACTCTTGACTTTGAGAATGATTATCGTTGTTGTTAAAGCTTGAGAAGAACAAGAAACCTCTTTGGAGAATTGTAAGCTTTTCAATGTCTTTGAACAACTAAACCTCTTTTGCTTAACTAGTTAATTGAAGTTGTGGATTAAGAATTATTGTGAGATTTGATTGTTCTTAATTTGCCTTGATTAGATTGTTTTCTCTATGCTTGATTGAATAAGTTTGATTTAGGGTTTTGTTAGATTGGCCATCTAATTGAATCTCTAGGTTGAATTACAACTAGATCTTTCTAATTACCGGTAGGTGTTAATTAGATCATAAGTAGAACCTTTAATCAATCTAGGACTGGTATGACTAATTGATTAGAGAAGAGAATTCAATTGCATGTTATTTAGATGTCTGGTTGCTCTGAATGCATGTTTCTATTGATACTTGAATCTTAATGCTGTTGTCAAATTGAATCTAGGAGGTCTCTTAGGTTATTTGATAATTAGGGTTGTTAGTACCGGTCGGGCTAATAACTAGAACTGAAGTAGGATTAATAATTCCATGAAGTTGGGTTATTAGAATTCCGCAATAGATTGGTCAAGGTAAAAAGAGAATTTTGATGATCAATGATCAATAATCGAATTCGCAATGGATATTAACTAGTTGAGCATACTTCTCCCATATTTGATTACTCAATCTTAATTTTGCATGTTAAACTTCTTAGTTAATAGAATCACTTACAAAAACCCCCGTTTTACATTCATCTGAGTATCCAAGTTAGATACATAAAAACACAAGTCTCTGTGGGATCGACCCTTACTTCCCTACTACATTCCTAGTAGGTAGTTTGGGTTATTTTGATAGGTATTAAGGCGACTAAAATACCTCTATCAAATTGGCGCCGTTGCCGGGGAACTTCGTCGTCTTTGTGTATTTAATTTGTTTACTTTGTTTGGTATGAACCTATCATATGGTTCATACCCGTGCTACTAACTCTTCACCCTTGTTGTTTGACGCAGATATTGACAGGACTTTATTCAGGTTGAGGAAGGAGATTCGCAATTCCTTTCACGAGCTGCCTTTTGATTCTGAATCTGAGTCTGACGAGATGGGTGACGGTAATCTGGATGCTGTGGCACAGACTTTGAGGCAGCTGACTGCACCGGATCTGACCCAACAACCGTTGGTGGTGCAATTCCCTGAGCTGGCCGATGGAGTCAATTTTGAGCTGAAGTCGGGGTTGATCCACCTTCTTCCCAAGTTTCATGGGTTGAGTGGAGAAGACCCTAATAAGCACCTAAGTGAGTTTCATGCAGTCTGCTCAAGCATGAAGCCTGGAGAGGTTACTGAGGATCAGATCAAGCTGAGGGCTTTTCCTTTCTCGCTCAAGGATTCAGCCAATGACTGGTTCTATTATTTGGCACCTGGGAGTATTGACACCTGGCACAAGATGAAGAAAGCATTCTTGGAGAAATACTTCCCAGCTACGAGGTCTAACAGTATCAAGAAGAGCATCAGTAATATTGAGCAGGCACCCACTGAGACCTTGTACGAGTATTATGAGCGATTCAAGAGGTTGATTGCTAGCTGTCCTTATCATGGTTATTTTGACGAGGATCTCATCTTGTATCTCTTCGGAGGTCTTCTGGATGATGAGAGGAGAATGGTTAATGCTGCTTGTGGGGGTTACATCCTTAATAAGACCCCTGCAGGAGCATTTCAACTATTTGATGAGCTTTCTGAAGGTTCACGGCAATTCAACAAGTCTACCAAATCAGTGAGTTCTGCAGTTACTCAGTCATCTTTGCATGAGGAAGTTTCAGAGCTGAAGAATATGGTGAAGCAGCTCACAATGTCTGGTGGGAAACAGCAGGTTAAGGCATGTGGAATCTGCCTAGATGTTATGCACCCAACAGATGCTTGCCCTACACTCCAAGAGCCGCAAGCTGAAGTTAATGCAATGGGTGGATATGGTCCACAAAAGCAGAGATATGATCCCTTCTCTAACACTTACAATCCTGGATGGAGGGATCATCCCAGCCTTCGATATGGAAATCCCAATCAGCAGCAGCAGTACAATCAACAAGGTGGTCAACCTGCTTACAGGCCCCCTTTCAATCCGAAGCCTCAAGCACCTGCTTCAAACTCAATGTCGACAGAGGACATGATTCGGGCTCTTGCTCAGAGTGTGACTACGATACAGGGTTCTATGACTCAATTTCAGCAAGAAACCAAGTCAAGTGTTCAAAATTTGGAGAAGCAGGTGAGCGAAATTGCTAATGCTGTAAGCAAGTTGGAGGCCAAGGATTCTGGTAAACTGCCGTCTCAAACCGAGCTCAACCCGAGGCAGAATGTGAATGCTATAACTTTACGATGTGGTAAAGTGATTGAAGATGCCCCGGGAAAAGCTCATCATGCTAATCAAGAAGAGAAGCCCTTGGAAGAAGAGGACGCAGGAGAGAACTCCAATTCGGGTGTTCAGCTTCGAAAACTCGGGCAAGACAGTCAAAACGCGCCCGCGTTTTCAGGTACCAACCCGCGCTATGCCTCCTGGGAAGAATCCTCAGAAACGCGGGCAGGTACATCCCGAAGCGCGCCCGCGCTTTCCAGCGATAGCCCGCACTTCTCCGCCCGAGCTTCAGGTCCCGAAACGCGGCCACCGACAGGCGAAAGCGCGGCCGTGTTCTCGAGCCAGCCCGCGCTTCCGATCGCAGAGGCGACTTCTCCCAAGTCTTCTCCCGAGTCTGCACCGACACCTCCTATTTCAGTTCCACCTTTTCCAGAGGCTCTCAAACGGACCCGAAAGCTTGAGAACGACAAGGAGCTATTCGAGACATTTAGCAAGTGCGAAGTCAACATCCCGCTACTCAAACTGATCAAAAGTATTCCTCGCTATGCTAAATTCTTGAAGGAGCTCTGCACTATCAAGAGAACTCAAAAGCTAAAGGGACAACAGAAGGTCAAAGTGAGTGAACACATCTCAGCTGTGTTTCAAAGGCGTATGCCCAAGAAATGCGGAGATCCAGGTATGTTCACTATCCCATGTGTGATTGGTGAAACCAAAATTGATAAGGCCATGCTAGATTTGGGTGCTTCCATCAATGTTATCCCTTATTCTCTGTACAAATCTCTTGAGCTTGGACCTTTGCATGATACTAGAGTTGTGATCCAATTAGCTGATAGATCTAATGTGTATCCTAAGGGTATAGTTGAAGATGTGCTTGTTATGGTTGATAAATTGATTTTCCCTGCTGACTTCTATGTGCTAGATATGGAACATGATAAGCATGCCTCACCTATTCTTTTGGGTAGACCTTTCTTGAAGACAGCTAATACTAGGATTGATGTTTGTAGTGGATCTCTCACCATGGAATTTGATGGGGAAAGGGTAGAGTACAATATCTATGATGCTATGAAATACCCTGCTGATGTGAACTCTTTGTGTGCAATTGATGTGATTGAACCTCTTGTTCAAAAAACCTTTAATGTGAATGGCATGCATGAGTTGCAATCTGCTCTTGAAAATTCTTTGGTGAACAACATGCTGGATTTTGAGCTTAATGCTAACCTGCAGGAAATTGTGGCTGAGTTGAACACTCACTATGAGCGTCCACTCTTACCACCGGGCTCCAAGCCCATGCTACTAACCTTGCCAAGCGAGCAGCTTGTTCCTTCTGTTGTGCAGGCCCCAGTGATAGAGTTGAAGCAACTTCCGGATCATCTTAAATATGCCTTCCTAGGTGATGGAGAGACCTTACCGGTGATCATTTCTAACAAACTCACGAAGGATCAAGAACACCGGTTGATTGAGGTTTTGAGGGAGCATAAAACCGCCATAGGATGGACTATTGCAGACATCAAAGGAATTAGCCCCTCTACATGTATGCATAGAATCTTATTGGAGGAAGAAGCAAAGCCCTCAAGACAACCTCAAAGGAGGTTGAATCCGCCAATGATGGAGGTGGTGAAGAAGGAGGTTCTCAAACTTCTCCAAGCAGGCATGATATACCCCATCTCTGACAGTCAGTGGGTGAGCCCTACCCAAGTTGTTCCCAAGAAGGGCGGTATTACTGTCAAGGAGAACGAGCAAGGTGAATTGATTCCCACCAGAATCCAAACCGGGTGGCGTGTGTGCATCGATTACCGCAAGCTCAATGCGGTTACTCGGAAGGATCACTTCCCCTTGCCCTTCATTGATCAAATGCTTGAGCGACTTGCTGGTCGCCCTTTCTATTGCTTTTTGGATGGATATTCCGGATATTTCCAAATAGCCATTGCACTTGAAGATCAAGAGAAGACGACGTTCACTTGTCCGTTTGGTACTTTCGCTTACCGAAGGATGCCATTTGGGTTGTGTAACGCGCCTGCCACTTTCCAAAGGTGTATGGTTAGTATCTTTTCCGAATACATAGAGCATTTCATTGAGGTTTTCATGGATGATTTCACAGTACATGGGAATGACTTTGATTCTTGCTTAAATCACTTGACACTTGTGCTTAAAAGATGTAAGGATACTAATCTTGTTCTAAATTCTGAAAAATGTCACTTCATGGTTGAACAAGGAATAGTATTAGGTCATATAGTGTCCGCTAGGGGTATTGAGGTCGATAAGGCAAAGATTGAAGTAATTCAATCCTTGCCTTATCCTACTAATGTCCGCGAAGTGCGTTCTTTTCTTGGACATGCAGGTTTCTATCGCAGGTTCATTAAAGACTTTTCAAAGACAGCTTCACCTCTATGTGATTTACTCAAGAAGGAGACCGCCTTTGATTTTGGTGATGAGTGCAAGAAGGCTTTTGATGAGCTGAAATTACGTCTCACCACCGCCCCTATTATCCAAGCCCCGGATTGGTCTCTACCCTTTGAGATCATGTGTGATGCAAGTGACTATGCAGTGGGGGCGGTATTGGGGCAAAAGGTTGGAAAGGCGTCCCATGTGATCCACTATGCCTCCATGACTCTGAATGAGGCGCAGAGGAACTACTACACCACCGAGAAGGAGCTATTGGCAGTGGTGTTTGCTTTGGAGAAATTTCGGTCTTACTTGCTAGGGACCAAGGTGATTGTCTACACCGATCATGCAGCCCTTCGTTACTTGTTGACGAAGAAGGAAGCTAAGCCCCGATTGATACGATGGATCTTGTTATTGAGTGAGTTCAACATTGAGATCAAGGACAAGAAGGGGGCTGAGAATGTGGTAGCGGATCACCTTAGTCGCTTGACATGTGAAGGGGAGAGCGATCAACAAGTTTCACCTATTCGAGAAGAGTTCCCGGATGATACCTTGTTCGCAGTGCGTGTTGTTCAGCCTTGGTATGCAGATTTGGTGAATTTTCTCGCTGCGGGTGAGCTTCCATCGGTCTTGACCAAAGCCCAAAGAGACAAGCTTAAGAGTGAAGCTAGGTACTATTTGTGGATGATCCATATCTTTGGAAGCATTGCGCAGATCAGGTCATTCGTAGATGTCTTCCCGAGAATGAGGTAACCTCTGTTTTGACCTTTTGTCATTCATATGCTTGTGGGGGGCATTTTAGCGCTAGAAAGACTGCTAGGAAGGTGTTGGATGCAGGATTTTATTGGCCTACCATCTTTCGGGATGCAAACGCTTTTTGTAAATCCTGTGACCGATGCCAACGAGTCGGGAATATATCCCAGAAAGATGAGATGTCCCAATCTCCCATGATTTTTTGTGAAGTTTTTGATGTTTGGGGCATTGATTTCATGGGACCTTTTCCTAACTCTTTTGGGAACTATTATATTTTGTTAGCGGTGGACTACGTTTCCAAGTGGGTGGAAGCGAAGGCCACCCGTACTGATGATTCCCGAGTTGTGGTAGATTTCTTGAAGACTCACATCTTTAACAGATTTGGGATCCCTAGAGCTTTGATTAGTGATAAAGGAACTCATTTTTGTAACAAGACGGTGAGTGCACTTTTGAGGAAGTACCATGTCACACACCGAGTCTCTACAGCGTACCACCCCCAAACAAATGGTCAAGCCGAGGTGTCCAACCGAGAGGTCAAGTCCATTCTTGAGCAGACGGTGTCACCAAACCGGAAGGATTGGAGTATCCGGTTAGATGATGCACTTTGGGCCTATAGGACAGCTTACAAAACACCGATTGGAATGTCCCCTTTTCGGTTGGTGTTTGGTAAGGCATGTCACCTTCCAGTGGAGATCCAACACAAAGCATATTGGGCGGTGAAGCATTGTAGCATGAAATTGGACGAGGCTGGTGTACTAAGGAAGCTACAGTTGCAGGAGCTAGAAGAGCTAAGGATGGAAGCCTATGACAATACCGCCATCTACAAAGAGAAGACCAAAGCTTGGCATGATAAACATATTTGGCGCAAGCACTTCAAAGTTGGAGACAAAGTCTTGTTATATCAATCTCGTCTTAAGCTTTTTCCAGGAAAACTGAGGTCGAGATGGACGGGACCATTCGTTGTGGCGCACACATATCCACATGGAGAGGTTGACGTCTACGATAGTACTGCTCACTCCACCTTCAAAGTGAATGGCCAAAGATTGAAGCTTTATTTCGATGGGTTTAGCAATGCTATACTTGACGAAACGGTTTTACAGGAACCCGAGCCAGCAACTTGAGCAGCGGACCGTCGAGCTAACGACGTTAACCAAGCGCTTCTTGGGAGGCAACCCAAGCATTAGGATAGTTGTTTTTTATTTTTAGTGTTAGCCTAGGATTAGTATAGGATAGTTTTGTTTCTTTGTTATGTGTTTTTGCAGCCCGGCGTACAAGTCCGAAAGCGCGGGGCAAGGTCACGAAAACGCCCCTGCGTTTTCCAGCCCCATACCGCGTTTCGCCTCCTGAAACTCAGGTTTGAAAGCGCGGGCAGTCACACAGAAGCGCGGCCGCGCTTTCGAACCATCCCGCGCTTCCGTTCTCTCACAGCACGAGTTAAAAACTCGGCCGGCCCTCTCTTTTCCTCATTCTACATCACAAAGCGCGGCTCCTCTTCAAGAACGCGACCCACCCTCCTCCATTGTTGAACAATCCAAGCTCCAAACGACACCAAATCAAGTGATTCTTCTCCCAAATCCACTCTTCTTCATCAGCAATCAAGTAATCTCTTCTCTACTCTTCTCTTTTCCTTAATTAATTTGTGATTTTTGAGTTTGAAATTCTAAACCTAGGTTTTGCCTAATCTCTCTAGATTTGTCAATTTCAACTCAAATTTGCATGATTAATTGCTAGTTGTTAGTTCCTTTGCATGATTCTAGCATGATTCCTTGATTTCCTTGCTTGTTCTTGTGAAATTTGGATTGTGATTGATTTTTGCCTAAAACTAACCTAGGTAGTGGGGGAAGAGAGTGTTTGAGAGTATTTTTTGCTTGTTTGTTGTATTGTTGTTGGATTGTTGTGGGATTGTCCTTGCCGGGACAATCAAATTTGCTTGTGGTGTTGCTTTGTTGATTTGTGTTGCAGGAACAGGTACAAAATGCCTCCTCGTCCAACAAACCGTAGAGGCTCTTCTAAAGCTTCGTCTTCTCGTGCCCAGCCACAGTCCTCTCGGCCCAGTTCATCTTCTGCTCGCCCCCGGGCCCATCTCACTCCGCCTACGGTTGTAGGGGAAGTGACCCCATCTGATTTCGGGTTCAGTTTGAGCGACCCTGTGCACTTTGAGCGATTCAGGCTCATCCGTAAACGCCCAATACCTCGGTACTTGGATTGGGACTTTCTGGCAGAATTGGGGTTGAGGGATGAGGGATGAGCTTAGGAAATGTGAGATTGACCAGCACTTGCGAGATTTTCTCCACCTACAGCAGCCCGCATACAAGGGTCTTGTGTTGGAATTTCTGAGCACTCTGGACACACATATTCTTTCCGGTCCAAATTCCAAAGTGGGGGAGTGTACCTTCCAGCTTGGGGGAGTGGGAAGGAGAATCACACTGAATGAGGTCAATGCAGCATTTGGGTTCTCTATTTTTGGTGAGCAGGTGGAGAGATGGGAAAGCCAAGCCTATTGGCTCGGTGATTCTCAATGGCAGAGTATGACAGGCAAAGAAGAGTACAAGGCCTCTAGAGCAAAAGCTTCTTCTCTTACACACCCTGTACTCCGTGTGCTGCAGCGCTACTATGCTCTTTCTATTACAGGAAGGGGAGAAGGAGAGGGTAATGCACCAAGGAAAGATGTGATGCTCTTGGCTGCGTTCTTAGAGAGGAGAAGGGTGAACTATGGAGCGGTCCTGATGAACAATCTGGCTCATATCAGTAGGAAGGGTACAGGACCGATCACTATTGGAGCCCTTGTCACTGTTTTGGCTCAGTATTACCAGCTTGATTTGACTCGGTTTGGTGGGAGGATTGAGCCTGCACCGATGGATTTCGCTTTCCTCAACAAGATGGGTGCCCTGCATTTCCACTATGGTCACTATTTCTGGAGGATTGGAGACACCAAGAGGGTGATGCAGCTTCCGGATGCACAGAGAGTTGTCTTAGCCATCGGACGAGATCATGCTGCTACTTGGATGATCACTCCTCAGGATGGTGATCTCCCGCTTGAGACAGTTGAGAGCCATCGGGGCAAGAGGCGTCGGGTGCAGAGGACTGTTGAGGAGTCTGAGGAGGAGGCCACAGCTGATGATGATTCTGAGGGTGATGAGGATTTTATTGCTGAGGAGGAGCTCGAGCCCGAGCTTGGTGGTCAGGATGAGGATGCTGTCGCACAGGATGTTCAGGATGTGGGTGGTTATCCTCAGGGCCAGTTTGATCAGTTGGTGAGCATGATGGGAGGGCTCACCACTCAGATGACTCAGTTCAAGGCCCATGTCGATCAGAGATTTGATTATCAGGAGCAGAGGTTAGACCATTACCGGCAGTATCATGACGAGCAGCTCCATCAGCTTCACGCTCGCATGGATGGGTGGACTCAGGAGGGTGGATTCCCAGCATATCAGTATTACCCATATCCGGGCTATCCACAGCAGTTCCCACCACCACCACCACCGGAGTAGATGCCACTTCCTTCCTATCTGGATGACTCGGTTAGTATTTTCTTCTTCTTTCTTTTCTTTTACATTGGGGACAATGTAAAGTTTAAGCTTGGGGGAGGGGATTGTTGGTTGAGTCATCTCATCCTGCATTCATATAGTTGCATTTGCATGTTTAAATTTTAGTTTTGCATCGATTAAAATTGAAAAAAAAAATTGAAAAATCAATCTAAAATCACAAAAAAATATTGCATTTTAGGAACCAAATTTCCTTACTTGACCATTTGTCTCTCTAAGTTAAGAGTATTATCTAACCCATGACTAGCTTGTTGGTTGAAGTTTCCTTGGAGTGAAGCATGATTCTTAAGTTATTAATCTTGATTATAGGATTGAGCATGCATAAGAAGTTTAAATTTTGAATTGTTTATGAAGTTCTAGACATTTATGCCTTGTGAGATTATTTTGAGCCTTTATTGCATATTTGCATCTTTTCTTGAGTGTATCACTTTGATTGCTAGCTCTAGAACTTGCGTTTAGATATCTTTTTCAAGGCTACATTTACATGATTCGAATGCATGACATTAAAATGATTGAGGCATTCTTATTAGCTCATTATATCCTTATCTACCTTATGCATGATCCTTTGTTTGATAGCCCACTTGTTGAGCCTATAGCCTTATTTTGTAGCTCCACAAAAATTTTCCTAACCTATATGAGCCTGACCCTTTCCGGGAATTAGGATTTAGCTAGGGTGTTCTTGTGTAGTTGGAGAATGATTCTTGGGAGAGTTGGTTGATAAGAAAGGATTTGTGTTGAGTTGAAAGAAAAAAAAATAAGGAGTTGAAAAAAAAGTGATGAAAAGAAAAAAAAAAAAAAAGTGTTTGATTGAGGTAAATTATAGTGAGCAATCAAGTTGAAAAACCTCAAAGTGAGTTGGAAAAGAAAAAATGAGCAAAAGTGTAGAAATAAAAGTGATGGAGAAGAGGTGAATCAAGTTGGTGAACATATGAAGTGAAGTGGTTAAAGGTTGGGTAGTTAGCTAGTTCTAGTTCCCGGTTTTAGCACCACATGACCAAATATTTCCTCACCTACTTGTGTATACCTTGGCGCCATTACAACCCTTTGAAAAGTCCTCATGATTTTTGTTGTGTGTTTGATCATTCGTAGTGGAGATTTAGAACACTGATGCAAGCCTATGGTAGTCTAGCTTTCAAAGTTGATTTTGAGTGAAACACATTCCTTAAACACTTGAGTGAAGAGTGTAAAACACATTACCTTGGTGAGGTCTAGAATGGATGAATGATTTGATTTTGAAAGCTTCTCATACATGTGTGCAATGATGTCTTGGTCAAGGTTTAGTTTTTTGATGAAATGTGGATTGACATTGAGATGGATGCTTTAACTTGCTAGTTGTGGTGTGATCTCGATTTTATTTCTTGCTTGAGGACAAGCAAGGTTCAAGCTTGGGGGAATTTGATAGAGCATATAGGTTGTAGTATTTAGGACATGTTTTGATTAGTTTTTCATGCATTTTTAGGTAGATTTTCCTTTATTTCGTAGTGTAGCGTGTTGGAAGTTTCGGAATCTACACTCGTTTGGTTGATATTTGCAGATATGAGTGATCGAGTGCCGGATCATGGTGATGGTGAACATGGACGTGAGCTTGAAGGTGCCTAAGGAGTGTGCAAGGATGAAGGCCAAGGAAGAAATCAAGTGCCCAAAGTGTTAGAAGAGTCTCGAGCTTCAGGTGTTGAAACGCGGGCAGATCTTCAGGAACTCGGCCGCGCTTCAGAGCATCATACCGCGCTTTGACATCTGGGCTTCAGGAGTGAAAACGCAGGGTGACAAGCAAAGCGCGACCGCGCTTTGGTGCATGACCGCGCTTCTGTTCGCGTGTCCGAAAACATGATATTTTGTATTGGGCTTGGGCTTTTGGGCAAAGACTTGTTTTGGTTGTTATTTTTAGAAACCTTTTAGATATATTTTTGGATATTAGCTTCTAGGTTTATATTCTCATAACTCTTGACTTTGAGAATGATTATCGTTGTTGTTAAAGCTTGAGAAGAACAAGAAACCTCTTTGGAGAATTGTAAGCTTTTCAATGTCTTTGAACAACTAAACCTCTTTTGCTTAACTAGTTAATTGAAGTTGTGGATTAAGAATTATTGTGAGATTTGATTGTTCTTAATTTGCCTTGATTAGATTGTTTTCTCTATGCTTGATTGAATAAGTTTGATTTAGGGTTTTGTTAGATTGGCCATCTAATTGAATCTCTAGGTTGAATTACAACTAGATCTTTCTAATTACCGGTAGGTGTTAATTAGATCATAAGTAGAACCTTTAATCAATCTAGGACTGGTATGACTAATTGATTAGAGAAGAGAATTCAATTGCATGTTATTTAGATGTCTGGTTGCTCTGAATGCATGTTTCTATTGATACTTGAATCTTAATGCTGTTGTCAAATTGAATCTAGGAGGTCTCTTAGGTTATTTGATAATTAGGGTTGTTAGTACCGGTCGGGCTAATAACTAGAATTGAAGTAGGATTAATAATTCCATGAAGTTGGGTTATTAGAATTCCGCAATAGATTGGTCAAGGTAAAAAGAGAATTTTGATGATCAATGATCAATAATCGAATTCGCAATGGATATTAACTAGTTGAGCATACTTCTCCCATATTTGATTACTCAATCTTAATTTTGCATGTTAAACTTCTTAGTTAATAGAATCACCTATAAAAACCCCCGTTTTACATTCATCTGAGTATCCAAGTTAAATACATAAAAACACAAGTCTCTGTGGGATCGACCCTTACTTCCCTATTACATTCCTAGTAGGTAGTTTGGATTATTTTGATAGGTATTAAGGCGACTAAAATACCTCTATCAAGCACAGGGATAATAGGAAATCAAATCATGCAATCAAGCTATGAGTCTCATGCATAATTTAACCATTGAATACTCTTCCCTAAACTAGCCCACGGTCCTAGAATAGAGTTGTTTCGAGAATAGGAAAGATGCATAGACAACAACCAATCCTAATTTAAACAATAGATCTAAGTCAATCAAACAAGTTGATCAGGCTCATAAAATCAAACATAGATCATGGGATGAAGCACAAGAGTATCAATAAAGACCTAAGGATAAAGAGATTACCAGAATTTCACAACTTCATAATAAAGCTTCCTTGATTGAATAAACTCCAGAGGAGAGTTAGTTCTCCATTACAAAGAAAACTCTAATCATTATTTGAAAGACAATTGATTGACAAGTATTGAATTCTCTAAAAGCCTAGAAAGGTCCCCCTTATATAGCCCCAAAGATCAACCTTTTCGGACTAAATAAGATAGGAAACCGCAAGATAAGAAAGGAAACAAGATAGAAACGCCAAGATCTCGTTAGCTCCGAAGTCGGCTACCACCGCGCCCGCGGCACCAGATCCGCGCCCGCGGCACCAGATCCGCGCCCGCGGCGGCCTTCAAATGGTCAAACCGGGTTCAGCTTCTACCGCGACCGCGCCGGAAGCAACGCGTCCGCGGCCTTCACGGTTTAGGTTGGTTCGCTCCTCAACGCCACCGCGCCCGCGCCAGGGGTAACGCGTCTGCGGTAACCATGCAGTGGCGATTCTTCGTCTTTAAGCTCTTTAACTCTTGATTCTTCAAATCTTGTGTCTTCGGTCTTGATATTACAATAACGCTCAAAACTAACCTAAACACTCTCAATATAGCTCTAAAATACAAGAGTTAACCCATACAAAGTAGAGCGAATCATTTGCCTAGGCTATGGTTTGGGAACTGTTGGTTTCCATTCTTCCTCTCGTCAAAAAATCTTTGAACTAATAGAACTTGATAGAAAGATCACCAAACAACACCAACACAAGCATACGAATCATGCGATTCCGAATGTTTCTCAAATTCTCAATAACACAACGTTTCTTATTGATTGGTTTGATTTGCCTCGGCTATGGTTTCGGAACCGTTGGTTTCCATTCTTTTTCTTGTCCAAAAATCTTTGAACGAATAGAACTGGATAGAAGGATCACCAAACAACACAAACACAAGCATACGAATCATGCGATTTTGAATGTTTCTCAAATTCTCAATAACACAACCTTTCTTATTGATTTGTTTGATTTGCCTAGGCTATGGTTTGGGAACCGTTGGTTTCCATTCTTTTTCTCGCCCAAAAATCTTTAAACTAATAGAGCTGGATAAAAAGATCACCAAAGAACACAAACACAAGCATACGAATCATGCGATATCCAATGTTTGTCAAATTCTCAATAACACAACATTTCTTATTGATTGGTTTGATTTGCCTAGGATATGGTTTGGGAACCGTTGGTTTCCATTCTTTTTCTCGTCCAAAAATCTTTGAACTAATAGAACTGGATAGAAGGATCACCAAACAACACAAACACAAGCATACGAATCATGCGATTTTGAATGTTTCTCAAATTCTCAATAACACAGCCTTTCTTATTGATTGGTTTGATTTGCCTAGGCTATGGTTTGGGAACCGTTGGCGTCCATTCTTTTTCTCGCCCAAAAATCTTTGAACTAATAGAGCTGGATAGAAGGATCACCAAACAACACAAACACAAGCATATGAATCATGCGATTTCGAATGTTTGTCAAATTCTCAATAACACAACCTTTCTTATTGATTGGTTTGATTTGCCTAGGCTATAGTTTCGGAAACGTTGGTTTCCCTTCTTTTTCTCGTCCAAAAATCGTTGAACTAATAGAACTTAATAGAAAGATCACCAAACAACACAAACACAAGCATACGAATCATGCGATTCCGAATGTTTCTCAAATTCTGAATAACACAACCTTTCTTATTGATTGGTTTGATTTGCCTAGGCTATGGTTTTGGAACCGTTGGTTTCATTTCTTCTTCTCGTCAAAACACCTTTGAACTAATAGAACCTGATAGAAAGATCACCAAACAACACCAACACAAGCATACGAATCATGCGATTCCGAATGATTCTCAAATTCTCAATAACAGAACCTTTCTTATTCATTGGTTTGATTTGCCTAGGCTATGGTTTTGGAACGTTGGTTTCCCTTCTTTTTCTCGTCCAAAAATCTTTGAACTAATAGAACTGGATAGAAGGATCACCGAACAACACAAACACAAGCATACGAATCATGCAATTTTGAATGTTTCTCAAATTCTCAATAACACAACCTTTCTTATTGATTGGTTTGATTTGCCTAGGCTATCGTTTGGGATCCTTTGGTTTCCATTCTTTTTCCCGCCCAAAAATCTTTGAACTAATAGAGCTGGATAGAAGGATCACCAAACAACACAAACACAAGCATATGAATCATGCGATTTCGAATGTTTGTCAAATTCTCAATAACACAACCTTTCTTATTGATTGGTTTGATTTGCCTAGGCTATAATTTCGGAACCGTTGGTTTCCATTCTTTTTCTCGTCCAAAAATCATTGAACTAATAGAATTTAATAGAAAGATCACCAAACAACACAAACACAAGCATACGAATCATGCGATTCCGAATGTTTCTCAAATTCTCAATAACACAACCTTTCTTATTGATTGGTTTGATTTGCCTAGGCTATGGTTTCGGAACCGTTGGTTTCCATTCTTTTTCTCGTCCAAAAATCATTGAACTAATAGAACTGGATAGAAAGATCACCAAACAACACAAACACAAGCATACGAATCATGCGATTCCGAATGTTTCTCAAATTCTCAATAACACAACCTTTCTTATTGATTGGTTTGATTTGCCTAGGCTAATGTTTGGGAACCGTTGGTTTCCATTCTTTTTCTCGTCAAAAAATCTTTGAACTAATAGAACTGGATAGAAAGATCACCAAATAACACAAACACAAGCATATGAATCCT
Source organism: Polygonum maritimum (assembly GCA_963924305.1). NCBI lineage: Eukaryota > Viridiplantae > Streptophyta > Magnoliopsida > Caryophyllales > Polygonaceae > Polygonum > Polygonum maritimum. The sequence continues at coordinate 14,057,574 of OZ002730.1, read as the reverse complement.
ACGATTCCGAATGTTTCTCAAATTCACAATAACACAACCTTTCTTATTGATTGGTTTGATTTTATTAGGCTATGGTTTGGCAAGTGTTGGTTTCCATAATTTTTCTAGTCCAAAAATCTTTGAACTAATATACCTTGATAGAAAGATAACCAAACAACACAAACACAAGCATACGAATTATGCGATTCCGAATGTTTATCAAATTTTCAATAACAGAACCTTTCTTATTGATTAGTTTGATTTACCTAGGCTATGGTTTAGGAACGGTGGTTTCCATTCTTTTTCTCATCAAAAAATCTTTGAACTAATAGAACTTGATAAAAAGATCACCAAACAACACCAACACAAGCATACGAATCATGCGATTCCGAATATTTCTCAAAATGTCAACCACACAACCTTTCATATTGTTTGGTTAGATTATCCTAGGCTATGGTTTTGCAAGTGTTGGTTTCCATTCTTTTTCTAGTCCAAAAATCTTTGAACTAATATACCTTGATAGAAAGATAACCAAACAACACAAACACAAGCATACGAATCTTGCGATTCCGAATGTTTATCAAATTTTCAATAACAGAACCTTTCTTATTGATTAGTTTGATTTACCTAGGCTATGGTTTGGGAACGTTGGTTTCCATTCTTTTTCTCATCAAAAAATCTTTGAACTAATAGAACTTGATAGAAATATCACCAAACAACACAAACACAAGCATTAGAACCATTCGATTCCGAATGTTTCTCAAATTCTCAATAACACAACCTTTAAAATTGATTTGTTTGATTTGCCTAGGCTATGGTTTGGCAAGTGTTGGTTTCCATTCTTTTTCTAGTCCAAAAATCTTTGAATTAATAGAACTTGATAGAAAGATCACCAAACAACAAAAACACAAGCATACGAATCAAGCGATTCTGAATGTTTCTCAAATTCTCAACAACACAACCTTTCGTATTGATTGGTTTGATTTGCCTAGGCTATGGTTTGGCAAGTGTTGGTTTCCATTCTTTTTCTAGTCCAAAAATCTTAGAACTAATAGACCTTGATAGAAAGATGACCAAACAACACAAACACAAGCATACGAATCAAGGGATTCCTAATGTTTCTCAAATTCTCAATAACACAACCTTTCTTATTGATTGGTTTGATTTGCCTAGGCTATGGTTTGCCAAGTGTTGGTTTCCATTCTTTTTCTAGTCCAAAAATCTTAGAACTAATAGACCTTGATAGAAAGATGACCAAACAACACAAACATACGAATCATGCGATTCCGAATGTTTCTCAAATTCTCAATCACACAGCCTCTCTTATTGATTGATTTGATTTGCCTAGGCTAATGTTTGGGAACCGTTGGTTTCCATTCTTTTTCTCGTCCAAACATCTTTGAACTAATAGAACTTGATAAAAAGATGACCAAACAACACCAACACAAGCATACGAATCATGCGATTCCGAATGTTTCTCAAAATGTCAATCACACAACCTTTCATATTGTTTGGTTAGGTTATCCTAGGCTATGGTTTTGCTAGTGTTGGTTTCCATTCTTTTTCTAGTCCAAAAATATTTGAACTAATGTACCTTGATAGAAAGATAACCAAACAACACAAACACAAGCATTCGAATCATGCGATTCCGAATGTTTATCAAATTTTCAATAACAGAACCTTTCTTATTGATTAGTTTGATTTACCTAGGCTATGGTTTAGGAACGTTGGTTTCCATTCTTTTTCTCATCAAAAAATCTTTGAACTAATAGAACTTGATAGAAATATCACCAAACAACACAAACACAAGCATTAGAACCATTCGATTCCGAATGTTTCTCAAATTCTCAATAACTCAACCTTTAAAATTGATTTGTTTGATTTGCCTAGGCTATGGTTTGGCAAGTCTTGGTTTCCATTCTTTTTCTAGTCCAAAAATCTTTGAATTAATAGAACTTGATAGAAAGATCACCAAACAACAAAAACACAAGCATACGAATTAAGCGATTCTGAATGTTTCTCAAATTCTCAATAACACAACCTTTCTTATTGATTGGTTTGATTTGCCTAGGCTATGGTTTGGCAAGTGTTGGTTTCCATTCTTTTTCTAGTCCAAAAATCTTAGAACTAATCGACCTTAATAGAAAGATGACCAAACAACACAAACACAAGCATACGAATCAAGCGATTCCGAATGTTTCTCAAATTCTCAATAACATAACCTTTAAAATTGACTGGTTTGATTTGCCTAGGCTATGGTTTGGCAAGTGTTGGTTTCCATTCTTTTTCTAGTCCAAAAATCTTTGAATTAATAGAACTTGATAGAAAGATCACCAAACAACAAAAACACAAGCATACGAATCAAGCGATTCTGAATGTTTCTCAAATTCTCAATAACACAACCTTTCTTATTGATTGGTTTGATTTGCCTAGGCTATGGTTTGGCAAGTGTTGGTTTCCATTCTTTTTCTAGTCCAAAAATCTTAGAACTAATAGACCTTGATAGAAAGATGACCAAACAACACAAACACAAGCATACGAATCAAGCGATTCCGAATGTTTCTCAAATTCTCAATAACACAACCTTTCTTATTGATTGGTTTGATTTGCCTAGGCTATGGTTTGGAAAGTGTTGGTTTCCATTCTTTTTCTAGTCGAAAAATCTTAGAACTAATAGACCTTGATAGAAAGATGACCAAACAACACAAACATACGAATCATGCGATTCCGAATGTTTCTCAAATTCTCAATCACACAGCCTCTCTTATTGATTGGTTTGGTTTGTCTATGTTGTGCTTTGGCAAGTGTTTGTTTCTGTTCTTTTTCTCTTTCAAACATCTTAGAATTACTAGAACTTGATAGAAACATCACCAAACAACACAAACACAAGCATCGATTCTAAATGTTTCTCAAACACCTTTCTTATTGATTGGTTGGATTTGTCTATCCTATTCTTTGGAAAGTGATTTTTCCATCCTTTTTGTCTTCCTAAAATCTTAGATTTAATAGGGCTTAAAAGAAACAACACCAAACAACACAAACACAAACATATGAACCTTGCGATTCCTAATGTTTTTCAAACATCTTTTGTTGGGACGCTATCATGGACGCTTGCGTACTTGATAGTGTGCCCACACAAACCGTCCCTTAGTTTTGATATGACAAACTCAATTTAATTCTAATAAAATTGTCCAAGTGTTCAGGAACGCCAGTGACAAAAGGACAACAAGTGTGTGAAGCATTCCCTAGGCTTAGGGACGCTAGCTAACAGGAAGTAAGGACCAGCAAGAGACTACTTGAGCAAGGACGGAGTCCCAAAGCAAGTAGGAACGCATGAAGAGCGTCCTTCCTCTCTAGCCGACAGGATGACATCACTCGACAACATTTGATCATCCAAGGACACGTGGAGACCGATCCTGTAGCGGAGTCCAACACTACGTGGCGGACGATCCTGTTGCAGAGTTCATCAACACGTGGCGGCCGATCCTGTAGCAGAGTCCATCACACACAGCTGGATACAGGAAGCTTCCTCATCACCGCCATCATACATGGAGGAAGATCCTGTAGCCACGTCCACGAAGGGCATGATCGTCAGAAGAGAAAGACGCCCTTCCCAAGTCCTATAAATACCCCAAGGCATTTATTGTGACGTTAACGCTTTCAGAGAATATTCAGAGAGAATCAGAGGAAAGAGACTCACTTAAGAACACGAAGAACTAGCTCAAGAACTCATGAATAGTGCTAAGACTTGTGCTAGATCGAGTGAGATTTGTAACCCAAACCATAAAACTGTTTGTACTCAGAAAAACCCAAAAAGAGAAAGAGAGTTCTACGAAGTACTGTAGAACGTAGGGATAGAGTCCTTTATAAGATTAAACTCGCTTAAGTTGTAGGCTTAGAGGAGTCCTTTACTAGTGGATTTGGAAGAACGCTAAGTACTAGAGAACTGTAAAGACTCGCCAGTACAACTGTAAGGACGTTTAATATAAAGGAAAAGCTATTCAAAAATCCTCAAAGGAGGTAGAGGTTTACACTCAAGGACTACTTGGTCTTGAGTGGTTCCTCAATAATTCACTGTGTTCATTACTTCCCTGTTTAGTATTTTATTCCGCTGCATTACCTAAGGACGCCCCTACTCCTCGTAGGGACGCCTGACCAAAGGACGCCTTTACCAAAGCAAAGGACGTCCCTCAGTACTTACGATCCAACAATTGGTATCAGAGCAGGCGCTCTAGATTCTTACTGAGTTGCAGGTGAAAATGGACATGGAACCTATTGGAATCTCTTTTGTGAAGCCTCCGCGCCTGACGGACGGCAACTTCAACCGCTGGAAAACTAGGTTTGAGAACTTCTGCAGGAGTCAGAATTATCAATGCTGGAACGTGATCAGGAAAGGCGACCTCAAGGTTCCCGCTGACAAAGCTGACAAAGAAGACGATTGGGGTCCCGATGAATTCAAATTGATGGAAACAAATGCTAAGGCAATCTGTTTTCTTCAAGTGTCCCTCTGCGAACGGGAGGCCACCAGGGTTAACAATCTCCCCACAGCAAAACAACAATGGGAAGCCCTTGAAAAATTCCATGTAGGTACAGCTGACATGAAAGAGAACGTCCAGCTGCAAATCAAAAGAGAGTTCTATGCTTTCAGAATGCTGCCAAATGAAACGGTTAATGATTACTCGTACCGTTTTGAAGCTCTTGTCACCAAGATGAAGAACTTGGGTATCCCAGAATCTGAGATCTCCATGAGGAACAGAGTCCAAGTAGTTATTGATGGGTTGACTGGTATCTGGAACTTTGATAGAACAACTTTCAAAGAGAATACAGCCAACAAAACTCTGGACATGGGAGAGATCTATGGGAAGCTCAAGTAGTACGAAGTGAGAAGGAACTCTGACATGGCTCAGCTAGGACGGAACCCTCAAACTGATCTTGCTTTGGCGTCCACAACGCCAGAGTACGCTGAGTACCTACGTCGTCAAAGAGATATGGCATTGATGATGCAGAGTCAAAATACAGATCAACTTGAGAACTTGCGTATTCAAAAGGAGAAAGAAAGTAAGGCAAAAGAACAACTTGATGAAGATGAAGATCTTTCTCTTCTCATTCACAAAACCCTTCGTTACTTTGGCAAAAACAAGAACAAGTACGCCAACAAGAACAAGGGGACTTACAAGAAGGAGAGTCCCAAGTACACAGAGGCAGAAATGAAGGAACTCACTTGTTACAAATGTAACAAGAAAGGACATTTTGCAAAGAAGTGTACCGTGGGAACGTCCTCCAAGGATAAGAAGAAAGCTCTTATTGGAGCATGCTCAGCCGCTTGGGATGATCTTAGTTCAAGTGATGATGAACAAGAAGAATAAGTGGCATACATGGCAATGGAGGACGTCACAGCTGTTGAAGAGAACGCCTCTGAGAATGAACAGGAGGTAACCCACGATTCCATTATGCGTTCTTTAGAGAAATTTTCAAAACCAAAACTTCTTAAACTCATTGGTAAAATCATGGAAGAAAGTCTTGCAATGAAACGTAGAATGGATGAACTTGAAGATGAAAATATAGTTGTTGAATGTGAGAACTGTGCTACAATATCCTCACAATTAGAGTCTTCCTATGATGAAAGTAAATCCCTAAAGACTGAAGTTATGTGTCTTAAGCTTCAGAGCGCTAAACTTAGGGAAGAAGTGAAAGTGTTAGGAAAGAATCCTGTTATTGAGGAAGTCAGGCCAATGATTTTTGTCCCAGCCAAAAGAGGACTAGGCTATGAATCTGATCCTAAGAACTCTCTCCCTAGCGACTTTAAGGCTAGCAAAACTTCAGAACTGGAATTAGAAAAGGAGAAAACTAAGATCCTTCTTGAGCGGATTAGAGTCCTAGAGAGTGGAGAAAAAGGTCAAGAGGACTACTACACTAACTCCACAAGTCATAGGATCTATATGAAAATTGCTAAGGGGGAAGGTTCAAAAGTGTGTAATCCACAACAAATGAAAAAGAAAAAAATCCAACGTCCCAACAAGAAGTACTACCTTAGTACGTACTACAGGACACGTTGGTACTGTGGACAAGGAGACCACTTCAAATATGATTGTTTAAAACTGAAGGAAGACATTGAAAGTGGAAAAGCTGCTAGGACTAACATTGAAAATGATAAGTCCGTCCCTAAGGCTAACACTAGGCGTCCTAGACGTTCTAGAAGTTCTTTCCGAAAGCATGCTATTTCAAATGATGTTAACTTGAATGACTATTTGCCAGAACCAGAGTTCTTCTATTGTAACGAACCAGGTAAAGAACACCTTCACCACTACATAATGATTTAAATACCCCCGGCGTTTCACCCCAAATACACCGGATGATGCCCGAGGTAAAGGTTGTTGAGGTATTTGATTACTGACCTAATACACCGGATCCAATCTGAGGTAAATGCTTCCCTTGAAAATTCTCTCTAATATTTAAGTCCGGTGTATTAGTAATTCAAATACACCAGGTAGATCCCTATCCGGGGTATATTTGATTTGTGTTTGATCCGGTGTATTAGTATTGTAAATACACCGGTTATGGATATCTGAGATATAAAGTTTAGGACATATACACCGGATAATAATGCCCGAGGTATAAAGTAAATGGAATTTACCCCGCTTATTGAAGTCCGGGGTATATTGATTAGATTATATATATTGATTAGATTATATACACCGGGTATTGAAGTCCATGGTATATTGATTAGGGTACCGGTATATACACCAGGTTAATATTTTCAAGATCTACAAGATTTCAATTTTAAATCACACTGTAATACCCAAAATTATATTGTAATTATATTAGATTAAAATGTCATTACATAATATGTTCATACCATACTAATATTAACTTCACTAGTACTTCACTACTTCTACATATATCAAACAAATATATACCACAAGAAACTTCCATTACATAATTTGTACCAAAGTAATACTCCCTAGCATGACCTTCTTCTACATAAGATCCCTTCCTCCTTCCAAAAGTTTGCTAGCTGGTCACCCACAAATCTGTAACTTGGAAATAAAACAAAACAGATCTTTAGCATATATACTTGAAATGAAATTAATTACCCACAACAAAGTACACGTATACATTAGTAGCTTACAACTTCATAAGTTACGCCCAAAAAAGAACAAGAAAAATGCTTCAAGAAACACCCATTTCAGATATACTCTTTGAAACTTGAAAGAACACATCTATATATATAAGAAAAACAAAGTGCCCGGTTTGCTGACTAGGAAGAGCTGATCAAAACTGATATTACTTCCATGAAAACTAAGATCCTTGAAATCACACAACGAGACTTTCCTATGCAGTTACAAAGAGACATCCCTTATACACAACTCTCATGATCTTCAAAACAGTCATTGCAAAGAAAGAAAAACGATGCATGTAAGATAAAATTGTATGAATTTAATTACCTCATATTTTGATAGATGCGGCACACAAGGTTTCACCTTTATCCTCTTGAAATCTGTCAGAACATGCAAGTTTTCATAATATATAGAATTTTTCTTGTGACAGTCAATTTCAAACTAGAATATATTACACAAAAGATTGGCATTAAAGAAATGGAAGTGTCAACAAAAAGGTTATCCCATTAAGAATGATAGTTTCACATTTCCGTGCTTGGAAATAGGTTTAATTTAATCTCATCAAGTAATGGTTAAATCAAAATTTGTTAATATGCAATAAATAGAAAAACTCAAAAGCAAAATTATCGCATTATTAATTATGCATTCTCATCACTACATAATTATTGTTGTAAAGGCTAATCATACAAGCAATTGGTATTTGGTATCCAATCACAAAAGCCCTTTAATTTGAAAAAAGTGTAGGGTATTCGGACAGGAATTAAAAATTAAAACTTCAACTGGCTCCTATAGTAGGTACATGGTAATTTTAGCATTTAAACGGAATGCCTTGCATTTGAGGGGAATATAGAATCAGAAGAGGCAGAAGGGAAAAAGCTGATGTACCCAAGAACCTAATCCAAAGTCACAATTTACTGTAACGTTCTATATTTGGTTGAAGTTAAATTACATGATAGTCATTAGACAATGCAATCTAGGTTCTAAAGCAATGAGCAAAAATGAAACTCTTAATTAAGCCTTTAACATCATTTCATATGCATACTAACCACAATGTAACTTTGATCATCTGAAATGCCAAGCTGCCCATACCAGATGCATAGACACTTTAACAAATTATCCAAAAAAATCTCCATTCCCCCAGAGTGCAGCGAACCTCTTGCTCTCGGTTGTAGCAGCGGAGAAACAACGCTGCCTGAAAAACGCAAAACCTAATTCCGATCCTCCGGCGAGCTTCCAGAGTCCGGCGCCGGCGACCACCAGGCCGATGGCAGGGGCGGCAGAGAGGCGTGGAGAGGCGGGCGTGGACGTCTGGACGATGGACGAGGATTGGGAGAACGAGACCGAGAGGCAAGATGGGCGGAGATTATGTTGAGGAAAGAAGTTAGGGTTTTGGTTTAATTTTTTTATGGATTTCTCTCGTAAATTTTAATTTTTAATTTTTAAGTCGCCAAACATATTTTTCTTCCCACCAAAATGTATAAAATAAGATGTACTCTATTGATTTGATATATCTACATTTATTTCGATTTTTAAAAGTTATGGATTTTTATGGGTTAAATTTAGTTTAATTTTTATTTGTTATAAAAAGGACAAAAAAACTAATGAACTAATCATCATAACTTCATAACTATAAACTAAAACGGAGGTTAAAAATAATAATTAACACGACATGTGTCAACTTTACAATGAACCACATTACTCACCTTTATTAAAATACTTTAATTGGTTAAAATTTGATTGTGGGCCTCACATGTATATAATATATGAAAAAATATATATCATTGAAATTATATCTATAAAGTTTCCTTAAGGATATACTAGCGAACTCCATAAACTAATGAACTACACAATTGGTTAATCAAAGTCGATATCCAATAAACTATATACTACTTAAACTAATGAACAACATAATTGGTTAAATTTAGTTTAATCTAACCTTAATGAACTATAAAGTTCTGGACCAGGAATAAGTCATATATCATGAACTATGAATATAAAATGTCATATAACATAAAATATAAATAAACTTAATCATAATTATAATGCAAAAAAACTTTATGGTAATGTTGAGGAATTGAATTGCAAAAAAGTTGAATTCTTGAAGGAATTGATTTGAATACTTACATGGTAATAGATCACGGTCGAATTAATTGTAGTGACTATATTCATGTTCTAAGGGTTAAGAAAATAACCAATCAATATCTATCTATCTATCTATTACTATATACTAAATCGGAAGCAAATTCTGCCACCATATTGCGCCACATCACCCCTTATTAAAAAAAATCTATCTTATTAAATCTTTATTTTATCATAATCTTATACATACTTAATTAAGATATTAGGTCTATCTTAGAACTTCAGTTCATTAATTAATAATTCTACCCAAATATATAAATCTCTGTCTTATCATTATACACATTTAATTAATACATAAATCTATCGTAAATTTTTATTTAGAGAAATATTATTTCTTCATAATGTATAAATCATAATCATAATATTCAACCCATTTAATTAAATATCATATTAACTATAAATCATTTTTTCATAATTATATTTTAGTGTTTTTTTAATCATAAATGGTAGAAAATATTTCTTATATTAAAATTTTATACTAAATACATTGTTTTACTAGCATATCATATTGAAATATCAATAAAAAAATAAATTTTATATTTACCATATATATATATATATATCACTAATAATACATGTTGATTACACTTTAGAAAAAAAAGATAGATTTCTTAATTAACATATTGATTCGTTAACATGTTTACTAAATATTTATGTATTATTATTATTTTTTTTTTCAAAAAACATTAACAAGTATACAAGATAATTTAGTTTTGTAATTAACTTATTAAATATTGCCTATATCTTTAATACTATAATATATTAATCCAATTTTTTATTTAAACTTATTGATTTTATTATATAAGTTAGTCTACACAATTTAATTTAAATGCCAAAAGATTTGTATCCGTTTTTAATAAAATGTGATAATGCATCTTATCTTAGGTCATTCTTCCTCAATTATTTAAATATATGTTTATGTATGTGTAAAAAGTAAATAAATAGATAAAATTTATATATATATATATATGATATACAAGAATTATTAATTTATAATCCAAAAAATAAGCGTTGTTTTAAAACAAAGTATGCATATTGATAATATTTTTAATCATTATAGTAAATTCATACAAAAAGTAATAAGTAAATTAAAAACCCCACCGTACAAGGTACGGGTCATTTACTAGTATATTATAAAAGCTGGTCATTTTCGAGCCACCACGTTTATTCTGACCCCACTTTTCTAACAATTTATATATATTTTTTTAATTATCTATAAAAACTCCTTAATTATCTAATCTTTAATTTTATCTTTTTATTACATATCTAACATATATCTTTGAAGGCGTATATATATATATATCTAACATCAATCTCTAAAATTTTCTTAACTGTCTAATCTTTAATTTTATCCTCTTTCTTACTTATCTAATATCTATATTTTTAAAATGGAAGCCCCTTTTTCTAAATAACTTTTTTGAAATCTTTGATACTAAATCAATTTATATTAACTTTTACTTAAATTATATATTATCATGTTCCTAATAACTTAGCTTTTATCTCTCATAATCAAATAATTAAATTTTTTTCATGTTATTTTTAGTTAATCTAATTATATTCTTTATTATCAGTTTATGTAAAAGATATTTTTTGACTTTTGTTAAGATATTCTATCCTTTTTTTAATATTAGTTATCTTTTTAATCTTACAAGGAGTAATTTTTAAATATTGAATTTAAATTAATTTAAAAATAGAATCCCTTTTTATAATTAAATTATTATTCTTATCTTTAATATTAAATCAATTTATATTTACTATCTTTTACTTAACTTATATATTGTCATTTTTATAATCACTTAGCTTATATCTTTCATAATAAAATAAGTGTTGATTAATATATTCTATTTATTTCAATATATAAAATCATTATAATCATATTCTATTTATTTTATGATATATATTAACCATTAGAGACAAATAAGATCAAACCAAAATAATCAATTAAAACATCTCATGTTATATTATATTGACTTATCATGTCTCAAAATTGTGATAATAGGGACAATGATATATATTGACCATTAGAACAAATTTTAAACGATGAAAAAGAAAATAAATTTTATTTACGAAATTGTTCTATTATTAGGATATATTTTATAAGTTTATAATCTCATACGTGCGGTATTACAAATCTGAAAAAACATAATCTTTTTTGCCTAGAAAAAAATAACATTTTCATATGCTAAAATTTTCATTATATATTTTCACTTATTAACATCCTATTTATAATAAAAATATTAAACGTGAGTCATTTTCGTGCATGTCACGACGGGTACACCTAGTTACATTAAATTCAGTTGAATTATAAGCCCAAATTAATACACTGGATCATAAACGTCCGGGATGTTTATTAGACGTTTTAACCAAATACACCGGGTGTGTAAGCTCTGGTGTATTTATATTGAGCAAATACCCCGGATCCTTGACCATCCGGCGTATATACTCGTAATGTAGTATAAATACACCGGACGTTTGCAATCCGGTGTATTAGGTGTTGGGACGCTATCAAGGACGCCCTCGTACTTGGTAGCGCGCCCACAACCGTCCCTTAGTTTTGATATGACAAACTCACTTTGATTCTAATAAAGATTGTCCAAGTGTTCAGGAACGCTAGTGACAAAAGGACAACAAGTGTGTATGGGCGTCCCATAGGCTTTGGGACGCTAGCTAACAGGAAGTAAGGACCGATCAGAGACTACTTGCGTAAGGACATAGTCCCAAGCAAGTAGGAACGCAAGCAGAGCGTCCTTATTCTATAGCCGACAGGATGACATCACTCGACAATATTTGATCATCCAAGGACACGTGGAGACCGATCCTGTAGCAGAGTCCAACACTACGTGGCGGACGATCCTGTTGCAGAGTCCATCAACACGTGGCGGCCGATCCTGTAGCGGAGTTCATCATACACAGCTGGATACAGGAAGCTTCCTCATCGCCGCCTTACTACGTGGAGGAAGATCCTGTAGCCACGTCCTCGAAGGGCATGATCGTCCCAGGAGAAAGACGCCCTTCCCCAAGTCCTATAAATAGCCCCAAGGCATTTATTGTGACGTTAACGCTTTCAGAAATATTCAGAGAGAATCAGAAGAAAGTGGCTCACTCAAGAACACGAAAAACTAGCGCAAGAACTCAAGAACAGTAACTAGAACTTGTGTTAGATCGAGTGAGAGTTGTAACCAAAAACCAAAAACTGTTTGTAACCAGAAAACACAAAAGAGAGAAAGAGAGTCCTACTAAGTACTGTAGGACGTAGGTATAGGAGTTCTTTATAAGATTGAACAAGCTTGAGTTGTAGGCTTAGAGGAGGTCCTTACTAGTGGACTTAGGGAAAAGCTAAGTACCAGAGAACTGTAAAGGCTCGCCAGTACAACTGTAAGAACGTTCAATATAAAGAAAAAGCTATTAAAAAATCCTCCAAGGAGGTAGAGGTTTACACTCAAGGACTACTTGGTCTTGAGTGGTTCCTCTATAAATCCCAGCGTTCACTTTAGCTTGTTTAGTATTTTATTCCGCTGCACTTCTTAAGGACGCCCCTACACCTCATAGGGACGCCAGACCAAAGGACGCATTTACTCCAGTAAAGGACGTCCCTCAGTACTAACGATCCAACAATTGGTATCAGAGCAGGCGCTCTAGATTCTTACTGAGTTGCAGGTTAAAGATGGACATGGAACCAATTGGAATCTCTTTTGTGAAGCCTCCTCACCTAACGGACGGCAACTTCAACCGCTGGAAAATCAGATTTGAGAACTTTGTAAGGAGTCAGAACTATCAGTGCTGGAAAGTGATCATGAAAGGTGACCTTACCGTTCCTGCTGATAAGAAGGACAAAGAGGACGAGTGGGGTCCTGATGAATTCAAATTGATGGAAACAAATGCAAAGGCTATGTGCTTCCTTCAAGCGTCTCTCTGCGAGAGGGACGCCACCAGGGTTAGCAATTTGGCAACTGCCAAACTACAGTGGGAAGCTCTTGAAAAATTCCACGTAGGAACTGCTGAGATGAGGGAAGACGTTCAACTTGAAATCAAGAGAGAGTTCTATGCTTTTAGAATGCTCCCCAATGAAACTGTGAATGACTATTCATACCGCTTTGAACAACTTGTTACCAAGATGAGGAACCTGGGCGTTCCTGAAGCTAAAGTTTCAATGAGGAACAGAGTTCAAGTGGTCATTGATGGTTTAATAGGAAAGTGGAACTTTGATAGAACCACGTTCAAGGAGAATACAGCTAACAAGACTCTTGACATGGAAGAGATCTACGGGAAGCTAAGAGGATACGAAGCAAGGAGGAACTCCGATTTGGCTGAACTAGCAAGGAATCCTCAAACAGATCTAGCTTTGATGACATCAACACCAGAGTACGCTAAGTATCTTCGTCGTCAACAAGAACTCGCTATGATGGTGGAAGCTAATAAGAATGAGAACCGTGAAAGGATGCGCGTTCAAGCATTGAAAGAAAAAGAAAGCAAGACTAAGGAACAGCTTGAAGAAGAGGAAGGACTTGTTCTCTTTAACAAAGTTCTGCGTTCTTTTGGCAAAAGAAACAAACAATTCAACAAACACAAGATGCCTTACAAGAAGGAGTGTCCCAAGTATACTGAGGCAGAGATGAAAGAACTTACTTGTTATAAATGTAACAAGAAAGGACACTTTGCCAAAAAGTGTACAACGGGAATGTCCACAAAAGAAATGAAGACAAAAGCACTCATCGGAGCGTTCGCATCTGCATGGGATAATGGTAGCTCTTCTGATGATGATGAAGAAGAACCTGATGAGCAAGTGGTGTACATGGCCATGGAGGACGCCACAGTTCTTGAGGAGGATGCTCCGAAATCTGAAAATGAGGTAACCCGTGAGTGTATGATGAGTTCCTTAGAAAATTGTTCTAAATCCAAGCTCATTAAACTTATTGGAAGAATCATGGAAGAAAGTGTTATCATGCAACATAGAATGGATGAACTTGAACTTGAAAATGAGAATATTGTGGTTGAATGTGAAAACTGTAGTTCTATGACCATTCAATTAGAGTCCTCATGTGAAGAAACTAAGTCCCTTAAAACTGAAATCATGTGTCTCAAACTTGAGAACGCTAAGCTTAGGGAAGAAGTGAAAATGATGGGCAAGAGTCCCATAGTTGAAGAAGTTAGACCAATGGTCTTCGTCCCAGCTAAGAGAGGTCTAGGTTTTGAATCTGACACTAAGAACGTACTCTCTTCCTAGCGATTTTGAGGCTAGCAAAACTTCTGAACTTGAACTTGAAAGAGAGAAAACTAAGAATCTCCTTGAAAGAATTAGAGTCCTAGAGAGTGGAGAGATAGGAAAAGAGGACTACTACACTAACTCCACTAGTCATAGGATTTACAAGAAAATTGCTAAAGGGGAAGGTTCTAAAGTCTGTGATCCTCAAAAGATGAAAGAAAACAAAATCCAACGTCCCAACAAGAAGTACTACCTCGGTACGTACTATAGAACGTGTTGGTACTGTGGACAAGGAGACCACTTCAAATTTGAATGTGAAAAACTGAAAGAAGATATTGCAAGTGGAAAAGCTGCTAGGACTAACATTGAAAACGATAAGTCCGTCCCCAAGATTAATCCTAGGCGTTGTAGACGCTCTAGGAACTCTTTCCGCAAGCATGCTACTTCAAATGATGTTAATTTAAATGACTACATGCCAGAACCAGAGTTCTACTTCTATAACGAACCAGGTAAGGAACACCTTGCCTGGGTCGCCAAGCACTAACTTTGTTTTGGCAGGTGGAAGTGAGGGGACGCCCATGGATCATTGATAGTGGCGCCTCAAATCATATGACAGGAAGCCAGATCCATCTCACTTCTATCCAAAGTAGTGCCACGGGAGGAACTGTCTCGTTTGGCAACAAGGGCAAGGGAAAGATCAAGGGGACGGGAACTGCTATTCTCAATCCGTCCATCAAAGCTATGAACGTAATCCTTGTTGAAGGACTAGGTTTCAACCTCCTCAACGTTTCTCAGATGTGTGATCAAGGTGAAAACTTAGTGACTTTTGACTCAAAGGAGTGTCTCGTTATCAACAAGAAAACAAACAAAGTTGTTCTCAAAGGCGTTCGCAAGAACAACGTCTACATCTTCAATCAAGAGTTCAAGCCCAAATCTGAACTATGCCTAGCTGTTTCAAAGGAGGACGCTGATCTCTAGCATCGCCGCCTTGGCCATGTTGGACCAAGCACAATTCTTAAGCTACATCAAAGAAAACTTGTGAAAGGACTCCCCCAAATTGATCCTGAGAAAATTGAACAGTGTGAAGCCTGTATCAAAGGGAAGCAAACAAGAACGTCTTTCAAGTCCAAAAACGAAGTAAGCACGAAGAAGCCGTTGGAACTTCTCCATATGGATCTTTGTGGACCAATGAAGACGCTAAGCCATGGTGGAAAGAGGTACATTTACGTTCTTGTAGATGATTTTTCTCGATTCACTTGGGTTCTTTTCTTGGCAACCAAAGCAGATTGTTTCAATGCGTTCAAAGTCTTCATCAAACAAGTGGAAGTTGCCCTGGAGACGCCTCTCAAAGTCATAAGATCAGACCATGGAACGGAGTTTCAAAATTCAGAGTTCCTGGCCTACTGTGATCAACATGGTGTCTCACACAACTTCTCAGCTCCAAGGACTCCTCAACAAAATGGAGTTGTGGAAAGAAAGAATAGGGCACTGGAGGATATGGCAAGGACTATGCTCTTGGCTAATAGCGTTCCCACGTATTTCTGGGCGGAAGCTATTGCTACAGCATGCTATATTATCAATCGTGCAATGATCCGTCCTTTGCTGAAGAAGACATCTTATGAGTTGTTGAATGGAAGGAAGCCTCGCATTGACTATGTCCGAGTTTTTGGATGCAAGTGCTTTGTACACATCAACGACAAAGAACGACTTGGAAAGTTTGATGCAAGGAGTGATGAAGCTATATTCCTTGGGTACTCTCTAACCAGCAAAGCATATAGAGTTTTCAACAAAAGGACTCTAAAGCTTGAGGAGAGCATTCATGTTGTGTTCAAGGAGAGCGTTTCTCACAAAGATAAACCAAGTAAGAAAGGACGCTCCTCCTCACAACAACAGGATGACTCTGAAGACGAAGCTGATGTTTGGTCCTCTGGAAAATACTATGTTCCCAAGGACACTACTTCAAATCCTGAAGAAGTCTCAGTAGACGTTCCTAGCATTGTTGAAGGAGTTCCCTCTCGTAGTGAGTCTCCAGTTCAACAAGATGTGGCAGAATCAAGTTTACAAGGTGAGCAAGGTCAAGGTATGGACGCTCTCTCTGAGGGGGAACACACTGAGGACGTTTCTCAAGAAAACAGTGATGATTCAGATGATGAAGTTGATCCAAGGTTTGTTCAATTGCTTCAAAGAGAGTCCCGCTTCTCAAAAGATCACCCAACTTCTCAGATAGTCTCAGATCCTTCTCAAGGTGTTCAGACAAGGTCAGCTGCCAGCAAGTCCCAAAGTGCAAATTTAGCGTTCTGTGCGTTCAATGCCTTTGTCTCTATGGTGGAGCCAAAGAATATCAAAGAAGCACTCCAGGACGCTGATTGAATTCAAGCGATGCAAGAAGAACTCATTCAGTTTGAAAGGAACAAAGTTTGGACTCTCGTCCCTCGTCCCAAAGGCAAAAATATCATAGGGACACGATGGGTGTTCAGAAATAAGCTTGATGCGAGTGGACGTGTGTCAAGGAACAAGGCAAGATTGGTGGCTCAAGGATTCAAGCAAGAGGAAGGCATAGACTATGATGAGACCTTTGCTCCTGTTGCTAGAATTGAGGCCGTTCGTCTCCTTATTGCCTTCGCCGCTCACAAAGGATTCAAGTTATTTCAGATGGACGTCAAGACTGCCTTTCTCCATGGAAAGCTAAAGGAGGAAGTGTATGTTGCTCAGCCGCCTGGCTTCGAGGACGCCTCTCACCCAGATCATGTGTACTACTTGGACAAAGCGCTTTATGGACTCAAGCAAGCCCCTCGTGCATGGTATGACAGGTTTGCGTCCTTTCTTTTGTCTCATGGGTACACTAGAGGTTCAATTGATAAAACTTTGTTCATAAAGAAAGTTCACAAGGACATTTTAATTGCCTGTCTATGTTGATGATATAGTCTTTGGTAGCACTAACATGAAACTTGTAGATGAGTTCAAGTCCTTAATGAGTAGTGAGTTTGAGATGTCCCTCATTGGAGAACTCAATTTCTTCTTGGGACTTCAAATCAATCAACTCAAGGACGGGACGCGGATTTACCAACAAAAATATGTCCGTGAAATGCTTGAGAAGTACGGGATGAATACGTCCAAGCCCATGGCAACACCTTGTTCTCCCAACTCGCGTCTTTACGCAGATGAACAAGGGAAGGACGTTGATCAAAAGCTCTACAGAGGAATGATTGGCTCTTTGCTCTACTTGACCGCAAGCCGTCCCGACATCATGTTTACCGTTTGCTTGTGTGCACGCTTCCAGGCGAATCCAAAGGAGTCCCACATGCAAGAAGTAAAGAGGATCTTTCGCTACCTCAAAGGACACGATGATCTTTGCCTTTGGTACCCCAGGAAGACGTCCTTCAAGCTTGTTGGCTACTCGGACGCTGATTATGCGGGTCATGTAATTGATAGGAAATGCACCTCAGGAATGGCATAGTTCCTTGGTTCATGCTTAGTCTCTTGGGGATGTAAGAAACAGAACTCTGTGGCGCTTTCAACCGCGGAAGCCGAGTACGTTGCTGCTGCTTCGTGCTGTTCACAAGTTATCTGGATCAAATATGAACTAGAGGACTATGGTATTAATCTTGAAACTATTCCCATTCGTTGTGATAACACAAGTGCTATTGAAATTTCTAAGAATCCTGTTTTTCATTCACGAACAAAGCATATTCATATAAGGCATCATTTCTTGCGTGATAATGTTGAACTAGGACTCATTAGTGTGGAGCATGTAAGGACTGAAGACCAAATAGCTGATATTTTCACTAAGGCGCTTGATAGACGTCCCTACGAGCATCTAAGGTTGCTCTTGGGGATGATAACTTTTAAGTAGGAAGTCCCATTCTACTATTCCCTCAATGATTGGCTATGTTTGGTAGATTCTAAGTGTTTAAGGACTGTTTTGCATTGAATTCATATTTGCAAGGACGCTAGTCTAAACTTCATATGTTTGCTACTTTGGAACGCCATTCAAATTTCTCTATTTGTCTTGAAAAGAGTATCCGTGATCACCCAACCCTCATTATAAGCTGAAATGATGGGAACTCTAAGCTTACCCTAGCCGAGAACTCTGCAAAAGCGTCCTATGAGCTTCATTTTTCTTTTGCGGGACGTACTTGCTTTGTTCTCAAACGGTTCGCAAGGTGGTCACATGGACGGTTGTCAAAGAATTGATTTTGCTTGAAGAGGTAAAATTTTGCTAAGTATGAGAGGACGCTCAGTGTTTGTTAGAAAGGACGCCAGTTCAGTAATTACGGAGAAGTTGAAGAGTCAGAAATTTGAACTTTTGAAAGTGTGAACAGTGACTGCTGCTTTTGCTCAAATCTTAAGGGGGAAGTTTTGCCACGTGTCGCACAGTGAAACAGTGATAATTACAGTTGTGCCACCGCTTCCTCTATATAAGGCCAGAACAGTCGCTATCAAATTTATTATTCTCAACCACTTCCTCGCTCTCAATTGTGCTTTGACTTCTCTCTAAAACTCCAGCGACTTTCTCTCACTAAAGCTCATTTGAAAAATGTCTCAAAGGCAGTTGAACGTGGCCGGATCTTCTACCGGCGGGAAGCGAAGAAAGTTGGTGAAGTCCCACTACATCGAAAAGCCCAAACCCATCGTTCTAAATGAATCGTTGGTGGACTTCATCAATAGGAAGCCAAGGACGCTATACAATCTCATCAGGGAACGTATGGACTTTCCAGAGGTCAAGAACGACCCCACAAAAACAAAGAACTATGAGAGGTTCATTGAACGCTTCGTCATGCCCAGTCTTCACAAAACAGACTACAAAGATCTACCAGGACGGATGGACGACGTTCTCTTCTTCTCTCAATTTGGAGGTGAGAATCTGGGTCCTTTACTTGAACTTATTCCTGACCTCCACAACGCCGTCCTTCCCGAGTTCCCAATGTACCCTAGGGACTCTTTGGCCTACAAAATGTTAAAAAACCGTGTGCCAAGTCCCTCTCCCCCTCCTCCTCCAGTTCCCACAGTCACAACTAAAAATCTCCTTAAACGTCCAGCTCCTGCTTCCCCTCTCTCAAAATCATCCAAACCCTTCTCCTCCTCAAACCCAACAGAAATTGTGGACAAGTTTCCACCTCAAATCAAGGAGGGACGCTCCAAGAGAGTCCGTGACCCAAGGCCCCTCAAAAAGGCAAAAACTTCGAGCGTCCCATCCTCCAAAACCTCCTCAAAAAGGCCTAGCACCACAAAAAGGCCCTCCAACATTTCCAAGGAATCCACTCCTCCACCCTAAACCCATCTCCATCGTCCAACTACCAACTCCCCCACCGTCCCCTCAACCTTCACGAACAAATGCCCTAATCCCTTTTCCTCCCAAAACCCACTCTCCACTAAACTTGGCGAACTTCCCGTCTGCCCCGGCCCACATTTCCCCACCAAAGGATCCCGAGACCCCAAAGTCCCGTCGTCCATCCTCCGAAAGTGGCCCGGAGGAGACAGAACGCACGCTAGAGCACACCTTTCGCCGAAGGAAGGCTGGTGAAAAGCCCAGGGTTTTGCTCGCTAGGGACATTCCTGCTCAGGTTGAGCATGTTCCCTCCTCCTCATCCACCTCTAGCTCTTCTAAGAGCCAAAGAGGAACGCCTCAACAAGTTGCTGGTCAAGTCTCCCCATATATAGATGTCGTTGGGGACTCTAATGACGAGGCTGAAGGAGTCGAGAACGCTCCAGCTGGGGACCAAGTACCTGAGGACGCTGGTGAGCACCAGGTTGCTCAAAAGGACGCCGAGCCCTCATTATCTGAAGAACTCGAGCGTGATGCAAATGAGGTACCTCCCTACAACCAATCCCTTCCTATCCTTAACCCTCTCCCAACCCCTGAAGCAAATCCCCCTCAAGAAAACCCCTCCCCCACAATCCAAACAGATTCCACCCAAGTCCCCGAGGACGCTGAGCCAGAAACCTCACATCTTTTAGAGGCTCAGGACGCTGAAGGCGCGTCCCAAGGGCAGACTTCTTCTGGTGCCGTTCAATCCACAGTTGGTGGTAATGCTGAAAATGATCAAGGCACAGAGGACGCTGCTGAATAGGACGCTGAGAAAGATGAGTCAGGCGACTCCGCTGATGAGAATAGTTCCTCTGATGAAGAGGACTCTGAGTCCCCCAAGGGCAAGCGCAAGAGAAAGCCTGATGGCGCACCGGTCAAAGTTCTCAGCCCCTTGATCTACTCGGAAGAATGGCTCGCCTCTTTCCAAGATGAAGACGTCCAAGAATTCCTCGAGCTGCTAAGATTCCAAGGTTGGCTGAACGTTGGGCCTACACCAGCTACTGTTGACAAGGAACAGGTCAAGGCGTTCTACAGTGATTTGCGTTACAAAGCTAAAGATGGCTCTCTCCATTTCAAAATTGATGGTGAGAAAGCCATAGTCAATCAACGCCAGGTCAGAGCTTTCATGGGCCTTAGTTCTCAAAAGCCTCCGTCCAACGCGCTAAGCAGTCTTCCAGTGGGTGGATTTGAAACAACTGATGAAGAACTGCCTCTAGTTGAACACATCTTTCAGGGCAAAAGGCCGATAGGACTGGACAGGGTTGCTCATGTCTTGAGCAAGGTCGGCGCCATAGCCCATTACTTCATTTGTCGCGCCGTCCTACCCCGGCAAGAGAAGCGCTCCATCGTTCAAACGCATGACATTATACTTCTTGATGCACTGCTTGAACGCCGCCCCATAAACCTTGCCAGGATTGCTATGCAACACATGGCTAAGTGTGGGAGGAAGCGCCACGCCTTGCCGTACCCTGGACTTGTCAAGCTCATCCTTCTGTCTCAGAACGAATACGACGAAAGCACACCTTCAGAAGAACTTGGTCTGAAGTGGAACGCCAAGAAAGGGCTTGTCGAGATAAGGCACAATGAAGAGCTGCCTTCAGTGATCAAACAGTTGGAAGCTAAGGCAGAGGAGGCAAGACAGAAAGCTGAAGAAGAACGCTTGGCTGCTGAGGCTGAAGCAGAACGCCTAGCGTCTATGACTCAAGACGGTACTCAGGAAGAAGAGCCTGCTGTTGACTTTTCTGCTCTTGACCAAGTATTGATGGCTCCTTCTCCCACTGGAGAACCTCCTTTGAACGCCCCTTCCTCGAGTTCTGGTCCCGTGCCCCGTTCGGCTCCCGCAAACATTGCCGAGCATCCTCCTGCAAAACTTATGGGCGCCATTATGGACAACCAGTGTCTTACCCTCTCTGCTCTAAAGGACTTGTCCTCTGCTTTCGTCAAGTCGGCTGAACTTCAGGAACAACTTCTTAGGTTTTATCAAGACAAGAGCCGTCCTCAGTGATCACCGTTCCCCATCTCTTTATCCCATAATTACTTTTGCCTGTGCTTCTTTTCTATTTTCAAAACTCTTGCCTCTTGGTCTGTAATATTCTACTTTTGTTTGAATGGAAGTTCCGTTGTTTGCTTGCATTATGATTGTTTAAGCGTTCCACTGCCTTTAGTTATGTTTTTGTGCTTAACGTTCTTATCACTTGTTATCCTTTTCGATGATGCCAAAAGGGGGAAGTGTAGTTTTGCAGAGATGCGCTATAAATTAGTTATCTAGAATAAGCAAGTGTTAAGGGGGAACTATTAAGTGAAAGGTCTAAGGAACCCCATGCTAGAATAAACTAGAGGACGTCTAGAAAATTCTAGGACGCTTTTCTCTCCTTAAAATCCAAAAGTTAGAGAATCAAAGAATGAAAACTTGTGCTAAATGAAATTTCTCTAAGTGTTAGAGGACACTTTTAAGTTTTCATGCATGCTAAGCTCAAACGCCAAAACTATTTTGCTGAAGAGTTTGTCATCATCAAAAAGGGGGAAATTGTTGGGACGCTATCAAGGACGCCCTCGTACTTGGTAGCGCGCCCACAACCGTCCCTTAGTTTTGATATGACAAACTCACTTTGATTCTAATAAAGATTGTCCAAGTGTTCAGGAACGCTAGTGACAAAAGGACAACAAGTGTGTATGGGCGTCCCATAGGCTTTGGGACGCTAGCTAACAAGAAGTAAGGACTGACCAGAGACTACTTGCGTAAGGACGTAGTCCCAAGCAAGTAGGAACGCAAGCAGAGCGTCCTTATTCTATAGCCGACAGGATGACATCACTCGACAATATTTGATCATCCAAGGACACGTGGAGACCGATCTTGTAGCGGAGTCCAACACTACGTGGCGGACGATCCTGTTGCAGAGTCCATCAACACGTGGCGGCCGATCCTGTAGCGGAGTTCATCATACACAGCTGGATACAGGAAGCTTCCTCATCGCCGCCTTACTACGTGGAGGAAGATCCTGTAGCCACGTCCTCGAAGGGCATGATCGTCCCAGGAGAAAGACGCCCTTCCCCAAGTCCTATAAATAGCCCCAAGGCATTTATTGTGACGTTAACGCTTTCAGGAATATTCAGAGAGAATCAGAAGAAAGCGGCTCACTCAAGAACACGAAGAGCTAGCGCAAGAACTCAAGAACAGTAACTAGAACTTGTGTTAGATCGAGTGAGAGTTGTAACCAAAAACCAAAAACTGTTTGTAACCACAAAACACAAAAGAGAGAAAGAGAGTCCTACTAAGTACTGTAGGACGTAGGGATAGGAGTTCTTTATAAGATTGAACAAGCTTGAGTTGTAGGTTTAGAGGAGTTCCTTACTAGTGGACTTAGGGAAAAGCTAAGTACCAGAGAACTGTAAAGGCTCGCCAGTACAACTGTAAGAACGTTCAATATAAAGAAAAAGCTATTAAAAAATCCTCCAAGGAGGTAGAGGTTTACACTCAAGGACTACTTGGTCTTGAGTGGTTCCTCTATAAATCCCAGCGTTCACTTTAACTTGTTTAGTATTTTATTCCGCTGCACTTCTTAAGGACGCCCCTACACCTCGTAAGGACGCCAGACCAAAGGACGCCTTTACTCCAGTAAAGGACGTCCCTCAGTACTAACGATCCGACATTAGGCCTCATACTTTTTTAAAGTGACACAATATACCCGGTAATATAAACGCCCGGGGTATATGTCACGAGGTATTAGACAAATTTTGTAGTAGTGCTTGCTTGGGTCGCCAAACACTAACTTTGTTTTGGCAGGTGGAAGTGAGGGGACGCCCATGGATCATTGATAGCGCCGCCTCAAATCATATGACAGGAAGCCAAATCCATCTCACTTCTATCCAATATAGTGCCACGGGAGGAACTGTCTCGTTTGGCAACAAGGGCAAGGGAAAGATCATAGGGACGGGAACTGCTATTCTCAATGCGTCCATCAAAGCAACAAATGTTAGTATTGCTGAAGGACTTGGCTTCAATCTCCTTAGTGTCTCTCAAATGTGTGATCAAGGTGAAAACCTAGTCACATTTCACTCCAAGGAATGCCTTGTCACCAACAAGAAATCAAACAAAGTGGTTCTCAAAGGAGTACGCCAAAACAACATCTACATCTTCAATCAAGAATTCCAACCTACATCAGAATTGTGTCTATCTGTTTCAAAGGAGGATGCTGATCTCTGGCATCGCCGCCTTGGCCATGCTGGACCAAGCACAATCCTTAAGCTACACCAAAGAAATCTTGTGAAAGGACTTCCCCGAATTGATCCTGAAAAGGTTGAATAGTGCGAAGCCTGTATCAAAGGGAAGCAAACAAGAACCTCCTTCAAGTCCAAGAATGAAGTCAGTACAAAGAAGCCTTTGGAACTTCTCCATATGGATCTTTGTGGACCAATGAAGATGCTGAGTTACGGTGGAAAGAGGTACATTTACGTTCTTGTAGATGATTTTTCTCGATTCACTTGGGTTCTCTTTTTGGTGTCAAAAGCAGATTGCTTCAACGCGTTCAAAGTCTTTATCAAACAAGTGGAAGTTTCCATAGAGACGCCTCTAAAAGCTATAAGATCAGACCATGGGACGGAGTTCCGAAACTCAGAGTTCCTGGCCTACTGTGATCAACATGGCATTTCTCACAACTTCTCAGCTCCAAGAACTCCTCAACAAAATGGAGTTGTGGAAAGAAAGAACAGGACGCTTGAGGATATGGTAAGAACTATGTTGCTAGCGAATAGCGTTCCCAAGTGCTTTTGGGCGGAAGCTATTGCTACGGCTTGCTACATCATTAACCGTGCCATAATCCGTCCTCTCCTGAAGAAGACGTCCTATGAGTTGTTGAATGGAAGGAAGCCTCGCATTGACTATCTCAGAATTTTCGGATGCAAGTGTTTTGTTCACAACAACGAGAAAGAAAGACTTGGAAAGTTTGATGCAAGAAGTGATGAAGCCATATTTCTTGGGTACTCTCTCTCTAGCAAAGCATATAGAGTGTTCAACAAAAGAACTCTAAAGCTTGAGGAGAGTATTCATGTTGTGTTCAAGGAGAGTTCTTCTCACAAAGAAAAACCAAGTAAGAAAGAACGCTCTTCTTCACAACAGCAGGACGACTCTGAAGACGAAGTTGAAGATTGGTCCTCTGGAAAATACTATGTTTCTAAGGACGCTTCTCCAAATCCTGAAGAAGTCTCAGTGGACGCTCCTAGTATTATTCAGGGAGTTCTCTTTCGTAGTGAATACCCAGTTCAACAAGATGTGGCAGAATCAAGTCAACAAAGCGAGCAACGACACGGTGTGGACGCTCTCTCTGAGGGGGAACACACTGAGGAGGATGCTCAAGACAGTAGTGATGATTCTGATGGAGAGATTGATCCAAGATTTGCTCAATTGTTTCAAAGAGGAGTCCCGCTTCTCTAGGGACCACCCAACCTCTCAGATTGTCTCAGATATCTCTCAAGTAGTTCAAGCAAGATCAGCTGCAAGCAAGTCCCAAAGTGCAAATCTAACTTTTTGTGCGTTCAATGCCTTTGTCTCTATGATGGAACCAAAGAACATCAAGGAAGCACTTCAGGACGCTGACTCGATTCAAGCAATGCAAGAAGAACTCAACCAGTTTGAAAGAAACAAAGTTTGGACCCTCGTCTCTCGTCCCAACGGCAAAAATATCATAGGGACGCGATGGGTGTTCAGAAATAAGCTTGATGAAAGTGGACGCGTGTCAAGGAACAAGGCAAGCCTGGTGGCTCAAGGATTCAAGCAAGAGGAAGGCATAGACTACGATGAAACCTTTGCTCCTATTGCTAGAATTGAAGCCGTTCGTCTCCTTATTGCTTTTACCGCGCACAAGGGATTCAAGTTATTTCAGATGGACGTCAAGACTGCCTTTCTCAATGGAAAACTCAAGGAGGAAGTGTATGTTGCTCAGCCCCCTGGCTTCGAGGACGCCTCTCACCCAGATCATGTGTACTACTTGGACAAAGCTCTTTATGGACTCAAGCAAGCCCCTCATGCATGGTATGACAGGTTTGCGTCCTTTCTTTTGTCTCATGGGTACACAAGAGGTTCAATTGATAAAACTTTGTTCATCAAGAAAGTTCACAAGGACATTTTAATTGTTCAAGTCTATGTTGATGATATAGTCTTTGGTAGTACTAACATGAAACTTGTAGATGAGTTCAAGTCCTTGATGAGTAGTGAGTTTGAAATGTCCCTCATTGGAGAACTCAATTTCTTCTTGGGACTACAAATCAACCAACTCAAGGAAGGGACGCGTATTCATCAACAAAAATATGTTTGTGAAATGCTTGAGAAGTACGGGATGAACACGTCCAAGCCTGTTGCTACTCCTTGTTCTCCAAATTCGCGTCTTTACGCAGATGAACAAGGGAAGGACGTTGATCAAAAGCTTTACAGAGGAATGATTGGCTCTTTACTCTACTTGACCGCAAGCCGTCCCGACATCATGTTTGCCGTTTGCTTGTGTGCTCGCTTCCAGGCGAATCCAAAGGAGTCCCACATGCAAGAAGTCAAGAGGATCTTTCGCTACCTCAAAGGACTCGACGATCTCTGTCTTTGGTACCCTAGGAAGACGTCCTTCAAGCTCGTTGGCTACTCAGACTCTGATTATGCTGGTCATGTGATTGATAGAAAAAGCACTTCAAGAATGGCACAGTTCCTTGGATCATGCTTAGTCTCATGGGGATCTAAGAAACAGAACTCTGTGGCGCTTTCAACTGCGGAAGCCGAGTACGTTGCTGCTGCCTCGTGCTGTTCACAAGTCATCTGGATCAAATATCAACTTGAGGACTACGATATCAATCTTGAAACTATTCCTATTCGCTGTGATAATACAAGTGCTATTGAAATTTCTAAGAATCCTGTTTTTCATTCACACACAAAACATATTCATATAAGGCATCATTTCTTGCGTGATAATGTTGAACTAGGACTTATTAGTATGGAGCATGTAAGGACTGAAGACCAAATAGCTGATATTTTCACTAAGGCGCTTGATAGACGTTCCTATGAGCATCTAAGGTTGCTCTTGGGGATGATAACTTTTAAGTAACAAGTCCCGTTCTACTATTCCCTCAATGATTGGCTATGTTTAGTAGATTCTAAGTGTTTAAGAACTGTTATGCATTGAATTCATATTTGCAAGAACGCTAGTCTAAAACTTCATGTGTTTGCTACTTTGGAACGCCATTCAAATTTTCTGTATTTGTCTTGAAAAGAGTATCCCTGATCACCCAACCCTCATTATAAGCCGAAATGATGGGAACTCTAAGCTTACCCTAGCCGAGAACTTTGCAAAAGCGTCCTATGAGCTTCATATTTTCTTTTACGGGACGTACTTGCTTTGTTCTCAAAATGGTTCGCAAGGTGATCACAGGGACGGTTGTCAAGGTTATTGGTTTGCTTGATGAGGTAAAATTTTGCTAAGTCTGAGAGAACGCTAGTGGTTTGTTAGAGAGGACGCCAATTCAATTTTGAGAAGAAGTTGAAAAGTCAGAAATTTTGAACTTTTGAAAGTTTGAACAGTGACCGTTGTACTTTCTTAATTCTTAAGGGGGAAGTTATGCCACGTGGTGAACAGGAAATCATTGTTAATTACAGAATGTGCCACCGCTTCCTCTATATAAGGATGCAATAGTCGCTGTCAGAAATTTATTGCTCTCAACCACTTTCTTGCTCTCAATTTTGCTCTGCCCTCTCTCTAGCATTCCGGCAACTTTCTCTCTCTAAACTCAGTCAGAAAAATGTCTCAAAGACAGTGGAACGCAGCCGGATCTTCTGCCGGCGGTAAGAGGAGGAAGTTAGTGAAGTCCCACACTATCGAGAAGCCCAAACAAATCGTTCTCAACGAATCTCTAGTGGACTTCATCAATAAGAAGCCCAAAACGCTTTACATGCTGATCAGGGAACGCACGGACAAGCCCGAAGTAAAGCAGGACGCCGAGAAGACTAGGAACTATGAAAAGTTCATAGAACGCTTCGTCATCCACGGCCTTCACAAAAACAACTATCACGACCTGCCTGGCCGAATGGAGGACGTGCTCTTCTTCCAACAATTCGGTGGTGAGAATCTTGCTCCCTTACTTCATCTCATTCCCGACTTGCATAATCAAACCCTTCCTGACTTCCCAATGTACCCAAGGGACTCCCCTGCCTTTCAAATGCTTAAAAACCGATTGCCGAGTCCCTCTCCCCCACCTCCTCAAATTCCCACAGTTACAACCAAAAAGCTGTTAAAGCGTCCCGCCCCATCGTCCCCTCTCTCAAAATCCTCAAAACCCTTCTCCACCTCCAAACGAACCGAGATTGTGGACAAGTTTCCACCTCATATTAAGGAGGGACGCTCGAAAAAGACTCATGACCCCAGGCCCCTCAAAAAGGCCAAATCTTCACGCGTCCCCTCCTCCACAAAAAGGCCATCCTCCACAAAAGGCCCCTCCAACCTCTCAAAGGAATCCACCCCTCCTCCTCAAAAAGCCCTAAAGATCGTCCAACTTCCTACTCCCCCTCCGTCCCCCAAACCCACCAAAGAAAACGCCCTCATACAATTCTGTCCCTCCCCTCCCAACTTTGCCATTTTTCCCTCCGCCCCGGCCCATATCTCACCTCCAAAGGACCCCGAGACTCCAAGGTCCCGTCGTCCCTCTTCAGAAAGTGGCCCGGAGGATGTTGAGCAGCGTTCCACCCTCGAGCACACTTTTCGCCGCCGAAAAACAGGTGAAAAGCCTAAAGTGTTGCTTGCCCAGGAAGTGGTAGCGCCAGAATCCGTCCCCTCATCTAGTTCCTCAAGCTTAAGCTCTTCTGAGAAGAGTAACCAAGGGACTCCTACTGATGACTACTTTGTTGATATAACAAGGGACTCCCAAGATGAGGCTGACAATGTTGAGGCTACAAATGTTGAGACTGCTCCTACTCCAAAAGAAGCAGAAATTGTCGAAGTTGCTGAGGACGCTGGTGAGCACCAGGTCGCTCCAAGGAACGCTGAGCTCAGTCTGGATGATGAGCTTGAGCGTGATGCAAATGAAATCCCTCCCTATGACCAATCCCTCCCCATCCTCAATCCCATCCCAGCTCCACAAGAAAACCCCTCCCCCTCAATCCAAACTAGAAAACCAAGTCCTTGCGGATGCTAAGCCTAACACTGAAACTCAAACAGAAGCTCAAGACGCTGAGGAGACGTCCCAAGGCAGAGCGCCTTCAGAGACCGAACAAGCCCCTCCTGGTGGCAATCAAGAAAATGTACAAGGCTCTGAGGACGCCGCTGGACAGGACAATGCTGAAAATGAGTCCGAGGACAGTGCTGATGAAAGTTCAGATGATGAGGACTCTGAGTCCCCAAAAGGCAAAAAGAAGCGCAAGGACGATGGCGCCCCTGTAAACGTTCTAGGCCCCTTAGTCTACTCTGAGCAATGGCTTGCCTCCTTCACTAAAGAAAAAGAAGTTTTCGAGTTTCTTGAGCTTCTCAGATTTCAAGGATGGCTGAACGTCGGACCCGCTCCTACTGAAGTTGATAAAGAACAGGTCCGAGCGTTCTACAAGAGCTTGCGCTACAAGTCCAAGGACAGTTCTCTCCATTTCAAGATAGAGGACGAGAAAGCCTTTGTCAATGAACGCCAAGTCCGTGCCTTCATGGGATATAGCACTCAAAAGCCACCGTCCAACTCCCTAAGCTCTCTTCCAGAGAACGGCTTTGAGATGACAGAGGATGAAGAAGTAGCGATGATTGAAAGAGTGTTCCAAGGTAAAAGACCCTATGGACTTGACAGGGTTGCTCACGTGTTGAGCAAAGTCGGCACCATTGCACATTACTTTATCTGCCGCGCCGTCCTTCCCAGGCAAGAGAAGCGTTCTATAGTTCAAACACATGATATCATCTTAATAGACGCATTTCTCGACCGTCGACCCATCAATCTTGCCAAAATTACAATGTAACATATGGCTAAGTGTGGGAGGAAGCGACATGCTTTGCCGTACCCCGGGCTAGTCAAACTGATCCTTAAGTCCCAGAACGCCTATGATGAAAGTGCTCCCACAAAACTTCTAGGGTTGAACTGGAATATCAAGAAGGGACTTGTTGAAATAAGGCACAATGAGGAACTGCCCTCAATCAAGAAGCAGTTGGAAGCTGAAGATGAGGAAGCCAAGAAGAAGGCTGAGCAAGAACGCCTCGCTCAAGAAGCAGAACAAGCGCGTCTTGCCTCTATGCACCAAGAGCCCGTTCACGAAGAAGAGCCCGCAGTTAACTTTGCAGCTCTTGATCAAATGTTGATGGCTCCTTCTCCTCCTTCCTTGCCTCATGTGGACCCTCCCTCTTCTAGCTCTAGTCCCGCTCCGATTCCTGCTTCAGCTAATCCTGAATAGCATCCTCCTGCAGAACTTATGGGTGCTATTATGAACAATCAGTGTCTCATCTTCTCTGCTCTCAAGGACTTGTCTTCGGTATTCACCAAGTCGGCAGAACTTCATAAAAAGCTTCTCAAGTTTTACCAAGACCAAAGCCGTCCTCAGTGATCGCCGTCCTCAACCTCTTTATCCCTCATTGTTTTTGCCTTTGCTTCTTTTGTTTGAAAACACTTGATCTCGTTGGTCTGTAATGACATTTATTCTACTTCCTTTGAATGGCTATTACACTGTTTGCTTGCATTGTGTTTGTTTAAGCATTCCACTGCTTATAGTTGTGTGTATGTGCTAACGTCCTTATCACTTGTTATCCTTTTCGTTGATGCCAAAAGGGGGAAGTGTAGTTTTGCAGAGATGCGCTATAAAATAGTTATCTAGAATAAGCAAGTGTTAAGGGGGAACTGTTAAGTGAAAGGTCTAAGGAACGCCATGCTAGAATAAAAGAGGACGCTTAGAAAGTAGTCTAGGACGCGACTCTCTCCTTAAAATCCAAATGTTAGAGAATCAAAGAATGAAAACTTGTGCTTACTGAAATTTCGCTAAGTGTTAGAGGACGCTTCTAAGTTTTCATGCATGCTAAATTCCAATGCCAAAACTATTTTGCTGAAGAGTTTGTCATCATCAAAAAGGGGGAAATTGTTGGGACGCTATCAAGGACGCTTGCGTACTTGATAGTGTGCCCACACAAACCGTCCCTTAGTTTTGATATGACAAACTCACTTTGATTCTAATAAAATTGTCCAAGTGTTCAGGAACGCCAGTGACAAAAGGACAACAAGTGTGTGAAGCGTTCCCTAGGCTTAGGGACGCTAGCTAACAGGAAGTAAGGACCAGCAACAGACTACTTGAGCAAGGACGGAGTCCCAAATCAAGTTGGAACGCAAAGCCAAGCGTCCTTACTCTCTAGCCGACAGGATGACATCACTCGACAACATTTGATCATCCAAGGACACGTGGAGACCGATCCTGTAGCAGAGTCCAACACTACGTGGCGGACGATCATGTTGCAGAGTTCATCAACACGTGGCGGCTGATCCTGTAGCGGAGTTCATCACACACAGCTGGATATAGGAAGCTTCCTCATCACCGCCATCATACGTGGAGGAAGATCTTGTAGCCACGTCCACCAAGGGCATGATCGTCCCAGGGTCATGACGCCCTTCCCCAAGTCCTATAAATACCCCAAGGCATTTATTGTGACGTCAACACTTTCAGAGAATATTCAGAGAGAATCAGAGGAAAGCTAACAGGAAGTAAGGACCAACAAGAGACTACTTAAGCAAGGACGGAGTCCCAAAGCAAGTAGGAACGCATGAGGAGCGTCCTTACTCTCTAGCCGACAGGATGACATCACTCGACAACATTTGATCATCCAAGGACACGTGGAGACCGATCTTGTAGCGGAGTCCAACACTACGTGGCGGACGATCCTATTGTAGAGTTCATCAACACGTGGCGGCTGATCCTATAACAGAGTCCATCACACACAGCTGGATACAAGAAGCTTCCTCATCACCGCCATCATACGTGGAGGAAGATCCCGTAGCCACGTCCACGAAGGGCATGATCGTCAGAAGAGAAAGACGCCCTTCCCAAGTCCTATAAATACCCCAAGGCATTTATTGTGACGTTAACGCTTTCAGAGAATATTCAGAGAGAATCAGAGAAAAGCGACTCACTCAAGAACACAAAGAACTAGCTCAAGAACTCAAGAACAGTGCTAAGACTTGTGCTAGATCGAGTGAGATTTGTAACCAAAACCACAAAACTGTTTGTACTCAGAAAAACCCAAAAAGAGAAAGAGAGTTCTACGAAGTACTGTAGGACGTTGGGATAGAGTCCTTTATAAGATTAAACTCGCTTAAGTTGTAGGCTTAGAGTAGTCCTTTACTAGTGGACTTAGGAAGAACGCTAAGTATCAGAGAACTGTAAAGACTCGCCAGTACATCTGTAAGGACGTTTAATATAAAGGAAAAGCTATTCAAAAATCCTCAAAGGAGGTAGAGGTTTACACTCAAGGACTACTTGGTCTTGAGTGGTTCCTCTATAATTCACTGTGTTCATTACTTCCCTATTTAGTATTTTATTCCGCTGCATTACCTAAGGACGCCCCTACACCTCGTAGGGACGCCTGACCAAAGGACGCCTTTACCAAAGTAAAGGACGTTCCTCAGTACTTACGATCCAACATCTTTCTTATTAATTGGTTTGATTTGTGTATGCTATGCTTTGGAAAGTGTTTGTTTCCATTTTGTTTCTCTTCCTAAAATCTTATAATTAATAGAACTTGATAGAAATATCACGGAACAACACAAACACAAGCATACGAACCTTGCGATTCCTAATGCTTTTCAAACGCCTTTTTATTAATTGGTTTGATTTGTCTATCCAATGCTTTGGAAAGTGTTTGTTTCAATTCTTTTTCTCTTCTAAACATCTAAGAATTAATAGAATTTGATAGAAACATCACCAAACAACACAAACAAAAGCATACGAACCTTGCGATTCCTAATGCTTCTCAAACACCTTTCTTATTGATTGGTCGGATTTGTCTATCCTATGCTTTGGAAAGTGTTTGTTTCCATCCTTTTTCTGTTCCAAACATGTTAGAATAAATAGAACTTGATAGAAATATCACTGAACAACACAAACACAAGCATACGAATCATGCGATTCCTAATGTTTCTTAAACACATTTCTTATTGATTGGTTTGGTTTGTCTATGGTATGCTTTCGAAAGTGTTTGTTTCCATCCTTTTTCTCTTCCAAACATCTTAGAATAAATAGAACCCGATAGAAACACCACCAAACAACTCAAACACAAGCAAACGAACCTTGCGATTCCTAATGCTTCTCAAACACCTTTCTTATTGATTGGTTTGATTTGTCTCGTCTATGCTTTGGAAAGTGCTTGTCTCAATCCTTTTTCTCTTCCAAACATGTTAGAATAAATAGAACTTGATAGAAACAACACTAAACAACACAAACACAAGCATACGAATCATGCGATTCCTAATGTTTCTTAAACACATTTCTTATTGATTGGTTTGGTTTGTCTACGGTATGCTTTCGAAAGTGTTTGTTTCCATCCTTTTTCCCTTCCAAACATCTTAGAATAAATAGAACCCGATAGAAACATCACCAAACAACACAAACACATGCATACGAACCTTGCGATTCCTAATGCTTCTCAAACACCTTTCTTATTGATTGGTGGGATTTGTCTATCCTATGCTTTGGAAAGTGTTTGTTTCCATCCTTTTTCTGTTCCAAACATGTTAGAATAAATAGACCTTGATATTAACACTGAACAACACAAACACAAGCATACGAACCTTGCGATTCCTAATGCTTCTCAAACGCCTTTCTTATTAATTCGTTTGATTTGTCTATCCTATGCTTTGGCAAGTGTATGTTTCCTTTCTTTTTCTCTTCCAAACACCGTAGAATTAATAGAATTTGATAGAAACATCACTAAACATCACAAACACAAGCATACGAACCATGCGATTCCTAATGTTTCTCAAACACCTTTCTTATTGCTTGGTTTGATTTGTCTAGTCTATGCTCTGGAAAGTTCTTGTCTCAATCCTTTTTATCTTCCAAACAAGTTAGAATAAATAGAACTTGATAGAAACAACACTAAACAACACAAACACAAGCATACGAATCATGCGATTCCTAATGTTTCTTAAACACATTTCTTATTGATTGGTTTGGTTTGTCTACGGTATGCTTTGGAAAGTGTTTGTTTCCATCCTTTTTCTCTTCCAAACATCTTAGAATAAATAGAACCCGATAGAAACATCACCAAACAACACAAACACAAGCATACGAACCTTGCGATTCCTAATGCTTCTCAAGTACCTTTCTTATTGATTGGTTGGATTTGTCTATCCTATGCCTTGGAAAGTGTTTTTTCCATCCTTTTTCTGTTCTAAACATGTTAGAATAAATAGAACTTGATAGAAATATCACTGAACAACACAAACACAAGCATACGAACCTTGCGATTCCTAATGCTTCTCAAACGCCTTTCTTATTAATTCGTTTGATTTGTCTATCCTATGCTTTGGCAAGTGTATGTTTCCACTCTTTTTCTCTTCCAAAATCTTAGAATTAATAGAATTTGATAGAAACATCACTACACAACACAAACACAAGCATACGAACCATGCGATTCCTAATGTTTCTCAAACACCTTTCTTATTGATTGGTTTGGTTTGTCTATACTATGCTTTGGCAAGTTTTTGTTTACATTCTTTTTCTCTTTCGAACATCTTAGAATTAATAGAACTTGATAGACACATCACCAAACAACACAAACACAAGCATAAGGACCTTGCGATTCCTAATGCTTCTCAAACATCTTTCTTATTGATTGGTGGGATTTGTCTATGCTATTCATTGGAAAGTGATTGTTTCCATCCTTTTTCTCTTCCAAAAACCTTAGAATTAATAGAACTTGATAGAAACAACACCAAACAACACAAACACAAGCATACAAACCTTGCCATTCCTATTATTTCTCAAACAGCTTTCTTATTGATTGGTTTGATTTGCCTAGTCTATACTTTGGAAAGTGTTTGTCTCCATCCTTTTGCTCTTCCAAACATGTTAAAATACATAGAACTTGATAGGAACAACACCAAACCACACAAACATAAGCATACGAATCATGCGATTCCTAATGTTTCTAAAACACATTTGTTAATGATTGGTTTGGCTTGTCTATCCTATTCTTTGTAAATTGATTGTTTCCATTCTTTTTCTTTTCAAAAAATCTTAACATTAATAGAACTTGATAGAAACAACACCAAACAACACAAACACAAGAATACAAACCTTGCGATTCCTATTTTTTCTCAAGCACCTTTCTTATTGATTGGTTTGATTTGTCTAGTCTATGCTTTGGAAAGTGCTTGTCTCAATCCTTTTTCTCTTCCGAACAGGTTAGAATAAATAGAACTTGATAGAAACAACACCAAACAACACGAACACAAGCATACGAATCATGCGATTCCTAATGTTTCTTAAACACATTTCTTATTGATTGGTTTGGTTTGTCTAGGGTATGCTTTGGAAAGTGTTTGTTTCCATCCTTTTTCTCTTCCAAACATCTTAGAATAAATAGAGCTTAATAGAAACATTACCAAACAACACAAACACAAGCATACGAACCTTGAGATTCCTAATGCTTCTCAAACACCTTTCTTATAGATTGGTTGGATTTGTCTATCCTATTCTTTGGAAAGAGTTTGTTTCCATCCTTTTTATGTTCCAAACATGTTAGAATAAATAGAACTTGATAGAAATATTACTGAACAACACAAACACATGCATACGAACCTGGTGATTCCTAATGTTTCTCAAACACCTTTCTTATTGATTGGTTCGGTTTGTCTATGCTATGCTTTGGCAAGTATTTGTTTACATTCTTTTTCTCTTTCAAACATCTTAGAATTAATAGAACTTGATAGAAACATCACCAAACAACACAAACACAAGCATACGGACCTTGTGAATCCTCATGTTTCTCAAACACCTTTTTTATTGATTGGTGGGATTTGTCTATCCTATTCTTTGGAAAGTGATTGTTTCCATCCTTTTTATCTTCCAAAAACGTTAGAGTTAATGTAACTTGATAGAAACAACACCAAACAACACAAACACAAGCATACGAACCTTGCGATTCCTATTGTTTCTCAAACACCTTTCTTATTGATTGGTTTGATTTGTCTAGTCTATGCTTTGGAAAGTGCTTGGATCAATCCTTTTTATCTTCCAAACAAGTTAGAATAAATAGAACTTGATAGAAACAACATTAAACAACACAAACACAAGCATACGAATCATGTGATTCCTAATGTTTCTTAAGCACATTTCTTATTGATTGGTTTGGTTTGTCTACGGTATGCTTTGGAAAGTGTTTGTTTCCATCCTTTTTCTCTTCCAAACATCTTAGAATAAATAGAACCCGATAGAAACATCACCAAACAACACAAACACAAGCATACGAACCTTGCGGTTCCTAATGCTTCTCAAATACCTTTCTTATTGATTGGTGGGATTTGTCTATCCTATGCTTTGGAAAGTGTTTTTTCCATCCTTTTTCTGTTCCAAACATGTTAGAATAAATAGAACTTGATAGAAATATCACTGAACAACACAAACACAAGCATACGAACCTTGCGATTCCTAATGCTTGTCAAACGCCTTTCTTATTAATTCGTTTGATTTGTCTATCCTATGCTTTGTCAAGTGTATGTTTCCATTCTTTTTCTCTTCCAAAATCTTAGAATTAATAGAATTTGAGAGAAACATCACTAAACAACACAAACACAAGCATACGAACCATGCGATTCCTAATGTTTCTCAAACACCTTTCTTATTGATTGGTTTGGTTTGTCTATGCTATGCTTTGGCAAGTTTTTGTTTACATTCTTTTTCTCTTTCAAAAATCTTAGAATCAATAGAACTTGATAGACACATCACCAAACAACACAAACACAAGCATAAGGACCTTGCGATTCCTAATGTTTCTCAAACACCTTTCTTATTGATTGGTGGGTTTGTCTATGCTATTCATTGGAAAGTGACTGTTTCCATCCTTTTTCTCTTCCAAAAACCTTAGAATTAATAGAACTTGATAGAAACAACACCAAACAACACAAACACAAGCATACAAACCTTGCGATTCCTATTATTTCTCAAACACCTTTCTTATTGATTGGTTTGATTTGCCTGGTCTATGCTTTGGAAAGTGTTTGTCTCCATCCTTTTTCTCTTCCAAACATGTTAAAATAAATAGAACTTGATAGGAACAACACCAAACCACACAAACACAAGCATACGAATCATGCGATTCCTAATGTTTCTAAAACACATTTCTTATTGATTGGTTTGGCTTGTCTATCCTATTCTTTGGAAATTGATTGTTTCCATTCTTTTTCTTTTCAAAAAATCTTAACATTAATAGAACTTGATAGAAACAACACCAAACAACACAAACACAAGAATACAAACCTTGCGATTCCTATTTTTTCTCAAGCACCTTTCTTATTGATTGGTTTGATTTGTCTAGTCTATGCTTTGGAAAGTGCTTGTCTCAATCCTTTTTCTCTTCCGAACAGGTTAGAATAAATAGAACTTGATAGAAACAACACCAAACAACACGAACACAAGCATACGAATCATGCGATTCCTAATGTTTCTTAAACACATTTCGTATTGATTGGTTTGGTTTGTCTAGGGTATGCTTTGGAAAGTGTTTGTTTCCATCCTTTTTCTCTTCCAAACATCTTAGAATAAATAGAGCTTAATAGAAACATTACCAAACAACACAAACACAAGCATACGAACCTTGAGATTCCTAATGCTTCTCAAACACCTTTCTTATAGATTGGTTGGATTTGTCTATCCTATTCTTTGGAAAGAGTTTGTTTCCATCCTTTTTATGTTCCAAACATGTTAGAATAAATAGAACTTGATAGAAATATTACTGAACAACACAAACACATGCATACGAACCTGGTGATTCCTAATGTTTCTCAAACACCTTTCTTATTGATTGGTTCGGTTTGTCTATGCTATGCTTTGGCAAGTATTTGTTTACATTCTTTTTCTCTTTCAAACATCTTAGAATTAATAGAACTTGATAGAAACATCACCAAACAACACAAACACAAGCATACGGACCTTGTGAATCCTCATGTTTCTCAAACACCTTTTTTATTGATTGGTGGGATTTGTCTATCCTATTCTTTGGAAAGTGATTGTTTCCATCCTTTTTATCTTCCAAAAACGTTAGAGTTAATGTAACTTGATAGAAACAACACCAAACAACACAAACACAAGCATACGAACCTTGCGATTCCTATTGTTTCTCAAACACCTTTCTTATTGATTGGTTTGATTTGTCTAGTCTATGCTTTGGAAAGTGCTTGGATCAATCCTTTTTATCTTCCAAACAAGTTAGAATAAATAGAACTTGATAGAAACAACATTAAACAACACAAACACAAGCATACGAATCATGTGATTCCTAATGTTTCTTAAGCACATTTCTTATTGATTGGTTTGGTTTGTCTACGGTATGCTTTGGAAAGTGTTTGTTTCCATCCTTTTTCTCTTCCAAACATCTTAGAATAAATAGAACCCGATAGAAACATCACCAAACAACACAAACACAAGCATACGAACCTTGCGGTTCCTAATGCTTCTCAAATACCTTTCTTATTGATTGGTGGGATTTGTCTATCCTATGCTTTGGAAAGTGTTTTTTCCATCCTTTTTCTGTTCCAAACATGTTAGAATAAATAGAACTTGATAGAAATATCACTGAACAACACAAACACAAGCATACGAACCTTGCGATTCCTAATGCTTGTCAAACGCCTTTCTTATTAATTCGTTTGATTTGTCTATCCTATGCTTTGTCAAGTGTATGTTTCCATTCTTTTTCTCTTCCAAAATCTTAGAATTAATATAATTTGAGAGAAACATCACTAAACAACACAAACACAAGCATACGAACCATGCGATTCCTAATGTTTCTCAAACACCTTTCTTATTGATTGGTTTGGTTTGTCTATGCTATGCTTTGGCAAGTTTTTGTTTACATTCTTTTTCTCTTTCAAAAATCTTAGAATTAATAGAACTTGATAGACACATCACCAAACAACACAAACACAAGCATAAGGACCTTGCGATTCCTAATGTTTCTCAAACACCTTTCTTATTGATTGGTGGGTTTGTCTATGCTATTCATTGGAAAGTGACTGTTTCCATCCTTTTTCTCTTCCAAAAATCTTAGAATTAATAGAACTTGATAGAAACAACACCAAACAACACAAACACAAGCATACAAACCTTGCGATTCCTATTATTTCTCAAACACCTTTCTTATTGATTGGTTTGATTTGCCTAGTCTATGCTTTGGAAAGTGTTTGTCTCCATCATTTTTCTCTTCCAAACATGTTAAAATAAATCGAACTTGATAGGAATAACACCAAACCACACAAACACAAGCATACGAATCATGCGATTCCTAATGTTTCTAAAACACATTTCTTATTGATTGGTTTGGCTTGTCTATCCTGTTCTTTGGAAATTGATTGTTTCCGTTCTTTTTCTTTTCAAAAAATCTTAACATTAATAGAACTTGATAGAAACAACACCAAACAACACAAACACAAGAATACGAACCTTGCGATTCTTATTTTTTCTCAAGCACCTTTCTTATTGATTGGTTTGATTTGTCTAGTCTATGCTTAGGAAAGTGCTTGTCTCAATCCTTTTTCTCTTCCGAACAGGTTAGAATAAATAG
The DNA here is from genome assembly GCA_963924305.1 of Polygonum maritimum. Taxonomy (NCBI): domain Eukaryota; kingdom Viridiplantae; phylum Streptophyta; class Magnoliopsida; order Caryophyllales; family Polygonaceae; genus Polygonum; species Polygonum maritimum. Next base: position 14,018,070 of record OZ002730.1, on the reverse strand, counting down.
AACTTGATAGAAACACCACCAAACAACACGAACACAAGCATACGAATCATGCAATTCCTAATGTTTCTTAAACACATTTCTTATTGATTGGTTTGGTTTGTCTAGGGTATGCTTTTGAAAGTGTTTGTTTCCATCCTTTTTCTCTTCCAAACATCGTAGAATAAATAGAACTTAATAGAAACATCACCAAACAACACAAACACAAGCATACGAACCTTGCGATTCCTAATGCTTTTCAAACACCTTTCTTATAGATTGGTTGGATTTGTCTATCCTATTCTTTGGAAAGAGTTTGTTTCCATCCTTTTTATCTTCCAAACATGTTAGAATAAATAGAACTTGATAGAAATATCACTGAACAACACAAACACAAGCATACGAACCTGGTGATTCCTAATGTTTCTCAAACACCTTTTTTATTGATTGGTTCGGTTTGTCTATGCTATGCTTTGGCAAGTGTTTGTTTACATTCTTTTTCTCTTTCAAACATCTTAGAATTAATAGAACTTGATAGAAACATCACCAAACAACACAAACACAAGCATACGGACCTTGCGAATCCTCATGTTTCTCAAACACCTTTCTTATTGATTGGTGGGATTTGTCTATCCTATTCTTTGGAAAGTGATTGTTTCCATCCTTTTTATCTTCCAAAAACCTTAGAATTAATGTAACTTGATAGAAACAACACCAAACAACACAAACACAAGCATACGAACCTTGCGATTCCTATTATTTCTCAAACACCTTTCTTATTGATTGGTTTGATTTGTCTAGTCTATGCTTTGGAAAGTGCTTGTCTCCATCCTTTTTCTCTTCCAAACATATTAGAATAAATAGAACTTGATAGAAACAACAGCAAACAACACAAACACAAACATACGAATCCTGCGATTCCTAATGTTTCTCAAACACATTTCTTATTGATTGGTTTGGTTTGTCTACGCTATGTTTTGGAAAGTGTTTGTTTCCATCATGTTAGCTAAAATGACTCTGCACATTGAAGAATTGTATGAATGCTTATCAAATTATTATGTACTGTTATACTATTTATTTACTATCATATTATATATATATATATATGTGTGTGTTGAACTATTGATAGACTTTCAATATTAACAATATTTCTTGACTAATAATTAATTCAATCTTAGTTCCAAATATTAATTTTTTTTATTCGTTAAACTATTATATATATATATATTTTTTTAATATACATAGGGATATTCTTTTAAGAAAAATCAAGGAAGTTCAAGTAATATATATTAAAAAGATTAGGTTTTTTATTGATGAGAATTCGAATTATGCATAGTTTGTTCAATTGAGAGTCTTATTGTATCATATTTATAAAAATATTCATTAAATAAAAAGTTCTCATAATATACATGTCCCGTACGTATTCATGAGCTTGTTTTCCTAGAATTAACAAAACTCCTGGAAATTGCCCGTCCCTCGCACGGGCCAAAGTATGTGATGGATCGTAAGTCTGTTAGAATGGGCGTCCTTAACTGGGTTAACGCTGTCCTTAAATGCAGCGGAAAATAGACTTAATAGGAAACATAATAAGATAGTGGACACGAGTATTTATAGAGGAACCCCACTAAGACTGACTCGGGCAAAGTCGTTGTTCCCTTATCAAAAATAAATCCCAAACATGCAAACAAAAGTATAGTAGGCAAGCAAGGGGTCGAACCCAAAGGAATCAGTTTTTATTCAGATTTTAGTGGTTTTCATGCAAGTAATCAAAAGGGGGTTTTGAAAGTTGGTTTCAATCAAAGTTATCAAGCAGAGTTTATCCAATCAATTCCACTTTATTAATTTGTTGATCATGAATTCATCCACCTCTTTATATGCCTAGGTCAATTCCAATCCCAATCATTAGAAATCGCAAGTCTACGGTCCAAGCAATTCTATAACCCTAGGCAAGGACGCTTAACCTAGAATTAGCATAGAGCACAGGGATAATAGGAAATCAAATCATGCAATCAAGTTACGAGTCTCATGCACAACTTAACCATTGAATACTCTTCCCTAAACTAGTCCACGGTCCTAGAATAGAGTTGTTTCGAGAAATAGGAAAGATGCATAGACAACAACCAATCCTAGTTCAAACAATAGATCTAAGTCAATCAAACAAGTTGATCAGGCTCATAAAATCAAACATAGATCATGGGATGAAGCACAAGAGTATCAATAAAGACCTAGGGATAAAGAGGTTACCAGAATTTCACAACTTCATAATAAAGCTTCCTTGATTGAATAAACTCCAGAGGAGAGTTATTTCTCCATTACAAAGAAAACTCTAATCAATATTGAAAGACAATTGATTGACAAGTATTCGATATCCTAAAAACCTAGAAAGGTTCCCCTTATATAGCCCCAAAGATCAACCTTTTCGGACTAAACAAGATAGGAAACCGAAAGATAAGAAAGGAAACAAGATAGAAACGGTGAAATCTCGTCCGTTTGGAAGTCGGTCACACCCGCGACCGCGGCACCAGAACCGCGCCCGCGGCGGCCTTCAAATGGTCAAATCCGAGTCGGCTTCTACCGCGACCGCGCCACAGACAGCGCGACCGCGGCCTTCATGGTCTTGGTTGGCTCGCTCCTCCACGCCACCGCGTCCGCGTCATAGACAACGCGACCGCGATATCCATGCAGTGGCGAATCTTCGTCTTTAAGCTCTTTAACTCTTGATTCTTCATACTTCGTGTCTTCGGTCTTGATATTACAATAACGCTCAAAACTAACCTAAACACTCTAAAAATAGCTCTAAAATACAAGAGTTATCCTATACAAAATAGGCCGAATCAAATTCCTCCATACTTAGATCTTGCTCGTCCTCGAGTAAGCTCAAACATATATAACAAGTAAGCACATCTAAGATCTCAGGAAATACAAGGGAAAATAAAAACACTCAACTCACAACCCGAACCCAAAGTATAGAGAAATCATGAGCATAAAACAATGAAGCTCAAACACGCACCTCACAACAAGATATAACACTCAAGCTCTAAAAAGATGAAAGAGAGCAACCTAGGATCTACCCAAATATAACATGTAAGCCCCAAAGTCCCCAAGCAAGAATGATCCTAAAACACTCGAATTTTTTCGCTCAATTCTGCTTAGGCGCCCTTTCAGGTTTTCACCTAACCGCTCTTTTCATTTTTCTATAGGTGTGCTCACAAAACTCACAATCACTCATAAACCTCATATTACCCCAGCCTAATGCTGGTCCGGGTTACCTGCTTATTACCTGAGCCGCCCTTTCGGGTTTTCGACTCATCCCAGGATTTAATATGCCTTTTTTCACTTTTTATGGCTCTTTCTATCTTTTTTCTTTTCTTTTCTTCCTTTATTATGCAAAAAGTATGGTGCAAGTGCTCCATGAAAAGAAGAAAATCCAAAATCTGAAGCAAATATCTAAATAAGCTAACTAGGATAACCGAATGCGAGTACTCCTTCCCCCATACTTAAATCCTTCATTGTCCTCAATGAAGCAAAGAGAAAGGATAGAAGCAAGGAGGAAGGTATATCAGAAGACTCACAAACGATGAAGAGGGGTGGAATGGAAGAACTCTTCATAGGTGGTAGAAAGAAACACTTCGTATTTCCACTCGGTGGGCATACCGCGGGCGCGGCACTAGGGGCGCGGGCGCGGAATTGATGCAGAGAGCGGAGTCATCGACGATGGTTACCGCGGGCGCGGCTGAGGAAGCGCGGGCGCGGGTCTTGTGCAGGGACATAGTCTCGACTTCGTCTCGAAAAATGTGATGTGTAAGCAACCTTCGTATCTTGGCTCGTTTTCTTGGAAGATGGACAAATACGTGAACTCGAGCCGTGGAGAAGAGAACTCCCAAGGGAACAAAGCTCCCCCATACTTAGGCTTTTACACATAGCCAAAGAATGGAAAGTACAAAGATGAATGGAAAGAAGAAATCGAAGATGGAAAGATAGAAGATGGATAGAATGGACATAGATGGATGGAAATTATAGAGGTAGAATGGGACCAAGAAGTCCTCTTTTTTTTTCTGTTTTTTCCTTTTTTTTTTCTTTTTTTTTTCATGTTTTTTTTTTCTCTTTTTTTTTTCAAAAATAAAAACGAGCTAAAACCGAGACGCAGTATGGTTGCCACGAGCACGGGCTAGTACCTGTTCGTCGGGGCGCGCTGACGATCCACCGCGGGCGCGGCCAAGGCGGCGCGGGCGCGGTATCACGCCAGGCGTGTCCTTTCAGACCTAGTACCTGTATGTTAGCTAAAAACACAAGCAAATCCTAAGCTAGGAATGGAAAAACAATCTAACTAATCCTTGGGTTGCCTCCCAAGCAGCGCTTTTGTTTAACGTCGTTGGCTCGACGTGGATACGATCAATACGGGTCCTCATCAACATCAATGCGGACCGTGTTGCCACCATGAGATATGGAAAGAGATCCATTGACAACGTCGATGACCGTGTTGGCGGTTTTCATGAAAGGACGACCAAGTAAGAGAACTGGGTCGTACCGCCCTTCGCCTATCTCCATCACATAAAAATCTGCAGGAAAGATCAAACCCTGCACCTGCACTAGAACATCCTCAACTAACCTTTTCGGGCGCACATTAGAATGGTCAGCCAATTCAATAACAATATCTGATTCCTTCAAAGGACCAAGGCCTAACCTATCATACATGCAAGCTGGGAGAACATTAATGGAGGCACCTAAATCTAGCATAGCACGCTCAATTTTAGTTTCTCCAATAGTGACAGGGACGGTGAATCTTCCTGGGTCTGAGCATTTTTTAGGTAATTGTTTTTGGAGTAGGGAATTACAAGTCTCAATTTTGCTATCCTGCGTCTTTTCAACTAGAGCTACCTTTTCAATCTTAGGATTGGTCTTATTCTTTCTTTTTATGGTGCATAGCTCTTTCATAAACTTAGCAAAACGAGGGACACTTTGAATGAGATTAAGGAGAGGAACATTTACCCGACAATTGGCGAAGGTCTCGAAGAGTTCCTTGTCATGTGCCGGCTTCCTTGTGTCCTTGAGAGCATCGGGGAATGGAGGAGATGGTTTGAAAGAATCCAATGGTGGAAGGGGTTGAGCCACATAGCCATCGTCCTCTTCTGCTGCTGGAGCACGGGTTCCGTCTAGGGGAGCTTGGGCAAGGAGGCGAGTTATTCTTGAAAGCATAATCGAGTAAAGCCTCGAAATTTCTCTCGGCCTCCTTACCGCGGGCGCGGTCCGGACTCCGCGGTCGCGGGTCGCTTCGCCTCTCGTGGTCCATGTGTTCTGTTGGAATTTCGCGGGCGCGGATGGGAGGGCGCGGGCATGGAATTCCCACAGAAGCTTGGTCTTCATGTTCTGTCGCCTCGGCACGGTCGCGGCCAGGGGATCGCGGGCGCGGTTCGTCACCAGTGGGTGATTCCCGACTCGCTAATACTCTACCGCTCCTCAAATTCATGGCACTCACATTCTCCTTGTGATTGAGCGGTTGAGAGGGAAGTTTCCCGAAATCCTTAGACTCGAGCCTATTGATCATAGTGGCAAGTTCGCTCAGCTGAGTCTCAAGATTCTTTACAGCAGCTCTCGTCTCTTGGTTCTCCTTCAAGAGGGCGGTAATAGCATCATTCTGAGACGGAGCAGGCGCTCTCGGGGCATAGTTGTTGGACCGGAATTGTTGTTGCTGGCCTTGAGGAGCGTACTGCTGCTGCTGTTGTGGTGGATCTTGCTGCTGCTGGTTGTTCCACCTTAGATTAGGATGGTTCGCCCACCCCGGATTGTACGTATTAGAGTAAGGATCATTCCGGGGCCGGGGCGCACCATAGTTGCCAATAGCGTTGACCGACTCCTCGGTCTCTTGAATAGTAGGGCACTGATCTGTGTGGTGGCTCACATCATAACATAAACCGCAAGCGTTGACTTGCTGGGCCGTCCTCTTCGTGAGGAGCTTCTTCATAAGATCCTTGAGCTCCCTTACTTCAGCATTCAGGGACTCATTCACCACACTAACGGACCTCACATTGGTCTTGGACCTCTGATTGCGGACTTGTTCCGCCAAGATCTCAACTTTCTGAAAAGCTGCAGCGGGGGTCAAGTTCTCGTAACTACCCCCACAAGATGCATTCACGAGCCTCTTGTCATTGTCGCAGAGTCCCTCAATGATGTAGCAAATAAGATCTTTGGCTTGGTAGCCATGGTAGGGACAACTCGCGATGAGCCTCTTGAAGCGCTCATAGTAGTCATAGAGGTTCTCATCCTCCCCTTGCTCCAAACTGCTGAGCTACTTCTTAATAGATGTTTGTTTGGACGCGGGGAAGTACTTTTCAAGAAACGCCTTCTTCATGAACAGCGAGAGAGAAGGGGAAAGCCCGGAGCTTGATTTGATCCTCCGTCACATCAGTGGGCTTCATACTCACGCACACCGCGTGGAATTCAGTGAGATGCTTGTTCGGGTCCTCACCACTCAACCCGTGAAATTTAGGTAAGTGGTGGATGAGGCCAGACTTCAATTCGAACTTCACACCCTCCCCGAGTTCGGGGAATTGAACAGCGAGCTGCTGTTGCTGGAGATCGGGCGCTGTGAGTTGGCGAATAGTTTGCTCCGCCATGGCGTCTTCTGGTTCAGAATCAGAGAGAGAGAGAGATTCAAGAAGGTTGTAAGATGTAGAGGGTCTTGGGGCACTCCTTATCTTCCGAAGAGTCCTGTCAGTTTCTGGATCAAAACGAACAGGGGAAGTATTAGTAGACCGGGTATGGACCATGTGTTAGGCCCGCACCCAAAGGATGGATCTGCGCACGAACCGCGGGCGCGGTTTGGGCGCAGAACACGAAAAACGCACACAATCAGAACAAGAAAAAAAAGATTCCCCGACAACGGCGCCAAATTTTGACTCGGGCAAAGTCGTTGTTCCCTTATCAAAAATAAATCCCAAACATGCAAACAAAAGTATAGTAGGCAAGCAAGGGGTCGAACCCAAAGGAATCAGTTTTTATTCAGATTTTAGTGGTTTTCATGCAAGTAATCGAAAGGGGGTTTTGAAAGTTGGTTTCAATCAAAGTTATCAAGCAGAGTTTATTCAATCAATTCCGCTTTATTAATCTGTTGATCATGAATTCATCCACCTCTTTATATGCCTAGGTTAATTCCAATCCCAATCATTAGAAATCGCAACTCCACGGTCCAAGAAATTCTATAACCCTAGACAAGGACGCTTAACCTAGAATTAGCATAGAGCACAGGGATAATAGGAAATCAAATCATGCAATCAAGCTACGAGTCTCATGCACAACTTAACCATTGAATACTCTTCCCTAAACTAGTCCAGGTCCTAGAATAGAGTTGTTTCGAGAAATAGGAAAGATGCATACACAACAGGCAATCCTAGTTCAAACAATAGATCTAAGTCAATCAAACAAGTTGATCAGGCTCATAAAATCAAACATAGATCATGGGATGAAGCACAAGAGTATCAATAAAGACCTAGGGATAAAGAGGTTACCAGAATTTCACAACTTCATAATAAAGCTTCCTCGATTGAATAAACTCCAGAGGAGAGTTAGTTCTCCATTACAAAGAAAACTCTAATCTTTATTGAAAGACAATTGATTGACAAGTATTCGATATCCTAAAAACCTAGAAAGGTTCCCCTTATATAGCCCCAAAGATCAACCTTTTCGGACTAAACAAGATAGGAAACCGAATGATAAGAAAGGAAACAAGATAGAAACGGTGAAATCTCGTCCATTTGGAAGTCGGTCACACCCGTGACCGCGGCACCAGAACCACGCCCGCGGAGGCCTTCAAATGGTCAAATCCGAGTCGGCTTCTACCGCGACCGCGCCACAGACAGCGCGACCGCGGCCTTCATGGTCTTGGTTGGCTCGCTCCTCCGCGCCACCGCGCCCGCGTCATAGACAACGCGACCGCGATATCCATGCAGTGGCGAATCTTCGTCTTTAAGCTCTTTAACTCTTGATTCTTCATACTTCGTGTCTTCGGTCTTGATATTACAATAACGCTCAAAACTAACCTAAACACTCTCAAAATAGCTCAAAATTACAAGAGTTATCCTATACAAAATAGGCCGAATCAAAGACCAACTAGTCTTATGGGTAAACCTCTACCTCCGTTAGAGGATTTTCAATATCCGTCCTTATCTTAATAAGAGAGAGTCCTTACAACTTAGGCGAGATGTTATAATCCCCTGAGCTAAGCGTGCATCCTTAGCTCTACTAGTAACACTCCTTTCAGCCTAACAAAGTAACCTAACTCTCTTAGCTTATAAGGGAGCTATCACTCACGTCTCTCACGGTTCGTTGTGAGAGACAAACTACAACTCTAACTATTTTGTGGTTTGATTTGGATTCGATGTGGTTGGACTTTCTTTCTCTTGCTTCAAGCTCACTTGATCTTCTTAATCTTCGTTCTTGAACTTGAATGCTTCGGGAGAGCTTGAGAGAAAGTCTTCAAAGTCCACACCGCTATGCATACCCCTTGGAGGGTATTTATAGCGGTATGAGTTCTTGTCCTCTAGCGTCCTCTGAAGCTTGGGCAGGATCTGTCGTCTTCCTTCAACTGTGCGATTTGCATCTTGAGAAAGTCAACTCTGTCGACGCTTGGGAAGCCTCCGCGTGGTCAGGGGACCATTGTTGGGAAAGCGACATCTTTGGAATTGTTCACACGTGCCCAGACATAGGAAGCTTCCTTCTGAGAACTACGGCCGAAGTTGATGTAATCATGTTGGGGCGGCCTTGGTTTGAATTTCTACTTCGTCCGTATTTTGGCGCGCATCCCTTCTTGATGAGGACGCCGTCCTATCTGCGTAGGGACTTCATTCTTTTCGTTCAGGTGTGGAAGTTCTGATGAAGTGCGTCCCTACAGCTTAGGGACTTACGTTCACTTGTTGTCCTTTTCGCTCATGTGCGTCCACTGGACTTACCTGAGATCAACACTTGGACAACTTATCAAATACCTTTGAGTTTGTCATTATCAAAACTAGGGACGATTATTATTGGTTTAGATATTAATGACTGGCGTCCTTAATATCGTCCCAACAATTTCCCCCTTTTTGATGATGACAAACTCTTTTAAGCAATGCGCATGGAAGTAAAGCTTTTAGCATGGAAGACTACACTTTGATTTTCTTTTCAGCTTAGGTTGGCATGCAACTCATTCGTTTAAGTGCATCCTATTTTATTCTTTACTAGCGTCCTTTGGACTTGGCCGAAATTCCCCCTAAACACATGCTTTCTATGACGGCTTAGAAACAATCGCATCTCTGCAAAATTATACTTCCCCCTTTTGGCATCATCAAAAAGGAGAACAAGTTGAAAGGCATGCACACACAAAGTCATAACTAAAGAACGAACGCTTGGACACAATGAAATGCAAAGTAATGAACGTCGTTCAAAAAAAGATAGGGTGCGATCATTACAGACATGCACAAGAGATGTTCAAAAGGGGACAGCGTCCCAAAGTCTTAACAAAAACATAAAGAAGAGATAAAAAATTTCAAGAGTTGGAAGGGGGAGGAGCGATCATTTGCGGGGACGCTTGCCAAGAGCTTTGAGAGTCTATTCCTGAAGATCATTGTTCTGCGCCAGGAGCTCATTATTGCGTTCTAAAAGCTCAGTGTGCTGATGGAGAGTGTCATGAACCTGTTGGATGAGATCTATCATCATGCATTGGTTCTCGATCATCATCCCAAGCAGGTATTTTTTAGAACACTTCTCAGCCTTAGCAGGAACGCTCATACGCTCTGTTTCATCATCAACGTCCTCAACATCCGCAACTGGTGTCCCTACCACTTGCAAATTTTCTTCAGTCTTGCCTTCTCCAGCTTTGGCGGCAGCAGCATGTTGGGACGCTATCAAGGACGCTTGCGTACTTGATAGTGTGCCCACACAAACCGTCCCTTAGTTTTGATATGACAAACTCACTTTGATTCTAATAAAATTGTCCAAGTGTTCAGGAACGCCAAATGACAAAGGACAACAAGTGTGTGAGTGTTCCCTAGGCTTAGGGACGCTAGCTAACAGGAAGTAAGGACCAGCAAGAGACTACTTGAGCAAGGACGGAGTCCCAAATCAAGTAGGAACGCAAAGCTAAGCGTCCTTACTCTCTAGCCGACAGGATGACATCACTCGACAACATTTGATCATCCAAGGACACGTGGAGACCGATCTTGTAGCGGAGTCCAACACTACGTGGCGGACGATCCTGTTGCAGAGTTCATCAACACGTGGCGGCTGATCCTGTAGCGGAGTTCATCGTACACAGCTGGATACAGGAAGCTTCCTCATCACCGCCATCATACGTGGAGGAAGATCCTATAGCCACGTCCACCAAGGGCATGATCGTCCCAGGAGAATGACGCCCTTCCCCAAGTCCTATAAATACCCCAAGGCATTTATTGTGACGTCAACGCTTTCAGAGAATATTCAGAGAGAATCAGAGGAAAGCGGCTCACTCAAGAACACGAAGAACTAGCTCAAGAACTCAAGAACAATGCTAAGACTTGTGCTAGATCGAGTGAGATTTGTAACCAAAACCACAAAACAGTTTGTATTCAGAAAAACCCAAAAAGAGAAAGAGAGTTCTACGAAGTACTGTAGGAGGTAGGGATAGAGTCCTTTATAAGATTGAACTCGCTTAAGTTGTAGGCTTAGAGGAGTCCTTTACTAGTGGACTTAGGAAGAAAAGCTAAGTACCAGAGAACTGTAAAGACTCGCCAGTACAACTGTAAGGACGTTCAATATAAAGGAAAAACTATTCAAAAATCCTCCAAGGAGGTAGAGGTTTACACTCAAGGACTACTTGGTCTTGAGTGGTTCCTCTATAATTCACTGTGTTCATTACTTCCCTGTTTAGTACTTTATTCTGCTGCATTACTTAAGGACGCCCCTACTCCTAGTAGGGACGCCTGACCAAAGGACGCCTTTACCAAAGTAAAGGACGTCCCTCAGTTACTAACGATCCAACAATTGGTATCAGAGCAGGCGCTCTAGATTCTTACTGAGTTGCAGGTGAAAATGGACATGGAACCTATTGGAATCTCTTTTGTGAAGCCTCCGCGTCTGACGGACGGCAACTTCAACCGCTGGAAAACTAGGTTTGAGAACTTCTGCAGAAGTCAGAACTATCAATGTTGGAACGTGATCAGGAAAGGTGATCTCAAAGTTCCTGATGACAAAGTTGACAAGGAAGATCAGTGGGGTCCTGATGAATTCAAGCTTATGGAAACAAACGCTAAGGCAATATGTTTTCTTCAAGCGTCCCTCTGCGAAAGGGACGCCACAAGAGTTAGCAATCTCCCCACAGCAAAACAACAGTGGGAAGCTCTTGAAAAATTCCATGTAGGAACCGCTGAAATGAAGGAGGACGTTCAGCTGAAAATCAAAAAGGAGTTCTATGCTTTTAGAATGCTGCCGAATGAAACGGTCAATGACTACTCGTACCGTTTTGAAGCTCTTGTCGCCAAGATGAGAAACTTGGGCATCCTAGAAACTGAGATCTCCATGAGGAACAGAGTCCAAGTAGTTATTGATGGGTTGACTGGAATCTGGAACTTTGATAGGACAACCTTCAAGGAGAATACAGCCAACAAAACTCTAGATATGGAAGAGATCTATGGGAAGCTCAGGCAGTACGAAGAAAGAAGGATCTCTGATATGGCTCAGCTAGGAAAGAATCCTCATATTGATCTTGCTTTGATGTCCACAACACCAGAGTACGCCGAGTATCTACGCATCCAAAGAGATCTAGCATTGATGACGCAAAGTCAAGCAGCAGAGAAACTTGAGAACTTGCACGTTCAAACTCCCAAAGAGAAAGAACGCAAGTCAAAGGAAGAGATTGACTCAGATGAAGAACTATCTCTTACTCACAAGGCTCTCAAGTACTATAATAAGAAGCACAAGTATAGTAACAAGAACAAGACTCCTTACAAAAAGGAGAGTCCCACGTACACAGAAGTTGAAATGAAGGAACTCACGTGTTACAAATGTAACAAGAAGGGACATTTTGCTAAAAAGTGTACTGTGGGAACGTCCTCCAAGGACAAGAAGAAAGCTCTCATTGGAGCATGCACAGCTGCATGGGATGATCTCAGCTCAAGTGATGATGAACGTGAAGATCAAGTTGCATACATGGCAATGGAGGACGCCTCAGCTGTTGAAGAGAACGCCTCCAAAAATGAGCAAGAGGTAACTCACGATTCCATGATGCGTTCTTTAGAAAAGTGTTCAAAACCAAAACTCCTTAAACTCATTGGTAAAATCATGGAGGAAAGTCTTGCTATGAAACGAAGAATGGATGAACTTGAAGATGAAAACATTGTAGTTGAATGTGAAAACTGTAGTTCCATGACCATTCAACTAGAGTCCTCATGTGAAGAAACTAAGTCCCTAAAAACCGAAGTAATGTGTCTCAAACTTGAGAACGCTAAGCTTGGGGAAGAAGCAAAAGTGTTAGGAAAGAGTCCTATAGTTGAGGAAATCAAACCAATGGTTTTTGTCCCAGCCAAGAGAGGACTAGGCTATGAGTCTGACACTAGGAACTCTCTCCCTAGCGACTTTGAGGCAAGTAAAACTTCAGAACTTGAACTAGAAAGGGAGAAGACCAAGAACCTTCTTGAGCGAATTAGAGTCCTAGAGAGTAGAGAGATAGGTAAAGAGGACTACTACACTAACTCCACAAGTCATAGGATCTACAAGAAAATAGCTAAGGGGGAAGGTTCCAAAGTTTGTAATCCTCAAAAGATGAAAGAGAACAAAATCCAACGTCCCAATAAGAAGTACTACCTTGGTACTTACTATAGGACGTGCTGGTACTGTGGACAAGGAGACCACTTCAAATATGATTGTGTGAAACTAAAGAATGATATTGAAAGTGGAAAAGTTGCTAGGACTAACAATGAAAATGCTAAGTCCATCCGAAAGGCTAACACTAGACGTCCTAGACGTTCTAGAAGTTCTTTCCGAAAGCATGCTATTTCAAATGATGTTAATTTGAATGACTATTTGCCAGAGCCAGAGTTCTATTACTATAACGAACCGGGTAAGGAACACCTTGCCTTGGTTGCCAAACACTAACTTTGTTTTGGCAGGTAGAAGTGAGGGGACGCTCGTTGATCATTGATAGTGGCGCCTCAAATCATATGACAGGAAGCTAGATCCATCTCACTTCTATCCAAAATAGTGCCACGGGAGGAACTGTCTCGTTTGGCAACAAGGGCAAGGGAAAGATCAAAGGGACGGGAACTGCCATTCTCAATCCGTCCATCAAAGCAACAAATGTGAGTCTTGTTGAAGGACTTGGCTTCAATCTTCTTAGCATCTCTCAAATGTGTGATCAAGGTGAAAACCTAGTCACATTTGACTCAAAGGAGTGCCTAGTCATCAACAAGAATTCCAACAAAGTTGTTCTCAAAGGAGTACGCAAGAACAATGTCTATATCTTCAACCAAGAGTTCAAGCCTATATCAGAATTATGCATATCTGTTTCAAAGGAGGACGCTGAACTCTGGCATCGCCACCTTGGCCATGCTGGACCAAGCACAATCCTCAAGCTACACCAAAGAAATCTTGTGAAAGGACTTCCCCGAATTGATCTTGAGAAAGTTGAACAGTGCGAAGCCTGTATCAAAGGGAAGCAAACAAGAACGCCCTTTAAATCCAAAAATGAAGTTAGCACGAAGAAGCCTTTGGAACTTCTCCACATGGATCTTTGTGGAACAATGAGGACGCTGAGCTACGGTGGAAAAAGGTACATTTACGTTCTCGTAGATGATTATTCTCGATTCACTTGGGTTCTTTTCTTGGTGTCAAAAGCAGATTGTTTCAATGCATTCAAAGTCTTCAACAAACAAGTGGAAGTTGCCCTTGAGACGCCTCTCAAAGCCATACGATCAGACCATGGGACGGAGTTCCAAAACTCAGAGTTCCTGGCCTTTTGTGATCAACATGGTGTCTCTCACAACTTCTCAGCTCCAAGAACTCCTCAACAAAATGGAGTTGTGGAAAGAAAAAACAGGACGTTGGAGGACATGGCAAGGACTATGCTCTTGGAAAATAGCGTCCCCAAGTACTTCTGGGCAGAAGCTATTGCTACAGTCTGCTACATCATCAATCGTGCCATGATCCGTTCTCTGCTGAAAAAGACGTCCTATGAGTTGTTGAATGGAAGGAAGCCTAACATTGACTATCTTAGAGTTTTTGGTTGCAAGTGCTTTGTCCACAACAACGACAAAGAAAGCCTTGGAAAGTTTGATGCAAGGAGTGATGAAGCCATATTTCTTGGGTACTCTCTCACCAGCAAAGCATATAGAGTTTTCAACAAAACGACTCTAAAGCTTGAGGAGAGTATTCATGTTGTGTTCAAGGAGAGTTCTTCTCACAAAGAAAAACCAAGTAAGAAAGAATGCTCTTCTTCACAACAGCAGGACGACTCTGAAGACGAAGTTGAAGATTGGTCCTCTGGAAAATACTATGTTTCTAAGGACGCTTCTCCAAATCCTGAAGAAGTCTCAGTGGACGCTCCTAGTGTCGTTCAGGGAGTTCCCTCTCGAAGTGAATCTCCAGTTCAACAAGATATGGCTGAATCAAGTCAATAAGGTGAGCAACGTCAAGGTGTGGACGGTCTCTTTGAGGGGGAACACACTGAGGACGATGCACAAGATGATAGTGATGATTCTGATGGAGATATTGATCCAAGATTTGCTCAATTATTTCAAAGGGAGTCCCGCTTCTCTAGGGACCACCCAACTTCTCAGATTGTTTCAGATATCTCTCAAGGAGTTCAAACAAGGTCAGCTGCAAGCAAGTCCCAAAGTGCAAATCTAGCTTTTTGTGCGTTCAATGCCTTTGTCTCTATGGTGGAACCAAAGAACATCAAGGAAGCACTTCAGGATGCTGACTGGATTCAAGCAATGCAAGAAGAACTTAACCAATTTGAAAGATACAATGTTTGGACCCTCGTCCCTCATCCCAAAGGCAAAAACATCATAGGGGCGCGCTGGGTGTTTAGAAACAAGCTTGATGAAGTGGACGCGTGTCAAGGAACAAGGCAAGACTGGTGGCTCAAGGATTCAAGCAAGAGGAAGGCATATACTATGATGAAACCTTTGCTCCTGTTGCTAGAATTGAAGCCGTCCGTCTACTTATTGCCTTTGCCGCGCACAAGGGATTCAAGTTATTTCAGATGGACGTCAAGACTGCCTTTCTCAATGGAAAACTCAAGGAGGAAGTGTATGTTGCTCAGCCCCCTGGCTTCGAGGACGCCTCTCACCCAGATCATGTGTACTACTTAGACAAAGCTCTCTATGGACTCAAGCAAGCCCCTCGTGCATGGTATGACAGGTTTGCGTCCTTTCTTTTGTCTCATGGGTACACAAGAGGTTCAATTGATAAAACTTTGTTCATTAAGAAAGTTCACAAGGACATTTTAATTGCCCAAGTCTATGTTGATGATATAGTCTTTGGTAGTACTAACATGAAACTTGTAGATGAGTTCAAGTCCTTAATGAGTAGTGAGTTTGAGATGTCCCTCATTGGAGAACTCAATTTCTTCTTGGGACTTCAAATCAACCAACTCAAGGAAGGGACGCGTATTCACCAACAAAAATATGTCCGTGAAATGCTTGAGAAGTACGGGATGAACACGTCCAAGCCTGTTGCAACCCCTTGTTCTACCAACTCGCGTCTTTACGCTGATGAAAAGGGAAAGGCCGTTGATCAAAAGCTTTACAGAGGAATGATTGGTTCTTTGCTCTATTTGACCGCAAGCCGTCCCGACATCATGTTTTCCGTTTGCTTGTGTGCCCGCTTCCAGGCGAATCCAAAGGTGTCCCACATGCAAGAAGTCAAGAGGATCTTTCGCTACCTCAAAGGACGCGACGATCTTTGTCTTTGGTACCCTAGGAAGACGTCCTTCAAGCTTGTTGGCTACTCGGACGCTGATTATGCTGGTCATGTGATTGATAGAAAAAGCACTTCAGGAATGGCACAGTTCCTTGGTTCATGCTTAGTCTCTTGGGGATCTAAGAAACAGAACTCTATGGCGCTTTCAACTGCGGAAGCCGAGTACGTTGCTGCTTCCTCGTGCTGTTCACAAGTCATCTGGATCAAATATCAACTTGAGGACTACGATATCAATCTTGAAACTATTCCCATTCATTGTGATAATACAAGTGCTATTGAAATTTCTAAGCATCCTGTTTTTCATTCACACACAAAGCATATTCATATAAGGCATCATTTCTTGCGTGATAATGTTGAACTAGGTCTTATTAGTATGGAGCATGTAAGGACTGAAGACCAAATAGCTGATATTTTCACTAAGGCGCTTGATAGACGTTCCTATGAGCATCTAAGGTTGCTCTTGGGGATGATAACTTTTAAGTAGCAAGTCCCGTTCTACTATTCCCTCAATGATTGGCTATGTTTAGTAGATTCTAAGTGTTTAAGGACTGTTATGCATTGAATTCATATTTGCAAGGACGCTAGTCTAAAACTTCATGTGTTTGCTACTTTGGAACGCCATTCAAACTTCTCTATTTTTCTTGAAAAGAGTATCCCTGATCACCCAACCCGCATTATAAGCCGAAATGATGGGAACTCTAAGCTTACCCTAGTCGAGAACTCTGCAAAAGCGTCCTATGAGCTTCATATTTTTCTTTTACGGGACGTACTTGCTTTGTTCTCAAATGGTTCGCAAGGTGATCACAGGGACAGTTATCAAGGTTATTGGTTTACTTGAAGAGGTAAATTTTTGCTAAGTTTGAGAGGAGGCTCAGTGTTCGTAAGAGAGGACGCCAGTTCAGTTTTGAGAAGAAGTTGAAAAGGCAGAAATTTGAATTTTTGAACGTTTGCACAGTGACCGTTGTAATTGCTCAAATCTTAAGGGGGAAGTTATGCCACGTGTCGCACAGAAAATCAGTGGTAATTACAGTTTGTGTAACCGCTTCCTATATATAAGGATGCAACAGTCGCTCTCAGTCATTCAATGCTCTCAACAACTTCCCTGCTCTCAAATTTGCTCTACCTTCTCTCTAAGTTTTCCGACGAATTTCTCTCACTAAACTCATCAGAAAATGTCTCAAAGACTTGTGAACGTGGCCGGATCTTCTGCCGGCGGTAAGAGATGGAAGTTAGTGAAGTCCCACACTATTGAGAAGCCCAAACAAGTCGTTCATAACGAATCTCTAGTGGACTTCATAAACAAGAAACCTAAAACGCTCTACATGTTAATCAGGGAACGCATGGACACGCCTGATGTGAAGGCGGACGCTGAAAAGACGAGGAATTATGAGAAGTTCATTGAACGCTTCGTCATCCATGGCCTGTACAAAACCAACTACCATGACCTGCCTGGCCGGATGGAGGACGTGCTCTTCTTCCAACAATTTGGTGGTGAGAATCTTGCTCCCTTACTTGATCTTATCCCAGACCTACATAATCAAACCCTTCCCGACTTTCCAGTGTACCCAAGGGACTCTCCCGCTTACCAAATGCTAAAGAACCGTTTGTAGAGTCCCTCTTCCCCTCCTCCTCAAATTCCTACCATCACCACAAAGAAGCTTTTAAAGCGTCCCGCTCCTTCGTCCCCCCTCTCAAAATCTTCTAAACCCTTCTCATCCTCCAAACCCACCGAAATTGTGGACAAGTTTCCACCCCATATTAAAGAGGGATGCTCCAAGAAGACCCATGACCCACGGCCCCTTAAAAAGGCCAAGTCCTCAAGCGTCCCCCCTACTAAAAGCTCTACAAAAAGGCCTAGCACCACAAAAGGCCCCTCAAATCTCTCCAAGCAATCCAGTTCTCAACCTCAACCTCTCAAAATCGTCCAACTCCCAATTTCTCCTGCGTCCCCCAAACCTTCAAGAGCAAATGCCCTTATTCCCTTTCAACCTAACCCTCATTCCTCACCTCTAAACTTTGCCAACTTCCCATCCGCTCCTGCCCACATCTCACCTCCTAAGGACCCCGAGACTCCCAAGTCCCGCCGTCTTTCATCCGAAAGCGTACCAGAGGACGTCGAGAAATGTCCAGCACTTGAGCATACATTCAAATGCCGCAAAGCCGGTGAATCGCCCAAAGTGCTACTGGTCCAGGCAGCTACCGAGCCGGAGCACATCTCCACCTCTAGTTCCTCCTCATCAAGCTCTTCTTCAGAGAGCAAACAAGGAACGCCCGCCGGTGAGTCCTCACCCTTTGTTGATATAACTGGGGACTCCAACGACGAGGCTGAAGGTGTCGAGAATGCTCCTGCTCCAAAAGAGGCAGAATTTGTTCAAGTTATTGAGGATGCTGGTGAGCACCAGGTCGCTCTAGGGAACGCTGAGCTTAGTCTGGACGATGAGCTTTAGCGTGATGCACATGAAATCCCTCCCTATGACCAATCCCTCCCCATACTCAATCCCCTCCCAACTCCACAAGAAAACCCCTCCCCCTCAATCCAAACAGAATCCCATCAAGTCCCTGCGGACGCTGAACTTGACACTGAAAAACAAACAGAGGCCCAGGACGCAGCAGAACCGTCCCAAGGCAGAACTTCCTCAGGAACCGAACAGGCCACAGCTGGTGGCAATGCTGAAAATTCGCAAGGCACTAAGGACGCTCCTGCTCAGGGTGATGCTGAATCTGATGAGGATGCTGAGGATAGCTCTGATGATGATGATGACGAGTCAGATTCCCCTAAGCGTTCCAAGAAGAGAAAAGATGACGGTGGTCCAGTAAACATTCTTGGCCCCTTAGTCTACTCTGAGGAATGGCTCGCGTCCTTCTTTGACGACAAGGACGTTCAGGAATTTCTTGAGCTTCTTCGCTTCCAAGGGTGGCTCTATATTGGTCCAGCTCCAACTAAAATCAACAATTACCAGATAAGAGAGTTCTTCAAGTCTCTTCGATACAAGTCCAAGGCCGGGACGCTCAACTTCAAAACTGACGATGAGTCTACTTAAGTCAATGAAAGACAAGTCCGTGCCTTCTTGGGACTAAGCCCTCAGAAACCACCGTCCAACGCTCTCAATTCACTTCCTGAAAATGGTTTTGAGATGACGGAAGCAGAAGAAGTTGAGTTGCTTGAAAGGACTTTCCAAGGCAAAAGGCCTTATGGGACGGATAGAGTTGCTCATGTGCTTTCCAAGGTTGGCGCCATTGCTCACTACTTCATATGCAGAGTTGTTCTTCCTCGGCAAGAAAAGCGTTCTGTCGTTCAAACCCATGACATTATTCTGATAGACGCTTTTCTCAATCGCCGCCCAATCAATTTAGCCAAGATTGCTATGCAGCATATGGCTAAGTGTGGAAGGAAGCGTCACGCTTTACCGTACCAAGTGGTTGTCAAGCAAATCCTCCAGTCCCAGAATGCTTATGATGAAAATGCTCCCTCAGAACTGCTAGGCCTGAAATGGAATGCAAAGAAGGGACTGGTGGAAATAAGGCACAATGAGGAACTGCCTTCAATCAAGAAGCAGTTAGAAGCTGAAGCTGAGGAAGCTAGGATGAAAGCTGAGCAAGAACGCCTCACTACTGAAGCTGAACAGGAACGACTTGCCTCTATGCATCAAGAGCCCGTTCACGAGGAAGAGCCACCAGTTAACTTTGCAGCTCTTGATCAGCTGATGAGGGCGTCATCTCCTCCTTCCTTTGTACCTCATATGGACGCTCCCTCTTCTAGTTCTGGTCCCGCTCCCATTCCTACCCCTGCTAATCCTGAACAACATCCTCCGGCAGAACTTATGGGTGCTATTATGAACAATCAGTGTCTTATCTTCTCTGCTCTCAAGGACTTGTCTTCGGCATTCACTAAGTCGGCAAAACTTCATGAAAAGCTTCTCAAGTTTTACAAAGACCAGAGCCGTCCTCAGTGATCGCCGTCCTCAACCTCTTTATCCCTACATTGTTTTGCCTTTGCTTCTTTTGTTTGAAAACACTTGATCTTTTTTGATCGTTGGTCTGTAATGACATTGATTCTACTTCTTTTGAATGGCTATTACACTGTTTACTTGCATATGTTTGTTTAAGCGTTCCACTGCTTATAGTTGTGTGTTTGTACTAACGTCCCTATCACTTGTTATCCTTTTCGATGATGCCAAAAGGGGGAAGTGTAGTTTTGCAGAGATGCGCTATAAAATAGTTATCTAGAATAAGCAAGTGTTAAGGGGGAAGTATTAAGTGAAAGGTCTAAGGAACGCCATGCTAGAATAAAAGAGGACGCTTAAAAAGTTTTCTAGGACGCGACTCTCTCCTTAAAATCCAAATGTTAGAGAATCAAAGAATGAAAACTTGTGCTTACTGGAATTTTTCTAAGTGTTAAAGGACGCTTCTAAGTTTTCATTCATGCTAAGTTCCAATGCCAAAACTATTTTGCTGAAGAGTTTGTCATCATCAAAAAGGGGGAAATTGTTGGGACGCTATCAAGGACGCTTGCGTACTTGATAGTGTGCCCACACAAACCGTCCCTTAGTTTTGATATGACAAACTAACTTTGATTCTAATAAAATTGTCCAAGTGTTCAGGAACGCCAAATGACAAAGGACAACAAGTGTGTGATTGTTCCCTAGGCTTAGGGACGCTAGCTAACAGGAAGTAAGGACCAGCAACAGACTACTTGAGCAAGGACGGAGTCCCAAATCAAGTAGGAACGCAAAGCCAAGCGTCCTTACTCTCTAGCCGACAGGATGACATCACTCGACAACATTTGATCATCCAAGGACACGTGGAGACCGATCCTGTAGCGGAGTCCAACACTACGTGGTGGACGATCCTGTTGCAGAGTTCATCAACACGTGGCGGCTGATCCTGTAGCGGAGTTCATCACACACAGCTGGATACAGGAAGCTTCCTCATCACCGCCAACATACGTGGAGGAAGATCTTGTAGCCACGTCCACCAAGGGCATGATCGTCCCAGGGTCATGACGCCCTTCCCCAAGTCCTATAAATACCCCAAGACATTTATTGTGACGTCAACGCTTTCAGAGAATATTCAGAGAGAATCAGAGGAAAGAGGCTTACTCAAGAACACGAAGAACTAGCTCAAGAACTCAAGAACAGTGCTAAGACTTGTGCTAGATCGAGTGAGATTTGTAACCAAAACCACAAAACAGTTTGTATTCAAAAAACCCAAAAAGAGAAAGAGAGTTCTACGAAGTACTGTAGGATGTAGGGATAGAGTCCTTTATAAGATTGAACTCGCTTAAGTTGTAGGCTTAGAGGAGTCCTTTACTAGTGGACTTAGGAAGAAAAGCTAAGTGCCAGAGAACTGTAAAGACTCGGCAGTACAATTGTAAGGACGTTCAATATAAAGGAAAAGCTATTCAAAAATCCTCCAAGGAGGTAGAGGTCTACACTCAAGGACTACTTGGTCTTGAGTGGTTCCTCTATAATTCACTGTGTTCATTATTTCCCTGTTTACTATTTTATTCCACTGCATTACTTAAGGACGCCCCTACTCCTAGTAGGGACGCCTGACCAAAGGACGCCTTTACCAAAGTAAAGGACGTCCCTCAGTTACTAACGATCCAACACAGCAGCAGCTTTGGCTCTTCTCTCAACCTCTTTCTTCTCTTTGGCCAATTGTCTCTTTACAGAGGGGAGCGGCTCATTGTATCTCATTTTTCCAACCGGAGGCGCTGTGATTTGCCTCACGTCCCAATGAATACCGAAGGTCTTCTCCTCTTTTGGGACGTACAAGCCTTGCTGCTCTAGAATCTTTTTGACCAAGCCAAGGAAGGGGAGCGAGTGGCGTCCTCCTGTGCACTTTCCCATGTGCTCTAAGACAACCCGCGCCAAATTTATCGGCTGGCGATTCAGAAAAGCGTCCAAAATAATATTGTCGGTGATCTGGACAATGGACTTCTTTTCTTGGCGGGGGACGACCATGCGCACAATGAAGTGGTGCGCAAGGACGCCCGTCTTAGACAGATAGTGGGCGACTCTGTCCCTTACCAGAGGCTGCCTTCCACTAAAGATGTTGTTGAAAATGTCTTCTTGGGAGAAGCGGCCAAAGGACTTACAAGGAAAGTTGTGCAGAGCGTCAGCAGGGGAGAGGCGCATGCCAAGCATGTTTCGGACGGTACCCTCTGCAATAGAGTACTCGTCCCCATCTAATTCGAACGTCCCTTGAGGCTTCCCTTTTACTTCAAATACTTCGAATTTTGAGTAAAAGCGGAGAACCTGTTCAGGATCAACGACTGCAGCCTCTGCTCCCAGGTGCGTCCAACCTTGGAACTCAAGCAGCTTTAGAAATTCTGTGCGGCCGTTCTCTTCTAGGAACTGAGCAGTAAATAGGAGCAGCGACAAAATCTTCTTGAGGCGTTTCTTCTTGTTACCATTGCCGAAAATGACGTCGTCGCCGGCATCTTCTACTTCTTCAGCGTCTCCCTCCTCTTCCTCATTTTCCTCATCTTGTTGAGGAGCATCATCATTATCTGAGGCCTCGTCCCCTTGGTCAAGGGACTCAGCCATTTCTTCATCCTCATCATGGGACGCCTGAGTTTGAGGAGGGGTGTCCACTGGAGTCCTGGCCAAGGACTCTGTGGGGCCTTCAGCAGAAGCCGTCCCCTGGACTTGCACAATTTCCTCAACCACCTTTGCCGGAGGATGAGGAGGAGGCTTTGCTCTTGGAGGAGAGGGAGAGGGGGTTCTTAGCTTTGCCTTTGGTGGGGGAGCAGCGAGGGAGGGGCTGGGCTTAACCATTGTGAGGGGAGTGGCGGCAATAGGGGCCGGAGGAGGAGGAGGCTGCTTGATAGGGGAGTCCTCTACTTCGATAACAGTGGGCACATCGTCCTTGGCCTGGACCTGTGTGGGAGGAGCGTCCCTTTGGACCTTTGGCATAGGCTTTGCTAGGTCCGCCTCCATCTTCGCCTCGAGAGGATCAGCAACGACTACAGGAGCGTCCTCTACCCTTGGTGGAGGAGGAGGAAGTTGAGGCACCTCCTGCAGGCTCTTCTAGATCGCCTGAGCAATGGTGTTCTCCTCTGCTTTGGCCTGCCTCGCCTTTTCCTCTCTTTCTAATTGAAGCTCCGAGTGGCGAATGGCGGCCATTAGCTCTTCAGATACGCCCTCTAGTTGAGCGGACGTTTTGAGCCTTCTTTTGGGGGCGGGGGGAGGGGCGGATGGGAGTCGTTTTGGTTGGGAAGAGGAAGGGGCTTTTATTGTGAGCTTTTCAGAGGGAGGAGGGTTGGGTTGCCTTTTTCTCTTTTGGGAGGGGACGGAAACCGCAGGAGCCACAAGAAACTCTATTATATCTGGCAGCATTTGGGCGAGCTTGTCCACCGTCCCTTTGAACATGTTAGAGATGATGGCAGGCCCCATGAAAGGAGGGTTTTTGTAGTTGGTCTCTTGGAGGCGGGGCTTGACATACGTCACCATAAAGTAGTGTAAGAGGCGTTGGACTTTAGGTGGGTAGTCTTTAATGGACGCCCGCTGGCAAATGTTGGCATGGGTTTTGGGCTCCCTTTCAAGCCAGTCCTCTACCAAAGGATCAAGTTGAGGACGCCTTTTAGGTTGAGCGGGGAGTCCCATGAATTGAGACTTTTTGGGGCTTCCCTGCTCTGGCTCGGGGACATAGGGTTTCTCTAGAAATTGGAAACGATGTTGGGAAGGGGGTTTGGATTGAGATCGGGAAGATTGGGGTTTTTGTGGTTGAGGTTGGGATCTTTGTGGCTTGGGAGGGGTGGTGGAAGGGTGGCGCTGGGAGGATGACTGGTGGCGGGATTGGTCTGGTCGCGCAACATGTCGTCCTCAAGAATCCATGAGCGACCGGCCTTTCATCGGAGAAGTGGTTCTCGCCGCCAAAGAAGACGACGGAGAGGGCTGTGTGTTCTTTGTGGCTCTTGTGTTGCCCATTGATGAGAAATTTGGGTTTTTATAGGAAGAATTAGGGTTGAGGAAAGGGAGTTTCGAGATCTGGGATTTGGGAGATTTGGCAAGATTTCCGGATTTGTGTAAACAACGAAGAAGGTAAAGAGGTTTCTCTGATGGCACAGGGACATATTTATAGGAAGAAGACGAAAGGAAACGGTCAAGGGTAGCAGGGACATTTCCTATGGCTTCCTCCACCCGTGTTCCCACACGTGGCATACTTCTTTGCTAAGTAAACAGCTGTTTTGCACCCGTGACACGGATCCCGAGATTTGCGTTCAACTTCTCTTAGACGGTTCACCTTCCTTTTTCAAAATTCACTACTACAAAGGACTCTGTCTTGGCGTCCTTTCAACACACAACACTGCATCACTGAGAACTGAACCACTGCGTCCCAAAAACTGATCACAACCACTGATTCTTAGAACTCTGCCTTGACGTCCATCAGACTTTAACAAGCATCCCCTTGATCACTTAGCACCGTTTTTTAAAATCAAGCAAGTACATCCCGTAAAGATAAAACAAAGAACGCTCATAGGACGCATTTGCAAGATTCTCGGCTTAGGTAAGCTTAGAGTTCCCATCATTTCGGCTTGTAATGAGGGTAGGGTGATCAGGGATACTCTTGAGGCAAAAAGAGAAATGAATAGCGTTCAAAACACAAGCAAAACAAATTTCTTAGACTAGCGTCCTTTAAAGATGACTTTAAATGCATGAAATACTTTAAACAAGTTCTCAACAAGACATAGCCAATCACAAAGGGAACGGGACTTGATCATTTCAAAGTTATCATCCCCAAGAGCAACCGGAGGTGCTCATAGGGACGTCTATCAAGTGCTTTTGTGAAAATATCGGCCACTTGGTCCTCTGTCCTAACATGATCCACTTTAACTAGTCCAAGTTCAATGTTATCACGAAGAAAATGATGTCTTATTTCAATATGCTTGGTTCGTGAATGATGAACAGGATTTTTGGCATACTTATATCACTGGTGTTATCACACAAGATGGGGACTGTGTTGAGGAACGTACCATAATCTTCAAGTTGCTACATGATCCATAGGACTTGGGAGCAGCACGAAGCAGCAACAACGTACTCAGCTTCCGCGGTTGAAAAGGCCACGGAGTGTTGCTTCTTGGAACCCCAAGAAACAAGGGCATGATCCTATGAATTGAGCCATTCCTGAGGTGCTCTTCCTATCCACAACATGGCCAGCGTAGTCTGCGTCAGAGTACGCTACTAGGTTTAGGGACGTCCTTTTGGGATACCATAGGCATAGGTCGTCTCGTCCCTTGAGGTATCTGAAGATTCTTTTGACCTCTTGCATGTGGGAATCTTTTGGATTTGGTTGGAAGCAAGCACACAAGCACACATCGAACATGATGTCGGGATGACTTGCCGTTAGGTATAGCAAGGATCCTATCATTCCTCTGTAGAGCTTTTGATCTACACTCTTGCCTTCTTCATCGGCATAAAGGCGAGTGTTAAGGGAGATGGGAGTGGCAATGGATTTGGACGAATTCATTCCGTACTTCTCAAGCATTTCACGAATGTACTTTTGTTGGTGAATGCGCGTCTCATCTTTGAGTTGTGTGATTTGGAGTCCGAAAAAGAAATTGAGTTCTCCTATGAGGGACATCTCAAACTCACTACTCATCAAGTTCTTGGATTCCTCTACAAGTTTAATATTAGTGCTTCCAAATACTATGTAATCGACATAGACTTGGACAATCAAAACATCTTTAAGGACTTTCTTTAAGAACAGGGTTTTGTCAATATTACCTCGAGTATGCCCGTTGGTCAAAAGAAAGGACGCAAACCTATCGTACCATGCACGAGGGGCTTGCTTTAGTCCGTAGAGCGCTTTGTCCAAGTAGTTCACATGGTCGGGGTGATCTACGTTCTCAAAGCCAGGAGGCTGAGCAATGTACACTTCTTCCTTTAGCTTGCCATTGAGGAAGGCCGTCTTGACGTCCATTTGAAAGAGCTTGAACCCTTTGTGAGCGGCGTAGGCAATGAGGAGGCGAATAGCTTCAATTCTAGAGACAGGAGCGAAGGTCTCATTGTAATCGATCCCATCCTCTTGCCTATAGCCTTGAGCCACAAGCCTTGCTTTGTTTCTTGAAACTCTGCCACTCTCATCCAGCTTGTTCCTGTAGACCCACCTCGTCCCTATGATGTTTTTGTTCTTGGGACGAGGGGCGAGGGCCCAAACTTTGTTTCTTTCAAATTGATTGAGTTCTTCTTGCATAGCTTGGATCCAATCAGCGTCCTGAAGTGCCTCCTTTATGTTCTTAGGTTCGATTAAGGACACAAAGGCGTTGAATGCACAGAACGCCATGTTGGCGCTATGGGACTGATTCACAGCTGATCTGGTTTGGACTCCTTTGGAAATGTCTGAGATGATCTGATCTATTGAATGAAGTCTAGAAAGGTTGGATTCCCTATGAGTAGTGTCCCTTGCAGGAGTACATCTAGGGTCCGTCTAATCAGAATCATCAGAGTCAAACCCATTTTCTTCATCAACAGGCTCAGTGTGTTCCCCTTGAGAGTAAGCGTCCACACTTTGCCTCGATTGATGATGTAGGTTGCTGTGGCCACGGCTTCTGCCCAAAAGTGTTTGGGGACGCCGCTGGCCAGGAGCACCGTCCTTGCCATATCTTCTAGCGTCCTATTCTTTCTTTCAACAACGCCATTTTGTAGAGGAGTTCGAGGACAAGAGAAGTTGTGGGAGACTCCTTGTTGGTCACAGAAATCGAGGAACTCTGAGTTTTTAAACTCCGTTCCATGATCTGACCTTAGGGCTTTCAAGTTCGTCCCAAGAGCAACTTCTACTTGCTTGATGAAAATCTTAAACATTTGGAAAGCTTCTGCTTTTGACACCAAGAAAAGAATCCAAGTGAATCTTAAAAAATCATCTACAATAACGTACATGTACCTCTTTCCACCATAGCTTTGGGTCTGCATGGGTCCACACAAATCTATGTGAAGGTGTTCCAAGGGCTTCTTTGTGCTCACTTCATTTTTGGATTTGAAGGACGATCTTGTTTGCTTCCCCTTTATGCAAGCTTCGCATTGCTCAATTTGATCAGGATCAATTCGGGGAAGTCCTCTTACGAGCTCTTGTTGATGAAGCTTAAAGATTGTGCTAGGTCCGGCATGCCCAAGACGTCATGCCAGAGATCGGCGTCCACAGCGGAGACGGATAAGCACAACTTGGATGTAGGTTTGAACTTTTGGTTGAAAATGTAGACATTGTTTTCGCGAGTCCCTTTGAGAATGACTTGATTTGTTTTCTTGTTGATGACTAGGCATTCATTAGAGTCAGATGTGACTTGATTTGTTTTCTTGTTGATGACTAGGCATTCATTAGAGTCAGATGTGACTAGGTTTTCACCTTGATCACAGATTTGAGAGACACTAAGGAGATTGAAACCAAGTCCCTCAACAAGACTAACATTGGACGCTTTGATGGACTGATTCAATTTTGCGGTGCCCGTCCCTTTGATTCTTCCGTTGCCCTTGTTGCCAGACGAGACAGTTCCTCCCGTGGCACTAGATTGGATTGAAGTGAGATGGATCTGGCTTCCAGTCATATGGTTTGAGGCGCCACTATCAATGATCCACGGGCCCTCTCACTTCCACCGAAAAAGAAGAGTTAGTTCTTTGCGACCCAGGCAAGGTGGCCCTTACCTGGTTCGTTACATGGGTACAACTCTTTCATAGGCAGGTAATCATACACATTTACATCATTTGTTCTTCTAGCATGCTTCATGGGAAATTGATTTTTTGCATTAGACACACTAGCATGCGTCCTATTAGCAGATTTAGGCTTAGCGTTCTTATTACCACTTCTAGCCTTTCTTTCATTCTCAAGATCTTGTTTTAGCTTAAGACACTCATACTGGTAGTGACCACCTTTTCCACAATGCCAGCAAGTCCTATAATAGTTTCCAAGGTAGTACTTCTTATTAGGACGTTAAATTCTATTCTCTTTCATTTTCTCAAGATCAACTACCTTAGATCCTTCTCCCTTTGCAATCTTTTTGTAGATTTTATGACTAGTGGAATTTGTATAATAGTCCTTCTTTCCTTTCTCACCACTCTCAAGGACTCTTATGCGTTCCTCTAGATTCTTTGTCTTTTCTCTCTCAAGTTCTAGCTCAGTGGTTTTGCTAGCTTCGAAGTCACTAGGGAGAGAGTTCTTAGAACTAGATTCATACCCTAGTCCTTTCCTAGCTGGAACAAAGACTATGGGATTCACAGTTTCGGTCATAGGACTCTTTCCTAGGACCTTTACTTCGTCCCTAAGATTTGCATTTTCAAGCTTTAGGCACACAATCTGACTCTTAAGGGACTTTATCTCTTCCTGAGAGGACTCTAGTTGAACAGACATGGTGTTGCAATTTTCACATTCTACAATAATGTTCTCCGATTCAAGTTCATCAAAACTTTGTTTCATAGCATAGCTTTCTTGCATGATCTGAGTGATTAATTTGATGAGATTGGGCTTAGAGCACTTGTCAAGGGAACTTAGCATGGATTCATGAGTTACCTCTTGCTCAGCTTCAGAAGCGTCCTCTAGACCGTCTGAAGCGTCCTCCATGGCCGTGTAAGCCACTTGGTTCTCAGGTTCTTCATCATCTGAATCGATGCTGTCCCATGCGGCTTCATAGGCTCCAATCAGGGCCTTCTTCTTGATATCTTTTACTGAGAGTCCTGTAGTGCAGTTCTTGGCAATGTGTCCCTTTTTGTTACACTTGTAACAGATTATTTCTTTCATCTCAACATCTGAAATCTTGGGACTTTCCTTCTTGTAGGGCATCTTCAACCTTGAACCTTTGTTCCTGAGAGCCCATGATCGAAGGGTTTTGTGCAAAAGGGCTAGCTCGTCCTCTTAAGATATTTGATCTTCCGACTTTCCTTGTCGTTCTTTCAATGTCTGAAGACGAAGATTCTCTCGATGCTTCTGAGTTTTGCCTTCTAGCAACAATGCCAATTCCCTTGGCCTTTGATGGTATTGTTCATGTTCTGGCGTCGACGACGCAAGGGTCAGAGCCAATTCATTTTGAGAACTCTTTCCCATTTCTAGCAAATCTTAATTTCTCCTAGCCTCATACCCTTTGAGCTTTCCATAGATTTCCTCCATGGACAGTCCTTTGTTGGCTTGGTTTGAAAGTCATCCTATCAAAGTTCCATAGTCCCGTGAGTCCATCAATCAAGACTTGAACCTTCATTCTTTGGGTGATCTCCGTTTCTTTGACACCCAAGTTTTTCAACTTTGTTAGCAAAGCTTCAAAACGGAAGGAGTAGTCGGTGATGGTTTCATTTGTGAACATCTTGAATTTGTAGAAGTCCCTTTTTGCTTCAAGCTGGACGTCCTCTTTCATCTTGGGCGTCCCAACGTGGTACTTGATGTCTCTCATTTTGGTGGTGTTTTAGTGGTTAATTCCCCTTGTAAATATGTGTCTTTTGTTCCTTTCTTTGTTAGTTTTGTCTCTTTTTAGCTTAGATTCCGATTTTCTATGAGATTCAGAGACTATGCGAATTTGTTGTGTTTTGTAGGTAAATTGACACGTTTTGAGGACGTTTGGAAGGAGTTTCTAAGGAGGAGCAAAGCTAGGAGCAAAGCAGCGGAAGAGCCAAGCAAGGAACGAAAAGGAACTCAAGGAAAACCAAGAAGAGAAGAGGATCGAGGCCCCGGAACGACATGCCAGTAAGTCGGGCCCGAGTTGGCACTTTGGAGGCTCGGACCGAGGTTGGTGACGTCGGGCCCGAGGTGCATCCGTGTCGGTCCAAGTCGGCAAAATGAGGATTGGGCTCCAAGGCACATAATTGTGATCTACTACTTTTGCCCTTCTTCTATTTATGGAAATCCTTGGTCCCTAATTAAAAGGAGAAGACAATTAGAGAGAGAGGGAGGGGGCTAATCCACACATCTAATCACTCTCAAAGGCTCAAGGAAGACTTGGAGAGCAAGGAGGAGGAAGGAAGAGGAGAAGAAGAGAGGAAATCGTTGGAGAGTAGGAGGAATTTGTGAGTTTGAACTTGTTTTGCTTGTGTTTAGTGGATTTGAGATTTGGATCTTGTGAACCCCTTTGATTTGAATGCAATTTAGCTTTGATTTGAGTTGGATGGTTGAGATTTGCTTGCTTTGTCCATAGATTGCTTTTTACTTTTACTTCATGGAGTAGATTCCATAGTCTTGGGCTATGGGGGAAACCCCTAGCTAGGTTAGGGTGTGAACCCCTAATTCCATAGCCTTGAGTGCTTGATCTATGAATCCTCTCTACATTGAGCTTCAATTCTCTTATGAGAACAAGGGATCAAGGGCTTGTGGTTGGTAAGAGTAAGCGAAAGCGATCTCGAGCCCATCACTTGACCTTGCATCGAAGGGTAGGTGAAAACCCCCTATGGTCGATGTGTAGAGTGGAGGGATCGAAGGCAAACAACCTCGATCTCAGAAGGAGTAACACTTATTGGCTGAATTGGGGTGGAATTACCCAAGTCTAGTTAGGGAAGGAACCCAAAAACCCAAGACCGATCTACTAATTTGACAAGACCGAGTTACCCAGACCTCGGGCCCGACGTCCTCTGTGTCGGTCCCGTGCCAACTCTCGTCGATCATCCTCGGACCGAGGTGACGAAAGTCGGTCCCGAGGAGTTCCCTTTGATTTTCCTTGTTTTTGCCTTTCTTTTCCCCTTTTTTAGTCTTTCTGGTACACTCAACGCATGAACTCCCGTGTGTTCGACACCCTACCATTGAACTACAATAAGGGTTCGGTTTATAAATTTAAATTTTGACCCTCCGATCCGGAACCCATCAGTACTTCTCAAGGGCTTCCCATTGGAGCTTAGCAGTTGGAAGATTGCTCACACGGGTAGCGTCCCTTTCACAGAGGGACGTCTGTAGGAAACAGATAGCTTTGGCATTCGCTTCCATGAGTTTGAATTCTTCGGGACCCCACTCTCCTTCTTTGTCATTCTTAGCGGCAGGGACTTCAAGGTCACCGTTCTTTATCACCATCCAGCATTGGTAATTTTGACTTCGCAAAAAGCACTCAAACCTTGTCTTCCAACGGTTGAAGTTTCCGCCCGTGAGGCGAGGACGATTCGCACTTGAGATACCTATAGGTTCCATCTCCATGTTTCTTGCAACTCAAACTGAATCTAGAGCTCCCGCTCTGATACCAATTGATGGATCGTAAGTCTGTTAGAATGGGCGTCCTTAACTGACTTAATAGGAAACGTAATAAGATAGTGGACACGAGTATTTATAGAGGAACCCCACTAAGACCAACTAGTCTTATGGGTAAACCTCTACCTCCGTTGGAGGATTTTCAATATCCGTCCTTATCTTATTAAGAGAGAGTCCTTACAACTTAGGCGAGCTGTTACAATCCCCTGAGCTAAGCGTGCGTCCTTAGCTCTACTAGTAACACTCCTTTCAGCCTAACAAAGTAACCTAACTCTCTTAACTTATAAGGAAGCTATCACTCACGTCTCTCACGGTTCGTTGTGAGAGACAAACTACAACTCTAACTATTTTGTGGTTTGATAATTTGATGTGGTTGGACTTTCTTTCTCTTGCTTCAAGCTCACTTGATCTTCTTGATCTTCATTCTTGAACTTGAATGCTTCGGGAGAGCTTGAGAGAAAGTTTTCAAAGTCCACACCGCTATGCATACCCCTTGGAGGGTATTTATAGCGGTATGAGTTCTTGTCCTCTAGCGTCCTCTGAAGCTTGGGCAGGATCTGTCGTCTTTTTTCAACGGTGCGATTTGCATCTTGAGAAAGTCAACTCTGTCGATGCTTGGGAAGCCTCCGCGTGGTCAGGGGACCATTGCTGGGAAAGCGACATCTTTGGAATTGTTCACACGTGCCTAGACATAGGAAGCTTCCTTCTGAGGACTACGGCCGAAGGTGATGTAATCATGTTGGGGCGGTCTTGGTTTGAATTTGAACTTCGTCCGTATTTTGGCGCGCGTCCCTTCTTGATGAGGACGCCGTCCTATCTGCGTAGGGACTTCATTATTTTCGTTCAATACTGGAAGTTCTGATGAGGGGCCTCTCAATTTCCATGTTCTTGAACCCTAACAACTCCCCAACCCTGGCCGCCGACCGCCTGATCTCCGTTGTGGGCTACTGCCTCCCGCTCTTCAATGACCTCTAATATGGCTGATTTCTCTTCACACAATACCCATCCATGACAGTCTTCCTACAGCCCATCCTCCCGATCCTCTCGCTCTACCACTCCTTCCCTTACGCCAGCTTTCTTGGCTTCTTCGCCCTCTACCTGGCGGTCGTCCGAAACCCTTGCTTCTCCCACCATGTTCTTCGAAAAAAGCCCTAATTGACAGACCTTCAAAGCTTCGAAGTCTCTCTTCTCAGCCCCCATCAGTGAAATCCAGTCTCCTTCTCCACCATCTTCCATCGACCTCTACGAGCCACCATCGCGCTCCGGAACACCGCCGAGCTCTTCTCATTGACGAATTTCTCACATTTCCCCTTCGACTCCTCGAGCCGATCTTGACGCTGGCCTCGCACTCTTCTAAAAGCTTCAATCGACAGAATCTATAGGCGGAGAAGAAGGAGTTTGGGTTTCGGAAAGTTTTAGGTAAAGATTTCACCCTTTCTCTCGGCCGAAATTAGTACTGTTTGGTGCTGGAATCAAGTTCTTTGGTGCAATTGTTCGAATTTGTTGTGAGATACTTGATCTGATTTTGTGATTTTCAGGTCAAATTTCGAAATTGCTTCTAATCTTTACCCCTACACTTGTAATCATTTATTAGTAATTGAATTGAGATGGCGTCGTCTATGGTAAGTTATATCTACTTGATCAGTTCGTTTATCAGTAATTGAGTTCAGCCTCTACACCAACTGCTGTTGATGATTTGACAAAATCCAGTGGATTTCGGCAGATTAGAAGCAGAAGGAAAAGTACGCTGCACCAGGCAGCTGAAGTGGGCATCCGAGGAACCATTTTTCTTGGTCTTGAGGCTTCTCATCAACTAGCTGGAATCAGCAGTAATGTCTGAGCTCTGTATGGTTTTTTTTTCGGGTCGATTTTCCTCCATAGTTTCATTGGATTTTGCAGCTAATTTGTCTTTTTATTTTTGTTCTTTGTTGATGATATTGTTGGCCTTCATAACGCAATTTTACTTTGATGGTGGTAGATTCTTTGAACTTCTTTCATGACCTTTCAACATGGGTTAAAGCTTCATGGTTCTTGTCTTGAGAAACATTGCTAGTGTGAACAAATTGACTAGGCTTCAAAAAGGTGACCCATCCCACCTACCTGCTTTGCCTCTTCTGTGTTTGAATTGCATTGCCCCGTAATTTTAATTACATGCATTTTTACTTTTGAGATTTTAGTGGTAGTCAGTAGTAGCCTTTTAGTTGAACAACGTAAATTGTGAATTTCCCAATACTTTGTGGAAATCAAGATCGATTTCTCTTCGTGATTATGCTAATAATTTCATTGACTTGCATTACACGCAGTTGTTAAAAAGTACTACAACTTGAAAAAAAGTGGCCACTTGTTTAAAGGTATTTCAAGTATCTCCTTATCTTTGCTCAAAAAACTTATTGAAGGTGGAATCTACATGTGACCTCCTGTTTGGTAGCTTAAGTTGATATTACAAGCTGTTATTAGTATTTCGAATTTTGATCTTATTTTTTAGATAAGCTACTAATTCGGTATATTCTGAGATTAGGATGAACTACTTGGCGAGACTGGCCTTCACGTTTTCAATTTTATATTTCTACTGAAAGTTTGAATGGTTATGCAACAACTTATACTTGGATTTAATTTAATTTGAAGTGTGTGCTTATTTACCCTTTATCTCTCATAATACAATTATCAATCTATTTCATTCCTCATTGCATTCTCCATTATCTTTAGTCTTCTACGGTTGTTATCAACCTCAATATTCTAATTATCAAATCATATACTTCTCTAATCTTCTGCTATTTTTCTGGTCCTGTACAACTTCTTAGCATACTATAGCAAATTTGACTGGGAAGATTTTTGTGTAGCTATAGATGGTCCAGTGCAAGTTCGCTTCCACAAGTAAAGGGTAATTAATCAAATAAATCCCTCTATTTTCTGATTATCGAATTCTTTGTTAATCCATATTGTGCCATTGCTTCTGAGTTGATGAGCACCTAAAAGATGCATCAACAAGAAGGCTAGTAGATTATAGGTGCATTTGGATTACCCAATTTAATATAGCATTTCTTTGTGCATTGAATGGTCAATTTTTAATGCACTGTTTCCTGTCAACTATTGTTTATCATAAAAGAGTTCTCCTATCATTTTCCTATATGAAGCTATTGTTTATCCATAAAAGTGAGGTTTGTATTCTATTATCTTCTTACACACTTGTACTTTTATAGTCATTAGGTTAATGCTTGTTCTTCTGCAAGTATTGTTCGTTTGAAATCATTAGATAGGGGAACTCTTGATGTGATAACATCTAGGTTGTTCTATTATTCATTAAGCTATGAGCATGTCAGGGAGCTATCTGAAATTCATGGGAGAGTTTCTCAATTATATTATGTACTTACTTCTTAGAGCATACAGGAAAATTTGTAGTGATTTTTGACAGGAAAATTTGCCTAATGATGTTAATCGGATCATGAATTTATGGTAGGTATCGTTTTTTGGCCATCTTTGTGCTTGCGAATTGGTACTTAGTGCATTTCTTTAATTACCTTATGACAGGAAGATGGTGATGCCCAAGAAGATGATGTAGATTGTAATGGAATGTCGGTGTTGATGATTGGAATATTAATTGGCCGGTTGCATCTAGTGTATGTAATAGAATGTTAGCTTTTGTATGTATACTTAAGGATATATGTAGCTAAACTTGCACTAGGATGCATTTAGCACTTTTGTATGTACTTTCTAAAAAAATTAAAATGCAAGCTTACTTCATTTAAATGTTGTTATGTATTTCTTACACGTTAATTAATAAATAATTTTGAATATTAAAACATGATATATGTTATACTAAGGTAACACTTATACTATTTAAACTTACGGATGTAAAGCGGTAACGAACAACTAAATAATGTAATGGTTGTACCATAGGTAACAGATTTTGCTCAACTGTAACGGTTTATCAACTGTAATGGATTTCGAAGCTATGGTAACGGTTGAGTTACGGGAATATGGAACCATTACCATAGGTAAGACATTTGTTACACTAGATCTATGGTAACGGTAGCGGATGTAATGGTATAAAATTTCCAAATAAGTGTTACCGTAGACCTGTTGTAACACATTTTTGGCTTATTGTAATAGTATACGACGTTACAATAGGCCTGGTTATTTCCATGCTTGGATCCATGATTCTACCGGTCTTCCCTGGTGAGTTTCTATAGAGATTCTGGTGAGTCAGATCCTTCTCAATGGCAATTTTTCCTCACCTATATATGTGAGATGAACTGATTATGGCCGACGATTACAAGTGGATGACGATCATGGCTTCAACGTTGATGCTTAGAGTCTCCTTGTTTCCGATTTATATCTCTCAGCAACACAAATTGAAAAGAATTGGCGAATGTGTTCCAAAGTGTACGCACTTCATTGGTTTTTTATTGGGGGATTTTGCCTGTTTCTGTGTGCTATGATTATTGATTCCTTCTTCTAACAATTGTTGATTTCTTTGCTTAGATTTAGTTTTTCATTTGCTTTTTATGTCAACTTGTAGTGCCTCCTCCGTTCCCACCACTTTTCTCAAGAAAGAGTTATGCCAATCACTTATCCAATTTTACAAAGGAAAGAAAGGCCATCGGTCGCCCCTCCTTTAATGGATTTTGGCCAACTTCTCTGTCCAGGTGAAAATTAAATAAAATTTATTTGTTGTTATATATATTTTCATGGAGAAAAGAAAGTAGGATGAAAATGATTTATAAGGAAAACAGAGTCACTACAGGGCAAGTGAGGACACTACAGGGCGTGTCTCGGGGCGTCGACTTTGTGTTAGGTCACTGACTCGGTTAAAATCGTCATGTCAAGATCAAAGATAAATAACCCAAACAAACAAACAAACTAGTATAGTATGTGATCGGTCCGGGATCGGAGGGTCTCACAATTTAAATTTATAAAAACCGAACCTCAATTGTAGTAAAGAGGTAGGGTGTCGAACACACGGGAGTTCGTGCGTCGAGAGTACCCGAAAAGACTAAGAAAAGATGGAAGAAAGGCAAAACAAAGGAAAACAAAAGAGATCACCTCGGACCGACACAAGTCACTTCGGTCCGAGGGTGGATCGAGGTTGAGTTTGGCCGGGACCGACACACACTACGTCGGGCCCGACTTGCTGAGTAACTCGGTCTTGCACAATAAGTAGATCGGTCTTGGGTTTTTGGGTTCCACCCCTAACTAGAATTGGATATTCTTCCCCAATTCAGCCAATAAGTGTTTGATCCTTGTGAGATCGAGGTTGCTAGCCCCGGATCCCTCCACTCTACACCTCGACCCAAGGGAGTTTTCACTCACCTTCGATGCTAGGAACTTGTGATGGGATCGAGATTGCTTTCGCTTACTCTTACCAATCTGAAGCCCTATTTCTCTTGTTTTCACAAGAGAATTGAAGCTCAATGTAGAGAGGATTCACAAATCAAGCACTCAAGGCTATGGAATTGGGGTTTTCTACCCAATCCTAGCTAGGGGATTCCCCCATCGCCCAAGACTATGGAATATACTCCATAAGGTAAGAGAAAAACACAATCAAAATGGAAATCAAGCAAATCTCAATCATCAACATCCAATCAAACTTCAATTGCATTCAAATTCAAGGTGTCAACAAAATCCAAGTCTCAATTCTACTAGATCAAAGCAAAACAAAGTACAAAACTCACTAATCCTCCTCTCTTCTCCACCGATCTTCTCTTCTCTTCCTCCTCCTCTCTTCTCCTTGCCCTCCAAGTCTTCCTTTGAGCCTTTAGAGAGTGATTTGGGTTGTGGGTGTGTGTTCTATCTCCTAATCACCTCTAATTATCCTACTCTATTGATTGGGGACCAAGGAATTCCCAATTTAGAAAAGGGCAAATGTGGAAAGTTACTAAAAATATGCCTTGGGGAACAATAATCTCAAATGCCGACTTGGACCGACACGCTGGGGACCTCGGGCCCGACGTTGGGAACGTCGGTCCTAGGCTCTGGTTGCTCGATCTCGGGCCCGACGTGGTGGTACTCGGTCCTGGGCATCGATCCTTGTCCTTTTCTTGGGTTTCCTTTGGTTCCACTTCATTCTTGACTTGGCTCTTGCATTCCTTGATTTGGCTCCTTCATTAGCTCCTCCAAAATGTCCTCATTCTTGCCATTTTACCTACAAAACCAAGCAAACTCGCATAGTTTCCGAATCCCAAAGAAAACCGGGAACTAAGCTAGAAAGGAACAAAACTAACAAAGAAAGGAATGAAAAACACATATTTACAAGGGAAATTAACTACTAAAACACCTCCAAAATGAGAGACGTCAGAATACCCCATACTTAAACTTGCTTATCCTCAAGTAATAACAATGTAAGCAAGACCGAAGCATAATCTTCAAGTAAAGCCTCTTATGAAAAACTCAAGTAAGCACAAGTGATAGACAT
The DNA here is from genome assembly GCA_963924305.1 of Polygonum maritimum. Lineage (NCBI taxonomy): Eukaryota > Viridiplantae > Streptophyta > Magnoliopsida > Caryophyllales > Polygonaceae > Polygonum > Polygonum maritimum. The sequence continues at coordinate 13,980,611 of OZ002730.1, read as the reverse complement.
GCTAGCAAGATTACGTCATCACACATGATCAAGTATTCAAGGAATAGAGTCTAATGCAACAAAGCCTCACTTTAGGTATGTGAAATGTGTATCACTCATCATGTGTTTAGGCTTGATAATGAACACTCAAACTCAAAAATCATGCTAGTAAAGGACTTTACTATTGAAGCTAATATCACCAATTCCTCCACCTAGAGATGCCTATTACAATGCACACAAAGAATATGAACTTGGCTCAATGGAAGTCCTCAAAGAGGTTCCGTTCGGCCGGGTTGTAATGGGGCTTTTGGTATTTCTCAAGGTGGGAATCATTTTGGTCTTGTGGTGCTTACAATGGGGATTGAACTTTCTAGTCTCTCACCAAACTTACCAAATTATTCCACTTTCAACTTCACACTCCCAAAAGACTTTGAATTTTCTCCTTTCAACCCACTTTTCACTTAACATTCCACTTCATCTTTGCACTACACTTTTTGTTGGATTTTTCACACTTTTTTTTTCACTAGGATCGACTTGCACTATAACTCGGGCCCGAAGTGCACTTATCCTCGGTCGGTGCCCTTTTTTTTCACTTAAGCACTTTGCTTTCAATCCACTATTTTTTCCAACTTTTCTTTCTTTTCTTTTTCACTTTATACTTCACAAAGATGCACTACCCACTTGATTTATAACTCCATTTCTTCTCCCTTCACCAAAGAGAATCTCAACTCTCCAAATACTCTTCCAAAACCTCTCACTAAAGTCCAATCCCATAAGGGTCATGTCATATAGGCTAGGAATCATATTTTTGAGGAGTTTCAAACAAAGGTCTAAGGCTAAAACGGGGCTACAAACAACGGTTTATCTTCAAGGTAGGATATGGAACATTTTATGACTAAATGAAATAAAGTTCAAATCAATGCGACAATGCATAGAACAAATCTCATATTGGTCTTGGAAAATAGATAAACACCACAATAGCAAGTTTTACTAAGCATGCATGAGCTAATTCACACAAGAAAATGAGGGATATGCAATATGAATAAGCATCCCTAAAATGGCCAAAAACATCATCTCACAAGGTTCACTCTAGCTTAGTTGCATCAAAACTCATCCTAGAACTCATGTGCTCAATAAAAACATGCAAGATATCATACCATATCAAAAACAACATTCATTTAGAGGCTAAACTATCCAAAAATATGCAAAGGACTTTACATGCTCACATCATCATTAGCCTTCATATGGACATCTAAGATGGGATTTTCTAGTCCAAAAACAAAATCTTTTTGTTCTTTTTTCACACAATTTTCGAATTTTTATAGATTTTTGCAAAAATTTTCTCACACAAAACAAAAGAAACTCATCCATTCATACCATATCAAACATCATCATCATTCATGCAACATCCTTTTCATCATGCCACTATCCAAAATTAAACATCCCATAAACAAACACAAACACAAACACACTAAACATGGAACTATGAGCTACTAACCCACCCCATACTTAAAATTTTGATGTCCTCATCAAAAGAAATCAAAACTCAAAAGTAAAGAGAAGAGTAAAGAGAAAGCTCACAATTTTCCTTATTCTTGAATGGCTTGTTGAGGCTTAGTTGGAAGGGTGGCCACGGCGTTGTCTCCTTTGGAGCCGGGCGTGCCAATCATGATCATACACATGGTCGTGGAAAGGGTCTTGACTTGGCGGTTGGATTGGTGGGGCGGGACGCATCCATTGGTCTTCACGGGATGAGAAATTCCCGGACATCCACTCATTGAAACTCTCTTGGACGGTCCACCTTTGATCCTCGGCCGCCCTCAAGTCATCCACATCACGTCTTATGTAGGCCATGTGGCGGTTCACCTCATCAAATTGCTCTTGGAAGTCTTCTTGGTGGTGGAAAAGTTGTTGTTGTTGGAAGTTGAGGTTTTGTTGTTGAAGGTTGATTTGGTGCGCCTCTTGAAGCATTGTTGATTGTTGAAGTTGGAGATGTGCCATTTGGTTGGCCAAAAAGTTCATGTCCACCGATTGGTTTAGCTCGGGGAACACCATTCCGGGGCCGTACCATTGGGCATACCCCTCATATCCTCCATAGCTTGGTGGTGCTTGCTGTGCTCTACTTCCCTCACCCCTCTCAAATCGGCTCGGGACCGGATCGGGCAAGTATGCATCGGACCGACGTTGGTGGATGTCGGGCCCGACTTGTGAAGTACCTCGGTCCAAGAGTGTTGGGGCGTGGTCGGTGAGCAAATTGTGGTAACCACCGTCACAAACAACTCATCATGCAAAGAGATGACCCCATACTTGCACTTAACACACTCACTTCACAAAATCCAATCATGCATGAACAAGGAATCACATATCAATGGTCAAGCTACAAGATATATCATGATAAACATGCTATAACCAACAATCAAGCTCATGAATCCCTAAATTCACACAAGAGAAACTCGAAAAGCATAGGATCGACATGCAAAAGACAACGGGTCCGAGGTTGGGGACCTCGGTCCGAGTGTCTGGACTGACATGCAACATCGGTCCGAGGATCTGGGTACCTCGTTCCGATTGTATTTCGACTTCTCTACTTCGAAACACCCATAAAACACACTATCATGCTCCTAAAACTCAAAATCAACCAATTCTCATCACCAATCGAAGTTCTAATTGGGATTTATCAACAATTAAGCACATTTTCACAATGCATGCAAATCACCATGGATGCTCAAAGTCCAAGCTCACTCAATCATGGCACATCTAAAATCTAGCAATGAAAACATGAAATTCACAAAGAATCAAGTAAAGATTGAGATTCACATACCAAATGTTGAAGAAACAAAGACTTCTAGCAAACAACTTCTTAGAACCCAAATTTTCTTTTCTAGATCTAGAAGAGAGATGAAGTTCTATGGGATTTTGGTTGGGATTTTGGCTTGAGGATGCTAGGGGCTGGATCGAGATCTTGTGGGTGGGATTGCTTGAGGTTCGAGTATGGTGGAGAATGGGGATCGAATTGGGAGTTTTTGAAGGGATTGGTATTTTAGGAAGGTAGTTATGGAGGTAAGGGGTGTTAGGTAAGGGAAAGGGGGCTTAAATGGGGTAGAAGACAAAGATAGGTCAGAAGGGCAAAGTAGGAATTTCCACCAAAATCAAGGCCAAGGTAATCGGCAAGCTTGGACCGACGTTGGAACCTCGGGCCGGAGGTACTGGGTACCTCGGTCCTACACGTTTTGGCTTCCTAAAATTCCCTCGTCTTGGTATTTTCTACCCACAAGTCATTGCATCATTTCCACAAATACCACACATGATCATGAAGCTCACATAACACATATATCCACAAAATACATGCTAAAGAAGAGATTAGGAAGAATCTAAGCTAAAGCAAAGAAAGGCAAACTAGAAACTACGAAAATGAATCTACTAAACCCGGGTTGCCTCCCGAGGAGCGCTTCTTTTAAGTCACTAGCTTGACTTCTAACCTCTACCCTTCAAGGAGGGTGAAAAACGGTGAATTGATCCTCCTTGTCATATGCATCTCCATTCTCCTCATAGCCAAAGTGCCACCATTTGTGTTTGATGAAAGTGGGACATTCTACATCTCCTTTGTCCTCCAAAGTGTAGGTTGGCATCTCTTGCATCTTCTCGACTTGCTCTTCATCACCTACATCACAAAAGTCTAAAGAATTTCTAGGGGACTCTATGACATTATAACTCAAGTCTTCTTGCAAATCATCCAAGCAAAGATAGTCATCATCTAAATCCTCTTTCAAATCACTTAAGCAAATGTAAGAATCTCCCACATCAAAAGGATATAGATTAGGATACTCTTCATGGCTTGGTGGGCTATCTCCATCCCTTGACTCTTCATGGATTCGATCATGGTCTCTCAATGGTACTTCTTCCTCTCTTGTGGGTTCCAACTCCTCCCTCTTGCGTTTGGCATTTTCCTCTAGCTTCAAAATCGCCAATGCATCCGGTTCATTAAGGGCCTTGTTGAAATGGAACTCCACTTTTTCCTCTCCAATCTCGAAAGTGACCTTCCCATTCCTCACATCAAACTGTGCAGCCGCCGTAGCTAGAAACGGCCTCCCGAGAATAATGGGCACCATCGGATCCTCTTTCATGTCTAAGATCACGAAATCATCGGGCACAAAATATCTTCCAACTCTAACCGGGACGTCATCTAGAATTCCAGTGGCCTTTGTTGATGAACCATCGGCCATGGTAAGACTCATATCAACCGGTTCCATATCTCCGATGTTAGCCCTTCTCCATATGCTCATGGGCATAACCGATATGCTTGCTCCTAGATCACGAAGAGCCTTGAATTGTTGGGATCCAATTCCCACGGTGATGGCAAATCTTCCGGGATCACCTAGCTTTTGAGGTAGCTCTAAGATCTTCACCTCATCTTGCATCTCAACAATTGACCTCTTCTTGCTCAAGATTTCCTTCAAGAACTTTGCATAGGATGGCATCTCACTTAGAGCATCGGTGAATGGAATAGTGATGCTCAAGCCTTGCAAAAGCTTCAAGAACCGCTTGAACTTGCCCTCAACAATCTCCTTGGGCTTCTTCATAGGATATGGAAGAGTAGTAGCACCATGCTTCTTGCTTGGATCCACCTCCTTGGATCGATCTTAGCTTCTCTCCACGATCTCAGCCTGGACCCACTTAGGATCAACGTCGGGACCGACGTCAAGCATCTCGGACCGGGGGCAGGGGCTTTTTGGGCACGTCGAGCCAGCTTCAGGGCAAGTCGGACCGACTTCAGGGCAAGTCGGGCCCGAGTTGCTGGGTATCTCGGTCCACTTCAGAGGGCTTCCTTCATTCACCGGATCGATGTCTGGGCACGTCGGGCCCGAGGTGCTGGGAACCTCGGTCCGACTCTCTTCTCTTGTTCTTGGAACTTGTGGCTCGGGCAAACTCCGTCCACTCCTCAATCCTATGGCACGAACTTCATTTTGTTGTTGTGGTGCACGGGGATTCTCCTCGGGTCGGCCCGGGAGTCTCCCTTCCTCTCGTGGAAGTTGATTTGCCATATGAACAATTTGGTTGTCCACTTGTCTCCTCCAAACACCCAACTCTTTGAATTGATCATCAAATTTCCTCTCCATGTTGATGACGTGATTCTTCAAATCTTGAGCCTGTGGTGGTGTTTGCTCATAGAATCCGGGAGGTCGGTAGGGTGGTTGTTGGGCCCTTGGCTCGTTTTGGTTGAAGTTGTTGTTGTAGCCACTAGCTTGGCCTTGGTTCCACCTTCCTCCATTGTTGTTGAAGTTGGCTCTCCCTCCGTAGTTCCTTTGAACATAGTTGGCCTCTTCAATTTGTTCGGCCAATCGGACTTGGCGCTCATTTGGGCACTCTTGGGCTCCATGCTTCAAAGAACCACACTCTTCACATGCTCTTGTGTTTTGTTGGAGATGACCCATCTTCCTCCTCATCTTGTTCAACTCATCCTCCAAGAATTGGATCTTCACATCTTTGTCCACCTCTTCACTTTTGGGATCGTAGAGCCTCTTCGGACCTTCTCCATGGATTCTCACTTCCTTGCTCACTTGATTGACACCATACATGGCTTCATAATCCGAGAGCTTGTCTAGCAACTCCCATGCTTGCTCCGGTGGCAAGTCAATGAACCCACAATCGGTATGGAGGTTCAATTTATCCTTGGTGGCGGGGTTGATTCCTTGGAAGAAAATGTCTTGAAGGACATAAGGTTGTTGACCATGTGTTGGACACGCCCTTAACATCTCTTTGAACCTATCCCATGCCTCGAAAAGTGGCTCGTGAGCTCCTTGTTGGAAACTAGCAATCTTCCTTCTAAGCTCCGTCGTCTTGGTGGGCGGGAAGAACTTCATCAAGAATGAGTCGTTAAGAGCCCTCCATGATGTGATAGAACGAGGTGCTTGGCTCTCCAACCAATGCAAAGCTTTGCCTCCCAAAGACCACTTGAAGGCCTTGAGTAGCACATACTCAAGTGTCTCATCGTCCGTCGAGATGGTCTCACATAGATCTTTGAATTGCTTGACATGCTCGATCGGGCACTCGTTCGGTCTCCCTTGGAATTGCTCTCTCTTGATGAGTGAGATAAATTGAGTTTTTATCTCAAAATTCTTTGACACCTCCGGCAAGACGATAGCCGGCTCGGGCACCTTCAACTCCAGATGCATGTATTGTCTAGCATTCCGGGGTTGGGTGTTGATTTGAGCTTCCAACCTTATCCTTTGCTCCCTCTCTCTACGGGCCTCGGCATCTCGGTTCGCCATTTCAAGTTGCATTCGAGCCATGTCGGCTCTCATCCTCTCAAACTCCTCATCTCGGGCTTGGTCCGCCATCCTCTTCTTCTTTCGGGCTTGCCTTAGAATACTTTCTGGGTCATACACAAAGTCAAGCTCAAGAGTTCCTCGGGCGGAACTAGCTCGCATACACCTATAACCAAAGACACAAACAAAAACCGAATCAAAACAAACAAGGGGTTTGGGCTAGTCCCTCACCCAAATCACTACCAAAATCAAAGACTCAACAAAGAGGGTACCTCGAACAAATAGAACTCCCCGGCAACGGCGCCAAAATTCTGATCGGTCCGGGATCGGAGGGTCTCACAATTTAAATTTATAAAAACCGAACCTCAATTGTAGTAAAGAGGTAGGGTGTCGAACACACGGGAGTTCGTGCGTCGAGAGTACCCGAAAAGACTAAGAAAAGATGGAAGAAAGGCAAAACAAAGGAAAACAAAAGAGATCACCTCGGACAGACACAAGTCACTTCGGTCCGAGGGTGGATCGAGGTTGAGTTTGGCCGGGACCGACACACACTACGTCGGGCCCGACTTGCTGAGTAACTCGGTCTTGCACAATAAGTAGATCGGTCTTGGGTTTTTGGGTTCCACCCCTAACTAGAATTGGATATTCTTCCCCAATTCAGCCAATAAGTGTTTGATCCTTGTGAGATCGAGGTTGCTAGCCCCGGATCCCTCCACTCTACACCTCGACCCAAGGGAGTTTTCACTCACCTTCGATGCTAGGAACTTGTGATGGGATCGAGATTGCTTTCGCTTACTCTTACCAATCTCAAGCCCTATTTCTCTTGTTTTCACAAGAGAATTGAAGCTCAATGTAGAGAGGATTCACAAATCAAGCACTCAAGGCTATGGAATTGGGGTTTTCTACCCAATCCTAGCTAGGGGATTCCCCCATAGCCCAAGACTATGGAATCTACTCCATAAGGTAAGAGAAAAACACAATCAAAATGGAAATCAAGCAAATCTCAATCATCAACATCCAATCAAACTTCAATTGCATTCAAATTCAAAGTGTCAACAAAATCCAAATCTCAATTCTACTAGATCAAAGCAAAACAAAGTACAAAACTCACTAATCCTCCTCTCTTCTCCTTGCCCTCCAAGTCTTCCTTTGAGCCTTTAGAGAGTGATTTGGGTTGTGGGTGTGTGTTCTATCTCCTAATCATCTCTAATTATCCTACTCTATTGATTGGGGACCAAGAAATTCCTAATTTAGAAAAGGGCAAATGTGGAAAGTTACTAAAAATATGCCTTGGGGAACAATCCTCTCAAATGCCGACTTGGACCGACACGCTGGGGACCTCGGGCCCGACGTTGGGAACGTCGGTCTTGGGCTCTGGTTGCTCGATCTCGGGCCCGACGTGGTGGTACTCGGTCTTGGGCCTCGATCCTTGTCTTTTTCTTGGGTTTCCTTTGGTTCCACTTCATTCTTGGCTTGGCTCTTGCATTCCTTGATTTGGCTCCTTCATTAGCTCCTCCAAAATGTCCTCATTCTTGCCATTTTACCTACAAAACCAAGCAAACTCGCATAGTTTCCGAATCTCAAAGAAAACCGGGAACTAAGCTAGAAAGGAACAAAACTAACAAAGAAAGGAATGAAAAACACATATTTACAAGGGAAATTACCTACTAAAACACCTCCAAAATGAGAGACGTCAGTATGCAAGTAGGGGCCGAACCCAAGAGAACTATGGTATCTAGTATCAAGATAATTATCAACTAAAGATATTGAGGGAAATCAAAGAGATATCTAAACTAAACTAAACTAACCTAGGAAAGCATATAACAAACAACTAAACAAATAGATAAGAGGCAGGTTCATTCAAAAGATCCACTCATGAAATAATCACTCGATCATAGATTCATCCATTGATTTCATTCATACCTATGATTAATTGTTATCCTGATCATTAACAATCGTAAGTCCACGGTCCAAGCAATTCTATAACCCTAGGCAAGGACGCTTAAACCTAGAATTAGCATAGAGAACAAGGATATGCAGGATATAATATCAAGCAATCAAGCTACGAGTCAATTGCAACATAAAACAATCAATTCTCTCTCTTAATCCTAGTCCACGGTCCTAGAATCAAGTTGTCTTCTAGAAAAGAGATGCTCGCACAAACAATGAAACAAATCAATTCAGACTATAATACAATGATAATTCAACAAGTTGGCCAGGCTCAAACAATCATGCAAAGCTCATGTAATTAAGCACAAAGAGAAGAGATATTAACCAAAGGATAGAAATCAATTACCAAAACCTCACGAGTTCATACATCAGAGCTTCTCCCTTGAACAAACCCAGGGAGACTAGCTCTCCATAACTAAACTAAAAGAAAAGAATTGGAAATAATAATGGATAATGGATACCTAAAACATAGGGATGACTCCTGCTTATATAGCCCAAGGAATAAGCTCCCCGAGATAGATAAGAAAAGAGGCAAAAGATAGAAAAGGAAAATAGATAGAAAGATTTCGGCCCGCTTCGGATCCGGCATCAACGCGGTCACGTCGTCTCCACCACGCCCGTGCTTTCATGACAGAAAAGAATAGGTCGTCTCGGCAGCCACCGCGGTCGCGGTATTCGGACAGAAATTTTGGCGTCACCTCGGAGGCTGTTTTGACTATCATTGGCTTGGAATCTTACATCGGTGTCAAAAGATGTATTGAAGCTCTTCGAGTTAGCTTTGCAATGGCACCGGAATCAGCTCAATCCGACCACCCTAGCTCCAGATATAGCCTTCGCAAGCAAGTGGTGTCGCCCAGACAGCTCAAAACGCCTTAAAACTCTTGAATCTTGCATCCTTGTGTCTTCGGCCTAGATATTACAATCACGCACAAATCTAACCTAAACACACTCAATATAGCCCTAAAATACAAGAGTAAACCTATACAAAATAGCCCGAATCATATTCCCCCATACTTAGATCTTGCTCGTCCTCGAGTAAGCTTAAACAAATATGAGAAGATAGCACATCTAAGATCTCAGGAAATAAAAGGGAAAATAAGAACACTCAGCTCACAACCCAAACCCAAAAATTAATTAATCATGGACATAAAATAATAAAGCTCAAACACACACCTCACAACATGATATAGCACTCAACTCTAAAAACATGAAAGAACAACCTAGGATCTACCCAAATCTAACATGTAAGCCCCAAAGTCCCCAAGAAAGAATGAACCTAAAACACTCGAATTTTACCGCTCAATTCTGCTTAGGCGCCCTTTCGGGTTTTCACCTAACCGCTCTATTCATTTTTCAATAGGTGTGCTCACAAATACTCACAACTCTCATGAACCTCATATTACCCCAACCTAATGCTGGTCCGGGTTACCTGCTTATTACCTAAGCCGCCCTTTTGTGTTTTCAACTCATCCCAGGATTTATATGCCTTTTTTTCAATCTTTATGGCTTTTTCTATCTTTTTCTTTTTCTTTCTTTCTTTATTATGCAAAAAAAATGGTGCAAGTGCTCCATGAAAAGAAGAAAATCAAAAATCTGAAGCAAGTCATTAACTAAACTAACTAGGATAAGCGAATGCGAGTACTCCCTCCCCCATACTTAAATCCTTCATTGTCCTCAATGAAGCTGAGAGAAAGGATAGAAGCAAGGAGAAAGGTATATCAAAAGACTCACAAACGATGAAGAGAGGTGGAATGGAAGAACTCTTCAAATGTGGTAGAAGAATGGAAGAAGAGGACTTCGGAATACCGTTCTGATGGCTAACCGCGGGCGCGGGTGATCAGGCCGCGATCGCGGAATCAACACAGCGAGCATAGTTAGCCTCGGGTGGACCACCGCAGGCGCGGCCAGTGTGGCGCGGGCGTGTTCTTCGTGCAGACGTGAACTGTTGACTTCAGCTCGAACCGGATGATGTGCAAGGAACCTTCGTATCTTGGCTCGTCTCTTGGAAGATGAACAAATACTTGAACTCGAGCCTTGGAGAAGAGAACTCTCGGGGGAACAAAGCTCCTTCATACTTAGGCTTTACACATAGCGAAAAAAATGGAATTACAAAGGTGGATGAAAAGAAAAGAAATAGAAGGTATGGAAAGATAGAAGATGGAAAATAATGGAATAGGTAGATGAAAGATATAGATATAGAATGGACCAAAAGGTCCTCTTTTTTTTTTCTCTTTTTTTTGTTTTTTTTCCCTTTTTTTTGTTTTTCTTGTTTTTCTTTTTTTTTTGTTTTTTTTTCCATTTTTTTGTTTTTTTTTCAAACCAACTCCATCACCACCGCGGGCGCGGTTTGTGGACCGCGACCTCGGTATCTAGTACCTGTACGTCGGGAGTTTCTGTGTTCGAAACGCAATCGCGGGCGCGGTTCACCCACAGAATGTTCTTTCGAACCTAGTACCTGCATGTTAGCCCGAATTTTTTTTGGATAGACAGTTAATAAAAATAATAATACGAGAAAGAAACCTAAGTTCCCCTACAATGGCGCCAAAATTTGACTCGGCTAAAGTCGTCGTGCCAAGATCAAAGATAAATAACACAAACAAACAAACAAACTAGTATAGTATGCAAGTAGGGGTCGAACCCAAGAGAACTATGGTATCTAGTATCAATATAATTATCAACTAAAGATATGGGGGGAAATCAAAGAGATATCTAAACTAAACTAACCTAGAAAGCAAATAACAAACAAATAAACAAATCGGTAAGAGGCAGGTTCATTCTGAAGATCCACTCATGAAATAATCACTCGATCATAGATTCATCCATTGATTTCATTCACACCTATGGTTAAGTCCACGGTCCAAGCAATTCTATAACCCTAGACAAGGACGCTTAAACCTAGAATTAGCATAGAGAACAAGGATATGCAGGATATAATATCAAGCAATCAAGCTACGAGTCAACTGCAAGATAAAACAATCAATTCTCTCTCTTAATCCTAGTCCATGGTCCTAGAATCAAGTTGTCTTCTAGAAAAGAGATGATCACACAAACAATGAAACAAATCAATTCAGACTATAATACAATGATAATTTAACAAGTTGGCCAGGCTCAAAGAATCATGCAAAGCTCATGGAATTAAGCACGAAAAGAATAGATATTAACCAAAGGATAGAAATCAATTACCAAAACCTCACGAGTTCATACATCAAAGCTCCTTCCTTGAACAAACCCAAGGAGACTAGCTCTCCATAACTAAACTAAAAGAGAAGAATTGGAAATAATAATGGATAATGGATACCTAAAACCTAGGGCTGACTCCTCCTTATATAGCCCAAGGAACAAGCTCTCCGAGATAGATAAGGAAAGAGGCAAAGGATATAAAAGGAAACAAGATAGAAAGATTTCGGCCCTCTTTAGATCCGGCATCACCGCGGTCGCGTCATCTCCACCGCGCCCGCGCTTTCACAATAGAAAAGAATAGGTCGTCTCGGCAGCCACCGCGGTCGCGCTTCTCCTCCCGCGGTCGCGGTATTCGGACAAAAACTCTAGCGTCATTTCGGAGGCTGTTTTGACTATCATCGGCTTGGAATCTGACTTCGGTGTAAAAAGATGAATTAGAGCTCTTCGAGTTAGCTTTCCAGTGACACTGGAATCAGCTCAATCAGACTACCCTAGCCCCAGATATAGCCTTCGTAAGCAAGTGGTGTCGCGTAGACAGCTCAAAACGCCTTAAAACTCTTGAATCTTGCATCCTTGTGTCTTCGGCCTAGATATTACAATCACACACAACTCTAACCTAAACACACTAAATATAGCCCTAAAATACAAGAGTAAACCTATACAAAATAGCCCGAATCAGTCACCGTTGGCCGTCCGTGTCGGAGCCGTTCGGTGCCAGAGTCGGGGCTTCTCGTCTCATGATGGTTTAGCAGCCAACAATCGGCGAATTTGGCGTCGTCTCGAGGTTGAGTGAAAGGTCGGAGGAGATCGTTGATGTTGTCCACGAGAGCGAGCGAGAGAGAAAGGTTAGGGAAGGAGGTATTGCAAGTCGGGCGGGTCGTTGAGGGACTGTTGGAATGGTAATTATGATCCGCAGTGATGATATTTGGAAAAGATTGCATTCCACGTCTAGCACTGATTTTTGATGCTTCTTTCTTTTGGGTTTAGTATTTGATTTGATCATTATTCTTTCTTTCCACTATACTTCATTTTTCATAATATTTAGGGCTTTTATGATATTTAGATGTGCGAGCTTATTTTGTAATTACCTATTCATATAAATATCAATATATTTTTCTCTATAAAGTAGGTGAATCAGGTGAATCATAACGCTTTCTCATTACCTTTGTATAGATGATGAACATGGTTTTCCTCATCTATATTATGTGTTTGATTCAATAAAAATTGAAATTTCATAACCTTTAACATTCTTCTTGGGCAAACACTTCTAAAGAATTAAATTTTATATATGGACCTAAGAGATGGTCGGTGTAAGGGTCCAATAAATTATTGTAATATTATTTCTTACTAAGAAATTTATATTTTTAAAAAATACTTTTGAAAAAGGTTATGCTTTGTGAAAGTCTGAAATACAATTTTTATCTTCATTTAGACGGTTGTATGGGTTGGAGATTCATGAGATTGGAATTTTGTATAGTGTTATATAGGAAAAAAAAATCCACCTTTCCATCCTTCCTGCAATGATTTATGGGAAAATGGAAAACTTCCTCATTTTGTTGGTGACTTTTATGGAAATTCTGGAGATATCTAGTTTTATAAAACTGATTTCGTCCATGGATGTGGCCTTTCAATTCAATCTGGTGGTTTGCACCAAACTTAGAATTAATTTAGTTAAGACTTTGGAGTTTTGGTAACATATGCATAACTCAATTTATACACTTAGCCCGTTTATACTTCTTTATGCTTTCATCATAAGCTTTATTAAAATTTACACCTATCAGTTTATAATTAAACCATAAAACATAACTATAATTAATCAATCAAATTATTCAGCCTTATCCTGTGCTTAGCACGGGACTAAGACAGCTAGTTAACATTGAACCAATGATCTCCGTCCCTGGTTTTGATAATAACAAACTTTATGAGATTTAATGTTTTTCCAAGTGTTACTCCCAAGAATGTTTCCAAGGATGCTCATCATCAAAAAAGGACAACAAGCATTTGTCATCCCTATACCATAGGGATGCCCATGACTTCAATAAACAAACGAACAAGAATGAGTTTCCTCCGAGATAGGGAAGTCGTCCCTTTCAAGAAGGAAACTCGTTGTTGGATCGTTAGTACTGAGGGACGTCCTTTACTTTGGTAAAGGCGTCCTTAGGTTAAGCGTCCCTACGAGGAGTAGGGGCGTCCTTGAGTAATGCAGCGGAAATTAAGTACTAAACAGATAAAAGATGAACGCAGAGAATTATAGAGGAACCACTCAAGACCAAGTAGTCCTTGAGTGTAAACCTCTACCTCCTTGGAGGATTTTTGAATAGTTCTTTCCTTTCTATTGAACGTCCTTACAGTTGTACTGGCGAATCTTTACAGTTCTCTGGCACTTAGCTTTTCCCTAAGTCCACTAGTAAAGGACTCCTCTAAGCCTACAACTTAAGCGAGTTCAATCTACTAAAGGACTCTATTCCTACGTTCTGCAGTACTTCGCAGAACTCTCTCTCTCTTTTTGGGTTTTTTGTTACAAACTATTTTTGTGATTTGGTTACAAGTCTCACTCGATCTAACACAAGTTCTAACACTGTTCTTGAGTTCTTGAGTTAGTTCTTCGTGTTCTTGAGTGAGTCGCTTTCCTCTGATTCTCTCTGAATATTCCTGAAAGCGTTAGCATCACAATAAATGCCTTGGGGGTATTTATAGGACTTGGGGAAGGGCGTCTTTTCACTGGGATGATCATCCCCTTCATGGACGTGGCTACAGGATCTTCCTCCACGTAGTAGGGCGGTGATGAGGAAGCTTCCTGTATCCAGCTGTGTATGATGAACTCCGCTACAGGATCGGCCGCCACGTGTTGATGGACTCTGCAACAGGATCGTCCGCCACGTAGTGTTGGACTCCGCTACAGGATCGGTCTCCACGTGTCCTTGGATGATCAAATGTTGTCGAGTGATGTCATCCTGTCGGCTAGTGAGTAAGGACTCCTTTCTTGCGTTCCTACTTGCTTAGGACTCCGTCCTTGCTCAAGTAGTCTCTGGCTGGTCCTTACTTCCTGTTAGCTAGCGTCCCTAAGCTAATGGGACGCCCATACACACTTGTTGTCCTTTTGGTCACTAGCGTTCCTGAACACTTAGACAACTTTATTAGAATCAAAGTGAGTTTGTCATATCAAAACTAAGGGACGGTTGTGTGGAACACTAACAAGTACGCAAGCGTTCTTGATAGCGTCCCAACAATTTCCCCCTTTTTGATGATGACAAACTCTTCAGCAAAATAGTTTTGGCGTTTGAGCTTAGCATGCATGAAAACTTGAAAGCGTCCTCTAACACTTAGAGAAAATTCATTTAGCACAAGTTTTCCTTCTTTGATTTTCTAACTTTTGGATTTTAAGGAAAGAGTCGCGTCCTAGAAAAGATTTTCTAAGCGTTCTCTTTTATTCTAGCATGAGCAGCGTTCCTTAGACTTTTCACTTAATAGTTCCCCCTTAACACTTGCTTATTCTAGATAACTATTTTATAGCGCATCTCTGCAAAACTACACTTCCCCCTTTTGGCATCATCGAAAAGGATAACAAGTGATAAGAACGTTAAGCACAAAAACATAACTAAAGGCAGTGGAACGCTTAGACACACACAATGCAAGCAAACAGTGGAATTGCCATTCAAACAAAATTAGAGTTATTACAAGCCAAGATCATAGTGTTTGAAGTTCAAAAGAAGCAAAGGCAATTTAATAGGGGATGAAAGGGGTGGTGGCAATCACTGAGAACGGCTGTTGTCTTGATAAAACTTGAGCAATTGCTCTTGAAGTTCAGCAGCCTTGGAGAATGCAGATGACAAGTCCTTTAAGGCGGAGAAGATGAGGCACTGGTTGTCCATAATTGCTCCCATGAGTTCTGCTGGAGGATACTGAGCTATGTTTGCAGGGGCAGAACGGGGCAAAGGACCTGAACTCGATGAAGGAGCGTCCGTGGGAAGAGCTGGAGAAGAGGGAGTCCCTAAGAGCATTTGATCAAGGGTTGTAAGATCTACTGCGGGCTCTTGATCTTGAGGGGACTCATGAGGCGTGGAATTAAGCCTTGCGGCCTCAGCCTCAGCAGCTAGGCGTTCTTCTTCTGCTTTCAGTCTAGCTTCCTCAGCCTCAGCTTCTAACTGTTTCAGAACGGACGGGAGCTCTTCATTATGCCTTATCTCAACAAGTCCTTTCTTGGCATTCCATTTTAAGCCAAGTTCTTCAGAAGGAGCGCTCTCATCGTAAGCGTCCTGGGACTGCAAGATTGCCTTTACGACTCCAGGGTAGGGCAAGGCGTGCCTCTTCCTTCCGCACTTGGCCATATGTTGCATAGCAATTCTGGCTAAGTTGATTGGGCGACGTTCGAGGATAGCGTCAATTAGGATTATATCGTGTGTTTGCATAATTGAACGCTTTTCCTGCCTTGAAAGAATGGCACGACAAATGAAGTAGTGGACGATTGCGCCAACTTTGCTCAGAACATGAGCTACCCTGTCAAGTCCCATAGGCCTTTTGCCCTGAAATATGTGCTCAACCAGAGGCAGTTCTTGATCTGTCGTTTCAAAGCCGCCTTCAGGGAGTGAGCTAAGAGCATCGGACGGTGGCTTGCGTGGACCTAGACCCAGGAAGGAGCGCATTTGGCGTTCTGTCACTGAAGCTTTCTCACCTTCAATTTTGAAGTGGAGGGAGCCATCTTTTGCCTTGTAGCGCAAATCCCTATAGAACGCCTTTACCTGTTCTTTGTCAACAGTGGTCGGCGCTGGTCCAACGTTCTGCCATCCTTGAAATTTCAGAAGCTCGAGGAACTCCTGAACGGCTGCATCGTCAAATGAGGCTAGCCACTCTTCAGAGTAAATGAGAGGGCTCAGGACTTTAACGGGCACATCAGCGTTCTTCCTTTTGCGCTTGCCCTTGGGGGACTCAGAGTCCTCATCATCATCTGACTCGTCCTCAGCTTTCTCCGAGTCACTGTCAGAAGCGTCCTCTGTGCCTTGTTCTGTTTCAGCGTCGCCACCAGCTGTGGCTTGATCGGCACCTGAGGTTTGTCCTTGGGACGTGCCCTCAGCGTCTTGAGCCTCTGTCGGATTTTCTGTTGTGGTTGGCTCAGCGTCCGCTGGGACTAGATGGGATTCTGTTTGGATTGTGGGGGAGGGGTTTTCTTGTGGAGCTTGGGAAGGGTTGAGGATTGGGAGGGACTGGTCATAGGGAGGGACTTCCTGAGCATCACGCTCGAGCTCGTCAGAAAGGGTTGGCTCGGCGTCCTTTTGAGGAACCTGGTGCTCGCCAGCGTCCTCAACCACTTGTGTCTCAGCTGGAGCATGCTCAACTCCTTCAGCCTCATCATCAGAGTCCCCAACGACGTCAATAATAGGGGAGACTCCTTCAGCAGTTTCTTGAGGCGTTCCTCTGTGGCTCTCAGATGAGCTAGAGGAGGAGGAGGAGATTTGCTCGGGCTCTAGAGCAGCTTGAACCATGAGCACCTTTGGAGATTCGCCAGCTTTGCGGCGTTTGAAGGTGCGCTCAAGGGCTGGACGCTTCTCAAAGTCCTCTGGTCCACTCTCAGATGAGGGACGGCTAGATCTGGGGGTCTCGGGGTCTTTGGGGGGAGAGATGTGGGCCGGGGCTTTGGGGAAGATGGCAAGGTTTAGGGGGGAGTAAGGTTTGGGAGGAAATGGAATGAGAGCATTTGTTTTGGAAGGTTGGGGGGACGGAGGAGGAGTAGGAAGTTGGACGATTGAGATTGGTTGTGGAGGAGGAGTGGAATCCTTAGAAAGGTTGGAAGGCCTTTTAGTGGTGCTAGGCCTTTTTGAGGGTTTGGAGGATGGGACACTAGAAGTCTTGGCCTTTTTGAGGGGCCTAGGGTCGTGAACTTTCTTTGAGCGTCCCTCCTTTAAATGAGAAGGAAACTTATCTACAATCTCCGTTGGTTTTGAGGAGGAGGTTTTGGTTGTTTTTGAGAGGGGAGATGAAGGGGTTGGACGCTTGGATGGAAGGATTGATTTGGTGGTGATGGTAGGGACTTGAGGTGGTGGTGGAGAAGGACTTGGTACTCTTGCTTTAATCATTTTATAAGCCAAAGAGTCCTTTGGGTACATCGGCAAATCGGGAAGAACGGCGTTATGGAGGTCGGGGATAAGATCAAGTAAAGGACCCAGATTCTCACCTCCAAACTGTGAAAAGAAGAGAACGTCGTCCATCCGTCCTGGCAAGTCCTTGTAATTGGTGTTGTGGAGGCCTTGAATGGCGAACCGTTCGATGAACCGCTCGTAGTTCCTTGTTTTGACGGCGTCATTCTTTACATCAGGTTTGTCCATGCGTTCCCTTATCAAGTTGTACAGCGTCCTTGGCTTTCTGTTGATAAAGTCCAGAAGCGACTCATTGAGAACGATAGGCTTTGGCTTCTCGATGTAGTGGGACTTCACCAGCTTTCTACGCTTCCCGCCGGTTGAAGATCCGGCCACGTTCAACTGTCTTTGAGACATATTTTCAGATGAAGCTTAGAGAGAGAAAGTCGCCGGAGTTCTAGAGAGAAGTCAGAGCAAATTTGAGAGCGAGAAAGTGGTTGAGCGTAATAAATTTGATTGCGACTGTTCTGGCCTTATATAGAGGAAGCGGTGGCACAAATGGTAATTAACACTGTTTTACTGTGCGACACGTGGCAAAACTTCCCCCTTAAGATTTGAGCAAAAGTAACGGTCACTGTTCACACTTTCAAAAGTTTAAAAATCTGACTCTTCAACTGCTCCTCAAAACTGAACTGGCGTCCTTTGCAACAAACACTGAGCGTTCTCTCATACTTAGCAAAAATTAACCTCTTCAAGCAAACTTCTTTAAGCAAACCAACAACCAACTTACCGTTCTTGTGATTACCTTTCGAACCAGTTGAGAACAACGCAAGTACGTCCCGTAAAAGAAAATATGAAGCTCATAGGACGCTTTGAGGAGTTCTCGGCTAGGGTAAGCTTAGAGTTCCCATCATTTCGGCTTATAATGAGGGTTGGGTGATCAGGGATACTCTTTTCAAGACAAAATAGAGAAAATTTGAATGGCGTTCCAAAGTAGCAAACACATGAAGTTTTAGACTAGCGTCCTTGCAAATATGAATTCAATGCATAACAGTCCTTAAGCACTTAGAATCTACAAAACATAGCCAATCATTGAGAGAATAGTAGAACGGGACTTGCTACTTAAAAGTTATCATCCCTAAGAGCAACCTGAGATGCTCATAGGGACGTCTATCAAGCGCCTTAGTGAAAATATCAGCTATTTGGTCTTCAGTCCTTACATGCTCCATACTAATGAGTCCTAGTTCAACATTATCACGCAAGAAATGATGCCTTATATGAATATGCTTTGTGCGTGAATGAAAAACAGGATTCTTTGAAATTTCAATAGCACTTGTCTTATCACAACGAACGGGTATAGTTCAAGATTGATACCGTAGTCCTCTAGTTGATATTTGATCCAGATAACTTGTGAACAGCACAAAGCAGCAGCAACGTACTCGGCTTCCGCAGTGGAAAGCGCCACAGAGTTCTGTTTCTTAGATCCCCAAGAGACTAAGCATGAACCAAGGAATTGTGCCATTCCTGAGGTGCTTTTCCTATCAATTACATGACCCGCATAATCAGCGTCCGAGTAGCCAACTAGCTTGAAGGACGTCTTCCTGGGGTACCAAAGGCAAAGATCGTCGCGTCCTTTGAGGTAGCGAAAGATCCTCTTGACTTCTTGCATGTGGGACTCCTTTGGATTAGCCTGGAAGCGTGCACATAAGCAAACGGCAAACATAATGTCGGGACGGCTTGCGGTCAAGTAGAGCAAAGAACCAATCATCCCTCTATAAAGCTTTTGATCAACGTCCTTTCCCTGTTCGTCTACGTAAAGACGCGAGTTTGGAGAACAAGGAGTGGTAACAGGTTTGGACGTGTTCATCCCGTACTTATCAAGCATTTCACGGACATATTTCTGTTGGTGAATGCGCGTCCCTTCCTTGAGTTGATTAATTTGAAGTCCCAAGAAGAAATTGAGTTCTCCAATGAGGGACATCTCAAATTCACTACTCATTAAGGACTTGAACTCATCTACAAGCTTCATGTTAGTACTACCAAAAACTATATCATCAACATAGACTTGGGCAATTAAAATGTCCTTGTGAACTTTCTTTAACAACAAAGTTTTATCAATTGAACCTCTAGTGTACCCATGAGACAAAAGAAAGGACGCAAACCTGTCGTACCATGCACGAGGGGCTTGCTTGAGTCCATAGAGCGCTTTGTCCAGGTAGTACACATGATCTGGGTGAGAGGTGTCCTCGAAGCCAGGCGGCTGAGCAACATACACTTCCTCCTTTAGCTTTCCATTGAGAAAGGCAGTCTTGACGTCCATTTGAAATAACTTGAATCCTTTGTGAGCGGCGAAGGCAATGAGAAGACGAACGGCTTCAATTCTAGCAACAGGAGCAAAGGTCTCATCATAGTCTATGCCTTCCTCTTGCTTGAATCCTTGAGCCACCAGTCTTGCCTTGTTCCTTGACACACGTCCACTCTCATCAAGCTTATTTCTGAACACCCATCGTGTCCCTATAATATTTTTGCCTTTGGGACGTGGGACGAGAATCCAAACTTTGTTCCTTTCAAACTGATTGAGTTCTTCTTGCATTGCTTGAATCCAGTCAGCGTCCTGGAGTGCTTCTTTGATATTCTTTGGGTCCACCAGAGAAACAAAGGCATTGAAAGCACAGAAAGCTAAATTTGCACTCTGGGACTTGCTTGCAGCTGACCTGGTTTAAACTCCTTGAGAAGGATCAGATACAATTTGAGAAGTTGGGTGGTCCCTAGAGAAACGGGACTCCCTTTGAAACAAATGAGCAAATCTTGGATCAATGTCTCCATCAGAATTATCACTGTCACTTTGAGCATCGTCCTCAATGTGTTCTCCCTCAGAGAGAGCGTCCACAATTTGATGTTGCTCGCCTTGTTGACTTGATTCAGCTACATCTTGTTGAACTGGGGATTCACTGCGAGATGGAACTCCTTGAACAACACTGGGTGCGTCCACTGAGACTTCTTCAGGATTTGGAGACGCGTCCTTAGAGACATAGTATTTTCCAGAAGTCCAATCCTCAGCTTCATCTTCAGAGTCGTCCTGTTGTTGTGACGCAGAGCGTTCTTTCTTACTTGGTTTTTCTTTATGAGATGAACGTTCTTTGAACACAACATGAATACTCTCCTCAAGCTTTAGAGTCCTTTTGTTGAAAACTCTATATGCTTTGCTGGTAAGAGAGTACCCAAGGAATATGGCTTCATCACTCCTTGCATCAAATTTTCCAAGTTTTTCTTTATCATTGTTGTGAACGAAACACTTGCATCCAAAAACTCTGAGATAATCAATGCGAGGCTTCCTTCCATTCAACAACTCATAGGACGTCTTCTTCAGCAGAGGACGGATCATGGCACGATTGATGATATAACATGTTGTAGCAATAGCTTCCGCCCAAAAGTACTTTGGAACGCTATTTGCCAAGAGCATAGTCCTTGCCATATCCTCCAGCGTCCTGTTCTTTCTTTCCACAACTTCATTTTGTTGAGGAGTCCTTGGAGCGGAGAAGTTGTGCGAGACACCATGTTGATCACAGTAGGCCAGGAACTCTGAATTTTGGAACTCTGTTCCATGGTCTGATCTTATGGCTTTGAGAGGCGTCTCAAGAGCAACTTCCACTTGTTTGATGAAGACTTTGAACGCATTGAAATAATCTGCTTTTGACACCAAGAAAAGAACCCAAGTGAATCGAGAAAAATCATCTACAAGAACGTAAATGTACCTCTTTCCACCGTAGCTCAATGTCTTCATTGGTCCGCAAAGATCCATATGGAGCGGTTCCAAAGGCTTCTTTGTACTGACTTCGTTCTTGGATTTGAAAGACGTTCTTGTTTGCTTCCCTTTAATACAGGCTTCACATTGTTCGACTTTCTAAGGATCGATGCGGGGAAGTCCTTTCACAAGATTTCGCTGATATAGCTTAAGGATTGTGCTTGGTCCAGCATGGCCAAGTCGGCGATGCCAGAGATCAGCGTCCTCCTTTGATGCAGATAGACGCAACTCTGATTTAGGTTTGAACTCTTGATTGAAGATATAGATATTGTTCTTGCGAACTCCTTTGAGAACAACTTTGTTGGACTTCTTGTTGATGACTAGGCACTCCTTTGAGTCAAATGTGACTAGATTTTCTCCTTGATCACACATCTGAGAGACGCTAAGAAGATTAAAGCCAAGTCCTTCAACAAGACTAACATTTGTTGCTTTAATGGACGGGTTGAGAATAGCAGTTCCCGTTCCTTTGATCTTTCCTTTGCCCTTATTGCCAAACGAGACAGTTCCTCCCGTGGCACTACTTTGGATAGAAGTGAGATGGATCTGGCTTCCTATCATATGATTTGAGGCGCCACTATCAATGATCCATGGGCGTCCCCTCACTTCCACCTGCCATAACAAAGTTAGTGTTTGGCGACCCAGGCAAGCTGTTCCTTACCTGGTTCGTTACAAAAGTAGAACTCTGGTTCTGGCATGTAGTCATTAATACTCACATCATTTGAAATAGCATGCTTGCGGACAGAGTTCCTAGAGCGTCTAGAACGCCTAGGATTAGCCTTAGGAACGAACTTATCATTTTCATTGTTAGTCCTAGCAGCTTTTCCATTTTCAATATCTTCCTTGAGTTTTAAGCAGTCATACTTGAAGTGATCTCCTTGTCCACAGTACCAACACGTCCTATAGTAAGTACCAAGATAGTACTTCTTATCGGGACGCTGAATCTTGTTTTCTTTCATCTTTTGAGGATTACAAACTTTTGAACCGTCCCCTTTAGCAATCTTCTTGTAAATCTTATGACTTGTGGAATTAGTGTAGTAGTCTTCCTTTCCTAATTCTCCAATTTCTAGAACTCTAATTCTTTCAAGAAGGTTTTTAGTTTTCTCTCTTTCAAGTTCCAGTTCAGAAGTTTTGCTTGCCTCAACGTCACTAGGAAGAGAGTTCTTAGTGTCAGATTCATACCCTAGACCTCTCTTAGCTGGGACAAAGACCATTGGTCTCACTTCTTCAACTATGGGACTCTTACCTAAAACTTTAACTTCTTCCCTAAGATTAGCGTTCTCAAGTTTGAGACACATGATTTCAGTTTTTAGGGACTTAGTTTCATCACATGAGGACTCTAGTTGAATAGTCATTGTACTACAATTTTCACATTCAACTACAATGTTTTCATCTTCAAGTTCATCCATTCTTCTTTTCATAGCAAGACTTTCCTCCATTATTTTACCAATGAGTTTAAGTAGTTTTGGTTTTGAACATTTTTCTAAAGAACGCATCTTGGAATCATGAGTTACCTCTTGTTCATTGTCGGAGGCGTTCTCTTTAACAACTGGGGCGTCCTCTACTGCCATGTATGCAACTTGATCGTCACGTTCATCATCACTTGAACTGAGATCATCCCATGCAGCTGTACATGCTCCAATGAGAGCTTTCTTCTTGTCTTTGGAGGACGTTCCCATAGTGCACTTTTTGGCAAAGTGTCCTTTCTTGTTGCATTTGTAGCATGTGAGTTCCTTCATTTCAGCCTCTGTGTACTTGGGACTCTCCTTTTTGTAGAACTTGCTCTTACTACTATGCTTGTTCTTCTTGTTATAGTACTTGAGAGCCTTGTGAATAAGAGAAAGTTCCTCATCTGAGTCAATCTCTTCCTTTGGCTTTCTTTCTTTTTCTTTGGGACGCAAGTTCTCAAGTGTTTCTTTGTTTTGCATCATCAATGCTAGATCTCTTTGGCCACGTAGGTACTCGGCGTACTCTGGTGTTGTGGACGCCAAAGCAAGATCAGTTTGAGGATTCTTTCCTAGCTGAGCCATGTCAGAGACTCTTCTTTCTTCGTACTGCCTGAGCTTCCCATAGATCTCTTCCATGTCTAGAGTTTTGTTGGCTGTGTTTTCTTTGAACGTTGTCCTGTCAAAGTTCCAGACCCCGGTCAAACCATCAATGACCACTTGAACTCTATTCCTCATGGAGATTTCTGTTTCTAGGATGACAAGGGCCTCAAAGCGGTATGAGTAGTCGTTCACCGTTTCATTTGGCAGCATGCTAAAAGCATAGAACTCTTTCTTGATTTTCAGCTGGACGTCCTCCTTCATTTCAGTGGTTCCCACATGGAACTTCTCAAGAGCTTCCCACTGTTGTTTCACTGTAGGCAAGTTGCCAACTCGAGTGGCGTCCCTTTCGCACAAGGACGCTTGAAGAAAACAGATAGCTTTTGCATTGGTTTCCATCAGCTTGAACTCATCAGGACCCCACTCGTCCTCCTTATCAGCTTTGTCAGCGGGAACCTTGAGATCTCCCTTCAAAATAACCTTCCAGCATTGATAATTTTGACCTCTGCAGAAATTTTCAAACCTAGTCTTCCATCGGTTGAAGTTGCCGTCCGTTAGGCGCGGAGGCTTTACAAAAGAGATTCCAATAGGTTCCATGTCCATCTTTACCTGCAACTCAGTAAGAATCTAGAGCGCCGGCTCTGATACCAATTGTTGGATCGTTAGTACTGAGGGACGTCCTTTACTTTGGTAAAGGCGTCCTTAGGTTAGGCGTCCCTACGAGGAGTAGGGGCGTCCTTGAGTAATGCAGCGGAAATTAAGTACTAAACAGATAAAAGATGAACGCAGAGAATTATAGAGGAACCACTCAAGACCAAGTAGTCCTTGAGTGTAAACCTCTACCTCCTTGGAGGATTTTTGAATAGTTCTTTCCTTTCTATTGAACGTCCTTACAGTTGTACTGGCGAGTCTTTACAGTTCTCTGGCACTTAGCTTTTCCCTAAGTCCACTAGTAAAGGACTCCTCTAAGCCTACAACTTAAGCGAGTTCAATCTACTAAAGGACTCTATTCCTACGTTCTGCAGTACTTCGCAGAACTCCCTCTCTCTCTTTTTGGGTTTTCTGTTACAAACTGTTTTTGTGATTTGGTTACAAGTCTCACTCGATCTAACACAAGTTCTAACACTATTCTTGAGTTCTTGAGTTAGTTCTTCGTGTTCTTGAGTGAGTCGCTTTCCTCTGATTCTCTCTGAATATTCCTGAAAGCGTTAGCGTCACAATAAATGCCTTGGGGGTATTTATAGGACTTGGGGAAGGGCGTCTTTTCACTGGGACGATCATGCCCTTCATGGACGTGGCTACAGGATCTTCCTCCACGTAGTAGGGCGGTGATGAGGAAGCTTCCTGTATCCAACTGTGTATGATGAACTCCGCTACAGGATCGGCCGCCACGTGTTGATGGACTCTGCAACAGGATCGTCCGCCACGTAGTGTTGGACTCCGCTACAGGATCGGTCTCCACGTGTCCTTGGATGATCAAATGTTGTCGAGTGATGTCATCCTGTCGGCTAGTGAGTAAGGACTCCTTTCTTGCGTTCCTACTTGCTTAGGACTCCGTCCTTGCTCAAGTAGTCTCTGGCTGGTCCTTACTTCCTGTTAGCTAGCGTCCCTAAGCTAATGGGACGCCCATACACACTTGTTGTCCTTTTGGTCACTGGCGTTCCTGAACACTTGGACAACTTTATTAGAATCAAAGTGAGTTTGTCATATCAAAACTAAGGGACGGTTGTGTGGAACACTAACAAGTACGCAAGCGTTCTTGATAGCGTCCCAACACTCGCACTCAAACTGAAAAGTTCAAATATTCAAACAAAGTCAACGATGCTCCACAAGATGACATCATGGCCGGCCACAATCCTCAGAAACTTCATCTGTCAGAAGAGAAAAATGCATGAAGCCATGATGTAGCTATCTTAGACTCATCCCAAAAAATACGTGGATGCTCACTAGCAAAGGAAGAACTGACTTTCGAATGAAGATAAACTTTCATAGTTGTCCAACATAGTTGAAAGCGACAACAAGACAAACTCTGAGGACACCAGAAGGCTAAAAGCGTCCAAGGAAGAACTACCAATACATCCACATATTTTTATTGTAATGTGACTTCTCCTGAGCTTTCTCTCCCAAAACTCTCAAGAACACCGAGAACACCAAAGAAAAAAAGTGAGTGAGAGTTAACTTGATCAAGAAGGAAAATCCCACCAAGAACTAAATCACGTGTTTCCTAGTCCCTAGGAAACACGTGAGATTTGAGTTCATGTACTTATGATTATTGAGTTAGGCTACATATAGCTAGGGTTGAAAATGAATACACTAGTAAACTATAAGGATCACTACCAATAATTGGGCCTATTTTAACAGAAAAATCGTAATGGTTTTTGGTGGCGTTACAATAGACAATCTAGGGTAATGGTTTTATTTAAATGGTATGGGTTCCAAATAAAAATAACGAAGGTAACGATTGTTGGTAACAGTAGTATACTAATGTAACATATAAAAATAACAAAGGTAACAGTTTTGAAATGAAAATAAATGCAAAATGTAATTTAACAGATAATATTGGAACGGTAACAAATCTTGTAAAAGGCGCATATTAATTTTAGCAAGCGCAGGGTATTTCAGATCTGCCTCCAAAATTTTTGGGTCAAAAATCAAAATTGCCTCCAATTTTTTATTAGGGCTTTCTTTTTGTATTAAAAAATTAAAAGTTACACTTGTGACCTACTGGCTCTCGCTCGATTCATCTCTCCAGACTGCCCTCTCTCTCTCAATCTCATCATCTCTCCCTCCAGACTGGCTCTCGCTCTATCTCTCATTCTCTCAATCTTCGTCTGCTAACATCCGTCGCCGCCACAACCACCAATCACCAACCACGCCACCTCCACCCGCTCTCCACCTTTGTTGGATCGTTAGTATAACAGTGGGACGTCCTTTACTTGGTGAAGGCGTCCCTAGGTGAGGCGTCCTTACGAGGAGTAAGGGCGTCCTTAGGTGAGGCGTCCTTACGAGGAGTAAGGGCGTCCTTTAGATGTGCGGCGGAAATGTAAACTAAACAGGTGAACTTAGCAGATAATGAACACAATTAATTATAGAGGAACCACTCAAGACCAAGTAGTCCTTGAGTGTAAACCTCTACCTCCTTGGAGGATTTTTGAATAGATTCTTCCTTTTTATTAAACATCCTTACGTTGTACTGGCGAGTCCTTTACACTTCTCTGGCACTTAGATGGCGTCCTAAGTCCACTAGTAAAGTCCTCCTTTAAGCCTACAACTTAAGTGAGTTTAATCTTTTAAAGGACTTCTATCCCTACGTCTTACAGTGCGTTGTAGGACTCTCTCTTTCTTTTTGGGTTTTCTAAGTTACAAACAAGTTGTGGTTTGGGTTACAATTCTCACTCGATCTAACACAAGCCTAGAACGGTTCTTGAGTGTTCTTGAGCTTGTTCTTCGTGTTCTTGAGTGAGTCGCTTTCCTCTTATTCTCTTTGAATATTCTCTGAAAGCGTTGATTTCACAATAAATGCCTTGGGCTATTTATAGGACTTGGGAAGGGCGTCTTTCCTCCTCGGACGATCATGCCATTCGTGGACGTGGCTACAGAATCTTCCTCCACGTAGTATGGCGGTGATGAGGAAGCTTCCTGTATCCAGTTGTGTGTGATGGACTCCGCTACAAGATCTGCCGCCACGTGTTGATGAACTCTAATACAGGATCGTCCGCCACGTAGTGTTGGACTCTGTACAGGATCGGTCTCCACGTGTCCAGGATGATCAAATTAATGTTGTCGAGTGATGTCATCTTGTCGGCTAGTGAGTAAGGACGCTTTGCTTGCGTTCCTACTTGCTTGGGACTCCGTCCTTGCTCAAGTAGTCTATTGTTGGTCCTTACTTCCTAGTAGCTAGCGTCCCTAAGCCTAGGAACGTCCACACACACTTGTTGTCCTTTTGTCACTGGCGTTCCTGAACACTTGGACAAATTTATTAGAATCAAAGTGAGTTTCTCATATCAAAACTAAGGGACGGTTGTATGGTACACTAACAATTACGCAAGTGTCCTTGATAGCGTCCCAACAATTTCCCCCTTTTTGATGGTGACAAACTCTTCAGCAAAATAGTTTTGACATTGGAACTTTAGCATGCATGAAAACTTAGAAGCATCCTCTAACACTTAGAAGAATTTCTGTAAGCACAAGTTTTCATTCTTTGATTCTGTAACTTTTGGATTTTAAGGAGAGAGTAGCGTCCTAGAATAAATTCTAGGCGTTGTTGGGCCCTGGTTCAAAACCAGTACGCATATCCAGATAGGCCCATGAGAAACGAGCAGCTCAAGGGAATCCGAAGTTGTTACACGGAAGATTCCACCATATTGAAGAACATCTTATCTTATCTAGCCAAATATTCTATCTATTGTATCATATTTGTTGTTATAAAATCTTATCTAGCCAAATATTCTATCTATTGTATCATATTTGTTGTTATACGGAACCTCCGTTCGGGAGTCAAACTGCGACCGCGGGTCCATCACCCGCGACCGCGGGTCAGCGATTGACAAGGTTACGGATCGTGCTTCCGACTCACTTTTCGGGAGCTATGCTTATCGGATTTGGACGATCCACATATCGCCAGAAAGAGGAGGAGATAAGCTACAAATTATCTTCAAAAGTCGAAGCAAGAATCCTACTCGAAGTCAGTCGAAACTGGGCACGAACAGCGCAGCCCATGAGGAGCCCGTAAAGCTGAGCAACGAGCTTCTAGAAGGCAATCTGAGTAATGAGCTACGAAATCAGCATATTTGCCCGCCAAGATATAAGATAGACTTAAAATCTTGTAGGGATTTCTTTTATCTTATGTAACCGAATTTATACCATACTTAGGGGAATTCTATCTAGTAGATGCGTATCTATCTAGTTAGTATTCTATCTACATAAAGGGGGGTCATGAAATCACACACGATGTACGCATATCACAACATGTACACATTCACATACATCAATACAAATTTACACGTTTTTCTCTTCAATTCTTTCGTTCTATTTACTTTGTTCAGGCCCGATCTAGGCCAAGGGGTCACCAATCTTACTTGGTTGATTTCTGGCTCTAACAGGCATCCTCTTGTTTATTCTAGCATGGCGTTCCTTAGACTTTTCACTTAATAGTTCCCCCTTAACACTTGCTTATTCTAGATAACTATTTTATAGCGCATCTCTGCAAAACTACACTTCCCCCTTTTGGCATCATCGAAAAGGATAACAAGTGAATAAGGACGATAGCATAAAAACACAACTATAGGTAGTGGAACGCTTAAAGAAACACATGCAAGCAAACAGTGGAATTGCCATTCAACAAAAGTAAAATTATTACAGACCAAAAGTCAAGTGTTTTGAACAAAAGAAGCATAGGCAAAAGAGATGTTGGATTAAAGGTGGGGACGGTGATCATTCAAGACGTCTGCTGGTGGACTCTTGAAAGAACTTAAGATGTTGTGCATGAAGTTCCGCAGACTCCTTGAGAGTTTGTATCAGGACGCATTGATTGTGCATGATGGCGGCCAGGAGCTCTTGCGGCGGATACAACTCAGGATGAGCAAGAGGAGGAATGGGGGCTCCAAAGCTTGAAGATGGGGCGTCCATATGAGGCAAGGAAGCAGGAGGAGAGTTCGCCATCAATAACTGATCTAGAGCTTCATAGTTGACGGCGGGCTCTTGTTCAGAAGCTGGCGCTTTACCCATAGAAGCAAGGCGTTCTTGTTCGGCTTCCAGTGCGAGCCGTTCTTGCTCTTTCTGCTTTGCCTCGGCTTCAACTTCCAACTGTTTCAGAATGGACGGAAGTTCCTCATTGTGCCTTATCTCAAGCATTCCTCTTTTCTTATCCCAGTTAAGTCCCAGTATCTCAGCATCAGTAGAGTCATCATAAGCATTTTGGGACTTGAGAATGAGCTTTACCAGTCCTGGGTAAGGAAGGGCGTGCCTCTTCCTCCCACACTTATCCATATGTTGCATCGCTATTCTGGCTAAGTTGATGGGACGGCGATGGAGAAAGGCGTCCAGCAAAATGCAGTCGTGTGTTTGGATGACAGACCTTTTCTCATGCCTTGGAATAATAGCTGGGCATATGAAGTAATGAGCTATGGCACCAACCTTTGTCAGCACATGAGCAACCCCATCAGTCCCGTAGGAACGCTTTCCCTGAAAGATGCGTTCCAGCAGCTCAACCTCTTTATCAGCATCCATCTCAAAACCATTTTCCGGAAGAGAGCTAAGAGCATCGGATGCTGGCTTTTTAGCAGAGAGACCAAGGAAGGCACGCACTTGGCGTTTTGTAACAGACGCACGCTCATCATCTATTTTGAATTGCAGT
The DNA here is from genome assembly GCA_963924305.1 of Polygonum maritimum. Lineage (NCBI taxonomy): Eukaryota > Viridiplantae > Streptophyta > Magnoliopsida > Caryophyllales > Polygonaceae > Polygonum > Polygonum maritimum. The sequence goes on along the minus strand of OZ002730.1, from coordinate 13,950,963 downwards.
GTGCCGTCCCCGGTCCTGAAGCGTAAATCTTTGAAGAACGCTCGGATTTGCTCTTTATCTACCTCTGTTGGCGCTGGCCCGACATCCAACCATCCTTGAAAGCATAAGAGCTCAAGGAATTCTTGTACGTCCTCATCATCGATGGACGCGAGCCATTGTTTGGAATAAACCAAGGGACCGAGAAGGTTTACGGGCTCGCCATCGTCCTTCCCCTTTTTCTTTGAACGCTTCGGGGACTCATAATCCTCATCATCATCATCTGCGTCCTCAGATTCTCCAGACTCATTTTCATGTCCGTCCTTGGCACCAGCGTCCTCTGTGCCTTGGGCGGATTCATTATTGCCACTAGTTGCGGTCTGTTCAGATTGAGAAGGAGCTTGGCTTGGGGACGGCTCTCCTGCGTCCTGAGCTTCTGTTTCTTTGTCATTGGAAGGCTTAGTGTCCGCAGGGATTTGGGACTCTGTTTGGATTGTGAGGGAGGGTTGATTTTGAGGGGTTGGTTGGGGGTTGAGGATGGGAAGGCTTTGGTCATAGGGAGGGACCATCACGCGCAAGCTCATCGTCCAGACTGAGCTCAGCGTCCTTTTTCTGAGCGACCTGGTGCTCACCAGCGTCCTCAATAACTTCAACTTCATCATCATCTTTTTCTTGAGCGGGAGCATTCTCGACTCCTTCATCCTCGTCATATGATCCCCAATGATGTCAGCAAAGGGTGAGGACTCACCGGCTGGCGTCCCTTTCTTGCTCTCAGATGAGCTCGAAGAGGAGGAGGGGATATGCTCGGGCTCAACAACTTCTTTTACCAGCACTTTCGGAGCTTCACCAGATTTCCTTCTTTTGAAGGTGTGCTCTAGGGCAGGACGGTCAGCATCGTCCTTTGGTGCTGATTCTGATGAAGGACAGAGGGACCTGGGAGTCTCGGGGTCCTTAGGAGGTGATATGTGAGCTGGGGCCGAGGGGAAGTTGGCAAGATTTAAAGGTGAGGGACAAAATTGGATAAGGGCATTTGATTTTGAGGGTTTTGGGGAAGGTGGAGGAGTTGGGAGTTGGACAATCTTTAGAGAGGGTTGGGGAGCAAGATTTGATTTCTTGGAGGGTTGGGACGGTTTCTTTGTGGAGCTTGGCCTTTTAGTGGAGGGGATATTTGAAGACTTGGCCTTTTTGAGAGGCCTTGGGTCATGCTTTCTTTTGGAGCGTCCCTCCGACAAGTCTTTGGGGAACTTGTCCACTATTTCTGTAGGTTTGGAAGATTTTGGCTTTGAGGATTTTGAGAGGGGGGACTGAGGAGCAGGGCGTTTGGTTGGCAGAATTGATTTGGTTGAAATTTGAGGAGGAGGTGGAGAAGGACTTGGCAATCTATTTTTAAGCATACGGAAGGTCATGGAGTCCTTTGGGTACATAGGAAAGTACGGAAGGACTGCATTATGTAGTTCAGGGATAAGATCAAGGAGGTTACCCAAATGTTCACCGCCGTACTGTGTGAAGAAAAGAATGTCCTCCATTCTTCCTGGCAAGTCCTTGTAGTTATTCTTGTGGAGGCCACGAATAACAAACCTTTCCAGGAACTTCTCATAGTTCCTTGTCTTTATGGCGTCCTGCTTGACGTCCTCTCTTTCCATCCTTTCCTTGATAAGTTTGTACAAAATCTTGGGCTTCTTGTTGATGAAGTCCACAAGCGACTCGTTCAAAACTATCTGTTTAGGCTTTTCAATAGTATGGGACTTCACCAGCTTTCTCCTCTTGCCGCCGGCAGAAGATCCGGCCACGTTCCCAAGTAGTTGAGACATATTCTGGCTGACTTTTAGAGTGAGAAAGTCGTCGGAAAGCTAGGGAGAAGGCAGAGCGATTTGAGAGCAGGGAAGTTGGTGAGAGCAATAAATGAATGAGAGCGACTGTTGCGGCCTTTTATAGAGGAAGCGGTGGCACAAATCGTAAATAAAACTAATATCCTGTGCGACACGTGGCAAAACTTCCCCGTTAAAATTTGAGCAAGTACAACTGTCACTGTTTAAAAGTTCAAAATTCCAAATTTTTTACTCTTCAACTTCTTCTCAAAACTGAACTGGCGTCCTCTCTTAGAAACAACTAGCGTCCTCTCATACTTAGCGAAGATAAACCTCTTTAGCAAACCAAGAGCCTGAGCAACCGTCATTGTGATCACTTTGCGAACCATTTGAGAACAAAGCAAGTACGTCCCGTAAAAGAAAAATATGAAGCTCATAGGACGCTTTTGCAGAGTTCTCGGCTAGGGTAAGTTTAGAGTTCCCATCATTTCAGCTTATGATGCGGGTTGGGTGATCAAGGATACTCTTTTCAAGATAAATAGAGAAATTGAATGGCGTTCCATAGTAGCAAACACATTAAGTTTTAGACTAACGTCATTGCAAATATGAATTCAAAGCATGATAGTCCTTAAACACTTAGAATCTACTAAGAATAGCCAATCACTAAGGGAATAGTTGGGACTTGCTACTTAAAAGTTATCATCCCCAAGAGCAACCTTAGATGCTCATAAGGACGTCTGTCAAGCGCCTTAGTGAAAATATCAGCTATTTGGTCTTCAGTCCTTACATGCCCTATACTTATAAGTCCTTGTTCAACATTATCACGCAAGAAATCATGTCTTATATGAATATGCTTTGTGTGTGAATGAAAAACAGGATTCTTAGCAATTTCACTAGCACTTGTATTATCACAGAGAATGGGAATAGTTTCAAGATTGATACCGTAGTCCTCAAGTTGATATTTGATCCAGATGACTTGTGAACAGCACGAAGCAGCAGCAACGTACTCAGCTTCCGCAGTTGAAAGCGCCACAGAGTTTTGTTTCTTAGATCCCCATGAGACAAAGCATGAACCAAGGAACTGTGTCATTCCTGAAGTGCTTTTTCTATCAATCACATGACCTGCGTAATCAGCGTCCGAGTAGCCAACAAGCTTGAAGGACGTCTTCCTTGGGTACCAAAGGCAAATATCATTGCGTCCCTTGAGATAGCGAAAGATTCGCTTGACTTCCTTCATTTGGCACTCCTTTGGATTCGCTTGGAAGCGTGCACACAAGCAAACGGCGAACATGATGTCGGGACGACTTGCGGTCAAATAGAGCAAAGAGCCAATCATTCCTCGATAAAGCTTTTGATCAACGTCCTTCCCTTGTTCATCTGCGTAAAGACGCGAATTGGGACAACAAGGAGTAGCAACTGGTTTGGACGTGTTCATCCCATACTTCTCAAGCATTTCACGAACGTACTTCTATTGGTGAATGTGCGTCCCTTCCTTGAGTTGATTTATTTGAAGTCCCAAGAAGAAATTGAGTTCTCCAATAAGGGACATCTCAAACTCACTACTCATTAAGGACTTGAACTCATCTACAAGTTTCATGTTAGTACTACTAAAGACTATATCATCAACATAGACTTGGGCAATCAAAATGTCCTTGTGAACTTTCTTAATGAACAAAGTTTTATCAATTGATCCTCTTGTATAAACATTAGACAAAAGAAAGGACGCAAACTTGTCGTACCATGCACGAGGAGCTTACTTGAGTCCATAGAGTGCTTTGTCTAAGTAGTACACATGGTCTGGGTGAGAGGCGTTCTCGAAGCCAGGGGGCTGAGCAACGTACACTTCCTCCTTGAGTTTTCCATTGAGAAAGGCAGTCTTGATGTCCATCTGAAATAACTTGAATCCTTTGTGAGCGGCGAAGGCAATAAGGAGACGGACGGCCTCAATTCTGGCAACAGGAGCAAAGGTCTCATAATAGTCAATGCCTTCCTCTTGCTTGAATCCTTGAGCCACCAGTCTTGCCTTGTTCCTTGACACGCGTCCACTTTCATCAAGCATATTTCTGAACACCCAGTGCGTCCCTATGATGTTTTTGCCTTTGGGACGAGGGTCCAAACTTTATTCCTTTCAAACTGATTGAGTTCTTCTTGCATTGCTTGAATCCAGTCAGCGTCCTGAAGTGCTTCCTTGATGTTCTTGGGTCCCACCAAAGACACAAAGGCATTGAAAGCACAGAAAGCCAAATTTGCACTTTGGGACTTGCTTACAACTGACCTTGTTTGAACTCCTTGGGAGATATCTGATACAATCTGAGAAGTTGGGTGGTCTCTAGAAAAGCGGAACTCCCTTTAGAATAATTGAACAAATCTTGGATCAATATTTCCATCAGAATCATCGCTATCATCTTCAGCATCGTCCTCAGTGTGTTCCCCCTCAGAGAGAGCGTCCACACCTTGACGTTGCTCACCTTGTTGACTTGATTCAGCCACATCTTGTTGAACTGGGGATTCACTACGAGAAGGAACTCCCTGAACAACACTAGGAGCGTCCACTGAGACTTGTTCTGGATTTGGAGTAGTGTTCTTAGGAACATAGTATTTTCCAAAGGACCAATCTTCAACTTCGTCTTCAGAGTCGTCCTGTTCTTGTGAGGAAGAGCGTTCTTTCTTACTTTGTTTTTCTTTGTGAGAAGAACTCTCTTTGAACACAACATGAATACTTTCCTCAAGCTTAAAAGTCCTTTTGTTGTAAACTCTATATCCTTTGCTTGTGAGAGAGTACCCACGGAATATGGCTTCATCGTTTCTTGCATCAAACTTTCCAAGTCTTTCTTTGTCGTTGTTGTGGACGAAGCACTTGCAACCAAAAACTCTGAGATAGTCAATACGAGACTTCCTTCCATTCAACAACTCATGGGACGTCTTCTTCAGCAGAGGACGGATCATGGCACGATTGATGATGTAGCATGTTGTAGCAACAACTTCCGCCCAAAAGTATTTGGGGATGCTATTCGCCAAGAGCATAGTCCTTGCCATATCCTCCAGCGTCCTGTTTTTTCTTTCCACAACACCATTTTGTTGAAGAGTTCTTGGAGCTGAGAAATTGTGACAGACGCCATGTTGATCACAGTAGGCCAAGACCTCTGAGTTTTGGAACTCCGTCCCATGGTCTGATCGTATGGCTTTCAGAGGCATCTCAAGAGCAACTTCCACTTGTTTGATGAAGACTTTGAATGCATTGAAACAATCTGCTTTTGACACCAAGAAAAGAACCCAAGTGAATCGAGAAAACTCATCTACGAGAACGTGCATGTACCTCTTTCCACCGTAGCTCAGCGTCTTCATTGGTCCACAAAGATCCATATGGAGAAGTTCCAATGGCTTCTTCGTACTCACTTCGTTTTTGTACTTGAAGGACGTTCTTGTTTGCTTCCCTTTGATACAGGCTTCGCACTGTTCAACTTTTTCAGGATCAATTCGGGGAAGTCCTTTCACAAGATTTCATTGGTGTAGCTTAAGGATTGTGCTTATTCCAGCATGGCAAAGGTGGCTATGCCAAAGGTCAGCGTCCTCCTTTGAAACAGATAGACACAACTCAGATGCAGGCTTGAACTCTTGGTTGAAGATATAGACATTATTCTGGCGTACTCCTTTGAGAACAACTTTGTTTGATTTGTTGTTGATGACAAGGCACTCCTTTGAGTCAAATGTGACTAGGTTTTCACCTTGATCACACATTTGAGAGACACTAAGGAGATTGAAGCCAAGTCCCTCAACAAGACTGACATTTGATGCTTTGATGGATGAGTTCAGAATAGCAGTTCCCGTCCCTTTGATCTTTCCCTTGCCCTTGTTGCCGAACGAGACAGTTCCTCCCGTGGCACTACTTTGGATAGAAGTGAGATGGATCTGGCTTCTTGTCATATGATTTGAGGTGCCACTATCAATGATCCATGGGCGTCCCCTCACTTCCACCTACCAAAACAAAGTTAGTATTTGGCGACCCAGGCAAGGTGTTCCTTACCTGGTTCGTTACAGAAATAGAACTCCGGTTCTAGCAGGTAGTCATTTATATTAACATCATTTGAAGTAGCATGCTTGCGGAAAGAATTTCTAGAACGTCTAGGACGCCTAGCATTAGCCTTAAGGACAGACTCAGCATTTTCATTGTTAGTCCTAGCAGCTTTTCCATTTTCAATGTCTTCTTTTAACTTGACACAATCATATTTAAAGTGGTCTCCTTGTCCACAGTACCAACACGTCCTGTAGTAAGTACCAAGATAATACTTCTTATTGGGACGTTGGATTTTGTTCTCTTTCATTTTTGTGGATTGCAAACTTTAGAACCTTCCCCCTTAGCAATTTTCTTATAGATCCTATGAATTGTGGAGTTAGTGTAGTAGTCCTCTTGACCTTTCTCTCCACTCTCTAGGACTTTAATTCGCTCAAGAAGGTTCTTAGTTTTCTCCCTTTCTAATTCAAGTTCTGAAGTTTTGCTTGCCTCAAAGTCGCTTGGGAGAGAGCTCCTAGAGTCAAACTCATAACCTAGTCCTCTTTTGGCTGGGACAAAAACTATTGGCTTGACTTCCTCAATGATAGGACTTTTTGCTAACACTTTCACTTCTTCCCTAAGCTTTGCGTTCTCTAGTTTAAGACACATCACTTCAGTTTTTAGGGATTTATTTTCTTCATAGGAAGACTTTACTTGTAAAGACACTGTAGCACAGTTCTCACATTCAACTACTATGTTTTCATCTTCAAGTTCATCCATTCTATGTTTCATTGCAAGACTTTCTTGCATAATCTTACCAATGAGTTTAATAAGCTTTGGTTTTAAACAATTTTCTAAGGAACGCATCATGGAATCGTGAGTTACCTCTTGCTCATTTTCTGAGGCGTTCTCTTCAACAGCTAGGGCGTCCTCCATTGCCATGTACGCGACTTGATCTTCAGGTTCTTCATCATCAGAACTAAGATTGTCCCAAGCAGCTGTGTACGCATTTATGAGATCTTTCTTCTTCATATCCTTGGAGGACATTCCCGTGGTACACTTCTTGGCAAAGTGTCCTTTCTTGTTACATTTGTAACAAGTGAGTTCCTTCATTTCTGCTTCAGTGTACTTGGGACTCTCCTTTTTGTAAGACATCTTGTGCTTGTTGAAGTATTTGTTCCTTTTACCATAGGAACGGAGAGCTTTGTGAATGAGAGAAAGTTCTTCTTCTTCATCAAGCTGTTCTTTTGACTTGCTTTCATTCTCTTTCAAGGTTTGGATACGCAAGTTATCACGATGTTTTGTTGTTTTAGCTTGCATCATCAATGCTCGTTCTCTTTGGCGACGTAGGTACTCTGCGTACTCTGGCGTTGAGGATGCCAAAGCAAGATCTGTTTGTGGGTTCCGTCCTAGCTCAGCCATGTCAGAGTTCCTCCTTGCTTCGTACTGCCTCAACTTCTTGTAGATCTCTTCCATATCTAGAGTCTTGTTAGCTTGATTCTCCTTGAAGGTACTTCTATCAAAGTTTCAGATTCCAGTCAGCCCATCAATTACTACTTGAACTCTATTCCTCATGGGACTTCAGCTTCTGGGATACCCAAGTTCTTCATCTTGGTTACAAGGGCTTCGAAACGGTAAGAGTAGTCCTTGACTGTTTCGTTTGGCAACATTCTGAAGGCATAGAACTCTGTTTTAATTTCCAACTGAACATCCTCCTTCATCTCAGCAGTTCCCACGTGGAACTTCTCGAGAGCTTCCATCTGTAACTTGGTTGTTGCCAAATTGCTAACTCTGGTGGCGTCCCTTTCGCAGAGGGACGCTTGAAGAAAGCAAATTGCCTTAGCTTTGGTTTCCATTAATTTGAATTCATCGGGACCACACTCGTCCTCTTTGTTAGCTTTGTCAGCAGGGACCTTGAGGTCACCCTTCATGATCACTTTCCAGCATTGATAATTCTGACTTCTGCAGAAGTTTTCAAACCTTATCTTCCAACGATTGAAGTTGCCGTCCGTCAAGCGCGGAGGCTTCACAAAAGAGATTCCTATTGGTTCCATGTCCATTTTTCAACTGCAACTCAACAAAATCTAGAGCGCCTGCTCTGATACCAATTGTTTGATCGTTAGTAAAACAGACGGACGTCCTTTACTTGGTAAAGGCGTCCTTAGGTGAGGCATCCTTACGAGGAGTAAGGGCGTCCTTTAGATGTGCAGCGGAAATGTAAACTAAACAGGTGAACTTAGCAGATAATGAACACAATGAATTATAGAGGAACCACTCAAGACCAAGTAGTCCTTGAGTGTAAACCTCTACCTCCTTGGAGGATTTTTTAATAGATTCTTCCTTTTTATTAAACATCCTTACGTTGTACTGGCGAGTCCTTTACACTTCTCTAGCACTTAGACGGCGTCCTAAGTCCACTAGTAAAGTCCTCCTTTAAGCCTACAACTTAAGTGAGTTTAATCTTCTAAAGGACTTCTATCCCTACGTCCTACAGTGCATTATAGGACTCTCTCTTTCTTTTTGGGTTTTCTGAGTTACAAACAAGTTGTGGTTTGGGTTACAATTCTCACTCGATCTAACACAAGCCTAGAACGGTTCTTGAGTGTTCTTGAGCTTGTTCTTCGTGTTCTTGAGTGAGTCGCTTTCCTCTGATTCTCTCTAAATATTCTCTGAAAGTGTTGATGTCACAATAAATGCCTTGGGCTATTTATAGGACTCGGGAAGGGCGTCTTTCCTCTTCGGACGATCATGCCCTTCATGGACGTGGCTACAGGATCTTCCTCCACGTAGTATGGCGGTGATGAGGAAGCTTCCTGTATCCAGCTGTGTGTGATGGACTCCGCTACAGGATCTGCCGTCACGTGTTGATGAACTCTGCTACACGATCGTCCGCCACGTAGTGTTGGACTCTGCTACAGGATCGGTCTCCACGTGTCTAGGATGATCAAATGTTGTCGAGTGATGTCATCTTGTCGGCTAGTGAGTAAGGACGCTCTGCTTGCGCTCCTACTTGCTTGGGACTCCATCCTTGCTCAAGTAGTCTCTTGTTGGTCCTTACTTCCTGGTAGCTAGCGTCCCTAAGCCTAGGAACGTCCACACACACGTGTTGTCCTTTTGTCACTGGCGTTCCTGAACACTTGGACAAATTTATTAGAATCAAAGTGAGTTTGTCATATCAAAACTAAGGGACGGTTGTATGGTACACTAACAAGTACGCAAGTGTCCTTGATAGCGTTTCAACAACCTTAAAAACCCTCTCGAATCCCAAAAGGGGCCTCTCAATTTCCATGTCCTTGAACCCTAACAACTCCCCAACCCCGGCCGCCGACCGCCTGATCTCCGCCGTGGGCTACTGCCTCCCGCTCTTCAATGACCTCTAATATCGCTGATTTCTCTTCAAACAATACCCATCCATGACCGTCTTCCTGCAGCCCATCCTCCCGATCCTCTCGCTTTACCACTCCTTCTCTTACGCCAGCTTTCTCGCCTTCTTCGCCCTCTACCTGAGCGTCATCTGAAACCCTTGCTTCTCCCACCATGTTCTTCGAAAAAAGCCCTAATTAACAGACTTTCAGAGCTTCGAAGTCTCTCTTCTCAGCCCCCATTAGCGAAATCCGGTCTCCTTCTCCACCATCCTCCATCGACCTCTACGAGCCACCCTCTCGCTCCGGAACACCGCCGAGCTCTTCTCATCGACGAATTTCTCACATTTCCCCTTTGACTCCTCGAGGCAATCTGCCATCTCTGTCTCCTCGCACCTTGCCCTCTCCTTGAAATCGGCGTCTCCACCAAGGCGGCTTGCACTTGCCGGAGGCGACGAGGGAGCAGCCGATCCTGACGCTGGCCTCGCACTCTTCTAAAAGCTTCAATCGACAGAATCTATGGGCGGAGAAGAAGGAGTTAGGGTTTCGGAAAGTTTTAGGTAAAGATTTCACCCTTTTTCCTGGCAGAAATTAGTACTGTTTGGTGTTGGAATCAAGTTCTTTGGTGCAATTGTTCGAATTTGTTGTGAGATACTTGATCTGATTTACTGATTTTCAGGTCAAATTTCAGAATTGCTTCTAATCTTTACCCCTAGCGTCCTCGGCACCTTTTTCACCAGCGTCCTCTGTGCCATGGACATTTTCTGCTTCTTCATTGCCACCTGAAGCGGCATTCTTAATCTCAGCAGGTGGAGTCTGTTAGTGTTAGGACGACTGTTCTGTGTCCTGAGCGTCCTGGACAACGTCGATAAGTTCGACTTCAATGGGCTCAGCATTCACAGTTTCAGCTGTTTCTTGGAGGAGTTGGGGTTTGTTTTGAGAGAGGGGTTGGAGTTAGGGGATTGGGAGGTTGGAAAGTTCATATGGTGGGACTTCAAGAGCATCACGCTCGAGCTCCTCTTCCAGACTGAGCTCGGCATCCTTGGCTTGAGGGACTTGTTGCTCAACAGCATCCTCAATAACTTGAACATTTTCAGCAGCTGCCACGTTCTCCACTGCTTGCTCAGTGCCCTCGGCCTCATCGTTCGAGTCCCCTGTATTTTCAATTATGGGGGAGGACTCAACGTTGGGCGTCCTTTTCTTGCTGCTCTCTGAGGAGGAGCTGGAAGAAGATGAGCTAGAGGACGACACTTTCTCTGGCTCGGCTATCTCAGAGACAATCACCCTAGGAGCTACTCTAGCCTTCCTTCTTTGGAAGGTGTGCTCATGGGTTGGATGGGCCTCAGCGTCCTCTGACGCGGACTGAGCGTCCCTTTTTGATGATGGACGGTGAGACCTTGGGGTTTCAGGGTCCTTGGGAGGGGAGATATGAGCTGGGGCAGATGGGAAGTTGGCAAAATATAAGGGTGAGGGGCAGAAGGTAATAAGAGCCAAATCTTTGGGGTCTTTTGAGAGAGAGGGTGGAGGAGTTGGGAGTTGTTCAATGCGGATGGATGTCTTGGGAGGGGGAGAAGGAGCAAGATTTGATCTTTTGGAGGTGGGGCCTTTTGTGGAGCTTGGCCTTTTTGTGGGAGGGACGGTTGAGGTTTTGGCCTTTTTGAGGGGCCTTTTATCATGACGCTTCTTACTGCGTCCCTCAGATAGATCACGTGGAAACTTGTCCACGATTTCTGTTGGTTTTGAAGAGGAGGGTTTTGATGATTTTGAGAGCTGGGACGGTGGGGGAGGAGGTCTTTTAGCGGGGAGGACTCTTTGAGGAGCTTTTTATGGAGGAGGGTAGGGTCTAGATGATTCTATCATCATGAAGGCCGGGGAGCTTTTGGGATAGAGAGGAATGTCCGGAAGGACGGCGTTATATAAGTCAGGGACGAGGTCAAGCAGAGTGGAAAGGTGCTCAGCGCCATAAGTTTAGATAAAGAGCAAATCACTTGTGTGGTAGGGCTGATCCTTGTAATTGTACTTGTGAAGAGAAGGGAGAATGAACCTGTTTATGAACGTCTCATAGTTTTTGTGCTTCTAAGCGTCCCTTTTGACATCAGGTTTTCCCATGCGTTCCCTGATTATCCTATAAAGCATCCTTGCCTTCTTATCGATGAATTCCACAAGAGATTCGTCCAACTTGATTTGCCTGGGCTTTTCGATTGTATGGGACTTCACCAATTTCCTCTTCTTGCCGGCGGTAGAAGTTCCGGCCACATCCCTTAGCATTTGAGACATTTTTCTGATGGGATTTTAGTGAGAGAAAGTTGTCGGAGTTGTAGAGAGAGGGCATAGCAAATTGAGAGTAAGGAAGTTGTGAGAGCAGTAAACTTCGAATGAGAGCAAGAGTTGGCTTATATACGGAGCTAGGGGCATGCTGGTAAATAGTACACTAAATCCCTGTGCAACACGTGGCATAACTTCCCCCTTAAGAATTGAGCGGTTACAACTGTCTTCCACACACGAAGTTCAAACGTTCAAAATTCAAATCTCACGTCGCTTCACCTTCCTCAACAACCTAATCAAATCTCAACAACTAGCGTCCCATACTGAACGATTCTGAACAACTGGCGTCCTTTCTGACTTGACACAATTACCTCTTTAGCAGAATAAGAGCCTGAGCAAACGTCCCTGTGATCACCTTTCGAACCATTTGAGAACCAAGCAAGTACGTCCCGTAAAGAAAACATGAAGCTCATAGGACGCTTTTGCAAAGTTCTCGTCTAGGGTAAGCTTAGAGTTCCCATCATTTCGGCTTATGATGTGGGTTGGGTGATCAGGGATACTCTTTTCAATACAATAGAGAAATTGAATGGCGTTCCAAAGTAGCATACAAATTAAAGTTTTAGACTAGCGTCCTTGCAAAGGTGAATCACTGATTCGGGCTATTTTGTATGGGTTAATGATGTGATTCGCCTTAAGATCGGACTCGATTCTGGCTCGAGGGAGTTCATGGGCTTCTTGAAAACGCCTAGGTCGTGAGCTCGTGCCCAGTCTTGCGAAATTCGAGTAAAAAATGCAACACTTCGGTCGTGTGGAATTGTTGAATCAACAAACTCTTTTGTAGGCTTTTTACTAATAAGGGATAAGTAGTCGAGCCCTCACTTCGGTCCACTCACCGAGAGGGATCGACTGAGGGATACAAGGGGTGCGGAACCGAACCCTAACAACCCATGTGACCCTAAGGATAGGTAGGCGCCTCGCTCGGAGTGAACCAAGCTAGGACGCCTAAGGAGGGACAGCGAGGCCCGAGTCACACGAGCCAAGCCGCCCTCCGAGCCCTCGATTACCCGAAGGCCGGGGTTTGATAGAAAAATAAGAACAGCGGGGCCATGGCTCGAGTCACACGAACCCTAGCCCGCCGCCCGGCTCTCGCGTCTCACGAGAGCCCTACGGCTTGAATCCCACAAGCCGGGAAAGCCCGAAACCTAACTAGGACAAAAGTCTCTTAGTAAGTTCAAGCTCAAAAAAACATTCTAAATTCTATTACATCCCCTCTTTATTTATAGGGAAAAATGAGGGAATTCTTAAGCTAAGACTTCGGCTCCAAGGCGAAAACATTGATGGTGGTTGCTTGGCGCGGAAGTCATCCGATCTTTAAGGTTCAAACTTTGCCGTCAAGGAATGGTTGAGGAGGTGGACTGGCGGCATGGCTTGGAGCATAGGAGGGACGACTGGGCCTGGGCCCAAGTTTCTTGTCTTGAAAGTTGTGGACGAGCCCGCTTTGTGTTGCATGGGAGCTTGTGGACTTCACTCCAAGATAGGCTTGTCTTGAAAGCTCGGGACGCGGGCTAATAGGAGGCCCAGAAGCGGCTCCCGCCCTTAGGCGCGCGCGCTCTCGGAAGGCACCGGCGCCGCGGCTTCGGTGCCAAAGCGAGGCACCGGCGCCGACGGCCGCGTGAGCAGGGCACCCGGCGCCGACCCTCTCGAACTCGGGTGCGCCTCTCGGAGCGCGGGGCATGATCACATCAGTTAACTCTTGTATTTTAGGAGTATTATTGTGAGTGTATAGGTTAGATTTGAGTGTTAATGTAATACGAAGACCGAAGACACGAATGTGAAGAATCAAGAGTTCTTAGAGCATAATTGAAGACAAGTTCGCTACTGCATCATTTCCACGGTCGCGTTATATATGACGCGGGCGCGGTGGCGTAAAGAGACGACCCTTGAAGACCATGAAGGCCGCGGTCGCGCTGTCGATGGCGCGGTCACGGTAGAAGCCGCTCAGCATAATGACAAACAGAGACCGCCGCGGGCGCGGCAGGAGCGACGCAGTCGCGGTGGATAGCTAGAGACGACTTGTTTTTCTCTGTTGCGAAAGCGCGGGCGCGGCGGTGTCGACGCGGTCGCGGTGCGGGCCGACTTCCAAACGGACGAAATCTTTTCCTTTCTATCTTATTTCCTTTTCTATCTTTTGCCTATTACCTTATCTATCTCGAGGAGCATGTTCCTTGGGCTATATAAGGAGGAGCCAGCCTTAGGTTTTTAGCATCTTCTTTCTCATCACCAATTCTCTCAATTAATTCTTCTTTAGTTTAGTTATGGAGAGCTAGCCTCCTTGGGTTTGTTCAAGGGAGAAGCTCTAATGTATGAACTCGTGAGGTTTTGGTAATTCATTTCTATCCTTTGGTTAATATTGATTCTCTTGTGCTTCATCTTATGAATGTTTATTGTTTCTCTAGGAGTCATGAACCTATTAAATTAATTAATGTTCTATTGTTGGATTAAGTTTGGACCGTGAACAAAACTAATCTGTGAAAACAACTTAACCTAGACCTGTTGTCTATGGAACTAGGATTAAGAAGAGAATTGATTGTTTTATCTTGCAATTGACTTGTAGCTTGATTGTTTGATATTATATCCTGCATATCCTTGTTCTCTATTGTAATTTTAGGTTTAAGCGTCCTTGCCTAGGGTTGTAGAATTGCTTGGACCGTGGACTTGCGATTTTTAATGATCAGGATAGGAATTAACCATAGGTGTGAATGAAATCAATGGATAAATCTATGATCGAGGGATTATATCATGAGTGGATCTTTGGAATGAACTTGTCTCCTTATCAATTGTTTCCCCATATTTGTATGTTTGTTTATTTGTTTGTTCTTTGTTTCTTAGATTAGTTTAGTTTAGATCTTCTTCCTAAATTCCCCCCTTTCTTTAGTTGATAATTATATTAATACTAGAAGCCATAGTTCTCTTGGGTTCGACCCCTTACTTGCTTACTATACTAGTTTGTTTGTTTGGCTTATTTATCTTTGATCTTGGCACGACGACTTTAGCCGAGTTAGATTTTGGCGCCGTTGCCGGGGAACTTTGGTTTCTTTCTAGTATTAATATTTTTATTGACTTTGTGTGGACCTATCTTACGGTCCACACATGAATATTCTAATAGCTTCCTATGAGTTTAAACAGTTTCAGGGTGAACCATTCTGTGACTATTCCAAGAGAGTTCGAGATGAGACAACTGCCTTGGTTGCTCGTGGAGTCTATGTTTGTGCATTTGATTTTTATAGAGAAATCTACTACGGAATGACATCGGAGACGCAGCTTGAGGTGGACCGCAAGACTAAGGAAAGATTTTTTTGGTTGACACCGGAGGAACAGTTGGCTGTTTACAACACCATGTGCGCAGAGAGTCGGTTGCTGCAAGACAAGCTCAAGGCTGAAACGCTTTCTGACCAAGAACCGCGCCCGCGGGATGCATACCGTGCCCGTGGTTCCGATGCAGAAACGAAGGAGCTCCCCCTTGAGGAGAACCGCGACCGCGGCCCACATGCCGCGCCCGCGGCCTCTAACGAGGATCACCCATCGGTATTGCTAGACCAAGCTTCCGAGCCTGAGCCTGAGGAGGAACGATATGTAATGACAGAAGAGGAGTATTTCCTTCAGTATGGTGACCCTTGGAGTGACAACGACGAGCCTGATGACACGTCGAAGGAGCCACATGCTGTTATGGAGATTTCTTCTTCACCGTCAGAAACTTTCGTATCCCCTTCCATGGAGATTCCTGATGTCAGCCTTGATGATCCCTATATCCTTTATTCCACCTCTTCTCTCTCTCTCTCTCTTGATCCTTGTTTTGTGCTTATATGTCAATCTTTCATGAAGGATTCTATCTTTGAGCATGCTAGGGTAGTTGATAACTTTTCGTTCTTTTTATTTGATGAAAGTGATAATTCAAATAGGAGATTTGCATGCTTTGCTAAATACTTTGAAAAATCAAATAAATCACCTAATTGGTTTCACTCTAGAAAATGTCACCCTAATTGTTCAAGCATGTTTGATATATTAAAAAGGAGTTTGAACTCTTTCTTATTTCTTGATAATTTGTCAATATGCTATGTGTCCTGTTTTAAGATAGCTGTGCAGGACTTTGATTTGATGCTCAGGGCATTGACGATTTCCGATCATGAAGATGTCGAGCTAATGACGTTAAACAACAGCGCTGGTTGGGAGGCAACCCAAGGCTTAGATAGATTGTTTTTCCATTACTAGCTTAGGTTTATTCTCGTTTTTGGACTAATGTGCAGGTACTAGGTCCGAAAGGACGTTTCTGGTGCAAATCCGCGGTCGCGGCAACCACACCGTGCTCGCAGCCGAGCACCAGAACCCACCCCGGTGTACAAGTACTAGACCCCCGCGGTCGCGGTCCTCCCGCCGCGCCCGCGGAGGCCCCTTGGTTCGAAAAAAAAAGAGAGAGAGTAAAAAAAAATGCAAAAAAAAAAGAAAAAAAAAGAAGAGAAAAAAGAAAGAAAAAAAAGAGGACTTTTGGTTCCATTCTATCTCTATATCTTTCATCTATCTATCCCATTCTTTTCCATCTTCTATCTTTCCATCCCTTCTATATTTTCTTTCCATCCAACTTTGTAATTCCATTCTTTTGGCTATGAGTAAAAGCCTAAGTATGGGGGAGCTTTGTTCCCCCGAGAGTTCTCTTCTCCTCGGCTCGAGTTCAAGTATTAGTTCATCTTTCAAGAGACGAGTTAAGATACGAAGGTTGTTTGCACATCACATTTTTCAAGACGAAGCAGAACTCGTCCCTGCACGAGTACCGCGCCCGCGCCACATCAGCCGCGCCCGCGGTATGCCTCCAGAATGGTGATTCCAAAGCTTTTCGTCCATTCTTCTACCACCTTAATTTGTTCTTACTTTGGTGATATACCACCTTTGAAGAGTTCTTCCATTCCACCTCTCTTCATCGTTTGTGAGTCTTCAAATATACCTTTCTTCTTGCTTCTATCCTTTTTTTTTTGCTTCATTGAGGACAATGAAGGATTTAAGTATGGGGGAGGGAGTACTCGCATTCGCTTATCCTAGTTAGTATAGTTAGTGATTTGCTTCAGATTTTTGACTTTCTTCTTTTCATGGAGCACTTGCACCATACCTTTTTGCATAATAAAGAAAGAAAGAAAAAGAAAAAAACATAGAAAAAGCCATAAAAATTGAAAAAAGGCATATAAATCCTGGGATGAGTCGAAAACCCGAAAGGGCGGCTCAGGTAATAAGCAGGTAACCCGGACCAGCATTAGGCTGGGGTAATATGAGGTTCATTAGAGTTGTGAGTTTTGTGAGCACACCCTTGAGAAAAATGAAAAGAGTCGTTAGGTGAAAACCCGAAAGGGCGCCTAAGCAGAATTGAGTGGTAAAATTCGAGTGGTTAGGATCATTCTTGCTTGGGGACTTTGGGGCTTACATGTTAGATTTGGGTAGATCCTAGGTTGCTCTCTTTCATGTTTTTAGAGCTTGAGTCATATATTGTTGTGAGGTGTGTGTTTGAGCTTTATTGTTTTATGCTCATGATTTCTCTACTTTGGGTTCGGGTTGTGAGTTGAATGTTTTCTCTTCCCTTGTATTTCTTAAGATCTTAGATGTGATGACTTGTTATATTTGCTTTGAGCTTACTCGAGGACGAGCAAGATCTAAGTATGGGGGAATTTGATTCGGGCTATTTCGTATGGGTTAACTCTTGTATTTTAGGAGTATTATTGTGTGTGTTTAGGTTAGATTTGAGTGTTATTGTAATACGAAGACCGAAGACACGAATGTGAAGAATCAAGAGTTTTTAGAGCATAATTGAAGACAAGTTCGCCACTGCATGATTTCCGCGGTCGCGTTGTCTATGACGCGGGCGCGGTGGCGTGAAGAGACGACCCTTGAAGACCATGAAGGCCGCGGTCGCGCTGTCGATGGCGCGGTCGCGGTAGAAGCCGACTCAGCATAATGCCAAACGGAGACCGCCGCGGGCGCGGCAGGAGCGACACAGTCGCGGTGGATAGCTAGAGACGACTTGTTTTTCTCTGTTGCGAAAGCGCGGGCGCGGTGGTGTTGACGCGGTCGCGGTGCGGGCCGACTTCCAGACGGACGAAATCTTTTCCTTTCTATCTTATTTCCTTTTCTATCTTTTGCCTATTACCTTATCTATCTCGAGGAGCATGTTCCTTGGGCTATATAAGGAGGAGCCAGCCTTAGGTTTTTAGCATCTTCTTTCTCATCACCAATTCTCTCAATTAATTCTTCTTTAGTTTAGTTATGGAAAGCTAGTCTCCTTGGGTTTGTTCAAGGGAGAAGCTCTGATGTATGAACTCGTGAGGTTTTGGTAATTCATTTCTATCCTTTGGTTAATATTGATTCTCTTGTGCTTCATCTTATGAATGTTTATTGTTTCTCTAGGAGTCATGAACCTATTGAATTAATTAATGTTCTATTGTTGGATTAGGTTTGGACCGTGGAGAAAACTAATCTGTGAAAACAACTTAACTTAGACCTGTTGTCTATGCAACTAGGATTAAGAAGAGAATTGATTGTTTTATCTTGCAATTGACTCGTAGCTTGATTGTTTGATATTATATCCTGCATATCCTTGTTCTCTATGCTAATTTTAGGTTTAAGCGTCCTTGCCTAGGGTTATAGAATTGCTTGAACCGTGGACTTGCGATTGTTAATGATCAGGATAGGAATTAACCATAGGTGTGAATGAAATCAATGGATAAATCTATGATCGAGGGATTATATCATGAGTGGATCTTTTGAATGAACTTGTCTCCTTATCAATTGTTTCCTCATATTTGTATGTTTGTTTATTTGTTTGTTCTTTGTTTCTTAGATTAGTTTAGTTTAGATCTTCTTCCTAAATTCCCCCTTTTCTTTAGTTGATAATTATATTAATACTAGAAGTCATAGTTCTCTTGGGTTCGACCCTTACTTGCTTACTATACTAGTTTGTTTGTTTGGGTTATTTATCTTTGATCTTGGCATGACGACTTTAGCTGAGTCAATCACTGAGGGAATAGTAGAATGGGACTTGCTACTTAAAAGTTATCATCCCTAAAAGCAACCTCAGATGCTCAAAGGGACGTCTATCAAGCGCCTTAATGAAAATATCAGCTACTTGGTCCTCAGTCCTCACGTGTCCCATACTAATAAGTCCTAGTTCAACATTATTATGCAGGAAATGATGTCTTATATGAATATGCTTTGTGCAAGAATGAAAAACGGGATTCTTAGAAATTTCAATAGCACTTGTATTGTCACAGAGAATAGGAATGGTTTCATGAGATATACCATAGCCCTCAAATTAATATTTGATCCAGATGACTTGTGAACAACACGAGGCAGTAGCAACGTACTAAGCTTCCACAGTTGAAAGCGCCACAGAGTTTTGTTTCTTTGATCCCCAAGAGACTAAGCATGAACCAAGAAATTGATCCATTCCCGAACTGCTTTTTCTATCAATCACATGACCAGCATAATCAGCGTCCGAGTAGCCAACAAGCTTGAGGGACGACTTCCATTGATACCAAAGACAAAGATCATCGCGTCCCTTAAGATATCTGAAGATCCTCTTGACTTCTTGCATGTGGAACTCCTTTGGATTCGCTTGGAGGCGTGCACACAAGCAAACGGCAAACATGATGTC
The DNA here is from genome assembly GCA_963924305.1 of Polygonum maritimum. NCBI lineage: Eukaryota > Viridiplantae > Streptophyta > Magnoliopsida > Caryophyllales > Polygonaceae > Polygonum > Polygonum maritimum. The sequence continues at coordinate 13,931,871 of OZ002730.1, read as the reverse complement.
TGGACGGCTTGCGGTCAAATAAAGCAAAGAACCAATCATTCCTCTATAGAGCTTTTGATCAACGTCCTTCCCTTGTTCATCTGCGTAAAGACGCGAGTTGGGAGAACATGGAGTAGCAACAGGCTTGGAAGTATTCATGCCGTACTACTCGAGCATCTCGCGAACGTACTTTTGTTGGTGAATGCGTGTCCCATCCTCGAGTTGATTTATTTGAAGCCCCAGGAAGAAGTTAAGTTCTCCTATGAGCGACATCTCAAACTCGCTACTCATCAAGGACTTGAACTCATCTACAAGTTTCATGTTAGTACTACCAAAGACTATGTCATCAACATAGACTTGGACAATCAAAATATCCTTGTGGACTTTCTTTATAAACAAAGTTTTATCAATTGAACTTCTTGTGTAACCATTTGACAAAAGAAAGGACGCAAACCTGTCGTACCATGGACGAGGAGCTTGCTTGAGTAAATAGAGAGCTTTGTCGAGGTAGTGCACATGATCTGGATGATTGGCATCCTCAAAGCCAGGGGGCTGAGCAACATACACTTCCTCCTTCCATTTTCCATTAAGAAAGGCCGTCTTGACGTCCATTTGAAATAACTTGAATCCTTTGTGAGCGGTAAAGGCAATAAGGAGACGGACGGCCTCAGTTCTAGCAACAAGAGCAAAATTTCTTCTAAACACGCAACGCGTGTTTAGAACAACTTTTGTTTCTAAACACGCAACGCGTCCTTATGATATTTTTTCTTTTGGGACGAGGGACGAGGGTCCAAACTTTGTTTCTTTCAAACTGATTAAGTTCTTCTTGCATTGCTTAAATCCAATCAGCGTCCTGGAGCGCTTCCCTTATGTTTTTAGGTTCCACCATAGACACAAAGGCGTTGAAAGCACAAAAAGCCAAATTTGCACTCTAGGACTTGCTTGCAGCTGATCTCGTCTGAACTCCTTTTGAGATATCTGAAACAATCTGAGTACTTGGATGATCCTTGGAGAAGCGGGACTCTCTTTGGAAGAGTTGACCAAACCTTGGGTCAATATCACCATCAGAATCATCATCTTCATCCTAAGCATCGTCCTCAGTGTGTTCCCCCTCAGAGAGATAGTCCACATTGTAATATCCGCAAATTTTATAAAATGGATCATGAAATTCTCCTTAGTTTTATGACTCAATTTTGTCTTTGGAACGACAAGAGAAAGGGCAATGGTCACCCGATTAACCGAGTAGCGTTGGATAACGCTAAACGGACACCTTAACTTCAAAAATTCATAAAACCTTCATTAGAGCTCCGAATTGAGTAATTCCAAAGCCTAATGGTAGATAAAGAAGTCTAGTTTCATCCCTCAAAATGTGAGGCAATTCCAATAAGTATCCAAAAAGTTATGCCAATTTTACTGAAATGTTGCCCAGTCCCCAAAAGGCAGCGACCGCCGCCAAAATGGCAGCGACCGCCGCCTTGCTGCAGATGCAAGTGGCCGACGGGACGTTTTTCTTGTGGGCGCCGGGGTTTTGGGAGCTGTTGTAGTATGGCTTGGGGACCAATCATAGCACCTTTGGGCAATGTCAACTATGGTTTGTCAACCCCTTTTGGATTGTTAGGCTTGATGTCAACTCTCTTTCTTGGATTATTAGGAAGATAGAACACTATAAATAGGGGTTGAAGATGATGGATTAAGGCATCCAAATCTCTCCTCTCTCCCTTTGAAACCTCTTCCATTATAAAGTTCAAGTGTTCTTCTTACTACTGTTGGCAAAAGCTCGTCGAAAGGTGGCCGGAGTTGATCGGAGGAAGCTTGCAAAGTCGCGCCGTTGTCACTGCAGTAGGCAGCGACCGCCGCCTACAGGGGCAGCGTCCGCCGCCAGGGGCAGCGACCGCCGCCAAGGGGGCAGCGCCCGCCGCCAGTGTCCTAGCTTACGTTTCGTCCCGGGCCGTTGCCTAGCCGTTGCTCGGGCCGTGCCTTGCCTTTGCCTTGCCTCTTGCCTTGTCTTAGGCCTTGTCTAGGGCCTTGCTAGCCTCGACTTCACGCCTCGATTAACGTTTTTAAGAACGTCTTAAGGCAAGTGGATGGTTCTTCGTTTCCTTACTCGATAATCGTGAAATTGCTTTCCGTTATCAAAATAATCGTTGGGATCAAACTTGTTTGCTAATAATTTGATTAGGATTATTATGCTCAGAAATAATGACCATTGTTATTATTTATTATTATTATTATTATCGAATAATAGACTTGGACTTAGGACTCCGATGATGTGTGGCCTTTGATTGTTTCAAGTCTCTTTTCGAGACTTTGCTCTAGATTAGCTTAAGTTAGGGATTGCCGGTTTAGTGATCCGCTGTCTCTCTATAACGTATTAGGAGGTATATCTCGTTATCGGCTCCTGATACTGGGTCATGACTCTACCTCTCTCCGAATAGAGAGGTGAACACTCTTGCAAAGTGTTGAGGATTAGGTTCCTCACTTCGGTTCGTCCCTCATTAGGGCTTGCCTATCTCTAAAAGTCACTAAGTGAAGTGCATTGATTTATAACTAATGAAAGATTAGTGCTTCGTGCATAGTAATCAATGAACGCGGGGTGATTAGTACAACTTGGAAAATCACTTCGGGTCCACATTATTGACAATCGCCTATCCAATCTGAATGCATGACTCGAGTTGTTAAAACGCCTATAAAATGGCAAGATGGGTTCAGGTGTTTAAGCGTCCTTGTGGCCACCTCCCTGTCGGCATCTTCGAGCTGTGATGAGGTTGATACGATTTGATTTATGTTGGATGCTTTTCAAACTCTTGAATGATTAAAGTTCCCAACAAATCAATAAACACATTTCTTTCTTAGGCGTTATCTCCTAATAACGTCCTATTCCAAGGAAGTTTTATCTTCTCTCGTTACCCTTCGTACACCGTGCCAAACACTTAAACCTCTCGCTTAAAGAGCCTTATGTGTTCCACTATAAAGAACCCTTGACTGTTGGGCATCAGTCGGTTTTCCGTTGGTCTATGATGCCCTCATGTCTAAACCTTTCTGAGAACCGAACTTTATTCTACCACTTGCTTAGTCTCGCGTTAGACTAACATCCCTTCTTTCTTTCCCAACTTTGTTGGCTGGTATTCCTTGCCTTTATGGGGATATTAGATAGGAAAGGGAAGGCTGTTCAGAAGGAAGCCGGGGACATCAAGATCTGCAGGAAGGAAGGAAGACAAGAAGGAAGGAAGGAAGAAGTCTTTAAAACGTCTTTTGTTTTGACCATACTTTATGGTTCCCACATGCTTTCGTCTCTCTTCGAGACTTATCTTTTCCGCTGCAACTCTTTACTTTTGTATTATCAAACAACTAAGGATGTAAGAGCCTTTGTAACCCAATCCAACTTTTGTTATAAAAATAAGATTTGGTTTTGTTATTCTCGTGTTATGATACTCAAGCCTTAAACGGCTTCGGACCGTGAAATCCGAGGTCGTTGGCGGTAATGCCCTTATGCTTGCCTTAAACGGCTTCGGACCGTGAAATCCGAGGTCGTTGGAGGTAATGCCCTTATGCTTGTGAAATCAGGGTGTTACAGTTGTGGTATCAGAGCTAAAACGATTTATCTTAAACCCGAAGTTTTATCAAACTTCCTTTAAACGATTTATGTTTTGAAATACTATTCCTATAGAAAGAGATTAGGAATAAACTTTTTCTCCTAGTTGAGTTTTCTTCTCCATCACTTTTAAAAATTCGAGGTTTACATCTAAACGTTGCTTTTAAACCAAACATCAAACATGATTTTTTTTCTTATTTATTAAAATTCCTACTTTCAAGTAGTCATATAAAAAAAAATTTACATCCTTAAAATTTTCTAATCTCCTTGTAACAGAATTCAAGGAGTTGACTTTCTACAAAATCTTCTCGTAACAGAATTCGAGAAATTGATTTTATTAAAACCTTCTTGTAACAGACTTCAAGGAGTGGTTTTGTTTTATAAATAACTTCCTTCCAAGTACCTTCGTCAGGCAATATAGAATTACAGATATTCTACATCTACATCTAGAAGTTGTGCTCTTTCCTCGTCCTAGTGCAACAATTGTGATTAATGGAAACAATTGTTCTTTACCACAGATGGTGAACACTCGAAGAAATATCAACCCGAATGTCAATGTCCTAGACGGGGGTGGTTACAAAGGAATGGAGTCTGGAGTTCGTGGAAACAACCAAGTGCCAGTAGCAGCTCCAACTTTGACTTTTGATGCCGTGAGCATTGCAATGTTCAAAGCCATGTTCCAACAGATGCTTCAAGAAGCGATACCTGAGGTTGTAGCAAATCAACCGAATGCCGCAGAGGCAATCTCCGTAATGAATCTAGGACCCAACCATGCTCGTTTTCATACATCTGAGTTCTACAAATCATTAAAGCTTTTTCTCTCTCTCAAGCCCGAGACCTTCAATGGTGCTGAAGAGCCTGCTAGCGCCCACTACTGGCTCTCTCATATAGAGAAGTTGCTTAGGAATACACATTGCACCGAAGTGGAAAAAGTGCAAATTGCAGCCTTGCAACTTAGGGACGAAGCTAATGAATGGTGGGAGAGTTCCAAACTCCTCAACCATCCCGATTTGAATTGGGCAATGTTCAAGGGAAAATTTATGAACCGATTCTTTTCGTCTGCAACGCAAGACGAGAAGCAAGATGAGTTGTATAATCCCAAGGTGGAGGGATTAAGTGTACTGGAGAGGGCGAAGAAGTTTGATCATTTGCTCCAATATGCCGGGCCGGAGTTTGCCACCGAGGAGCCGAAGTGTTGTCGCCTCCATAGTTGGATGAGTGATACTATCAAATCATGGATGATGACTCGTACCTTCTTATCGCTTGAGGAGTATGTTAATCATGCCTACAGACTGGAGGTCACCTTAGGCGAAGCTGAAAAGAAGAAGGATAGTGGGGGAATACCTTACTATCAGGGTCAAGGAGGATCCAAGCGGTCTGCAACACCGCAAGTGTCTGAATGGGCAAAGAAAAGCAAAATTGATCCATTCCTAAACGACTCTTCTAAAAAGTCTGGGCAAAAGAAAGGTTTCGTGGTTTGCCACAATTGCAGTGAACCGGGCCATATCAACAAAGACTGTACTAAACCTAAGAAAACTTGTTTCAACTGTGGAAAGGAGGGACATGTTCGTTCCTACTGTCGTTTGAACAAGGATGGGGCAAATCAGTCTGGGCCAGCGTCGGTTGCACAAAGTAACAGACTTCCATCTGGGTCTACCTTGACCACTTCAGTACCATGTACTACGAAAAATAAGGGAAAGACACCGATGCCATCTGCAAGTCCGGGACAACAGTTGTACGAGATGTACCAGTTCAACTTGCCTACTACCCTCGAAGAGTAGTTAGTCTCTTCTCAGTTCTTCCAAGCTTAGGGAGCTTGTGATCTGGATTAAGTCTTTCCTTAAACCCTTTTGTACCCTAACCATAACCGCTGTTTAGGTCTTGTAAGACGATTATTCTTCCTTGTGAAGATATCGCATTTTTGGAAATCTGTTAGGTGATTTTGGGCAATCCTGTATCCTTTGGAATACTAAATAAGATTATTATAATGTACTAAGTTCATAAGTGAATGGCGCATTATTAATCTTCGACTCTCGTCATTTGGTCTTCTCAAAACCTAGTTCAAGTGGGAAAGCCCTTAAATTTCTCTCGAAGCTTGAGTAGGCAGTCATCCTAGAAGTTGACTCGTTCCCCGAACCTGTGTATTGGATTTCACCGGTTGGGATGATGAAGTAAGCTGATAAGGTCCACGTACCGAAAGCTTATATGACACGATTTTCAATGTCATAAGGATAAAAATGGCTAGTATCATCGTAGTCAAGTGATCAGAACGATGACGTAGATAAGGTGCTTCTCGGCCCCGAGTATGTCTAGAAGACTACGTCGTTATCACTTTAAATCGATAAAAGAATGTTGGCAGATCAACAAAGTCGTACACAAGACTAAGTGACAACCTAAGAAACATGGGGAACCGTGCAACAGGAGCAAGTTCGTTTCCCAGATTTGATGTCATCTTAAAGAAAGAACCAGAGTTCTTTAAGGGGGTACTACCGCTTGTACTTCCTCTTCAAAATCGGATATTCTAAAGATGTACTCTTTCCTTTTACAGGCTGTTATGGCCCTGGCTAGTTTCGGGGTCGAAACTATTTTTAAGGGGGTACTGTTGTAATATCCGCAAATTTTATAAAATGGATCATGAAATTCTCCTTAGTTTTATGACTCAATTTTGTCTTTGGAACGACAAGAGAAAGGGCAATGGTCACCCGATTAACCGAGTAGCGTTGGATAACGCTAAACGGACACCTTAACTTCCAAAATTCATAAAACCTTCATTAGATCTCGGAATTGAGTAATTCCAAAGCCTAATGGTACATAAAGGAGTCTAGCGTCATTCCTCAAAATTTGAGGAAATTCCGATAAGTATCCAAAACGTTATGCCAATTTTACTGAAACGTTGCCCAATCCCCAAAAGGCAGCGACCGCAGCCAAAATGGCAGCGACCGCCGCCTTGCTGCAGATGCAAGTGGCCGACGGGACGTTTTTCTTGTGGGCGCCGGGGTTTTGGGAGCTGTTGTAGTATGGCTTGGGGACCAATCATAGCACCTTTGAGCAATGTCAACTATGGTTTGTCAACCCCTTTTGGCTTGTTAGGCTTGATGTCAACTCTCTTTCTTAGATTATTAGGAAGATAGAACACTATAAATAGGGGTTGAAGATGATGGATTAAGGCATCCAAATCTCTCCTCTCTCCCTTTGAAACCTCTTCCATTATAAAGTTCAAGTGTTCTTCTTGCTACTGTTGGCAAAAGCTCGTCGAAAGGTGGCCGGAGTTGATCGGAGGAAGCTTGCAAAGTCGCGCCGTCGTCACTGCAGTAGGCAGCGACCGCCGCCAACAGGGGCAGCGACCGCCGCCAAGGGGGCAGCGCCCGCCGCCAGTGTCCTAGCTTATGTTTCGTCCCGGGCCGTTGCCTAGCCGTTGCTCGGGTCGTGCCTTGCCTTTGCCTTGCCTCTTGCCTTGTCTTAGGCCTTGTCTAGGGCCTTGCTAGCCTCGACTTCACGCCTCGATTAACGTTTTTAAGAACGTCTTAAGGCAAGTGGATGGTTCTTCGTTTCCTTACTCGATAATCGTGAAATTGCTTTCCGTTATCAAAATAATCGTTGGGAACAAACTTGTTTGCTAATAATTTGATTAGGATTATTATGCTTAGAAATAATGACCATTGTTATTATTTATTATTATTATTATTATCGAATAATAGACTTGGACTTAGGACTCCGATGATGTGTGGCCTTTGATTGTTTCAAGTCTCTTTTCGAGACTTTGCTCTGGATTAGCTTAAGTTAGGGATTGCCGGTTTAGTGATCCGCTGTCTCTCTATAACGTATTAGGAGGTATATCTCGTTATCGGCTCCTGATACTGGGTCATGACTCTACCTCTCTCCGAATAGAGAGGTGAACACTCTTGCAAAGTGTTGAGGATTAGGTTCCTCACTTCGGTTCGTCCCTCATTAGGGCTTGCCTATCTCTAAAAGTCACTAAGTGAAGTGCATTGATTTATAACTAATGAAAGATTAGTGCTTCGTGCATAGTAATCAATGAACGCGGGGTGATTAGTACAACTTGGAAAATCACTTCGGGTCCACATTATTGACAATCGCCTATCCAATCTGAATGCATGACTCGAGTTGTTAAAACGCCATTTTATGGGTTCAGGTGTTTAAGCGTCCTTGTGGCCACCTCCCTGTCGGCATCTTCGAGCTGTGATGAGGTTGATACGATTTGATTTATGTTGGATGCTTTTCAAACTCTTGAATGATTAAAGTTCCCAACAAATCAATAAACACATTTCTTTCTTAGGCGTTATCTCCTAATAACGTCCTATTCCAAGGAAGTTTTATCTTCTCTCGTTACCCTTCGTACACCGTGCCAAACACTTAAACCTCTCGCTGAAAAAGGCCTTATGCGTTCCACTACAAAAAACCCCTTGACTGTTAGGCATCAGCCGGTTTTCCGTTGGTCTATGATGCCCTCATGTCTAAACCTTTCTGAGAACCGAACTTTATTCTACCACTTGCTTAGTCTCGCGTTAGACTAACATCCCTTCTTTCTTTCCCAACTTTGTTGGCTGGTATTCCTTGCCTTTATGGGGATATCAGATAGGAAAGGGAAGGCTGTTCAGAAGGAAGCCGGGGACATCAAGATCTGCAGGAAGGAAGGAAGACAAGAAGGAAGGAAGGAAGAAGTCTTTAAAACGTCTTTTGTTTTGACCATACTTTATGGTTCCCACATGCTTTCGTCTCTCTTCGAGACTTATCTTTTCCGCTGCAACTCTTTACTTTTGTATTATCAAACAACTAAGGATGTAAGAGCCTTTGTAACCCAATCCAACTTTTGTTATAAAAATAAGATTTGGTTTTGTTATTCTCGTGTTATGATACTCAAGCCTTAAACGGCTTCGGACCGTGAAATCCGAGGTCCTTGGCGGTAATGCCCTTATGCTTGTGAAATCGGGGTGTCCCTACAAGCATAAGGGCATACATCAAGGACGCCCCTACACCTCGTAGGGACGCCTGACCAAAGGACGTCTTTACCAAAGTAAAGAGCGTTCCTCAGTACTAACGATCCAACAATTGGTACCGAGGTCGTTGGCGGTAATGTCCTTTGGTCAGGCGTCCCTACACCTCGTAGGGACGCCTGACCAAAGGACGTCTTTACCAAAGTAAAGAGCGTTCCTCAAGACTAACGATCCAACAATTGGTATCAGAGCAGGCGCTCTAGATTCTTACTGAGTTGCAGGTAAAAATGGACATGGAACCTATAGGAATCTCCTTTGTGAAGCCTCCGCGCCTGACGGACGGCAATTTCAACCGCTGGAAGATTAGATTTGAGAACTTTGTAAGGAGTCAGAACTATCAGTGCTGGAAAGTGATCATGAAAGGCGACCTTGCCGTTCCTACTGACAAGAAGGATAAAGAGGACGAGTGGGGTCCTGATGAATTCAAGTTGATGGAAACAAATGCAAAGGCTATTTGCTTCCTTCAAGCGTCTCTTTGTGAAAGGGACGCCACCAGAATTAGCAATTTGGCAACTGCCAAACTACAGTGGGAAGCTCTTGAAAAATTCCACGTAGGAACTGCTGAGATGAGGGAAGACGTTCAGCTTGAAATCAAGAAAGAGTTCTATGCTTTCAGAATGCTACCCAACGAAACTGTCAATGACTATTCATACCGCTTTGAGCAACTTGTTACCAAGATGAGGAACTTAGGCGTTCCCGAAGCTGAAGTTTCAATGAGAAACAGAGTTCAAGTGGTTATTGATGGTCTAACAGGAAAGTGGAACTTTGATAGAACCACGTTCAAAGAGAATACAGCTAACAAGACTCTCGATATGGAAGAGATCTACGGGAAGCTAAGAGGATATGAAGCACGAAGGAACTCCGATTTAGCTAAGCTAGCAAGGAATCCTCAAATAGATATAGCATTGATAACATCAACACCAGAGTACGCTGAGTATCTTCGTCGTCATCAAGAACTTGCTTTATTGATAGAAGCCAACAAAAATGAGAACCATGAGAAGATGCGCGTTCAAGCGTTGAGAGAGAAGGAAAGCAAATCTAAGGAACAGCTTGATGAAGAAGAAGAACTTGCTCTTTTTCACAAAGTACTTCGTTCTTATGGCAAAAGGAACAAATATTTCAACAAACACAAGATGCCCAAGAAAGAAAGTCCCAAGTACACTGAAGCAGAAATGAAAGAACTTACCTGTTACAAATGTAACAAGAAAGGACACTTTGCTAAAAAATGTACAACGGGAATGTCCTCAAAGGAGATGAAGACAAAAGCCCTCATTGGAGCGTTCGCATCTGCATGGGATAACGTCAGTTCTGATGGTGAAGAACCTGATGAACAAGAGGCATACATAGCTCTTGAGGACGCCTCTGATAATGAACAAGTAGCATACATGGCTATGGAGGACGTCGAAGTTGTTGAGGAGGACGCTCCGAAATCTGAAAATGAGGTAACCCGTGAGTCTGTGATGAGTTCTTTAGAAAATTGTTCCAAGTCCAAGCTTATTAAACTCATTGGAAAAATCATGGATGAAAGTGTGATCATTCAAAATAGAATGGATGAACTGGAACTTGAAAATGAAAATATTGTGGTTGAATGTGAAAACTGTAGTTCAATGACCATTCATCTAGAGTCTTCATGTGAAGAAACTAAATCTCTGAAAACTGAAATTATGTGTCTTAAACTTGAGAACGCTAAGCTCAGGGAAGAAGTGAAAGTGTTGGGTAAGAGTCCCATGGTAGAAGAAGTTAGACCTATGGTCTTTGTCCCAGCCAAAAGGGGACCAGGCTATGAATCTGACACTAAGAACTCTCTTCCTAGCGACTTTGAGGCAAGCAAAACTTCAGAACTTGAACTTGAACGGGAGAAAACTAAGAATCTTCTTGAGCGAATTAGAGTCTTAGAAAGTGGAGAGTTAGGTCAAGAGGACTACTACACTAACTCCACAAGTCATAGGATCTACAAGAAAATTGCTAAGGGGGAAGGTTTTAAAGTTTGTAACCCTGAAAAGATGAAGAAGAACAAAATCCAGCGTCCCAATAAGAAGTACTATCTCGGTACTTACTATAGGACGTGTTGGTACTGTGGACAAGGAGACCACTTTAAATATGATTGTGTAAAACTGAAGGAAGACATTGAAAGTGGTAAAGCTGCTAGGACTAACATTGAGAATAATAAGTCCGTTCCTAAAGCTAACACTAGGCGTCCTAGACTGTCTAGGAGTTCTTTCCGCAAGCATGCTATTTCAAATGATGTGAATATAAATGACTACATGCCAGAACCAGAGTTCTATTATTGCAACGAACCAGGTAAGGAACACCTTGCCTGGGTCGCCAAACACTAACTTTGTTTTGGCAGGTGGAAGTGAGGGGACGCCCATGGATCATTGATAGCGGCGCCTCAAATCATATGACAGGAAGCCAGATCCATCTCACTTCTATCCAAAGTAGTGCCACGGGAGGAACTGTCTCGTTTGGCAACAAGGGCAAGGGAAAGATCAAAGGGACGGGAACTGCTATTCTTAATGCGTCCATCAAAGCATCAAATGTCAGTCTTGTTGAAGGACTTGGCTTCAATCTTCTTAGCGTCTCTCAAATGTGTGATCAAGGTGAAAACCTAGTCACATTTGATTCAAAGGAGTGCCTTGTTATCAACAAGAAATCAAACAAGGTTGTTCTCAAAGGAGTACGCCAGAACAATGTCTACATCTTCAACCAGGAGTTCAAGCCTAAATCAGAGTTGTGCCTATCTGCTTCAAAGGAGGACGCTGACCTCTGGCATCACCGTCTTGGCCATGTTGGACCAAGCACAATCCTTAAGTTACATCAAAGAAATCTTGTGAAAGGACTTCCCCGGATTGACCCTGAGAATGTTGAACAGTGTGAAGCCTGTATCAAAGGGAAGCAAACAAGAACGTCCTTCAAGTCTAAAAATGAAGTAAGTACGAAGAAGCCTCTGGAACTTCTTCATATGGATCTTTGTGGACCAATGAAGATGCAGAGCTACGGTGGAAAGAGGTACATTTACGTTCTCGTAGATGATTTTTCTCGATTCACTTGGGTTCTTTTCTTAGTGTCAAAAGCAGATTGTTTCAATGCGTTCAAAGTCTTCATCAAACAAGTGGAAGTTGCCCTAGAGACGCCTCTCAAAGCTCTAAGATCAGACCATGGGACGGAGTTCCAAAACTCGGAGTTCCTGGCCTACTGTGATCAACATGGAGTCTCTCACAACTTCTCAGCTCCAAGAACTCCTCAACAAAATAGAGTCGTTGAAAGAAAGAATAGGACGTTGGAGGATATGGCAAGGACTATGCTTTTAGCAAAAAACGTCCCTAAGTATTTCTGGGCAGAAGCTGTTGCTACAGCTTGCTATATTATCAATCGTGCCATGATCCGTCCATTATTGAAGAAGACGTCCTATGAGTTGTTGAATGGAAGGAAGCCTCGCATCGACTATCTCAGAGTTTTTGGGTGTAAGTGTTTCGTCCACAACAACGACAAAGAACGACTTGGAAAGTTTGATGCAAGGAGTGATGAAGCCATATTTCTTGGATACTCCCTCACAAGCAAAGCATATAGAGTTTTCAACAAAAGGACTCTAAAGCTTGAGGAGAGTATTCATGTTGTGTTCAAAGAGAGTTCTTCTCACAGAGAAAAACAAAGTAAGAAAGAACGCTCTTCCTCACAACAGCAGGACGACTCTGAAGACGAATTTGAAGATTGGTCCTCAAGAAAATACTATGTAGCTAAGGACGCTTCTCCAAATCCTGAAGAAGTTTCAGTGGACGCTCCTAGTGTTGTTCAAGGAGTTCCCTCTCAAAGTGAATCTCTAGTTCAACAAGATGTAGCTGAATCAAGTCAACAAGGCGAGCAAAGTCAAGGTGTGGACGCTCTCACTGAGGGGGAACACACTGAGGACTATGCTCAAGGCGATAGTGATGATTCTGATGGAGACATTGATCCAAGATTTGTTCAGCTATTCCAAAGGGAGTCCCGCTTCTCTAGGGACCACCCAACTACTCAGATTATCTCAGATCCTTCTCAAGGAGTTCAAACCAGGTCAGCTGCAAGCAAGTCCCAGAGTGCAAATTTAGCTTTTTGTGCTTTCAATGCCTTTATCTCTATGGTGGAACCAAAGAACATCAAGGAAGCACTCCAGGACGCTGACTGGATTCAAGCAATGCAAGAAGAACTTAATCAGTTTGAAAGGAACAAAGTTTGGTCCCTCGTCCCACGTCCCAAAGGCAAAAACATTATAGGGACGCGTTGGGTGTTCAGAAATAAACTTGATGAGAGTGGACGTGTGTCAAGGAACAAGGCAAGACTGGTGGCTCAAGGATTCAAGCAAGAGGAAGGCATAGACTATGATGAGACCTTTGCTCTTGTTGCTCGAATTGAGGCCGTTCGTCTTCTTATTGCCTTCGCCGCTCACAAAGGATTCAAGTTATTTCAAATGGACGTCAAAACTGCCTTTCTCAATGGAAAACTCAAGGAGGAAGTGTATGTTGCTCAGCCCCCTGGCTTTGAGGACGCCTCTCACCCAGACCATGTGTACTACTTAGAAAAAGCTCTCTACGGACTCAAGCAAGCCCCTCGTGCATGGTACGACAGGTTTGCGTCCTTTCTCTTGTCTCATAAGTACATAAGAGGTTCAATTGATAAAACTTTGTTCATTAAGAAAGTTCACAAGGACATTTTGATTGCCCAAGTCTATGTTGATGATATAGTCTTTGGTAGTACTAACATGAAACTTGTAGATGAGTTCAAGTCCTTAATGAGTAGTCCTTTTGCCCTTCTTCTCAACTTTCAAGGACTCTAATACGTTCAAGAAGGTTCTTAGTTTTCTCCCTTTCAAACTCTAACTCAGAGGTTTTGCTAGCTTCAAAATCACTAGGAAGAGAGTTCTTTGAGTCCGACTCATATCCTAGTCCTCTTTTGGCGGGGACAAAAACTGCAGGTTTTACAGCTTCAGTTATAGGTTTCTTTCCTAAAACTTTAACCTCATCCCTAAGATTGGCATTCTCAAGTTTGAGACACAGAACTTCAATTTTTAGGGACTTTGTTTCTTCAATTGAGGACTCTAGGTAAAAAGTCATAGTACTACAATTCTCACATTCAACTAAGATATTTTCAGCCTCAAGTTCATCAAGCTTTTGTTTCATTGAATAGCTTTCTTGCATGATTTGAGCAATAAGTTTAATCAGCTTTGGTTTTGAACACTTATCCAAAGAACTTATCATAGAATTATGGGTTACCTCTAGTTCAATTTTAGAGGCGTTCTTCTGAACAACTGGAGTATCTTCCATAGCCATATAAGCATGATGTTCAGCTGGCTCTTCATCCTCTGAATCAATGTCGTCCCAAGCACTTGTCAAAGAAGCAGCCTCAAAGGCACTTAGCAAAGCCTTCCTCTTCATATCTTTGGAGGCAAGTCCCGAGGTACACTTTTTAGCAAAATGACCTTTCTTGTTGCATTTGTAACAAGTGGGTTCTTTCATTTCAGCGTCAGTGTACTTTGGACTCTCTTTCTTGCAAGGCATTTTTGGTTTTGATGAGGCTTTGTTCCTTTTAGCCTAGGAACGGAGAGTGTTGTGCAAAAGAGCAAGTTCTTCTTCTTCATCGAGTTGTTCCTTTGACTTTCCTTGATTTTCTATTAACTCTTGAAGACGCAAGTTTTCACAATGCTCCTTTGTCTTGGCGTCCATCATCAAGGCTAGTTCCCCTTGCCGACGAAGATACTCAGCATACTCTGGCGTCCTTGAAGCCGTAGCCAAAGCTAGATCAGTTTGAGGGTTCCTTCCTAATTCAGCCATGTTTGCATTCCTCCTTGCTTCATACTGCCTTTGTTTTCCATAAATCTCTTCCATTTCAAGACTCTTGTTGGACTGATTCTCTTTTAAGGTAGTCCTGTCAAAGTTCCACACTCCAGTTAATCCATCGATTAACACTTGGACTTTGTTCCTCATTGAGATTTCAGCTTCAGGGATTCCCAAATTCTTCAACTTGGTAATGAGAGCTTCAAAACGGAAGGAGTAGTCCTTGACTGTTTCATTTGCAACATTTTGAGTGCATAGAAGTCCCTCTTGACTTCTAACTGGACGTCCTCTTTCATTTCTGCTGTTCCAACGTGGTACTTTTCAAGTGCTTTCCACTGTTGTTTAGTTGTAGCCAAGTTGCTTACTCTGGTGGCGTCCCTTTCGCAGAGAGCCGTCTACAAGAAGCATATCGCTTTCGCGTTTGTCTCCATCAGCTTAAACTCATCGGGACCCCATTCTTCTTCCTTGCCTTCCTTGGCAGCAGGAACTTTGAGATCACCGTTCTTAATCACTCTCCAGCATTGATAGTTCTGACTCCTTACAAAGTTCTCAAACCTTGTCTTCCAGCGGTTGAAGTTGCCATCCGTTAGGCGCGGAGGCTTCCTGCTATTGATTCCAATAGGTTCCATGTCCATTGTCACCTGTAACTCAACACAAATCTAGAGCGCCTACTCTGATACCAATTGTTGGATCGTTAGTATTAAAGGGGACGTCCTTTACTCTGATAAAGGCGTCCTTGAGAGAGGCGTCCTTAACAAGTATTAAGGGCGTCCTTAGATTTGCAGCGGAAATTAGAAACTAAACAGGTGAAGTAATAAGCAAGGAATGCGTCAATTTATAGAGGAACCACTTAAGAGCAAGTAGTCCTTGAGTGTAAACCTCTACCTCCTTGGAGGATTTTCGAATAGACTTTTCCTTTCTTGTTAAGCGTCCTTACAGTTATACTGGCGAGTTGTTTACACTTCTCTAGCACTTAGAGTACGTCCTAAGTCCACTAGTAAAAACTCCCTTAAGCCTATAACTGAAACCTCGCTTAATGTTCTAAAGGACTCTACTCACACGTCCCACAATACTTCGTAGGACTTCTCTTTTTCTTTTTGTTTTCTGTTTACAAACATTTTGTGATTTGATTACAAACTTCCTCTCGATCAAACACCTAGTCTAGAAGAGTTCTTGACTTGTTCTTGGTGTTCTTGATCGAAGTTGCTTTCACTCTGATTCTCTATGAATATTCTCTGAAAGCTTAAGTCACAATATATGCCTTGGGGCTATTTATAGGACTTCAGGAAGGGCGTCATTTCCTCTGACGATCATGCCATTCATGGACGTGGCTACAGGATCGGCTTCTACGTGGTATGGCGGTGATGAAGGGAAGCTTCATGTATCCAGCTGTTGAACTCCGCTACAGGATCGGCCTCCACGTCGTGATGGACTGATCTACAAGATCGGCTTCCACGTGTCCTTGATGATCAAACATTGTCGAGTGATGTCATCCTGTCGTGTTCTAAGTAAGGACGCTTGGAGTTGAGGCTTGCGTTTCTACTTGCTTGTGGACTGCGTCCTTGGCTCAAGTAGTAACTTAGCTCGTCCTTACACATTGAAGTTGGCGTCCCTTCACCTCAGGGACGTCCACACACTTGTTGTCCTTTTCATCACTAGCGTTCCTGAGCACTTGGACAACTTTAGTAGAATCAAAATGAGTTTGCCATATCAACACTAAGCGACGGTTGTGTGGGCACAATATCAAGTACAAAGCAGTCCTTGATATCGTCCCAACAATTAAAAATTGGAATTCTTAAACAATTGAACTGTTTCAAACTTATACAATAATTTGATCAGGGCCGGCTAGAAGAGTGGGCGAGGAGGGGCGGTCGCCATGGACCCTCGAAAACTAGAGGGCCCGTTTTAGAAAAAAATTAATATTTGTTAAATTATGTTCATTAAAATTAAAAAGGCTTAATTAAATATCTAATTTAAAAAATATATTTGAATTATAACATCATTCTTATTTAAGTGATACATTTTTGCAAATTTTAGCTACTCTCGTTCAATGCTCAAGAGAAGATAAATCAAAGATAGGCTTTTTTGTAATTGTTTATATATTATGTTAAATATACACCTTCTACATATGTATGCTTCTAAACAAATTGAGCTAAAATATTAATATCATATTTAGTCTATATTATTTTTTCAACGTAGTTGATTTTTCTAATTATAACTTGTTTATTTAGTTTTGAAAAAAGATGCTTGTAAATATAATGTAACGAGTCCCTAATTTAAAAACGTGGATTGTATCCCCTTAATATTAACAAGGTTTAATTATATCGTATTAAGTTAATATCTTTTTTATAAATTAATTAGATTATAATAATATTTAAAAACAATAAAATTATAACTTATATTAAAAGCCCTCTAATTTTATTTCGCCGTTGGGCCCCGAAAATATTTGAGACGGAATTGAATTTGATAGGACCTAATCCAAGATGATCCATAGCCTGATTAGGAACCCGTACTGAACCCTAACATAAAATAATCGAATCCGAATTAGACAAAACCGAGCTATATTTCCGGTATGGATAAGCCTTAACGTCACTTTCTCTAAAGATGAAGGGAAGATATGAAAAGCCTTCACGTGTTGGGTTCTGAGGAAAGCGTGGCCCATGTGCTCCTTTCAGACTTTTACTTGGCATAATTTTAAATCTATTATATATATTTAACCACTAAGGATTGAAACCCTCTCATTGTGCCACCTAGGATTTAGCCACATGTCGTTCCCACATTACGCCACCTAAGATTTTGTCACGTGTCATCATATTATGAAACCACATCATTTATTTTTATTTATTAATTAAGCCATGTCATATAGATTTTGTACACATCATATCTATGCTTTTAAAAAATTCCACGTCATATTTGTCTAATTATTTTTAAGCAATGTTATATTACTAACAATTGGAATTAAAATGGTAAGATTTAGTTTAAAAATATCAATTCTTAGCAAATCAAATTTTATATTATGAATATACACTTTTTTGTTTAAAAAATATGTCATTTACACGTACTAAATTTAGTTTAAAACATATCAACATGTCATTTACACGTACTAAATCTTACCATTTTAATTCCAATTGCTAGTAAATCAAATTTAAAAATTAAATAAATAATGTACTGAAGATTAGTTTCCATAAATTGTGAGATCTTTATGACTAAATACTAGATAATATGATATCATTTTAGGTTAGAATAAATATGTATGATTTGTTTGGGCATTCTTGACTTGATTTCAACATTTTAAATACCAAATTTGTAATTAATCTTGATAAAATCTGTATTTAAAAAATATAAAATAAGTAATGGGAAGATTTGTTTTTATGTTGAGATTCCTTTTTGTACGTGGCTAACTCTAATTAGATCCAATTTTTTTTATAATCAAAATTCAGCAAATAGAACGTTTTGTTTGTTTCCATGTTTTGAGTATTTTGGATCGTCCATATCTAAATCATAATTAGTTCTGATTTAGATTTGATTTGCTATATTGTTATGAATATACACTTTTATTTTTAATAATTCTCTCATTTTCCAGCTATTTAACCCTATCAATTGAGTAAATAAGAAAACTTAACCATCTCTTTTTGTCATCAATCTATGGAACAGTTATTAATTTATTCTATTCTCATATCTCATCAATTGCATCTAAAATTAAAATCATCTGATACATTTGAAGAATATATTAGAATTTGGATAATTTATTTTCATTCTATACTATATATTAAAGTCGAGACCTTTTGAGCTTTCACGTTAATTTTGGTCTCACCTCATATCTATACTAATTATAAATCAATTACTCCATTTTAAAATTTATATATCCTTATTACTTTTACAATTAAAAAATTATCATATGTCTCTATCCAATTACCATATATCAATATATCAGAGTAATATATATATCCATCATCTATCAAAATAATATCTTAAATATATAAATTATCTAAATAATATCTATTTATTCAATCTAGATGCCGGTGCTCATTGATAGGCAAAAAAGCAGAGATTTTTGATTGCCCGGAAAGACTTGGTTTATTTCGATAAACTTTTTTATTTCTATCTCGATGAATCTCTGCAGCACAAGCATCTGGTACAAAGCATTGCATTCTTTAATCACAGTTGTGGCGTGAAAGAGTTCGTCACTGGATCAACTTTGTTAAATACATTACAAGATGTTTTTCCATACTTTCCGCATTCAGTTTTCGCTATTTCCACACCTGCTAATCGATCATCCTAAAAAATTTGTAAATATTAACACATGAATAGATTATAAATTGAAAATCATATACAGAGGAGAGAAAAGAATAAAAAGAGAAAAGGTATTTGATCCACGTATGAGACGAATTTGTTTGATATGTGAATTTGCCAACATATGTGTTGGGACGATATTAAGGACGCCAGTCGTTAATATCTAAACCAATAATAATCGTCCCTTGTTTTGATAATGACAAACTTAAAGGTATTTGATAAGCTGTCCAAGTGTTGATCTCAGGTAAGTCCAGTGGACGCACATGAGCGAAAAGGACAACAAGTGAACGGCAGTCCCTAAGCTACAGGGATGCACGGTTCCAGGACTTCCAAGGATAAACGTAATTGGCGAAGTTCCTGCGCAGATAGGACGGCGTCCTCATCAAGAAGGGACGCGTGCCAAAATACGAACGAAGTTCAAATTCAAATCAAGGCCACCCCAACATGATTACATCACGTCCGGCCGTAGTCCTCAGAAGGAAGCTTCCTTTGTCTGGGCACGTGTAGACAATGCCAAAGACGTCGCTTTCCCAACGATGGTCCCCTACCCACGCGGAGGCTTCCCAAGCGTCAACAGAGTTGACTTCCTCAAGAGGCTCATCGCACCGTTGATCAAAGGTCAAGGATCCTGCCCAATCTTAGAGGACGCTAGAGGACAAGAACCACTTCCGCTATAAATACCCTCCCAAGGGTATGCATAGCGTTGGTGGACTTTGAAGACTTTCTCTCAAGCTCTCCCGAAGCATTCAAGAACACCAACGAAGATCGAGAAGATCAAGTGAGCTTGAAGCAAGAGAAAGAAAGTCCAACCACATCAAATCCAATACAAACCACAAATCTGTTAGAGTTGTAGTTTGCCTCTCACAACGGACCGTGAGAGACGTGAGTGATAGCTTCCTTATAGCTAAGAGTGTTAGGTTGCTTGTTAGGTTGAAAGGAGTGTTACTAGTGAGACTAAGGACGGACGCTTAGCTCAGAGAAGTGTAACGACTCGCCTAAGTTGTAAGGACTCACTCTCAATAAGATAAGGGACGGCTATTGAAAATCCTCCAACGGAGGTAGAGGTTTACCCACAAGACTAGTTGGTCTTAGTGGGGTTCCTCTCTAAATACTTGTGTCCACTTATCCTGTTAAGTCTTCTTTCCGCTGCACTAAAGGACGCCCTTAACCCAGTTAAGGACGCCCTCATTAACTGACTTACGATCCAACAATTGGTATCAGAGCCGGCGCTCTAGATTCTTACTGAGTTGCAGGTAAAGATGGACATGGAACCCATTGGAATCTCTTTCACAAAGCCTCCACGTTTGACGGACGGCAACTTCAACCGCTGGAAGATCAGATTTGAGAACTTCTGTAGAGGTCAGAACTATCAATGCTGGAAGGTGATCATGAAGGGTGACCTCAAAGTCCCTGAGGACAAGAAAGACAAAGAGGACGAGTGGGGTCCCGATGAATTCAAGCTAATGGAAACTAATGCTAAGGCTGTATGCTTCCTTCAAGCGTCCCTTTGTGAGAGGGACGCCACCAGAGTCAGCAACTTGCCAACGGCAAAACAGCAGTGGGAAGCTCTCGAGAAGTACCACGTAGGGACCGCTGAGATGAAGGAAGACATTAAGCTTGAAATCAAACGAGAGTTCTATGCCTTCAGAATGCTGCCTAATGAAACTGTCAAGGACTACTCGTACCGCTTTGAAGCCCTTGTGACCAAGATGCGAAACTTGGGCATCCCAGAAGCTGAAATTTCTATGAGGAACAGAGTTGGAGTAGTCATTGATGGACTCACAGGGAAATGGAATTTTGATAGGACTACGTTCAAGGAGAATACAGCCAACAAGACCCTGGATATGGAAGAGATCTATGGGAAGCTGAGAGGCTATGAAGCAAGAAGGGAAGCCGATATGGCTGAATTGGCTAGGAACCCTCAGACAGATCTTGCCTTAATGACATCAACACCAGAGTACGCCGAGTATATTCGTCATCAACAAGAACTCGCTATGATGGTGGAAGCAAATAAGAATGAGAACCGTGAAAGGATGCGCGTTCAAACTTTGAAAGAAAAAGAAAGCAAGTCTAAGGAACAGCTTGAAGAAGAAGAAGGACTTGTTCTCTTTAACAAAGTTCTACGTTCTTTTGGCAAAAGGAGCAAACATTTCAACAAGAACAAGATGCCTAAGAAAGAGAGTCCCAAGTACACAGAGGCAGAGATGAAAGAACTTACTTGTTTTAAATGTAACAAGAAAGGACACTTTGCTAAAAGATGTACAACGGGAATATCCTCAAAGGACATGAGGACGAAGGCTCTCATTGGAGCGTTCGCATCTGCATGGGATAATGTCAGTTCAGATGATGAAGAACCCGATGAACAAGAGGCATACATAGCTGTTGAGGACGCCTCTGATAATGAACATATAGCACTCATGGCTATGGAGGACGTCACAGTTGTTGAAGAGGACGCTCCGAAATCGGAAAATGAGGTAACCCGTGAGACCATGATGAAGTGTTTAGAAAAATGCTCTAAGTCCCAGCTTATTAAACTCATTGGAAAAATCATGGAAGAAAGTGTGAGCATGCAAAATAGAATGGATGAAATGGAACTTGAAAATGAAAACATTGTGGTTGAATGTAAAAGTTGTAGTCCCATGACAATTCAACTAGAGTCCTCTTGTGAGGAAATCAAGTCCCTAAAAACTGAAATGATATGTCTCAAACTAGAGAATGCTAACCTTAGAGAAGAAGTCAAAGTGTTAGGAAAGAGTCCTATCATTGAGGAATTTAGACCAATGGTGTTTGTCCCAGCCAAGAAAGGACTAGGCTATGAGTCTGACTCTAGGAACTCCCTCCCTAGCGACTTTGAGGCAAGCAAAACTTCAGAACTTGAGTTGGAAAGGGAAAAGACCAAGAATCTTCTTGAAAGAATTAGAGTCCTAGAAAGTGGAGAGAAAGGTCAAGAGGACTACTACACTAACTCTACTAGTCATAAGATCTACAAGAAAATTGCTAAGGGGGAAGATTCAAAAGTCTGTGACCCCCAAAAGATGAAAAAGAACAAAATCCAACGTCCTAACAAGAAGTACTACCTTGGTACTTACTACAGGACGTGTTGGTATTGTGGACAAGGAGATCACTTCAAATATGAATGTTTGAAACTAAAGAAAGACATTGAACGGGGAGAAGCAGCTAGGACTAACGTTGAAAATAATGAGTCTGTCCACAAGGCTAACCCCAGACGTCCTAAACGTTCTAAGAGATCTTTCCGAAAGCATGCTATTTCAAATGATGTGAATATAAATGACTACATGCCAGAACCAGAGTTCTATTTCTGTAACGAACCAGGTAAGGAACACCTTGCCTGGGTCGCCAAACACTAACTTTGTTTTGGCAGGTGGAAGTGAGGGGACGCCCATGGATCATTGATAGTGGCGCCTCAAATCACATGACAGGAAGCCAGATCCATCTCACTTCTATCCAAAGTAGTGCCACGGGAGGAACTGTCTCGTTTGGCAACAAGGGCAAGGGAAAGATCAAAGGGACGGGAACCGCTATTCTCAATCCGTCCATTAAAGCTTCAAATGTCAGTCTTGTTGAAGGACTTGGCTTCAATCTCCTAAGTGTCTCTCAAATGTGTGACCAAGGTGAAAACCTAGTCACATTTGACTCAAAGGAGTGCCTCGTTATCAACAAGAAGTCCAACAAAGTTGTTCTCAAAGGAGTACGCCAGAACAATGTCTACATCTTCAACCAGGAGTTCAAGCCTAAATCTGAGTTGTGCCTATCTGTGTCAAAAGAGGACGCTGACCTCTGGCATCGCCGGCTTGGCCATGCTGGACCAAGCACAATCCTTAAGCTACATCAAAGAAATCTTGTAAAAGGACTTCCCCAAATTGATCCGGAGAAAATTGAACAGTGTGAAGCCTGTATCAAAGGGAAGCAAACAAGATCGTCCTTCAAGTCCAAAAACGAAGTCAGTACGAAGAAGCCTTTGGAACTTCTTCATATGGATCTTTGTGGACCAATGAAGACGTTGAGCCATGGTGGAAAGAGGTACATTTACGTTCTTGTAGATGATTTTTCTCGATTCACCTGGGTTCTTTTCTTAGCATCAAAAACAGATTGCTTCAACGCATTCAAAGTCTTCATCAAACAAGTAGAAGTTGCTCTTGAGACGCCTCTCAAAGCCATAAGATCAGACCATGGGACGGAGTTTCAGAACTCAGAGTTCCTGGCCTACTGTGATCAACATGGTGTCTCACACAACTTCTCGGCTCCAAGGACTCCTCAACAAAATGGCGTTGTGGAAAGAAAGAATAGGACGCTGGAGGATATGGCAAGGACTATGCTGTTAGCTAATAGCGTCCCCAAGTACTTTTGGGCGGAAGCTATTGCTACAGCTTGCTACATTATCAATCGAGCCATGATCCGTCCTTTGTTGAAGAAGACGTCCTCTAAATTATTGAATGGAAGGAAGCCTCGCATTGACTATCTCAGAGTCTTTGGGTGCAAGTGCTTTGTTCACAACAATGATAAAGAAAGACTTGGAAAGTTTAACGCAAGAAGCGACGAGGCCATATTCCTTGGGTACTCCCTCACCAGCAAAGCATATAGAGTCTTCAACAAAAGAACTCTAAAGCTTGAGGAGAGCATCCATGTTGTGTTCAAAGAAAGCTCCTCTCACAAAGAAAAACCAAAGAAGAAAGAACGCTCATTATCCCAACAACAGGACGACTCTGATGATGAAGTTGACTTTGGGTCCTTAGGAAAATACTATGTTCCTAAGGACGCCTCTCCAAACCCTGAAGAAGTCTTAGTGGATGCTCCCAGTGTAGCTCAGGATGATGTGGGTGAATCAAGTTTGCAAGGCGATCCACGTCAAGGAGTGGACGCTCCACCTGAGGGGGAACACTCTGACCCTCTCAATGAAGAAAATGAGTATGACTCCGATAACTCTGATTGGACGGATCCTAGAAGTACTCCTGCAAAGGACGCTACTAATAAGGGATCCAACCTTTCAAGACTTCATCCAACAGATCAAATCATCTCAGATATCTCAAAAGGAGTCCAAACAAGATCAGCTGTGAATCAGTCCCATAATGCCAACATAGCGTTCTGTGCATTCAACGCCTTTGTGTCCTTAATTGAACCAAAGAACATAAAGGAGGCACTTCAGGATGCTGATTGGATCCAAGCCATGCAAGAAGAACTCAATCAATTTGAGAGAAACAAGGTGTGGACCCTCGTCCCTCGTCCGAGGAACAAAAACATAATAGGGACAAGGTGGGTCTACAGGAATAAGCTTGATGAGAGTGGTCGTGTCTCAAGAAACAAAGCAAGGCTGGTGGCTCAAGGCTATAGGCAAGAGGAAGGAATTGATTATGATGAGACCTTCGCTCCTGTGGCCAGAATAGAAGCCATTCGCCTCCTCATCGCCTATGCCGCTCACAAAGGGTTCAAGCTTTTTCAGATGGACGTCAAGACAGCGTTCCTCAACAGCAAGCTTAAAGAGAAAGTGTACGTTGCCCAACCCCCAGGATTTGAGGACGCTGATCACCCTGATCATGTGTACTTCTTGGACAAGGCACTCTATGGACTCAAGCAAGCCCCTCGTGCATGGTACGATAGGTTTGCGTCCTTTCTCTTGTCGAACGGGTACACACGAGGTAACATTGACAAAACCCTGTTCTTAAAGAAAGTCCTTAAAGATGTGTTGATTGTCCAAGTCTATGTCTTTGGAAGCACTAACATGAAACTTGTAGAGGAATTCAAGAACTTGATGAGTAGTGAGTTTGAGATGTCCCTCATAGGAGAACTCAACTTCTTCTTGGGACTCCAAATCACTCAGCTCAAGGAAGGGACGCGCATTCACCAACAGAAGTATATTCGTGAAATGCTCGAGAAATATGGGATGAACTCATCAAAGCCCATTGATACTCCCATCTCCCCCAACACTCGTCTTTATGCTGATGAAGAAGGCAAGAGTGTGGATCAAAAGCTCTACAGAGGAATGATAGGGTCCTTGCTTTACCTAACGGCAAGTCGTCCCGATATCATGTTTGCTGTGTGCTTGTGCGCCCGTTTCCAAGCAAATCCAAAGGAGTCCCATATGCAAGAGGTCAAAAGAATTTTCAGATATCTCAAGGGACGGGATGACCTATGCCTATGGTATCCCAGAAGGACGTCCCTAAACCTGGTAGCGTACTCTGACGCAGACTACGCTGGCCATGTGGTGGATAGGAAGAGCACCTCGGGAATGGCTCAATTCCTGGGCTCTTGTCTTGTGTCTTGGGGATCCAAAAAGCAAAACTCCGTGGCTCTCTCTACTGCGGAAGCTGAGTACGTGGCTGCTGCTTTGTCCTGCTCACAAGTCCTATGGATCAAGTACCAACTTGAAGATTATGGTACGTTCCTCAACACAGTCCCTATCTTGTGTGATAACACTAGTGCTATAAGTATTGCCAAGAATCCTGTTCATCATTCTAGGACAAAGCATATTCATATAAGACATCATTTCCTTCGTGATAATGTTGAACTTGGATTAATTAGAGTGGATCATGTTAGGACTGAGGACCAAGTGGCCGATATTTTCACAAAAGCACTTGATAGACGTCCCTTCGAGCACCTTAGGTTGCTCTTGGGGATGATAACTTTTAAATGATGAAGTCCCGTTATATTATTTCTATGATTGGCTATGTTTTGTTGAGAACTCGTTTTAAAGTATGTCATGCATTAAAGTCATCTTTAAAGGACGCTAGTCTAAGACATCTGTTTTACTTATGTTTTGAACGATGTTCATTTCGCTTTTCATCTCAAGAGTATCCCTGATCACCTTACCCTCATTACAAGCCGAAATGATGGAAACTCTAAGCTTACCTAAGCCGAGAATCCTGCAAACGCGTCCTATGAACTTTCTTTGTTTTATCTTTACGGGACGTACTTGCTTGATTTTCAAAAATGGTTCTAAGTGATCAAAGGGACGCGTGTTAAGAGCCGAAGAACAGTCCGTACAGAGTTCTAAGTTCAGAGGTTATGATCAGTCTTTGGGACGCCAACTGAGGACGCTGCTTATGACGAGGACGAGCTCGATGGTATGAGCGTCCCTGATGAGGCCGAGAAGCATCCTACGAAGTATCTGATGGGAATGATGATCGAGAACCAGTGCATGATGATTGACTTAATCCAGCAGGTTCACGACACCCTCCACACCCACACAGAACTTTTGGAACGCAACAATGAGCTCCTTGCGCAGAATAACTATCTTCAGGAGCAGAATCTCAAGGCTCTCGGCAAGTGTCCCCGAAAATGATCACCTCCCCCCTCTCTAACCCTGAAACAGTTTATCGCTTGTTTTTGTTATTTTTTTTCTTAAGACTTTGGGACGATGTCCCCGTTTGGACCATTCTGATTGTAATGACCGTACTCTCTCTTCATGAATGCAGTTTATTACGTTTGTGATTCATTTTGTCTAAGCGTTCCTTTCTTTAGTTATGACTTCGTGCATGCATGCTTTTCAACTTGTTCTCCTTTTCGATGATGCCAAAAGGGGGAAGTATAGTTTTGTAGAGATGCGATTATTATTAAGTTGTCATAGAAAGCATGTGTTTAGGGGGAATTTCGACCAAGTCCAAAGGACGCTAGTTAAGAACAAAATAGGACGCACTTAAAAGACAGTGTTGCTGCCAACCTAAGCTAAAAGAAAATCAAAGTGTAGTTCCTCATGCTAAAAGCTTTACTTCTGTGCGCATCATTTGAAAGAGTTTGTCATCATCAAAAAGGGGGAAATTGTTGGGACGATATTAAGGACGCCAGTCGTTAATATCTAAACCAATAATAATCGTCCCTTGTTTTGATAATGACAAACTCAAAGGTATTTGATACGTTGTCCAAGTGTTGATCTCAGGTAAGTCCAGTGGACGCACATGAGCGAAAAGGACAACAAGTGAACGGCAGTCCCTAAGCTGTAGGGACGCACGGTTCCAAAACTTCCAAGGATAAACGTAATTGGCGAAGTTCCTGCGCAGATAGGACGGCGTCCTCATCAAGAAGGGACGCGCGCCAAAATACGAACGAAGTTCAAATTCAAATCAAGGCCGCCCCAACATGATTACATCACGTCCGGCCGTAGTCCTCAGAAGGAAGCTTCCTTTGTCTGGGCACGTGTAGACAATGCCAAAGACGTCGCTTTCTCAGCGATGGTCCCCTACCCACGCGGAGGCTTCCCAAGCGTCAACAGAGTTGACTTCCTCAAGAGGCTCATCGCACCGTTGATCAAAGGTCAAGGATCCTGCCCAATCTCAGAGGACGCTAGAGGACAAGAACCACTTCCGCTATAAATACCCTCCCAAGGGTATGCATAGCGTTGGTGGACTTTGAAGACTTTCTCTCAAGCTCTCCCGAAGCATTCAAGAACACAAACGAAGATCGAGAAGATCAAGTGAGCTTGAAGCAAGAGAAAGAAAGTCCAACCACATCAAATCCAATACAAACCACAAATCTGTTAGAGTTGTAGTTTGCCTCTCACAACGGACCGTGAGAGACGTGAGTGATAGCTTCCTTATAGCTAAGAGTGTTAGGTTACTTGTTAGGTTGAAAGGAGTGTTACTAGTGAGACTAAGGACGGACGCTTAGCTCAGAGAAGTGTAACGACTCGCCTAAGTTGTAAGGACTCACTCTCAATAAGATAAGGGACGGCTATTGAAAATCCTCAAACGGAGGTAGAGGTTTACCCACAAGACTAGTTGGTCTTAGTGGGGTTCCTCTCTAAATACTTGTGTCCACTTATCCTGTTAAGTCTTCTTTCCGCTGCACTAAAGGACGCCCTTAACCCAGTTAAGGACGCCCTCATTAACTGACTTACGATCCAACAATATGATATGAATTTGATTCACGCACATGGTGTATTTGATCTACGTTTGATCACAAAAATATGTGTAGTAGCCAATTGTTCTTTTATATATTACTTATCTTTTTAATTGTCTTCTTAATTTATTCAAATAAGAAGTAATTTCAGAAAATCGAATTTAAAAAATAATTTTAAAATCAAATCCCTTTTTCTCGATTAATTATTATTAATTTATATTTTATCTCTCATATTTAAACTAATAAATTTTGTTCATGTTATTTAAATTAATACAATTTCATTTCTTATTATCGATATTTGTAAAAGACATGTTTAAAATTTTGAATTTTTAAAAGATATTCTATCCTTTTTTATATATTAGTTGTGTTTTTAATTGTCTTTTTAATCTCTTTATGTAAGAAGTAATTAAAGTTTTCGATTTTAAAAATGGAAGCCCTTTTTTGATTAACTTATTATTTTTTATCTTTGATATTGAATCAACTTATATTTATTATCTTTTACTTAACTTATATATTATCATATTTATAAGAACTTAGCTTTTATCTTTCGTAATAAAATAACGGTTGATTAATTTTTTTTATTTATTTCAATATATAAAGGCATTAGAATCATATTAGACCCATTTTATATTTATAAAACTTATTTTACATTATTTCTTTATATATTTTATTTAAATAACAATTCATTGTAATTATATCTCATATCTCATATTAATAAAATATAGTATTAAAATAAAAGTATATGATCAACCAAAGATATCAGTTAAAAACATCTTATTTTGTATCACATTAACTTATAAGATAATGCCTCAAAATTATGATATTAGGCATAATGATATATATATATATATATTAATCATAAAGAATTTAGAGGATGAAAAAAATTTAGAGGATGAAAAAATAGTGAATTTTATTTAGTAAGGTATTCTATAGTTACAATATAATTTTATATTTTTATAATTTAATATGTGTGGTCATATAAATAAGATAAACAATCTCTTTTTTTGTCTAGGAAAAAAGAAACATTTTCATATTACATTAACATTTTCAGTATCTGTCCACTCATTAATATCCTATTTGAAATAAAAATAAGTTTAAAATGTGAAACGTGACTATGTTAGTAATAGTCGTGCATGGCACGACGGGTACCGCCAGTTATTAGTAATTACCCAATTTTAAAGTATTGTCTCATTTAAAACGATGCTATTACTATGCCTGCAATTGCATTGCCAATAGGTAAAGTCTATCCGTGCAAATAGGAAAATAAAGCTTACCCATCCATGATCCATCCGTCCTAAGCATAATCCGTACGTGCGTACAGAAAAGCAGTTAAACCAGCTTGATTAATAAAATAACCTCTAACTTCTTAATCGTGAGTCGTGACATGTGCCGACCGATTTCATTTCATTATACACCCACTACAAAGCTAATTGCTGATAAATATCATTCTCATTCTATATGATCAAATAATGTCATTTTAGTTCTAGCTAAAATGAGGTGGTTGATTACTTGAATTGTGTCGGGCAGTTGATTGCTCTTGCCGCCGTATATACGTTACCTCATTTCAAAAAAACTAAAACAGAACACTTGTTAATTTAGATTCTGTTCAGGGTAAATTAAAGCAGAACAATGCATTATCATACACGTACTATAATATGATTTATTGTCAAAATTCTAATGATGAACAATTAATTGATCACTTTTTTTTCAACTTCAGTTTTTATATATAGTACGGTGCTACATAGTAATTTGAAATTCCTGCATTTTTTTCCACCTAATAATATTAGTTATTCTGCTTTGTTTTTTCTATAAGTTAAGTTACTAATAATTTTGTCTTTAAAAATTAGAATCCTGATTGGGTTTCGAAAAACTCTATAAGCCATTTTTCCAAATAATAATTTAAGTAAAATTTATATAACCCAAGTAAAACTTGTTATTGCTGTGGTAGAAAATATCTTCCTTTTTGTTTGTGGTCGAAGTGGTAGAAAATATCTTGAATGCGCTAAAATATCAGCTTTGGTTGTTCATGTTGGGTAGAAACATGCATGAAAAGATTAAAAAAAAAGAGAAAAAGGAAAAAGAAAAGTCTTCCACGTTTGATTGCTTGGCTCAACTCACGGATGTTGCCGACCTCTTTCGTTCCTTTCCACCCTCTTCCACATTTATATTACTAAAATTTATTTAATGGGTAGAGAAAAGTTTTGAATAATTGGCCTACTTTATGTCGAAAGTAGTTAAGTACGTAATTGTGTATTGTACCATCACGCATTGGTTTTGGCTTTATTGAATGGAGCTACCCATAGACTTTTAGGCTCCAGATATAAATACGCAAGGAGGGGGCAAGTATACGGGGTTCAACTTCAAAACCCCATTGATGATCGAAGCACATCGAAGTTTTTTGTTAGTAATTAGTATATCTAGCTAGTTCGCATTGGTTTAAGAAGACCCGGCCCGTAGCTAGCTAGCTAGGTTAAGAAGAGCGACCGATCGAGATCGAGCGATCGATATATATAGAGAGAATGGCTACATCGTGGGTGAAGAGCATCGCATCTCCGTTTAAGAAGGCTTGCACCTTTCTCAACCAGCAACCTCCTAGAGAGAAGAAGTCCAAGGACCACGGTACATTCTCTTGGTCAATTTAGAGAAAGCTTGATTTTTCTTAATTTCTTGAATCAGATTAACTTGATCCATGTCAATCCTTAATTATTACCTCAATTAATTATTGATTGTGCCCATGTACGCTTAGAAAGTTCAGGGATAGTTTCGCCTAATCTATTTTAGAAAAACATTTTAAAATAGTTTCAAAACTTGGCATTCTAGCAGTTGTGTGCCCACATGAACGAACATACTCCTCCGTATTAATTAGCCGAACCATTCAGTAAAAGAACCTCATATATACAACAGACAAAGCAAAGAGATTAGCTCGGTTCATATAATTAAAAAGTATTGCATGATTATTTCAAAAATGCTAATTACTGTATAAAGTTTAGGCTTGTTCTAGCTAGAACAGTTTTATACTCGTTTTTTAATTTTTACACTTCCGTATGAATCATTTCCGCCGCAGCCAAGGGTGTCCCCGTATCGTGATCCCTGGATTCCCCTAAAGGGAAGTTACGGTGGGTGGGATAGTATTGTTGTTGTTGCATTTGTTGAAATCTATCTGTAAAGTTATTATACATATGTGTGTGCGCCTGTATGGGGAGTGATTTGGAAGATTTAACTCCATATATAGGGTAATTGGTTGGGAAGTATAAAGGCAATAAGTGTTGATGATGTGTTGATGTATGTATATTAATTGGCAGGGGGGCATGAGGAGGAGAATAAGGGGGGGATGGACTTGCAAGGAGAGGTGATGGCATGTGCATATGCGGATGTACAGGTCATGTGGTCTTTGCTCGACAAGTCCAGGCCTACCACCTGCAATGTCAACTCATGATCCATCATGATATTACCATCATCATCACCCTCATCATCATCATCATGGGTTGTCGATGCGATGCCATGTGAACCACTCCTTGTAGATAACATTTGGATGCTGTTGATGGGATTTTTTAGATCAAGGGAGATGGAAAACCATTATCTCAAAAAAAAAAAAAACTACATTTTCATGTTCCGCATTTTCAATTATGCCACGTATTTTCCCTCCACTAAAAGTTTTTTTTACTTGTGGCATATTTTAGAAATGGTAGGACATAAGTTTTACGTATTGGGTCTAGAACATCTTGTTAGTCATCTCAAAATATTCAGGGATTGTGGTTTGGAGTTTTCGCCCAATCGTTGTAACGTGGTGTATGTTTGAATTCATCGCAATCCACATGGTCTCTTGCTGATCATGGTGAGATTTTTATGCTGTATAATCTACGAAATCCATGACTTATATGTGCGTGTGTTTTTAACTGTCCTTGCGATTTTATGTTGATAACATTTTTATTGGCTCTACCTAGTGTTTATTTGAAAAGTATCTGGTTCAAATAAAAATCAATATTAACCTATAAACTAAAAATAAACGGTAGCCGTTAGATTCTATAAATGGATGGCTACGATTAAAAGATTGCCTCCTTTTAATTTTTGAGGACGCGGGGGTAAAATTGTCATTTTACACGTTTTATTTTTTTTCCCATCTGAACACCATTCTTCTGAGATTTCTTTTGTTCGATCGGCTCTGTCCGAGAGAGTGTTGTCGCTCACGTTCTCCAGTTGGGTTGTTTGCAATCAAACAAGAAGATGAAAGGGTGAAGGAAGAAGAAGAAGAAGAGACCAACTTTCAATCCAAAGGAATCGAAAATGGTGAAGACAACGAAATCAACATGGTGTTGAAATGCTTTGATCTCGGTAACCCTAACCCTAGCGTTCTAGCGAAAATAACTTGTTCAATCCCTTACTTTTCGTCTATGGCATCTCCGTTTTCTCTCTAATTTGATTCCTCCCGCCGGAGCCGCTCGCAAATTCTGTCCACGGCCGCTTTCGGCTATTTTCCGAGAGGACTTCATGGTTTTGCGTTTGTTGGATCGTGAACGTTAGTAGTCAAGTAGGGACGTCCTTAGGTGGAGTCCCATGGGTACCGGAATATAAAACAAACTTAAGCAGGTAACACAAATAAGATAAGGACTTTGGAATTTATTAAGAAACCCCACTAAGACCAAGTAGTCTTATGGGTAAACCTCTACCTCCGAGGAGGATTTTCGAATAGCCTTCCTTATTGATGCGGGTCCGAATCGGAGGGTCTCAAAATTGTAATTTATAACCGAACCCCGTAGTAGTACAAGGTAGGGTGTCGAACACTCGGGAGTTCATGCGTTGAGAGCACCAAAAAGTCTTGGAAAAGGGAAAGAAAAGCTAAAACAAAAGAAAAACAAGAGAAACCACTCGGGACCGACACAAGTCACTTCGGGCCCGAGGTGGATCGACAGAGTTTTGGCCGGGACCGACACTGATGTAAGTCGGGCCCGATGTCTGGGTAAGTCGAACCTTTGCAAAGTAGTAGATAGATCTCGGGTTTTTGGGTTCCTCCTCTAGTAGATGTGGGTAATTCCACCCCAATTCTAGCAATAAGTGTTGATCCTCGTAGGATCCAGGTTGTTCGCCTCGGCCCCGCCACTTCTACACATCGACCCTAGGGAATTTGACCTCCCTTTCGATGCAAGTTCAAGTGATAGGCAATCGATCACTTCCGTTCACTCTTGCCAATCACAAGCCCTTGATCCCTTGCTTCCACAAGAGATTGTAGCTCTATGTAGAGTGGGTTCCTAGATCAATCACTTAAGGCTATGGAATTGGGGGTTCAAACCCAACCTAGCTAGAGGTTTCCCCATAACCCAAGATCAATGGAATCTACTCCATATGGCGAGAGTAACAAGCAATCAAATCACAAAGCAAACAAGTCTCAATCATCCAAATCAAAGCAAAGCCAAATTTCATTCAACGCAAAGGAAATCCACAAACTCTAATCCAAATCCAAAAATTGCAAATCAAAACTAGAATAAACTCACAATTCCTCCCTAAATCTATCTCTTCTCCACCGATTTTCTCTTCCTTCTCCCCTCTTCTCCTTCTCCTTGCTCTCCAAGTCTTCCTTAAGCCTTTGAGAGTGATTAGTTGTGTGTAATGATCTCTAATTCCTTCTAATTTTCTCCCTTTTAATTAGAAGCTAAAACTACCCAAAATAGAAGAGGGGCAAAAGTGGTAGATCACATTTGTGTGCCTTGGTGCCCAATCCACACTTCCGCCGACTTGGACCGACACGGAGGGAACCTCGGGCCCGACTTGTCACACCTCGGTCCGGGTCTCCATGAGTCGATCTCGGGCCCGAGTTGCTGGGGAACTCGGTCCTAGCCTCGGTCCACTCCTCTTCTTGGCTTTTCTTGTGCTTCTCTTCATGGATTTCTCGGCTCTTCCGCTCCTTTATGCTCGTGCTTTGCTCCTCCTTCGGGTTTCCTTCCAAAATCTCCACAAATCATGCGAAATCATCTACAAAATGCACCAAATTCGCATAGTCTCCGAATCTCATAGAAAATCGGAATCTAAGCTAAAAAGGAACAGAACTCACACGACAAGGAACAAAAGACACATATTTACATGGGAAATTAACCTATAAAACACCATTAATTTGAGAGACATCAGAATACTCCATACTTAAACTTGCTTGTCCTCAAGCAATAACAATGTAAGCAAGACCGAAACATAATCTTCAAGTAAAGCCTTATATGGAAAACTCATTTAAGTACAAGTGATAGATAATCAAGCAAGATTACATCATCACACATGATCAAGTGTTCATAGGAATAAAGTCTATGCAACCAAGCCTCACTTTAGGGATATGAAAATGTGTATCACTCATCATGTGTTTAGGTATAGCAATGAACACTCAAACTCAAACATCATGCCAGTAAAGACTTTAATATTAAAGCTAATATCACCAATTCCTCCACCTAGAGATGCCTATTACAATGTACACAAAGAATATGAACTTGGCTCAATGGAGGTCCTCAAAGACGTTCCATTCGGCCGGGTTGTAATGGGGCTTTTGGTATTTCTCAAGGTGGGAATCATTTTGGTCTTCCTAATCTCTCACCAACTTCACCAATATTCCACAATTAACTTTCACACTCATCCAAAAGACTTAACATTTTTCCTCTCAACCCACTCCACTTCATCTTTGCACTTAGACTTTTTGTTGGATTTTTCACACTTTTGCACTTTGGATCGACTTGCACACTAACTCGGGCCCGATGTACCTTGTAACTCGGTCGGACCCATTTTTCTTCACTTAAGCTCTTTGCTTTCAATCCACTTCTTTTTCCAACATTTTCTTTCTTTTCTTTCACTTTTGTACAACAAAGATGCACTACCCACTAGATTTATAACACCATTCATTGCCCTTAAACCCAAGAGAATCTCAACTCTTCAAATACACTCCAAACCTCTCTTCTAAAGTCCAATCCCATAAGGGTCAAGTCATATAAGGCTAGGAATTATATTTTTGAGGAGTTTCAAACAAAGGCTAGGCTAGAACGGGGCTACAAACAAAGGATTCACTTCAAGGTAGGATATGGAACATTTTGTGACTAGAAACATAAAGTTCAAAATCAATGTGACAATGCATAGACAAATCTCATGACGGTCTTGGAAGATAGATAAACACCACAATAGCAAGTTTTATCAAGCATGCATGAGCTAATCACACAAGAAACATGAGGGATAAGCAAATAATGAACAAGCATCCCTAAAATGGCCAAGAACAAATCTCACAAGGGTCACTCATACTTAGTTGCATAAGAACTCATCCTAGAACTCATGTGCTTAATACAAACAAGCAAGATATCATCATCACATCAAAAGCAACATCATTTTAGAGGCTAAACTATCCAAAAATATGCAAAGGAATTTACATGCTCACGTCATCATTAGCCTTCATTTGGACATCTAAGATGGGAATTCCTAGTCCAAAACAAAATCTTTTTGACATTTTCAACCGAAATTTTCAAATTTTTATGGATTTTTGCAAAAAAATTTCTCAAAACAAAACAAACTCATCCAATCAAACCAAATCAAGCTCAATCATTCATGTCTTTCATCAAACAAACCATACCACAATCCAAAAGAAAACATCCCAAAACATAAACTAAGAACAAACATCTTCAAACAAACACAAGAAACAAACACATGAAACTATGAGCAACTAACCCCCACCCCATACTTAGAATTTTTATGTCCCCATCAAACAAGGAAACCAAAACTAAAAGCAAGAGAGAAGAGTTTGAAAAGCTCACAATTTCTTATTCTTGAGTGGCATGTCAACATCCATAGCCTCTCTTCTAGCAAACTCAAAGTTGTTTGGCTCTTCGTCGGAATCCGGAGAGGATTGGGGAGTGGTAAAGCGAATGTGTTGAGCTCGTCGCCGACACTCCCTTGTCCCTTCCGGTTCACCGAATGAGTTTTCCTTCCCGGCCCATACGTGAAACCAATTGTAGTAGCATGAAAGATCATAGAGCTTGGGCCCCAAAGGAATTGCCACTTTGTCAAAGTTCGAGTGAGGCGCTAGACGGGTGATGCGGACCTTTTCTTTGATGATGGTTGCCTTTTTGAAGTACTTGAGATTCATGTACTCTACTCCGTTAGGTGCCGGTGTGTACTTGGAAAGGTCGACCTCGAGACGACTAGCTAGGCGAGCTATCATCCCACCAAAGTAGATCCAAGAGGTGCTTTGGAAATCTCGCACCATATTGACCCACTCCTAAGTGAGGTTCAAGGGCTTGTCGGTTTGGAATAGGATCTCGTAGAGCAACATAGCTTCTTCTTTCATGGGTTTACTTAGCTCATGGCGCGCAAAGATAGCACACCCCAAGACATGAATCATAACCCGGAAGAGAGGGCTAGCAATCTCATTTGTAGAAGCTCCTTTCCTCATCTCACTCTTCCCCGCTACATGCTTCCATAGGTAGTTCACTTTCTCATTGTCCACGCCGGCCTCCTCTCTTGAAAAAGGAAACCCGAGATAGGTCGCCACGTTCCGAAGAGAAAGCTCTTGTGCCTCATTGCCCAATTGGAAAGTGATGATGCCTTCATTGTCCTCTACGCCTTCATAGGTGCAATTGAACGTGACAATGAATTCCGATGTCAAGGCGGGGTAGTGTGTGTTGTCCCACATTAATATAACATCACATCATGGCCTATGTAAGAGTAGCAACGGAGGAGAGTTACTTCCATCCCCATCTTCCTTATGGACTCCCAATCTAGCCACCTTGTGTGATGAGCTAGCTCCATGTACCGCGCATAACTCTCGGCTACATCATCATCATCAAATCTCACATCATCCATCTTCGGTGCTTTCTTTGACTTCTTTAACTTCTTAGAGGGCCTTTCTACATGAGAAGAAGATGCACGGGTTTCCATAGTACCTACACACACTCAAAGCAAAAGGCTACAAAATAAGATCCATACAACCTCAACTTCACATATATGCACAACTCACAACTCAACACACAAGAACTACCCCATACTTAGCCTCTAAACATCAATCTCACAAAATCCAATATGCATGACCATAGAATTCCTAAGCAATGGCTAATCTAATGGATGAATCATATCATAATCAAGCTATAACCAACAATCAAACACATGAACTCTCATGACATCACAAGAAAAAGCCGAATAGAACAGGCTCGATACACTCTAGACGTCGGGCCCGATACACCCTCAAACTCGGTCCGAGGTGGTGGACCGACTTCCTATATCGGGCCTGAGGTACCTGGGTATCTCGGTCTTGTTCTAGGTTCGTCTTCTCCAATCAATCATCCCAAAATCAATTTATCATGTACCTAAAATCCAAATTCAACCATCTACCATCCCTAATCGAAGTTCTAAGGAGGTTCAATCATGCACAATCAACATTTAAGAACAATTTCACCAATTCATGCAAAACACCAATGTTGCTCAAGCTCCAATCTCAATCAAACATGGTAGCATCCAATCCAAGCAATGAAAGCATAAAATTCACAAGGAAATAGATAGGGATTGAGATTCACATACCAAATTTGAAGAGATTAAGACCTTTAGACAACAAATCTGCTTAAAACCCAAATTGCTCCACTTAGGTCAAGAGGAGGGATGAAGATCAATGAAGATTTTGAGGTTTTCTCTTTGGATTCGATGTTGGGGAGTGTTTGTGGTGTTGGATCGAGATGATTAAGGGCAAGTAGAGGTGGATCGAGTGTGGTGGAGGAGGGGGCCGATTTTGGTGAGGGAGATGGGTATTTTTGGTGTGGTTGTTATGAGGGAGATGGTAGGTAGGTAAGGGAAAGGGGTTTAAATGGGAAAGAGACAAATTCTAGGTCAAAGGGGTAAAATCGGGATCTTCCACAACTCTTGACCAAAGTTGACCGATATGTGGACCGAGTTACCCAAGTCGGGCCCGAGTTGCTGGGCACCTCGACCGGGTTTGGTTCGATCACCAAAAATTACCTCCATCCATTGATACCTCTTTTTCCATGAATCCATTTATTTTTCACCATTACCTCTACTCAATCATGAAGCACTAATAACACCACTAATCCACGAAAATACATGCTAGGGAAGATTAGAGAAAGTCTAAGCTAAGCTAGGAAAATCAAACTAAAATTACGAAAAGAAATCTACTCGCTCGGGTTGCCTCCCGAGAAGCGCTCGTTTAGAGTCATTAGCTTGACTTTCTAACCTCAATCTCATGGCGGATGAAATATGGTGTATTGCTCGCCATCATCATGTCCATTTCGATTTCCCTCGTATCCATAGAACCACCATTTATGATTGATGTAAGCATGGCTCTCGGGTTCTCTTGCACCATTCTCCTCCATGACATAAACTTGCATCTCTTGCACTTTCTCATCTTGATCCTTCTTTCCTACATCAAAAACATCCAAAGAATTCCTAGGAGATTCTATCAACTCTTCTTTCAAGTCACTCAAGCAAATATAGTTATCCCCTAAGTCATCTTTTAAATCACTCAAGCAAATGTAGGAATCAAATGTCTCAAATGAATTATGCTCATCACCAACATCAAAAAGATATGAGTAAGGATACTCTTCTTTGCTCCTTGGACTAGCATTGACCCTTGACTCATCTTGTTGCTCTACTTGTTCCCTCAACTCTCTAGCTTGGTCATTGATCCTTTCATTGCTCCTCAAAGGTACCTCTTCTCTTGTAGCTTCCACTTCTTCTCTCTTTCTCTTGGCATTCTCTTCTAGCTTCAAAATTGCCAAGGCATCCGGCTCATTCAAAGCATTGTTGAAGTGAAACTCAACTTTGTCTTCTCCGATCTCAAAGGACACCTTTCCATTCTTCACATCGAACTTTGCTCCCGCCGTTGCTAAGAACGGTCTCCCTAGAATGATAGGAACCAAAGGATCTTCCTTCATGTCTAGAATCACAAAGTCGTCGGGAACGAATTACTTTCCCACTCGAACTGGGACATCATCCAAAATTCCCGTAGCTTTGGTGGTGGAACCATCGGCCATAGTGAGAGACATGTCAACTGGCTCAATCTCGCCACGGTTAGCTCTCCTCCAAATACTCATAGGCATAACCGACACACTTGTTCCGAGGTCACATAGAGCTTGGAAACTTTGAGACCCTACGCCAACGGTTATTGCAAATCTCCCCGGGTCTCCTAACTTTTGAGGTAGTTCCAAAATCTTCACCTCATCTTGCATCTCCACTATAGACCTCTTCTTGCTCAAGATCTCTCTCAAAAACTTAGCATAAGAAGGCATCTCATTCAAAGCATCGGTGAATGGGATCGTGATGTTTAATCCTTGCAAAAGCTTGAGGAATCTCTTGAACTTGCCCTCTACCACGTCCTTCGGCTTCTTCAATGGGTAAGGAAGAGTTGTGCCACCTTGAATCTTGTTAGGATCGACCTTCTTGGACCGGCTTGACTCATTCACTACTTCCTCTTCCTGGACCGACATAGGCTCCATGTCGGGCCCGATGTCCTGGTCCTCGGTCTGGGGGCAGAGCAATGGCTGGGATGTCGGACCGACGTCAGGGCAAGTCGGGCCCGACACCCTCTTATCCTCGGTCCTAGGCAGGGGACCTTCTGTAATATCCGCAAATTTTATAAAATGGATCATGAAATTCTCCTTAGTTTTATGACTCAATTTTGTCTTTGGAACGACAAGAGAAAGGGCAATGGTCACCCGATTAACCGAGTAGCGTTGGATAACGCTAAACGGACACCTTAACTTGAAAAATTCATAAAACCTTCATTAGAGCTCGGAATTGAGTAATTCCAAAGCCTAATGGTAGATAAAGGAGTCTAGTTTCATCCCTCAAAATTTGAGGCAATTCCGATAGGTACCCAAAACGTTATGCCAATTTTACTGAAACGTTGCCCAGTCCCCAAAAGGCAGCGACCGCCGCCAAAATGGCAACGACCGCCGCCTTGCTGCAGATGCAAGTGGCCGACGGGACGTTTTTCTTGTGGGCGCCGGGGTTTTGGGAGCTGTTGTAGTATGGCTTGGGGACCAATCATAGCACCTTTGGGCAATGTCAACTATGGTTTGTCAACCCCTTTTGGCTTGTTAGGCTTGATGGCAACTCTCTTTCTTGGATTATTAGGAAGATAGAACACTATAAATAGGGGTTGAAGATGATGGATTAAGGCATCCAAATCTCTCCTCTCTCCCTCTGAAACCTCTTCCATTACAAAGTAGAAGTGTTCTTCTTGCTACTGTTGGCAAAAGCTCGTCGAAAGTTGGCCGGAATCGATCGGAGGAAGCTTGCAAAGTCGCGCCGTCGTCACTGCAGGAGGCAGCGACCGCCGCCAACAGGGGCAGCGACCGCCGCCAGGGGCAGCGCCCACCTCCAGTGCATATCTTGCACTTAGTGTCCGAGCGTCGTCCTAAGCCGTTGCCCGGGCCGTTGCCTAGCCGTTGCTCGGGCCGTGCCTTGCCTTTGCCTTGCCTTGTCTTAGGCCTTGTCTAGGGCCTTGCTAGCCTCGACTTCACGCCTCGATTAACGTTTTTAAGAACGTCTTAAGGCAAGTGGATGGTTCTTCGTTTCCTTACTCGATAATCGTGAAATTGCTTTCCGTTATCAAAATAATCGTTGGGAACAAACTTGTTTGCTAATAATTTGATTAGGATTATTATGCTTAGAAATAATGACCATTGTTATTATTTATTATTATTATTATTATCGAATAATAGACTTGGACTTAGGACTCCGATGATGTGTGGCCTTTGATTGTTTCAAGTCTCTTTTCGAGACTTTGCTCTGGATTAGCTTAAGTTAGGGATTGCCGGTTTAGTGATCCGCTGTCTCTCTATAACGTATTAGGAGGTATATCTCGTTATCGGCTCCTGATACTGGGTCATGACTCTACCTCTCTCCGAATAGAGAGGTGAACACTCTTGCAAAGTGTTGAGGATTAGGTTCCTCACTTCGGTTCGTCCCTCATTAGGGCTTGCCTATCTCTAAAAGTCACTAAGTGAAGTGCATTGATTTATAACTAATGAAAGATTAGTGCTTCGTGCATAGTAATCAATGAACGCGGGGTGATTAGTACAACTTGGAAAATCACTTCGGAACCACATTATTGACAATCGCCTATCCAATCTGAATGCATGACTCGAGTTGTTAAAACGCCTATAAAATGGCAAAATGGGTTCAGGTGTTTAAGCGTCCTTGTG
This sequence comes from Polygonum maritimum, assembly GCA_963924305.1. Classification (NCBI taxonomy): domain Eukaryota; kingdom Viridiplantae; phylum Streptophyta; class Magnoliopsida; order Caryophyllales; family Polygonaceae; genus Polygonum; species Polygonum maritimum. The sequence goes on along the minus strand of OZ002730.1, from coordinate 13,891,169 downwards.
GCCACCTCCCTGTCGGCATCTTCGAGCTGTGATGAGGTTGATACGATTTGATTTATGTTGGATGCTTTTCAAACTCTTGAATGATTAAAGTTCCCAACAAATCAATAAACACATTTCTTTCTTAGGCGTTATCTCCTAATAACGTCCTATTCCAAGGAAGTTTTATCTTCTCTCGTTACCCTTCGTACACCGTGCCAAACACTTAAACCTCTCGCTCAAAGAGCCTTATGTGTTCCACTATAAAGAAGCCTTGACTGTTGGGCATCAGTCGGTTTTCCGTTGGTCTATGATGCCCTCATGTCTAAACCTTTCTGAGAACCGAACGTTATTCTACCACTTGCTTAGCCTCGCGTTAGACTAACATCCCTTATTTCTTTCCCAACATTGTTGGCTGGTATTCCTTGCCTTTATGGGGATATCAGATAGGAAAGGGAAGGCTGTTCAGAAGGAAGCCAGAGTTATCAGGATCTGAAGGAAGGAAGGAAGACATGACGGAAGAAAGGAAGGAAGAAGTCTTTAAAACGTTTTTTGCTTTGACCATACTTTATGGTTCCCACATGCTTTTGTCTCTCTTCGAGACTTATCTTCTCCGCTGCAACTCTTTACTTTTGTATTATCAAACAGGAGGATGTAAGAGCCTTTGTAACCGAATCCAACTTTGTTATAAAAATAAAATAAGATTTGGTTTTGTTATTCTCGTGTTACGATACTCAAGCCTTAAACGGCTTCGGACCGTGGAATCCGAGGTCATTGGCGGTAATACCCTTATGCTTGTGAAATCGGGGTGTTACAGTTGTGGTATCAGAGCTAAAATGATTTATTTTAAACCCGAAGTTTTATCAAACTTCCTTAAAACGATTTAGGTTTTGAAATACTATTCCTATTGAAAAAGAATAGGAATAAATTTTTCTAGTGGTTGAGTTTTCTTCTTCATAATTTTTAAAATTCGAAGTTTACATCTAAACGTTGTTTTAAAAGAAATATCACTCGTGATTTTTCTTATTTATTAAAATTCCTACTTTCAAGTAGTCATACAAAAAAAAAATGTACATCCTTCAAATTTTCTAATCTCCTTGTAACAGAATTCAAGGAGTTGACTTTCTAAAAAAATCTTCTCGTAACAGAATTCAAGAAATTGATTTTATTAAAACCTTCTTGTAACAAACTTCAAGGAGTGGTTTTGTTTTATAAATAACTTCCTTCCAAGTACCTTCGTCAGGCAATATAGAATTACAGATATTCTACATCTACATCTAGAAGTTGTGCTCTTTCCTCGTCCTAGTGCAACAATTGTGATTAATGGAAACAATTGTTCTTCACTACAGATGGCGAACACTCGAACAAATATCAACCCGAATGTCAATGCCCCGGAGGGTGGTGGTGACAGAGGAATGGAGATTGGAGTTCGTGGAAACAACCAAGTACCAGTAGCAACTCCGACTTTAACATTAGATGCTGCGAGCATTGCTATGATCAAAACCATGTTCCATCAAATGCTTCAAGAAGCGATGCCTGAGATTGTGGTTAATCAACAGAATGCCACAGAGGCGGTTCCCGTTGT